>CM041780.1:236285940-236885940 GCA_023374045.1 Limonium bicolor
TACCTTAAGAGAATGGAGAAGCTAATAAGCTCTTCAAACTTGATTTTCCTCCATCAATGGAGTTTCCTCTTGGCACCAAAATGGAGCTTTGAAGGATTTGAAAAGATAGAAAGCTAGAGCTTGAGCTAACTAAGGATAATATGTGTTTAGTTTTGATTTGGAGCTAAAATGAGCAAGAAGTTATGGACATAGCAAGGTGAAGCAACAATGGAGACTTCTCTTACGTGAATGGAGAAGAGAGGAGGTGAAGAAAACCGTGTGAAGAAGAGAATGGATGGAGAAGAGGAGAGAAGGTAGGCTAAGGTAAGATATTTGCTTTAATAAAGCAAATAGTAACTTCTTTACTTATCTCTTCTTTTCTTCCTTATTAGATGAAGTCTATGGTGACTCATCTCTTTGAAAACCGGCCCCCATATTAAATAAGGCTAGTCATGGTCTTTGTTGACCAACTAATTAGCTTATCTTGATTAAAACTTAAACTAGTCACTATTTGGCACTATTCACTAATCAGTGCACATATTTCTGAAATTTTTGATTTCCCATTGATTTAGACCTCCTAATGTGATATTAATTAGTACACATGTTGATTAAAGAGTAATGATGGACATTTAGCCACTCAAAACTCAATTCTAAGACAATTTTCTCAAAAATGTGCTTTAAGACTTCTTAAAGCACATTTTGTGTTTTAACTTGTTTTCAAGCTTGGTTTTCTTTGCTAATTGATTTAAAATGACCATTAGAATATTACTAAGGTCTTATCATGATATTTGGGTACTCACCCAAGTCTCTCCAAGCTTAGAGCACGTTTTTGCCCTGATTGCCCTTAAGGCACTTTCTTGTGTTTTCCTTGGTTTAAATTGTCTACCAATCTTCCTAAGGCATATTTTAGCCTTACTACATCATGATTTGATGTTTACTTGGCATACTTAGGTTTGGGGTATTTCACACAACTAGCCACAAAGGCTTGGCAATCCTTATGTAGTGTGGGCCAATAAAATCCGGATTCCAAAACCTTGGCTGCCGTCCTATGAGAGCCATGATGACCGCCAGCTTCTCGAGAGTGACAAAACTCTAGAACACTGGGTACTTCATCATCAGGAAGGCACCTGCGAATTAAGCTATCTGCACAAACTCGAAACAAGTGAGGGTCTTCCCAGATATAATAGCGTGAATCAGAAAGGAATTTCTTTTTCTGAGCATATGATAAATCATGAGGAACAATCCTAGAAACAATAAAATTAGCCATATCCGCATACCATGGCTCTTGCACCTTTTTCAAACTGAAGACTGTTTCATCAGGAAAGAATTCGTTTATAGGAACACCGTCATCAGGAGTTACCATCCTAGAGAGATGATCAGCCACGCCATTGAGCTTACCACTCTTGTCTTTCACTTCAATGTCAAATTCTTGTAGAAGAAGAATCCAACGCAGCAAGCGAGGCTTGGCCTCTTTCTTAGTAAACAAATATTTAAGAGCAGAGTGGTCAGTGTGAATAATCACTTTACTTCCCAATAAATATGATCTGAATCTATCTAAGGAGAAGACCACAACCAGGAGCTCTTTCTCAGTGGTTGTGTAGTTTCTCTGAGCGTCATTAAGAGTTTTACTCGCATAAGCAATAACTCTCAACACCTTATCTTTCTTTTGGCACAGGGCTGCACCTACTGCAAAATCACTAGCATCACACATAATTTCAAATGGCAATGACCAGTCAGAGGAGAAACAACGATAGGAGCAATTACCAACTTTTGCTTAATCAAATTGAAAGCATCCAGACAATTTTTAGAGAAGAGAAAAGGGGCATCTTTCTTAAGCAAATCAGTCAACGGTTTAGCTATTTTAGAGAAGTCTTAAATGAATCATCGATAGAAACCAGCATGCCCAAGAAAAGCTCTTATATCCTTTACACAAGTAGGCATTGGCAGCTTCTCTATAACTTCTACTTTAGCTCTGTCCACCTCAATCCCTTTGCCAGACACCTTGTGGCCAAGCACACTCCCATCCTTTACCATGAATTGACATTTCTCCCAGTTTAGAACCAGGTTGGTCTCTTCACAACGTCCAAGGATAAGATCAAGTTGAGCCAGACAAACATCAAAGTCAGAACCATAGACAGAAAAATCATCCATAAATACCTCTATACTCTGCTCAATGAAGTCTGCAAAGATAGCCTGCATGTAACGCTGGAAAGTGGCAGGGGCATTGCATAATCCAAAGGGCGTCCGTTTATATGCAAAGGTACCATATGGACAAGTGAAAGTAGTCTTGTCCTGGTCCTCAGGTGCAATAGGAATTTGAAAGTACCCTAAAAAGCAATAGTATTCCTTCTCAGCCAACATCTCAAGCATTTGATCAATAAAAGGGAGAGGGAAATGATCTTTCCTTGTAGCACAATTCAAACACCTATAATCTATGCACATACGCCATCAAGTGATCTTTCTCCGAGGAATAGACTCACCTTTGTTGTTCAGAGCAGCTTTAAAACCCCCTTTCTTAGGAACTACCTGTACAGGACTTACCCACGTGCTGTTCGATATGGGGTAAATGATTCCAGTGTCTAAAAGCTTCAATACCTCTGTCTTGACAACTTCCTTCATGTTAGGGTTCAGCCGACGCTGGGGCTGTCTGATAGGCTTGTAATCCTCCTCCATATAGATGTGATGAGTGCAGAACGCTGGATCAATCCCTTTGATATCAGCCAAGGTCCATCCAATGGCTCTTATGCTTCCTGAGCACCTCTAGCAACCTAGTCTCCTGCCCAGAAGTCAAAGTAGAAGAGACAATGACAGACAAAGAATTGTTATCAGCAAGAAAGACATATTTAAGATTAGAGGGGAGCTCCTTAAGCTCAAGTACTGGAGGCTGCTCTATAGAAGGAATAGGTCGTTGGATATCTCTATCAAGCTTCTCCAAAGGAGGGCAATAGGCTTGAAAACCTGTCTTTCCTCTCTCGACATGAGCTAGAGCTGTATTAACATCCATATCAAAAGTCTTATTTTCAACAGAAGAGACAAGAACATGCTCCAAGGGCTCAAAATCAGAAAAAGAGGAAGAAGGTATAGAATAAACCTCCGCATCACCAGAAAGTTCACATACCTCGCCATCCTCATCTAGAAGACTTACCGACCTAACCGAATGAGCTGAGGTGGAGCTGGACTTCATCATCTTCTTCATATCAAATTCAATCTTTTCGTCCTCATACTGCAAGGTGATTTTACCATCATGAACGTCAATGACAGCCTTGGCAGTACTTAGGAAAGGACGTCCCATAATGAGCGAAACCTCTACATCGTCATCCATGTTGAGAACCACAAAGTCTGCAGGAAAGATGAAGCGGTCAACCCCCACCACGAGATCTCGCACAATCCCCATTGGTTTAATCTCGGATCTGTCGGCGAGCTGGAGCTTGAAAGGGACCGGGTGTAGCTCTCCTCCTCTCACCTTCAAGAAGGTGGCATAAGGCATAATGTTGATACTCGCACCTAGGTCACACAAACCACTGCCACAGTCTACATCCCCAATAAAGCAAGGAACAATGGGATTGCCCGGATCTTTCTGCTTAGGAGGAAATGCTCAAAGTAAAGCGGCAGAGCATTCCTCAGTCAGGTGAACAGTCTCTTTGTCCTTCTTTTTCTTCTTTTGAGTGAGGATATCCTTCAAAAATTTTGCATAATTCGGCATCTCCTGTAGAGCATCAATAAGAGGAATATCAAGAGTCAGTTTCTTAAAAGTACTTAAAAATTTAGTAAACTGTTAGTCTAAATGCTTCTTTTTCATCCTATTTGGAAATGGAAGTTCTACTTGCTTAGGAGTAGAAGAAGGCACATCAACATGAATAGTAGAGGGGGGGGAGAAGAGGGCGGAAGATTAGGAGCCTGTATCTCCTCAGAAACTTCCACAGGTGGGACTGTAGGCCCTGATGGTATGTCTGAAAGAGAAGGGGTGATCTTTTCACCAGTTTGATCTACATCCACTTGATTTTGATGATAGTTTCCCAATGCTTCCCACTTCTTAACGTCACAGCTGCACTGGACTCACCTTCAGATTGGATCTCCGAAGATACACCACAGTTGCAGATCTTTAAGGCCTTGGCTGTCTCCCTTGGATTCTGTTGAGGTTGAGATGGAAACGAGCCAGGCTGCCTTTGCTGTTGGTTGGTAAGTATCTGGTTCATATGCTGCTCTAAATTTCTTTGACTATTCATCAAGGATTGGTTAAGAGTCTGTTGCTCCTTCTGGGTGGTAGCCATCGAAGTAGTATTATATCCTGGAGTTGTTCCATCTTTTCATCAGAAGCTGACTTAATGGGTGGCTGGTAGGAATTTTGGCCCTGTCCCATCTGCATCTGAGGACGGGCTTGGTTGTATGGTTGCCTAGAGAAGCCCGGGGGACCCTGCATATTACTTTGTAAAAGGTTAGAATTTAAAGCATTGTTGGGATTACCATACCTGAGATTCTGGTGTTGATTCCGGTTCCAGGGTTGTTGGTAATTCCCTTGTCCCAAAAAGTTTGCTTCTTCAGCAATTCGTATTTCCTCCAGATGAGGGTATATTTCAAATGAGTGGTCACCACCACAATGAGAACAAAGAGGCTCAGATGAAGATGAGGAAGCTATCCTCTTTACCTGCTGAGAAGGTTGACCATTAATTAAAAAAATCATCAAACCTTTTTACCAGTGAGCTTACCAATGTCGACTGCTGAGCCTGAGACTCTGCTATCTGCTCCATCCAAGGATCCATATTCCTAGCACCTTTAGCACCCATTGTCATAGTCCTGCCTCCCTCGGTGCCCCACTGACGAACCTTTTCAATATACGTCTCCATGGCCACCATGAAATCAGTGCCGGATCGGTTGAGGATATTTCCTCCCAAAGCTGATCTAACCTCGGCCTTATGTATATGCTGTAATCCATGAAAGAATGTCATAGCAATACAAGTGAGGTCCTGTCCATGATGAGGACACTGTCGGAGCATCTCTTTAAAACGATCCTATGCTTCACAAATAGTCTCAGCACCTCCCTGTTTGAAAGCAAGTAAGGTAGCAACCAAATTCATAGTTCTAGAAATCGGATAATACTTTTCATAGAACCTGGTTGTCATCTCCCCCCAAGTAGTAATAATACTAGAAGGAAGACAGTAGTAGAACCATTTCATCGCTTCACCAGTGAGGCTGCTAGGGAATAAACTCATTCTAGCATACTCCAGAAGACTATCGGAGCACCCAATTTGATCAACATTAATTAGAAATCGGTTGACATGATCTAGGGCGTCGTTGGGGCCGGAGCCGTCAAATGTGCCAGAGGGCATATCCCGTATGACCTTGTTCTGATGTGAAGGCTTCAGATCCTTCCATTCCTTTACTAAGTCGGGTGTTAGCGTAGGAAGAGCTACTGGGCTTCTTCTAGGAATGGCCGCTGGTCTGTTAAATTGCCTCATTGCTTAACCATCGTTCGTAGGAGTAGCCATTTGTATTTCTCTTTGGAACTTTTGTTGGTGTCTGGCTAGCTGAGAGGTATGCTCGATTTTAGGGTCAAGAATTTTGTCCCAATCGAGATGAGTGTCTGACCAAGAACGGGTGTACACCATCAACTGTCTGCAAAAGAGAAAAATAGACTCCACAAAAGTTTACAAGTAGAGTAAAATTAAATGAAAATAGTACAGCTAAATAAAGAAAAATTAACTTAAAACTGGAAACAAAAAAAAACTAAAAATAGATAGAAAAAATAATAGTAAATATTAAAAAAAATGCAGTAAAACAAACAAATTTTAACCCAAGCTAAGGACTAGATAGGAATCTTGTCCCCGGTAACGGCGCCAATTTACAAACGATAAGTTTTGATATATAAAATACTAAGAAATAATCCTAGAAAATAACAAATCAAAAGACCGTTAGGTTGCAAAAATCCCGGTTATTGTAGTAGAGTTTGTGAGAAACCAGGTATCGAACCGAGGGACTATGTGAAAAATTATCTAATCTTAGCACAAGTTATAATCGGGGGGAAAGTTATTTGATTTGATCTGTAAATTAAAATAAAGACAACGAGAATTTAAATAATAGCTAAGAATTAAAATAACCGAATATTAAAAGGGTTGTAAATATGGAAGAACGGACTCTGGGTTTAGGTTTTACTCGTTTGATTAATTATGCTAATCTACCGGTTTAATTAAGAATAAATTGGCAAAGTTTTTTTAGAGTCTTCAGATTTAAACCATAAATCCTAATAACCTCGTTTACCAGAACATGCAAGATCTGATATAGACTCAAGCAAAACACATGTAAACGACTAAGTAAAAGAAAATATAATTTTGCATCTGAAATACTAGACTTATTCAACCAGAATAAGCTTTTCCACAGACATAACAATTAATACGACATATCCATTTATCACGGACCTGATCAAAATAGATTTCGTAAGGCAATTCAATAAACTCATGTAATTTATTGTAAAGCGAGAGAATAACATTAATTGTATCAAAATTATAATTAATTTAAACTGGTAAAATAAATTGCATAAATAAAACAAACTAATAATAACCTGTCCCCAGAGTATAATATTCTAGCCTGACATATTAAATAAATAGACAGATACAAGAGTAGAAGAAATCATCTGTTGTTGGACTCCTGAAGTTGCTCTGCTATTTTAATATACCGGACTAGAAATTGCAATACTTGGATAATATTTGTGGGAGATATTTAATTAAATGGAAATGTGTGGTGGAGTGGAAAATTAAATGGAAATGTGTGGTGGAATGGAAATAAAATAAAGTGTGTGGTGTAGTGTTACGTGAGATATGTGATTGAAATGGAGAAAGTGAATGGTGGGGGAGTGTGTGTGCTAGTGTGGTGGTCTGATGATCGATGCCCAAAAAATTGGAGCAGATGTGGGTTTTTTATAGACTGAAAAAGGAAGGAGTAGTCAATATAATAGTAGATGGTAGGTGAGTAAATCAGGGGAGAGATTTGAGTGAGAAGGCGGCACCGAAAAGCCTTCATCTTTTCTGCTTCGCGTGCTGGAGCTGCAGTCATTTTTGTTTCTTCTGTTTTGCAAAGCAGTTTGCAAAAGAAGACTTTAATTTTTTTTTGTTACAAAACACTCACGTGTGGTTTTGGATTTTTTTTAACAAACTCACGCGTTCAACTTTTTGACTTTTATATTATTTTTTTCTTCTTGTGAACGTCTGCATTCACAGACTTCACAATTAAATTTTTTTTTAATGATTGAAACTTTCGGCTACAACTTTTGACTTTTTTTATTATTTTTTTTTATCTTCACGCGTCTGCATATTTGATTTTGATTTTGATTTTTTTTAAAGAACTAAAAATATTAATATCGGGATTAACTTCGACAGCACCTAGATTCTTCGTTTGAGCTCCGATTTGTTCCCTGTTTGCGGCGTTGGAAAGCTCGTGAGGAGAACTATGTATTTCCACCATCATTTCCTGATTTTATCATATAAATTGGCATCATTTCTTACCCAAAGTAAGAGTCATGAAAAGCATAGGATAAGTGTGAGAAAGTGCATATAAAGTTACACAAAATAAGGATTTAGCACCTATAAAACTACGTCAATTTCACATTTATCAATGCTTCTAGGGGAAGTGTGAGGTATTTGTTGTGGTGCTTGAGGCTCATGACGTGATTGAAGCTTTTGAGTGAAGTTCATGGATTATGACGAACTTTGGGTATTATGGTGTTTGGAAGGTGTGATTTGTGAGTGTTTTTCAGGAATTATGACGAGCCTGAGGCTTTGAAGTTGTGGTTTTGGAAGGTGTGGTTTGTGAGTGGTATTCAAGACTTATGACAAGCCTAGGCTTTTGGAGTTGGGATTTGGAAGGTGTGTAAGTGGTGTTCAGGAATTCTGACAAGCCTGAGGTTTTTTGGTCATCATCAAATTATTCTATTTGTAATAATTGTTAGAACACCAGTTGCCCCCTATATTTATTGGAACAATCTGAGCTAAGGTTTATGGCAATATATCAGAACGATCGATTGCTGATAAGCCTCAGACTTATCATGTTTAGTATACTTAATTATAAGATTATTAGCCAAATTAAGGTTAGAATAATTAATATTTATGTTATATTATGTATTAAGTCTACTATTTGTTCAGATTAATGTTTTTATATGTTTTTTCATGCAAGGTAACATTTCTGACCAAACTGCCGGATATAAGGCTGGATCATACCTGCACGGCACAAGCGTGGAGCAGAAAAGGACTCTATGCCGGTACGTTGCCGGGTATATCCAAGCCGGCATACATGTGAAAAGTCGTCTCGATTGACCAGGAGATGGCAGTTAATGACCGTTGCCAAACAACCTATGCCGGGTATGGTGCCGGACATATCCTGTCCGGCACTGGTACCTTTTCGCGCAGATTCGGCGGTTTCGACCGTTAGCAGTTGGGCACGTGGTTATTATATGTCGGACACAACTTGCACGGCATGCCATCCGGCACGAGAAGAATGTGATGCCTATAAATAGGACGAGGGGCTACACTTTTCAATACACTTCAACATCATATTACACTCCATTCATTACTCCATTTTCGCCTCATTCCAAGGTGTTGGTGTCCAAGGAGGTTCTATGCAACTTTCCACGCGAGGAGAAGAATCCATGGCGGGTTAAGGCTACATCCAATCTTCTTATCTCCTGTGTATTCTCTCTCTCGATTTGAGTGGATGGTGGAGTAGGAATTCCTTGTTTGTTCTTTGGTTAGGGAATGAAATTCTCTTTGTAAAACAATGTGTTGTTCTTAATATAACTTCAAGTTTATTAAGAGTAAGGTTCTTATTGATGGAGAATTGGTTGATCTCTTATTCTCTTCATGCAAATTTTACTTGTGGAAGATGAATCCCAAGTAGATAGGTTAGACTCTCTTAATGATCTTCCTACTCTCTTTTTAAGAATTAAGAGTTAGTAGTAAGAGTGAGAATTAACCCATCTTGCCCATTACTTTGTTCATTTCGTGGCATGATATATGCTCGAATTGTTAATAGGTAGTGAGTCTTCTATTTTCTTCTCGGAAACTGGAATTAGAATACGCATATTGACTATGCCGGATTCACTGCCGGGTGGCCAATGTCCGGCATATTCAAAGTCTTTGAATATGCCGTGCATCTGGTATCCGGCATGACACCCGGCGCATTCAATTGTTGGTTAATTCGAAGGCTTGTGTTTATGTTTCGAGTTCATGTTGATACTTAGATGGTTTAAAGCCCTGAATAAAGAATAATCTCCTTGTAAATACCACTAAGTTTAGTTAGTTTTGATTAGGATTAGAAAATATTTCAATTTCCCCCCTTGTCTTAGAATAGGTTATTACCGGATTAGGACTAATTTTCTATAAGTCCCTTGGGTTCGATACTCTTGGTCGTAATTTGCTCATGATATATTCCGACGGGTTTTATTTGCTACCCGTAGTAGAGTGTAGGTTTAGTTATTTATTATCCATTTTGTATATAGTTTTTCCTACTAAAATCTCTGTTAGCAAATTGGCGCCGTTGCCGGGGACTTGGAATTAGTCCAAGTCCTAAAATTGGTAATCGCCCTATTCTTTATTCTTTCTTTTTTTATTATTCTTATTTCTTTAAATTAATACATTCATTATTTTTTATCTGACTGTATATGCCGGATACACTGCGGGTATGAACGGCCCGACATTTGCAGAAAATGTTCAATGCCGGATATATATTAGCCGGCACCGTATCCAGCAAGTTGATCTAACTTTCTTTCTTTTTTTTTGTTTATTTCTGAAAAATATTAGATTCTCACTTAATGCATTCTTTTATTCTTTATTCTTCTAATTGTTTTATAGATATTTGCTTCATTAATTTTATTCAGTTGATTAACGTAATCCGTCGTTTATTTGAGAATGCCGTGAACGATGCCGGTTCATGTAATCCGGCCTACTTAAAACTCATATGCCGGATCAAAATTATTCCGGCGTCCTATCCGGCAATGAGCAAATTCAGGAAGAAGCACCCCATGGAGACATGCCGTGCGCTTGGCCGGGTAATCTATACCCGGCATATTAAAAAAACATGATGCCGGATACCCGAAACCCGGCATGTCGCGGTTTCTGAAACAAATTAACATCGGGTAAAGGTTTTACAGTTTCACCTTTACCCTACCACAAGCGCCGCACAACAGCCTCCAAAGCCAAGCGACGACCGTGTACTCCAAAAAGGCTACCCCAGCGCATTCCAGTCAGAAATTGCACCACCAAGACCACCGTGAGTTGTCACTCTGCCATTGCTGCATTCACAAATCAAAAACCAGGTTTTCCTCATCGTATATTGCTGATTCGAATTCGATTTTCCATTGTTTTTTTAGTTCAATATATCGATTTTGTCAGATTCGTGTCTTTGTATAGAGATTTAGGGACTTTGGAAACACTCTGTAGTGGATTTAGGAGTTCTGGTGTGATTCTGTGTGTTTCTGCATAATTCTGGGCTCGCTGTTGAATGTACGGATAGAATCAGTCCGGCATTCTGTCCGGCATGCTTTTGTTTGAATATGTCGGGTGTATTCTATCCGGCATCCCACCCGGCACGCTTTCTGATTGCTTCTTCCTTGCCTATTGTGAATCTAGTCTTTTGAATTAATGCCTATGGTAATATTTTGTTGAGAAGTAGTCGAATAGGTCTCTGATTTACAGGCATATGAGCGCATCGTGTCCCTCTACAGGACATTCGAATTTTAATTTCTGTAAAACTAACATTGATGAACTATTGTCTGGTATTCCTTTGCTCTTTTCTTATAGATGCCTCGCAGGAAATCCACCACTTCCCCTCCACGCGCTTCATGCTTTGACTCAGAGGAGGATGAGCTGTTAGACCAGGCTGAGGCAGCCTTTGCGGATGCCACCACAGAGGAGGAGGAGGAGGCTCCTCCTGCACCTGCGCCACCTCGTCGATCTACTAGACGGGCAGGCAAGGAGGCAGCCTCCAGCAGTGCCGCGCCGCCTCCAGCCAAGAAGACAAGGGCTGGCAAGAGGAAGAAGAGGACTTCTCCAGAGACTCAGAGCGGCCCTGGTTCCACTTCTTCTGCTCCAGAGCACGATGATTTTGGTACACCTCTCCCTCTCCCTCCTCGCATTCCTGATGTACCTACTTTTGATGAGGAAGGATTCGTAAATCCTTCTGCTGCTCAGTACTTTCATCAGTCCAAGATGAAAGGTAAGTGGGTACGGGAGAGGCGAGTGCATACCGAGGTCTGCATACTATCTGCAATTTCAGAGCTCTTCGAGCGACATGGTTGGTTGGGGATCTTAGACATTGGCCATGGACACTTTTACCCTGGGTTGGTGCGTGAGTTTTACGCCAACTTCGAGTACCGTGGGGCCCCCCAGACGTTAGGAGTTCTGATCCGCTCATTTGTATCTACACGTTGTATCATCATTACACCAGAGAGCATCGCATAGATCTTGGGCATCAACACTGACCCTCGACAGTGATCCTTCAGCCGACAGACTCTTGCAGATGCTTATGCCGCTATCCGCTCTCGATTTGGATCACGCACCCGCTTTATGGATAGAGCTCATACTAAGGAGCGAGAGTTGATCCCCTTGACCTATATCACCGATCTCCAGTTGCGTGTGGCCATGGAGATTATCCGCCATAACATTCGGCCGTGCAAGCATGACGAGCTGAATGATATGGAATGCGCCTTGCTGCAGTATCTTCGGACCAGCTCAGGAAGCAGTTGACTCGCGTTTCCCGGTCCAGAGATTGATGTTCGCGCAGTTAGTCCGCGCCATCATGCATCGAGAGGGACAACGCCCCATCTTCCCCATGCTCATTCACCAGCATATTATGCAGACAATAGGGGAGACTTAGATTCCTCGAGGCATACATTTTCAGCCCGAGTCTGCCCCTATTGATCATGCTCTCGTTCGACGCTGGTGGTTCAGAGAGTCACCCTCAGGGGAGTTCCTTTATGTTCCCCCAGATCGGAGGTCCCGGACCCCTACTGCTCAGGACTACCCCAGTTATCAGGGGGAGGGTGCTCAGCTATTATTGCCTCCACCACCTCGATCGCCACCGCACCACCTCCTACTCTACTTCAGATGCAGACCCTAGAGTGGCTGTAGTGCTCGATCACTTCCGTCAGGAGCTCCAGCAGCCAGCGACACTCTATGGAGGCCTTCCAGACCGCTCAACAGGCCGCGTGGGGTGTGATTTTGATTCCTTCCGGAGAGTTATGAGGGTATGCGCACAGATTTGACTACCAGAGTCGACTCTGTTGTGCACCAGCAGGCTAAGGTTGGGCAGAGACAGAGGACACGTAGCAGTTGAGGAGGGATATCTTAGGCCAGGGAATGAGCAGGAGAGGCGGGGTTGATGATCGTCTCATGTTGGCTGTAGCTGAGAGATGACAAAGTCAATGGCGGCCGACAGAAAGAAGGCAAGGAAGGAGATTGAAGCAGAGGGTATCTTGTTCCATAGCTGCTTTGGTACAGAGTCTTCTACGACGGGACAAGGAGAAGAGGAAGGCGTGTCGAGAGGCGAAGAAGAAGGGACTTCCTACCCCTAGTTCGTCTAGCCTTTCTGATGTTCCCGATGCTCCCCTGATTCTTCTTCAGACTCTCCACCACCATCCTCCATGCAGGCAGCAGTTCATTAGTTCTTTCTCTTTCTCTGTCTATTTTCTTTTATTTTCCGTCCATTTCCTTTTATTGTCCTTTTGCTTTTCTTTTAGTTTATTTGCTTTTTCTTGTATGACTAATGGATTCTCAATTAACTCCCTCTTATATATATTATGGAAGCTTTATATTTTAGTGAGTTTTTTTGTTACAGTGCCTTTATTTTAGTTGGCTCATGCTGTGACAACTCTGACGCCCGGCTCACCACTAGTGTAGGGCATTTTGTGCCCTCATTCTTCCAAGGGGGAGTATTTTTATTATTCTTTTAATTCATCTTATTTTTTTTGAAAAAAAACCATTCTTTAATTCTTTGAATTTTTTATTCTTTATTCTTTTTGAAACACTGGGGACAGTGTTCCTGCCAAGTGTAGGGCAAGGGATTCCCCCTTTAAAAAAAATTATTTTTTGCTAAAACTACTTAGTATCTAAATAATATGGTATAAGCTGAGATTTTATCAATGTTCTACTAAGCTTTTGCATGTCGTTGGCAAAGTAAAAGTAGAAAAGGATGAAAGCTTGTTCTCTCAAGAGGTAACCTTTCTAATGACTTGTAGATTCTTGTTTTTAACTTCTTGATTCTCTTTATTAAACATAAGTATATGACCTTACTCCTATTTCTATCTCAGATTTACTTATGGGTAATATTTTCTTTTCTTTTTCCAAATGGTGAGAATTCTTTTGGGTGAATATCTCAAATAGGGATTGTGTAAAAAAAAGAAAGAAGGAAAAAAAGAGAAGCTTTGAAAAAACGAAGAAGAAGAAGAAAAAAAAAGAAGAATCTTCTTTCAAAAAAAAAGAAGCATTACGAGGTTGCAAAAATTGCCTCAAAATGAAAGAAACAAACGAGAGTTTTTCCTTTTGTTTTTCTCCTAAATTCCCCGTTCTTCAAAGCAAAAGAAATCATGGTTGATTCAGAAACCCTTGAAAAATAGGGTTGAACACATAAAAAAATCCATCGATGAGTGTCTTGGCCACATTCAGAACTCTTGGAAAATAGAGCTGAATGATGGAAACCGGAAAAAAGAGAGATTACAAAATCCCTTATGCAAAATAGCCCGAAAGTTTTTGATCAGTTTCGAAATTGTTTATTTTATACCCATTAGTATGTTTCTGGTGGAATAAGGATGATTAAGTGATACTTATGAATTAGAGTCATATGGTTAGGAATTTTATCTAATTGTCATTCTAAAGTTTATCTGTTTTGTGCATAAGTATTTATTCCTTTCTAATCTTGTTTTGCTCGAGGACTAGCAAAAGGTAAGTGTAGGGCCTTGATAAGCCTCAGACTTATCATGTTTTAGTAACTTAATTATAAGATTATAGCCAAATTAAGGTTTGAATAATTAATATTTATGCTATATTATGTATAAGTCTACTATTTGTTCATTAATGTTTTTATATGTTTTTTCATGCAAGGGAACATTTCTGACCAAACTGCCGGATATAAGGCCGGATCATACCTGCACGGCACAAGCGTGGAGCAGAAAAGGACTCTATGCCGGGTACGTTGCCGGGTATATCCAAGCCGGCATACATGTGAAAAGTCGTCTCGATTGACCAGACGATGGCAGTTAATGACCGTTGCCAAACCAACCTATGCCGGTATGGTGCCGGACATATCCTGTCCGCACTGGTACCTTTTCGTGCAGATTCGGCGGTTTTCGACCATTAGCAGTTGAGCACATGGTTATTATATGCCGGACACAACTTGCATGGCATGCCATCCAGCACGAGAAGAATGTGATGCCTATAAATAGGACGAGGGGCCACTTTTCAATACACTTCAACATCATATTACACTCCATTCATTACTCCATTTTCGCCTCATTCCAAGGTGTTGGTGTCCAAGGAGGTTCTATGCAACTTTCCACGCAAGGAGAAGAATCCATGGCGCGTTTAGGCTACATCCAATCTTCTTATCTCCTGTGTATTCTCTCTCTCGATTTGAGTGGATGGTGGAGTAGGAATTCCTTGTTTGTTCTTTGGTTAGGGATGAAATTCTCTTTGTAAAACAATGTGTTGTTCTTAATATAACTTCAAGTTTATTAAGAGTAAGGTTCTATATTGAAGGAGAATTGGTTGATCTCTTATTCTCTTCATGCAAATTTTACTTGTGGAAGATGAATCCCAAGTAGAATAGGTTAGACTCTCTTAATGATCTTCCTACTCTCTTCTTAAGAATTAAGAGTTAGTAGTAAGAGTGAGAATTAACCCATCTTTCCCATTACTTTGTTCATTTCGTGGCATGATATATGCTCGAATTGTTAATAGGTAGTGAGTCTTCTGTTTCTTCTCGAAAACTGGAATAAGAATACACATATTGACTATGCCGGATTCACTGCCGGGTGGCCAATGTCCGGCATATTCAAAGTCTTTGAATATGCCGTGCATCTGGTATCCGGCATGACACCCGGCGCATTCAATTGTTGGTTAATTCGAAGGCTTGTGTTTATGTTTTGAGTTCATGTTGATACTTAGATGGTTTAAAGCCCTGAATAAAGAATAATCTCCTTGTAAATACCACTTAGTTTAGTTAGTTTTTGATTAGGATTAGAAAATTTCAATTTCCCCCCTTGTCTTAGAATAGGTTATTACCGGATTAGGACTAATTTTCTATAAGTCCCGTGGGTTCGATACTCTTGGTCGTAATTTGCTCATGCTATATTCCGACCGGTTTTATTTGCTACCTTAGTAGAGTGTAGGTTTAGTTATTTATTTTATCCATTTTGTATATATTTTTCCTACTAAAATCTCTGTTAGCAATTGTCTCTAGTATTTTATGTTAAACGTGTGAACAATCTCATCCTCACAGGGTTAAGGCTTATTTTTTTACGTGGTGCTGTTTCTACCTACACTCGTTGTGTTTGACCTGTTCCCCACTTACAGTCATAACTTCTTATCAATTGAATTCGATGTTTGATGGACTTACATGTTTGATATGCTACTTTCACTTGATTAGACACACAACTATCAAGTCGGAAGTCTGTGCAGCTTATAACGGGGCCATGGGGTGTGATGAAAGACAAAGGGGCCATAAATGGATATTTTGGTTATGTGGAGCTCAAGGATGACCACTGCTGCAACTTGCACCTTGTCCCGAATTTGTTTTCTCTCATGAAATTGCCTTGCTACCATGTGTTGATTTGCCTTCGAGCTTTGGACTTCAAAATTTTGAAGTTGTCCTTCTCGCCATTTTCATTGTTGATGTTTGGGCTTTTGAGGCTTTTCAGATTTTTCCTTACGCTCATCTTCGGGATTCTTGTGGTTCCCGGATTTTGAGCTTTCTGAGATGCTTTGACTCATCTTTGGGGTTCTTGTGTCTCCCGGCTTTTTAGTTTTCTAAGATGCTTCGACTTGTCTTTGGGGTTCTTGAGTCTCCTGGTTTCTGAGTTTTTTTTGTGATGCTTTGACTCGTCTTTGAGGTTCTTGTGTCTCCCGACTTTTGAGACTTTGAAGCTATCTTGATGTGAGCTCTTTAATCCTGGGTCACTTTGGGACCATTTGTGGTCTTTCCTCATTCTTACGGTTGCGTTGTTTCTTCTTCTGAACTTGTGACTTGTCATCCAAGAGTTAGGCTCCTCAATTCCTTTGGTCATCGGGGTAGGTAATCATTAACTAGCTTTTTGTGGAAATTTAAATTGAAATGGGTAGATGAAAAAATCTCAGCGGGGATGCCTAAGGTTTAATGCCAGGACTTAACAAGCTTTTGGCTGCGTGGTGGTATACCGAGGTGCTTCGTCATTCCTGATTGTTGTGTATCCACTCTTATTACATTTCATAGTAAGAATAAATCTACAAGTTATCTGTTTAGTCAGAGTTATGATATTTATCTCACCTTTGTTTGTGGTCTCGCTAGAGTCGTGTAAAGATGACATGCTCGTCGTGCTCTTGGTTTTTCCACTCAAGATGCTCCCATAACATTCTTCACTTAGAGAGATTTGCTCACACATTTATTAGAAAGTTTGAAATTAACGAACTTAACTCAGATTGCCCCCAGTATTATTTTGGGGCTTGCGACAACATTAACAAGTGTGTCTTCGAACTGCTTTGTGCGTTGTACGGAGGTTTTGGGATGAGTTGTGGTATATTGGTAGAATATGTTCATTTTTTTCCAAAACAAAAGACAAGTCTTTGTGTTCCATTGCTAGGAGATGATTATTTCAAGAACTCTTGTATTGAAAGACATTTGAAGAAATTGATTTTAGTAAAATATGATGTTCTTTAAAAAGAAACCTCGTCAAGTCTTCGTTATTTCAGCTTAAAAGATTTTGAGCAAGATAAAGTTGTTTTCTCGTGAACTTAAACCAATGCTTTTATTCATGATGACAAAATTTGTTCATTTTAAAACTGATATTCCATGAAACCCTTAGACTTGATTTTCATGAGTGATGTATGACACGTTGTGCAGTCGAATGCATGTGAACCTCATACTCCTTATCAAACATGAATACTGCCAATCTATCTGATGTTGGAGTTCAAAAGACTCAAGCTTTCAACTGTGACATATTGTCATCTATCAAATTCTGAACGAGCTCTGGGGCTGAAAAAGAAGTCTGAACTAGGATTATCTCTGGACTGTGAATGAGGCACTTGGACCGGAATGCTTTTGAACCTTGTGTGTGATGCACTTTGGCCGAAAGACTATTTGGTGGTGTGTGGGCACTCGGGCCATAATCTCTTTGGACTAAAAATGAGGCGCACAGGCCGGAATGGTTTCATGACTATGGATAGGCTGTTGGGCCTGGATATTTGAGAATGTGACACTTGGCAAATGTTTATGGATAGGCACTTGGCCCTAGATGTTTGAGTTGAAAGTGAGGTACGTGGGCTGGAATGTGTCAAGGGAGAGGCACTCTAAACTATGAATTGATGCTTGGGCCAGAAATATTCTTTGGATTGTGAATAGGCACTCGAGCCTGAATGCTTGAATTGTAAGTGTGGCACTTGGATCAGAATGTTTCGGAAATGTGACATGTGGGCCGGAATGGTTTAGGCTAGAAATGAGGTGCATGAGCTAGACTGATTTCTAGATCATACATAGGTGTGTGGGCCTGAAACCCTTGGTGTTATTCCCAAAATTTTGACCCTCGGGAAAGGACCCAGTACACAAATATGAAGGCAAGGGTAAAATGGTCGATATGCACCAAGTCGGGATTTTCCAATGATGTTCGAGACTTTCTATTTTTCATATGACTTGTCCATCATCTCAATACACTTATAAACATCATGGTCATTATGAAGACATTTCATAAGTTTTACATAATTGTTATTCTGGAAATATAGCTTTTAATTCATATTATAAGCTAATTTCCTTAATAATTAACAATTGGAATTGCCTCAAAATATAAAGAAAATGTCTTCAACATGACTACACACAGTCGACAAATTTCACTTGGAAACCTTAACCCAAAATTTTAAAAGAAATTCTAACATTCTTGTAATTTTCTATATCCTTCGGAAAATATCCAAATCAACTCAAAATGCCACCAATTTTAACACATGATAGGGGATAACATTTAGAGAATAACCTCATTGGAATTTTGAATTTTTTTTACAATTAGCAATGAATATTAAAGGTGCCAGATTCTAACATTTTTATCAAATCGGTTATTTATCAAAATGACATGATTTCAACTCTCAAAAATAAAAAAAAATTTCTTTATATATGGTTAACATTTCAGACGTTTAATCGGCTTATAGCCTATATAATTAATTCAAATCTCTTAAAGAATTAAAAGGTTTTCGATAAAAAAAATCTTTTCTTTTGGATCATCCTTTTCGTATAAAAGGACCCTTTCCAAACGATTGTTGGGCAAAATAATAGTTAAACTATCTTGCTACTTATGAGCAGTGAACCAATCATTGTAGTACAACAAGGTCGTATCCACAGAGCCTTCACAACTATCTAATTAATTATCAAGTTAGTAAATGTACAAGAAGATAAATAAAAGTGCATAAATTATAAATTGGGGGTTTAGCCAGTGGCAATCTTGGTGTTGGGAAAATAAAAATAATTAAAAGCTTAAATAAAACTGTAGTGTATTGAATGGATGGAAAGTGTGCTAAGGAAGGTGAATCGCCCAAGTATATTTCTGACATTAATTATAATCCTAAGTTGCTCTATTTGTCTGTTTCAGAATTTATCTTGTGGCCTTCCTAAATCATAGATAAGGACAACTCTTAATTAATTCAATAGACTTTTTACAATCAGAAGAATCTAAAATCATTAATTAGCATTAAGCAAGAATTCTTTTAATAAAATCGATGGATTTTATCTACTAATCAAGGAGATAATATCTAACGTTTGTCTCTCTTTGTGGTATATTCTCAAATTTACAAAATCATTGAAATAAGAGAAACCGTATGTGAGCCTCGATTTCAAACCCTATCCTATGTTGATTATTTATTAGGATCTATTCGGGTTTTAGGTCCAATTATAACCTAAGATTAATAACTGTCTTATAACATAATTATTAAAACCTAAGCTAGCTCACTGGAACCTATTATGAGTCGCCACCTAATTTTAACCTAGATCAAATTAGGAAAGGAGAGTTCGGGTTCGGGGCTTGATATTCGACTTATTTAGGGTTCAAATTGCTTTCATTACCCTTCCTAGGTCGTTTTTCCTCTACTTGGTTTATTCACGGCTTATTACGAGTCGTTTTAACCTAAGTGCGAGCTTCTGTTTTTTTGTGTTTTTTAGCATTTTTTGATGGAAAATTAAAGTGAAATTAAAAGCTACCTAACCTAGGGTTTCAGAGGTAGAATTAGGTCGAATTTTGCTTACGTCCGTAGCCACGGACCCATGTCCGAGACCACGGACCCCAGTTAACCTAATTATACAGAAGAGTCGAAATTAAAGGAAAACAAAAATTGCAAAGTCCGGGGCCACGGACAGGCTGTTCGTGGGCCCGGACATTATTAGAAAATCTTAATTTTGAATTTTTTAAAATCCCGCCGCCGTCCGTGGGTGTCCGGGCTTACGGACAGGGAGTCCGGACCCCGGACATGACGTCCGTGGGTGCGGACCGCCCTCGGACGGCGGCGTTGAGGCTGTTCCCGAAAGTGTTTTTGGCTCAAATTTTTATGGGTGTATAGCCTGAAAGATGTACAAGACGTTAGTGATTGAAAGTTCTCAATTGAATTCGAATTAAGCACGAAACTTGGTAAACAGTTATTGGACAGAAGCTTAAACAAACAGCAATACAGAAGCGTAAAAGGTTAGTTTGAACCCAAAATTTGACAGAGAGTTAATAAGGTCGTGGGGAATTAGAAAAGTTGAATTGTAACCTGTTTTACCTTCGAATTCAAGAGGATTCTTCACGTCGGGATTCTTCGGAGGCTCCGATGGTGTCGGTTTGGATTGTGTTCGACCCGAGCTTCTGTGTTGATTGTTGAAGGTGTTTCTTCATGTTTTGGAGGTGGTTTGGTTGATGTTTGATGATTGATGATGTTGTGGAGTTGAAAAATATGTTTTGGTGTTGATTTTGGTGAGATTTCGGTGTTTGATTGTGGCTCTGGATTCAAAAACGTGGAGAGAGAAGAGACGGCTGCCTTCTTTGAGAGTCTAGGGTTCCTGAGGTTATGAGATTCTGATTTTATCCAAAAACCTATCCCCTTATATAGACTTTCTTAAAGATAAAGAAATCTAGTAAAAGTAAGATTCTTTGGTATTTTAATTAAAAGACTTCCCAAAGGAATTTTGCTGTGAAATTTTAACCACATGTCAAGGATGGATATTATGAATTTTCTGAGTGGAACCTATTTTTTTAAATGTTGGAATATTTTTAAATTGAATTTCCCGTCAGATTCAGTCAAAAATTGCTAGAAAATTATTGGAAATTCGAAAAATCAAAATTCCAACGCCATTATGCTTAAAATGCCATCCTCTATCATGGGTTAAAATATCAAAGCATTTCAAGCTGATTTGGGCATCCTATGGAGGAGAGAGAAAGCTTATAGGAGGTCTCAAGAGCCTTAAAAATTACGAAAACGCCCCGACAATGATAAAACTGCTCCTCATGCCCTGGATGCGCCGATCGAGCCGGGATCTCTCACTACTTGACTAAAATGCCCCTCACAACACCAGCACCCCGTAGACCCTAACTCGGGGGGTCAAAATTTTGGGTATAACAGATTGCCCCCTGTCAACTAGACTTTGTAGTGGATGCGAAAAGTCTGGTTGATGCTTGAGTGATGCCCCAAAATTTTGAACTCCACGAAATTCTCCATGTTGTGCGAAACCGCGTTGACTGCGTCCAGCTATTCGGAGGCGCTGACTACCTAAGCAACAAAACGCTGTCGAGCTATTCTAAGGCGCTGACTACCTATAAGTGAAAATGTGTCAAGCTATTCTAAGGCGCTGACTACCTAGTGATGAAAACGAAATAATTTCAAGCAGTTCTAAGGCGTCGACTACCTAAGCAACAAAACGCTGTCGAGCTATTCTAAGGCGCTGACTACCTATAAGTGAAAATGTGTCAAGCTATTCTAAGGTGCTGACTACCTAGGTGACGAAAACAAAATAATGTCAGCAGTTCTAAGGCGTCGACTACCTATATTACATGAAATGATGCAATATCAAGCGATTCTAAGGCGTTGACTACCTAGGATGTGAGAACTGGGTGGTATGCAAATGTAAGAATGCTGAAATGCCAACGATGCTGATGCTGATGATGCTGATGATGCTCGGATGCTTCTGGGACCGAAACCCGTGCTAATGCTCCTGGCTGGACCCAATGTGGACTTATTGCCATCGCCCCCCAAGCCGGTGTGCAGGGATAACTCCTGGTAAAAACCCTGGGGACTTATTGCCTTCGCCCACCATTCGTTGATCCGAAAATAGTTGACATCGCAAAAGGAGGATTTATTGCCATCAGCTCGCCACTTTTCTGTCGCCAGGTCTTGTGACGCGCCCTGGATAATGCAACTAGGTCTTACGACGAGCGATATGATGAGATGAATGCAATGTGTTTGATGAGAGTGGGTAAGCTAAGGGTAACGCTAGGTCTTACTACGAGCCTAAGGAAATGCAACTAGGTCTTATGACGAGCCTAAAGGACGGTTCTAGGTCTTATACCGAGCCTAAAGGACGGTTCTAGGTCTTATGACGAGCCTAGGAAGGATCTAGGTCCTTTGACGAGCCTAAAGGTTGGATCTAGGTCTTATGACGAGCCTAAAGGTTGGATCTAGGTCTTATGACGAGCCTAAAGATGGTTCTAGTCTTATGACGAGCCTAAAGGGATGCAACTAGTCTTACTACGAGCCTAAAGGAATGCGACTAGGTCTTACTACGAGCCTAAGGATGGATCTAGGTCTTATGACGAGCCTAAAGGTTGGATCTAGGTCTTATGACGAGCCTAAGGTTGTTCTAAGTGAAAGTGAGTAAAATGTATGATGGGTCTAAATGGATGTAGAAAGATTAGGGTTTATGTCAAATCTGAAGATGGTAGGGCTCAAGATGGCCTACAGATGTTTGGTTGTGAAGGTAGGGCTTGCGAGGCCTGTGAATTTGATGTGGAGGAAGGGCTTAGGACGGGCCTGTGAATGTTTGGATGTGAGGTAGGGCTTAGGACGGGCCATGTGGGATGTGAGAACGGTTTGAACCTTTGGGTTTTGGACTTTTGGGCTTCATCGGTGTTGTGGTTGCAATTATTGGAACCAACAATTGCCCCCAGTATTCTTTCTTAAGGCAATCTAGTTAGAGTTCATGGCGATCGATCGGAACGATCGATTGCCCCCAGTATTTTCTTTGGCTAAACGTGAGAACAAGTCTCGTCCTCACAGGGTCAAGGCTTATGTTTTGATGTGGTGCTTCTTAACCCACTCGACGTGTCTGGTGTTTGCACTCGTTTCTCACTTACGGTCACAACTTCTCAACCATTGAATTTGACATTTGTTAGATTTATGCGTTCAACCTGTTGCTTTCACTCGATTGGATACACACTACTAAGTCGGAAGTCTTTTGAGCTTATAACGTGGCTATGGGGTGCGATGAATGACAACAGGATAATGGAGGAATGTTTAGGATATTGGAGCTTTAAGGATGACCAAAGCTGCAACTTGCACCGTCCTCTCGACTTGTCTTCTTTGTCTTGAAGTCATTTGGCTACTTCGTGATGACCTCGCTCATGACTTGGACTTGGAACTTTGGATTGTTCCTTGCATCTTCTTTCTTTTTCCGATTTTGGATTTCTTTGAGGCTTTTCAAGTTTGCCTTCCTTGAATCTCCTTTCCTTCGGAGTTCTTGTGTTTCCTGGTTTTGAACTTTGAGAGCTGTTTTTTGATGTTAACTCGTTTGGATCCTGTGTCACTTTGGGACCATTTGCGGATCGTTTCGTCATGCTGGTAGCAATTTTGCTTCTTTGGACTTGTGAAGAGTTGTTGTTCGGAAGTCGGGCTCCTTGTTCCTTTGGTCACCGGGTCGGTTATCACACTGGCTGGCTTATTTGTGGAGCTTGTAGTGTTGTAAAAGAGGTCATATATGAAAAGCTCAGCGGGGGTGCCTAGGGTGTATGTTCAGGGTTCACAAGCTTTTTGGCTGTGTGGTGCTATACCTAGGTGCTTCGTCATCCCCAATAGTTGTGTATCTGTTCTTTGTTAATTTTCACTGGTTTAAGCGTAAATTACAATTATCTCCTTCGGTTGGAGTCATGCGTTTACCTCCCTTTGAATGTGATCTATATGGAGTCGTGTAAAAATGACACGCTCGTTCGCTCTTGGTTTTTACCGCTCAAGGCACTCTCACGAAGTGCACACTCAGATACTTGCTTGCGCGCCTTTAAACAAAAGAAATAAACATTATCGTTTCTTAACTCAGATTGCCCCCAGTATTGTTGTGGCGTTTTCTTGACAACCTTAGAATGCCCAAGTTATTTATGGAGGGTGATTGCATGTGTGGTGGTGAACAATTGTGGTGAGTGGTGATGGGTGATTGCTGAGTGATTCATTTCTTTGGCCTTTGGCGGCCGCGGTTTTGCTTTTTTATGTGTCTGATGAAATGGTAGAGGTGATGGAATGCTGCGACATGTGTGGTGACTGTAATGGAGGTGGTGAATACATGGATGGGAAGGTGGTCTCGTACAGGGGGTCTCATAAAAAAACGAAGGTTTTTCTTTTGTATGTTTACAGACAAGCTTTACAAGAGAGAGTTTTTTTTTTCTTCCTTCTTTTCTTTCCTTCTTTCTCTTTGCACGTGAACAAATATATAAACATCAAAACTGAATAAAGAAGAAATTTTATTGATAACCAAAAAAAAAAGTAACAATGACACTGAGTACCAACAAAATGGGGGAGACACTAACTAACTACGGAAAGAAAGAAGCTATGGAGAACAGCCAAAGGAAAATAATAATGACTCCTAATGACCCCAAAGCGAGTAAATGACTAACTACCCCCCTAATCTATGATCTATTCTTCGAGGAACATCCAATCAGGCATCGCTTCCTCCTTCGCTGCTCTTACCGTACCCTGTAAACATGAGCACATGAATAAAGATGATAGTTCAATTCCTGAAATGAAAGATGGGTCCACTAACGCACCAAGTCCTTGACGACCAGGATTCGTTGCCGGAGATAGAACGTCTGGGATTCCTTGAGATCCTTGCCGAGGCCCCTTACCCTCTTGATAACCGTACTTCTCCATGATAACCTCCCCGGTCCAACTTAAGTTTCTGAAGAGAAGTTGGATCGGACTGCTCTGGTACAACACTGAACCTGCTCAGATGGGACAACCCTCCTCTTCAACCATGCAAACAGGCAACTCCTTCTGATGTGGTTCACCTCTAACGATATGAACCTTCCCGTCCCTTTTGAACTTCAAACATTGATGCACCGTAGAGGGGACGGCCTTCAAATCTTGAAGAAATCCCATCCCAGAATCAGGTTGAAAGAATGGGAATTTGCAGAACCAAGAACTTCACTGGATGAACAACCGTCCCAAACTTGAGTGGAAGATCCAATAGGCCGAAGACATGTCTTGGGTTATCATCATACCCTCGTAACACTATTTGGCAAGACTCAAACTTGTCGTAACCCATACCCTCTGCCACTTTCAAGGACAGATGCTAACCTCTGCTCCCGTGTCAATGAGGACCTTTGCACCTTGAAGGCCCCGCACCAAACAGTAATATACAATGCTTTTCCCGAGTGCTCGGAGATCTCGCTATCGTGGAAACTGATCTCCTCTTCCTGCTTTTGCCAAAGAGCCGCGACCATCCTCTCCGGGGCTAAACTTTCCTCTGGCCCGCCAAATGTTTGGCAATGGCCCGTCGGTGCTCTGGCGAGATCGTAAGCAAAGACCAGATGGCCATGGGATGGTTGTTGCCTTCAGCTTTTGAAGCAGTTCTCGCTCACCTGGAATCTCTTCAGCCACCGGGGGAGACGACATTCACTCTTCCCCTTGCGATGGCTTTTCAGGTGATCCGTATGCTTGCCTGACCGAGTAATGTGAGCATTTGCTGGGACAAGCTGACTGTGGAGGTGTGGCTTCCGTCCCGCCCCTCGTGCTGGCTTTTTGTCATCCCAGAAAACAGTAAAGGCAGCACACTGAACTTCGGATTCTGAGGTCTCGAGGTCATCCAACGCTGATATCCCTGATCGATGAGGTCTTGATCCGATGTCTCAGCACTTTGCAATCATTGGTCATGTCCCGCTAGCTGATGGTACCTGCAAAATTGACTGAGTCTTCTCCCCTTTCGTGTCTCTCCATGGCAAGGAATGAGCGGCCGTATTAGCCCCTCTTCCTGCAGCTCCTCAAAGGCCTGGCTTAAAGGACAACCAATGGGTGTGAATTCCCTTTCGGCTTGCGGGGAAGCTCCGGTTACCGGGGTTGTAATCTGGATTTTTCCTTCTTGGGCCAATAACAGAATTTTATACCTCAAATTACGACAATTATCTGTGGAGTGGCCCGTGAATAGGTGGAAACGACAGAACTGTTCGGGATACACCCCCAGATGCGCCCGCGAAACCGCGGGGCTTTAAGTTGGACTACCCCCGTCCTAGAAGTACTCTCGAATCCGACTCTGCGGCTGCTGCAGATCTACAACGGCACCCGTGCGGCCTGCTCTTGCTACGGTTCCTGGTTCTCCGGTGACTCGATCCCGTCCTCATGGGGGGCCAGATCTAAAGGGATGATTTCCCCGAGAGCATGAATGAGAGCTCCCGCTTCTCTTGCAGCCGACACAAATCCTGAGCTAGCTCTTCCAAGCACTCCTGTGGACAAATTCTAACTCAGCTAATTTCCCTATCAAATACACAAGCTCAGCGAGCTGAGCACTTCGATCGTTAACTCCACGACATCCTAGCTGCGAGGGGTGTTGCCTGTTTAAAGCAAAAAGATAAGTCAGCATTGCGGGAGTGAGACTAGGAATTCAGGCCGAAGATTAGTGTGCTGCAATGAATGCCGGACTCCAATTTCGGGAGGGTCTGCTCTGACTACACTTTTGGGTTACAAGATTCGTTGGTCTTACGAGTGGATATTGCAAGAATCAACTTGTAACAAGAATCAGCTTAAGGATTTTTTGTGTTTTGGGGTGATCGAAGTATCTGGACTATGAAAAACCTTTAAATGTTTCATTTGGGCTAGAAGAGATGGATGTATCGATTCAGACATTGGGCCTGAGGCCTAGGAGAAAAGGAGCACATACACAGAAGTTCTACATAAGGAGGTGATGCAAATGTCCTCACGAAATACTCAGTCCAATGGGTACAGATCGATCCGGAGAAGTGCTTGGGGCACGGGCCCAGGTCACCACAAAGGAATAGGCTTGCACGCTATTCTCTTTGGGCTACCCCACTTTTCACATCACCTAAAGGTGTGCGTCTACGATCGGGTCTTTGACTGACCAAAAATGGGCTAGGTAAGGTACTGCCAGGAAAATGCTTGGGGCTAAGGCCCAGGTATTAAGGGGGTGTGTTAGACGACACCCTCCTCTTTCCCCCCACTTATTCACATCACCTAAAAGGTGTGAGTCCCTGACAGGGGACCCTCAAGCGGGTCCCGGGGTGAATTGGTTTGCGTGGTCCCTCGCTCTCATATGATGCAAGGGTGCAAAATTAAGGTGTGCACAAAGGTAACAAATAAAAGCCATAAATAAACAACAATTCGAGTTAATCCCTCTTTCTTAAAATTAAACAAGTTAAAATTAAGAACTTTGTCCCCAGTAGAGTCGCCAGTCTGTGAGCCTCGATTTCAAACCCTATCCTATGTTGATTAAATTGATATTATCTAGTCGGTTTTAGGTCCAATTATAACCTAAGATTAATAACTATGTCTTATAACAATAATTATTAAAACCTAAGCTAGCTCACTGGAACCTATTATGAGTCGCCACCTAATTTTAACCTAGATCAAATTAGAAAGGGAGAGTTCGGGTTCGGGGGCTTGATATTCGACTTATTTAGTTCAATTACTTTCATTACCCTTCCTAGGTCGTTTTTCCTCTACTTGGTTTATTCACGGCTTATTACGAGTTGTTTTAACCTAAGTGCGCGAGCTTCTGTTTTTTTTGTGTTTTTAGCATTTTTTGACGGAAATTAAAGTGAAATTAAAAGCTACCTAACCTAGGTTTCGGAGGTAAAATTAGGTCGAATTTTGCTTACGTCCGTAGCCACGGACCCCATGTCCGAGACCGACGGACCCCAGTTAACCTAATTATACAAAAGAGTCGAAATTAAAGGAAACCAAATATTGCAAAGTCCGGGGCCACAGACAGGCTGTCCGTGGGCCCGGACATTATTAGAAAACTAAATTTGAATTTTTTATAATCCCCCCGCCGCCGTCCGTGGGTGTCCGGGCTTACGGACAGGGAGTCCGGGACCCCGGACATGACGTCCGTGGGTGTGGACCGCCCTCGGACGGCGGCGTTGAGGCTGTTCCCGAAAGTGTTTTTGGCTCAAATTTTATGGGTGTATAGCCTGAAAGATGTACAAGACTTAGTGATTGAAAGTTCTCAATTTGAATTCGAATTAAGCACGAAACTGGTAACAAGTTATTGGACAGAAGCTTAAACAAACAGCAATACAGAAGCGTAAAAAGGTAGTTTGAACCCAAATTTGACAGAGATTAATAAGGTCGTGGGGATTAAAAAGTAGAATTGTAACCTGTTTTACCTTCGAATTCAAGAGGATTCTTCACGTCCGGTATTCTTCGGAGGCTCCGATGGTGCCGGTTTCTGGATTGTGTTCGACCCGAGCTTCTGGTTGTTGATTGTTGAAGGTGTTCTTCACGTTTTGGAGGTGGTTTGTTGATGTTTGATGATTGATGATGTTGTGGGAGTTGAAAAATATGTTTTGGTGTTGATTTTGGTGGAGATTTCGGTTTTGATTGTGGCTCTGGAGTTCAAAAACGTGGTGAAGAGAGACGGCTGCCCTTCTTTGAGAGTCTAGGGTTCCTGAGGTTATGAGATTCTGATTTTATCCAAA
The DNA here is from genome assembly GCA_023374045.1 of Limonium bicolor. Taxonomy (NCBI): domain Eukaryota; kingdom Viridiplantae; phylum Streptophyta; class Magnoliopsida; order Caryophyllales; family Plumbaginaceae; genus Limonium; species Limonium bicolor. Next base: position 236,314,007 of record CM041780.1, read on the forward strand.
AACCTATCCCCTTATATAGACTTTCTTAAAGATAAAGAAAATCTAGTAAAGTAAGATTCTTTGGTATTTTAATTAAAAGACTTCCCAAAGGAATTTCTGTGAAATTTTAACCACATGTCAAGGATGGATATATGAATTTTCTGAGGTGGAACCAAATTTTTTAAATTTGGAATATTTTAAATTGAATTTCCCGTCAGATTCAGTCAGAAATTGCTAGAAAATTATTGAAATTCGAAAAATCAAAATTCCACGCCATTATGCTTAAAATGCCATCCTCTATCATGGGTTAAAATATCAAAGCATTTCAAGCTGATTTGGGTCCTTTGGAGGAGAGAGAAAGCTTATAGGAGGTCTCAAGAGCCTTAAAAATTACGAAAACGCCCCTGACAATGATAAAACTGCTCCTCATGCCCTGGGATGCGCCGATCGAGCCGGGATCTCTCACTACTTGACTAAAATGCCCCTCACAACACCAGCACCCCGTAGACCCTAACTCGGGGGGTCAAAATTTTGGGTATAACACCGTAAATGGTAAAAATGATCAGTTCTTAAGCATTTAATAATTTAGAGAGACATAACAAATATTTATAAGCAAACTTGGTATTATAAATAAGTCAATTATTTGGGGTTAAACACCCATCCTAAACACAAATATAAAATTACTCAGACATTAACACGAATGAAAATAAAATAAAGATAGAAGTAGCCATTATTTTGGAGACTGCCGGAGGAGATGGGAGTGCGGCTCGCTCTTGCTCCAGCTGCTTCTCTTCTCTTCTTCTGCTTCTGCTGAGTGGTGGAATGAAGAATAAAAATAAAATGGAGAAGTGGGGGATAAGAGGATGGAATGGATCGTAAGTGTGGCTTGTGTTGTGGTCGATTGTCTGTTTCCTTCAATCTCCGTGTATGATGAACTTTGGATTTTGGAAGGGATGATTTATTTGAGCAGAAGAAGCGTGGGTTTTATAGAAGAAAGGAGGAGGAAGAAGACAGGCTGGAACACGCGTGAGGAATTTAATGAGTGCGCCGGCGCCTGATATTGCTGATGGAGTAGATAGATATGTTTGCAGGCGCTGCAGGAAAAACGAGGAAGACGGTCGGCGCGTCAATTATTCTGGATCTGGGTTGCACCTCTATTTGTTGTCCGGTCTTTTCTCCACGGACATGCCACAGATATTTCTTTCTTGTCCGTCCTTATTTCCACGGACAGCATGGTCTCCCTTCTTCTGTCCGGCCTTAAATCCACGGACACACCACGGACAGGCCACAACCTCTTCTTCTTGTCCGGCCATTTTTACACGGACAGCTCTATCCCTTGTCCCGCCTTTTTTCCACGGACGCTCTGTTGTGACCTTGCTTGTGTCCTGGCTAATTTCCACGGACGGATCTTCAATTTGTGCGTCCGAACCAGTGTCCGGACCACTATGGTTCGGACGGTTCGATTTTGTCCGCGGACGCCCCACGGACACACTTCTATCCTTGATCTTGTCCGCACTTTTTTCATCGGACGTGCCATGGACGTCCCATTTACAGTGTCCGAATTAGTGTCCGGACCGACCTGGTTCGGACGAAAATTAGTTTGCTTCCAAAATGTTCGTTTCAGCTCCGATTTAAGATCCGTTTACGCCTATGCGTTCGTCTCTTCGTCTACTTTGCTCCTAGCTTGGTTTGCCTCATGTTTAACCAATAAATTTGTAAGATAACCAATGAAACATAAACTAGAGGAAAACTAACCAAAGTGGAGAAATGAGCGAGAAAAATGCTAATATAATATATGAAATACACCCATAAAACATGCTCATTTGGACACTTATACACCCCCACACTTACCTTTTTGCTTGTCCTCAAGCAAAACCATGTACCTAAGGAAGTAGGGAATGCTCAATACTAACAAATATTATTATGAAGGGTAGGATAAGGAGGTGAACAGTACATGATCTCAAACTTATTGAGGAGTGTGATCCATCAACTGCTGGTGGCACAGGTGTGCTCAGGGTAAAAACAAAAATTAGAGTTTCGGGGTATGATCTGGAGTACTTCAATGCTTCTCAGTTAAGGTGACTTTGAGAAATTTTACCATGACCAACTTCTCTCATGAATGGGCATTGAGGAGAAAATAAAAGGAAAAATAGAATTATGCATTTGTTTCACTTTTGCATAAGAGATGAGAAGATAATATGTAGGTATCAATCCTTTGTATTTAAGAACACTCAACTCTCTTTGTTGGTTACCAATGGTGTCTCGCAAGTCCCTTATTTATTATTATATTTTTTTTGACAAAGAAGCACCCCTGAGCAATCCCTAAGAAAGAAGACAGAAGGAACCCCTAAGCGATAAAAATCCAACCATTTCAGATCATTTGGTCACACCGCATAAAAATGCTCCTCAAAAGTAATCAAAATGAAAAATTTTGTACCATTTATCCCACAATTCATAACAGTATTTATTCATAAAGAGAACAACCCACATATAAAGGGTCCACGATATTGAATTTGGAAAAACGCAAGATAAGCAGAGAGATTAAGCATTTTAATCACAAAATGTCGCCGAAAAGGGCACCCCCCCACACTTAAATTGAACAATGTCCTCATTGTTCACCAGAAAAACAAGGGAATGTTTCAGAAGACCTTTTCGGTAAGTAGATAAAATAGAGAAAACACAAAGGTCACAAATAGACATTTTAGCACAGGAGCTCTTCACAGCAGAATTTAGCAAAATAAAAGCATGATTAAAGAAACTGGTACTCCCCTGAGATTATTTTTGCTATCGTTACAGGAGTTCCCTACACTTGAGCTTCTGCCTCAAGTAGCGTAGCTTGGTTGCAGTGTAGACATGAAGTTGCACCTGCATAAGACACTAGAAGCAACCATACTACAAACGGGGTTAAGAGTTAGCAAAAATAAAATTTAAAGAGAACCTGAAAATTAAAAGAGAAATAAAAGCAAATGAAAGATAATTTCATCCGGGCTGCCTTCCGGGAAGCTGCCCTTCTTTAACGTCTTTGGCTAGACCGTACCACCGTGAAGTCAACCGGGATCGAATATGAACGTTGAAGTTGGCTTTAACAGGTGGGTGGGACGGGCATCATGAATTATTGAAAAACCACCCGGATCAAAAGGAAATGTTATCTCAACACTTAGAATGTAGAAGTGTAGGCTCCATTGATCTTTAGTCAGGTGAAGGTGTTGAGATTGTTGATCCTTGGTGCGAGGATCGAATTTTGGTGGAGCCTCCTCTTCGAAATTAAGGATGAAGACATCCTTATCTTCAATGAGCGGTGCAGGGAGAGCTCTGGGGTGGACTTTGTTTTCTATCTCTAGTCCGGGATCAAAAGGGAAGGTGGCCACCACACTTAGTGGGTGAACTTTATGCTTCCACCTTATATCATTGTTGCTTAGGTGGGGAAGGCCTTGATCCTCCAGACAAAGATCAAAGTTGGATGGCTCCTCCTCCTCAATTTTGAGGATGTAGATGTCCTCATCTTCTTGGTGAGGCTCATTGGACGAGCTTTGATGTAAATTAACTTCAGAGGGAAGTGGCTCCTTGAAATTGATTATAGCACTCTCTTCTGATGGCTCGGGGGAAGGCGGCATCTCCTCCTTCTCAAGGTTGAGGATGTATCCACCCTCATCTTCTAGGTAGAGCACGGAGAAGGTGGGGAAATAGTAGTTGATTTCAGAGGGAGGAGACTCCATGAAGTCCAAGGAGAAACTCTCTTTTGAGGAGTTGTCTTCATAATCAAGCTGATGGTTGTTTGGTGATGGATTCTCTGATTCGAATAGGGGAGGAGGTGGAGAGTAGCTTAAGTCCTCAGCAGGTTGTTCCTCCTCGTGAACCACTTCATTCAGTTGTTGAATCGGTTGTTCCATGTGTTCTACCTGATCTAGCGTTCTTGCTGGATCATTTCAGAGGTTCCAAACTTTGAGGTAAAATTTGCCATCATTTCCCTTAAAATGGCGTTGTCTCTCTCTATTGCAACCATAGGACAATGGAACTTTCATGATCTCCTCCACACTCTTGGCACACAAAGATGGGGATAGGCTTGAGAGATGACTTGAAATCCTCCAAGAGAGCTCTCAATTCAGCATTTGGGTCTGAACATTGGGGGCTTTCATGGTACTCTCCGCATCTTTGACAGACACACAATTGATTGTAGTTCTCTGCGCCATAGGGGTAATCATACCAACCTCCTGCTTGATCGTAGTGACCATCCATCAGAATTAAGTACCTTAAAAAAAAACAAAACAAAAATTTAGACACAAAAGGGGCAAATAACGGAAATAAAAGAAAAACTAATCAGATAATAAACCAGATAGTTGGACTGAAGTCCCCGGCAACGGCGCCAAAAACTTGTTGGGCAAAATAATAGTTAAACTATCTTGCTACTTATGAGCAGTGAACCCAATCATTGTAGTACAACAAGGTCGTATCCACAGAGACTTCACAACTATCTAATTAATTATCAAGTTAGTAAATGTACAAGAAGATAAATAAAAGTGCATAAATTGTAAATTGGCGGTTTAGCCAGTGGCAATCTTGGTGTTGGGAAAATAAAAATAATTAAAAGCTTAAATAAAACTGTAGTGTATTGAATGGATGGAAAGTGTGCTAAGGAAGGTGGAATCGCCCAAGTATATTTGACATTAATTATAATCCTAAGTTACTCTATTTGTCTGTTAAGAATTTATCTTGTGGCCTTCATAAATCATAGATAAGGACAACTCTTAATTAATTCAATAGACTTTTTACAATCAGAAGAAGTCTAAAATCATTAATTAGCATTAAGCAAGAATTCTTTAATAACAGCGATGGATTTTATCTGCTAATCAAGGAGATAATATCTAACGTTTGTCTCTCTTTGTGGTCTATTCTCAAATTTACAAAATCATTGAAATAAGAGAAACCGTAAATGCGTAAAAGTGATCAGTTCTTAAGCATTTAATAATTTAGAGAGACAAAACAAATATTTATAAGAAATTGGTATTATAAATAAGTCTGAATTATTTGGGGTTAAACACCCATCCTAAACACAAATATAAATTACTCAGACATTAACACGAATGAAAATAAAATAAAGATAGAAGTAGCCATTATTTTGGAGACTGTCGGAGGAGACAGGAGTGCGGCTCGCTCTTGCTCCAGCTTCTTCTCTTCTCTTCTTCTTATCCTGCTTCTGCTGAGTGGTGGAATGAAGAATAAAAATAAAATGGAGAAGTGGGGGATAAGAGGATGGAATGGATCGTAGGTGTGGCTTGTGTTGTGGTCGATTGTCTGTTTCCTTCAATCTCCCGTGTATGATGAACTTTGGATTTTGGAAGGGATGATTTATTTGAGCAGAAGGAGCGTGGGTTTTATAGAAGAAAGGAGGAAGAAGAAGACAGGCTGGAACACGCGTGAGGAATTTAATGAGTGCGCCGGCGCCGATGGAGTAGATAGATATGTTTGCAGGCGCCGCAGGAAAAACGAGGAAGACGGTCGGCGCGTCAATTATTCTGGATATGGGTTGCACCTCTATTTGTCGTCCGGTCTTTTCTCCACGGACATGCCACAGATATTTCTTTCTTGTCCGTCCTTATTTCCACGGACAACATGGTCTCTCTTCTTCTGTCCGGCCTTAAATCCACGGACTCGCCAAGGACAGGCCACAACTTCTTCTTTCTTGTCTGGCCATTTTTACACAGACAACTCTATCCCTTGTCCTGCCTTTTTTCCATGGACGTCTCTGTTGTGACCTTGCTTGTGTCCTGGCTAATTTACACGGACGGATCTTCAATTTGTGTGCGTCCGAACCAGTGTTCGGACCACTGTGGTTCGGACGGTTCGATTTTGTCCGCCCTTTTATCCGCGGACGCGCCACGGACACACTTCTATCCTTGATCTTGTCCGCACTTTTTTCATCGGACGTGCCACGGACGTCGCATTTACAGTGTCCGAATCAGTGTCCGGACCGACCTGGTTCGGACGAAAATTAGTTTGCTTCCAAAATGTTCGTTTCAGCTCCGATTTAAGATCCGTTTACGCCTATGCGTTCGTCTCTTCGTCTACTTTGCTCCTAGCTTGGTTTTTCTCATGTTTGACCAATAAATTTGTAAGATAACCAATAAAACATAAACTAGAGGAAAACTAAACTAAAGTGGAGAAATGAGCGAGAAAAATGCTAATATAATATATGAAATACACCCATAAAACATGCTCATTTGGACACTTATCAATGACCTAAAGATCACGGAAGCCTCTCAAGGTCAGAAGCAAGCCTTCCCAACCGGCCCCCATGTTTTTCCAACACCCACATCCTGAAACTCTACCGAAATCACCAAAACCTCAATCTTTGAACTTCCATGAAAGCTCCAATCATCAAACCACTACAAAAAGAACATCAATACGAGAAGAACAACCACCTAGAGGAGGAATCGGAAGCTGAAGTCATACCTCAATCTAATAGACTGCCGACGAAGCAACCAAAGAATCTCAACGTGAAGGGACGAACTGTCACAACTTCCAAATAAAGTTAGGAATTCAATTCTCTTAAACCTACAATCTCAGTATGTCTATTATTTGGATTCTTAGTAAAATTGCAACTTTTGGGCGAGTTAATTTGAGTTTTATAACTTTTGTGTGTTTAACTGGTTCACCAATTTTCGTCATTAATTCGAAATTGAATTGAAAACTTTAAATCACTAACATGCTTAGCATCTCTCAGCCTATCTACCCATACAATTTGAGCTGAATACACCACTGGAAACACAACACACGTTGTAGTTCGGTGGTTGTTCGCACCCACGAACACCACGTCCGGGGTCCCGGATGCCCTGTCTGAAGCCACGAACCACCCACAGATGGTGGCGGGAATGAAAATATTTAAAAAATTAGGTCAAGTTCGGAACCACAGACACCTTGAATGTGTCCCCAAACACCTAAAATTTTCATCTTTTAGAATTCAAACTTTATGTTTAATTGGATAGATTAGGGTCTATCATCATGGACATTAGGTACGTGGTCACGGACGGTAAAGCAATTGACCTAATTCGGCACTAGAAACCATAGTTTAGGTAGATTTAATTTTCACATTTAATTAATGTCAAAAAATGTAAAAAAACCAAAAAAATACAGAAGCTTGCACACTTTAGGTAAATCAACTTTATGTAAAGGAAAAATAGCTCCGAAGGGTAATGAAAGTAATTTGAACCTAGAAAAGCTATATTACCAAGCCCTGTTGTGCAAATACTATATAACAGGATAAATAATCATATTCAAGGAGTAGGCAAGTGCACCTAATCGATGTAATACAACGAGTGTCGTATCCACATGGAAATTGGTCCTATCTTCCTAGTCTCGATAATTAGTAATTGAAATGAAAAATAGTAAATTGAGGATTTAGCCGGCGGCTAGCTTGGTAATATTGGTCGAACAATGAAAAGAACAACAAGTAAATTAGAAATGATAATTTGTTTGATTGGGTGGAAGAGTACTTTGAAATTTCGGCAATCTCCCAAACCTAGTAACCATGCTAGTAATTCCACTACACTATAGTTATCTCTTAGAACATGAATAATTGCACTATAAACCAAAGATGAGCAAAATCATATTTAGTTAATTTTAACCTTCAAAACCGATTAAGGTTAAACTCATTAAATAACATTAAACACAAGTTCTAGATAAAATCCCCAAATTATACCAACTAACCTTAGAGGTATAAATTAGGGTTCCTCTCTTAAATTGGTCACAACCCTAACTCAAATCTAAATTGTAGAAATGGTTCTCCACAAATGCAATAAGAGATCAATTTTAGAGCATTGAATGAATATCAAAACAAAAGCCAACTATATTAAAGCATAATGAAAATTATAAGCATAGTTAGGGATTCGGGGTCAAAAACCCATCCCAAAGCACAATGGAGTCTAATCTAGCAATGAATGAGAAAAAAGAACAAAAAAGAGGGAGTTAGCCATTATTGAAGTTGTTGAGCTTTTATGGAAGTGAGTGGTCTCTTCTTCCCCTTCTTCTCTTCTCTTTTATGGCTCAACCTTAGGTGATATATGGGGCTTTGACCAAATTAAGAAAAAAGGGCTTAATTGTGATTTTGGAGGAATTTAGGAGATGTTTGTAAAGTGAGAAAAGTTTTGGGGTCACCATAAATATTGGAAAGTATGGGTCAATGGCAGATTGTTGGTCAACTTTGGAGGAAATGTTGATGGTTTGACCAATTAAGAGGAATTAAGAATAGAAATGTAAGTTAAAGAAATATTAGTTATTTGTAAGGTTTAGAAAGTATAAGAGGTCAAATGAAAGTTTGGAAAAATATTAGAGTGGAGAACAAAACAGACCATGTGGGGATCTGTTCGTAATTTGCTGGAAATATTGGGTGAGAGTTTGGAATTAAATTGGAAATTATAAGAGATGTGGAATAAGTTGTAAGGTTTATAAAAGTATGTGGCCACTTTGTAATTTAAGGAAAATATGGTGAAAACTAAAGAGATAACCTTAGGGCCTGTTTGGCAGTATGTGGCCACTTTATAATTTAAGGAAAATATGGTGAAAACTAAGGAAATAACCTTAGGGCCTATTCAGCAGTATTAAAAATATTGGGTTAGAACTTTGGAATGAAATAAATGAGGAATTAGAGTTATAATGTTATAACCCAAGATTTGGTTATATTTTATTTCGTCACTAGTGGTCTTACATTATTGTATTCTGAATTTAGGACATGGAAGTCCTTATTAAAGAAGCCGGGGACAAGGAGGTCTTTTCCCCCATCCGTTTTATTTTCTGGTGAGATTAATCTCACAATAATTCCCTTCCATTAATTTATTTAGGGAAAATTCACAAGATACCACTGTTTAAGTTTCTAATTCACAAAATACCACTGTTTTTTTCGTAATTCAGCTTTAAACATGCTTAAACGTTGTCCGAAATTGATGAAACTTTACATGAACGATGTTAAAGTGTTATATTTTGGTCCAATATCAAATTTGAAGTTTTTTAAGCTCATATGTGACATGTGGGACCCAATGAACAAGTCACTTGTTCATTGGGTCCCACATGTCACATATGAGCTTAAAAAACTTCAAATTTGATATTGGACCAAAATATAACACTTTAACATCGTTCATGTAAAGTTTCATCAATTTCGGACAACGTTTAAGCATGTTTAAAGCTGAATTACGAAAAAAACAGTGGTATTTTGTGAATTAGAACTTAAACAGTGGTATCTTGTGAATTTTCCCATTTATTTATTTCCTCATTAATTATCCTCTCTCTAATCACGTTTCCACGACGTTCTTTCTTTCCCCTCACTTTGTCAGTTTTGAATTACCATCTATACGCTCCTCTCTTCTCTGTTCTCTCTCTTCCAAAGAGTACGATCAATCAAGTGCCCAATTCCTGCTGTTGCGTCCCTGCGATTCTAATTCTGTTGTGGATCCTTCTCTCTGCTGCATTCCGGTCCAGATTAAGGTAAGGGCGTCAGGTTGTTCGTGTGCAATTCTACAATTGGGGGAGCCTACTCTCTTTCTGAATTAGTTCTCTGCAATCTGATTGTAATTCAGCGTTGGCTTCTCTGTCCCGATCAATTTCTTCTGCTGTTGGCTCGTCTGTGTTTCCGCCGTCGAATTCAGGTAAGGATTTGAATTGCGTTTATCAGTGGCAGTTCCGGGGTTGTGGTTTCTCTGTTTTCTGATTAGGGAATTGTTCTGCGATTGCTTTTGTTCAGAGTTTGGAATTGCGTTTTCAGTCTACAGTTCGGTGTTTGCGTGGTCTGCGTTGGCTGGGTTCTATTGCTTCAGATTTTGGGATTTCGTCTGCTGTAATTCGAGGTAGGTGGCTTTCGGATTCGATCCGTGTGTTCAGCCTTGGGGAGTTTGGGTTCTGCAAATTAACTCACTGATTTGATCTTGTGTTCGTGTGTGGTTTATGTCTGTTTAATGCCTTTTCAATGGATTAAACCCCCAAGGTTGCTTTGTAATGTGTGTGTTGATTTGGATTGGTTTTGTACCTCTGATTGTGTAAAAAAAACGCCTCTGTTCTCTGCATTTTTCGGCGTGTCCGAACTTCTGTCCGACCGTTGAAGTTCGGACATGCCCTTCTGCGCTTTTACTTTCTGAAGTTTTCGCTGTGTCCGAACTTCCGTCCGAGCTTTGAAGTTCGGACACAGCCTTCTGCATTCTTCTGATTTTGCTTCGACTTGTGTCCGAACATCGGATGTCCGGACACAAGTTCGGACTCTCCACGTTCTGTTTTCCGAAGGATGTCCGAACATCCGTCCGAACTTGGATGTTCGGACACCTCTGACTCTTCTTCTGTTAAGGTTCGACTTGTGTCCGAACTTTGATGTCCGGACACAAGTTCGGACATCTGTCTGATTTCGCTTCTGAGTCTCGACTTGTGTCCGAACATTGATGTCCGGACACAAGTTCGGACAGGGTACTGTTTTGACCTTAACTTGCTCGTTTGAGCTCCGTTTTGACTTCCGTTTGCGGGGTTGGATTCTCCTTCTGATTTCCAAGCCATCTATGTGCTTTCTGGTGCCTTTGGTGCACATATGCTTATTTGTATTTAAGCTTCTGTTTGGGACCTAGTTATCTCTGTGTCTGAGCCTTTGGATGGCTGGTTACGCTGTCTCGTAGCGCGTAGGATCCTTCTGTTCACGGGTGATGTTCCCCGTTCTGTTCAGGGTGTTTACACCTGTTCTGTTTACGAGTGAGGTTTCCTCGTTCTGTTCACGAGCTGGTTGCTGTTCTGTCTGTATGCTGTGATCGCTAGAGTCCCACTCTGTTTTTCCGCTTGTCTGCTTCTGCTCTGTTAGTCCCTTAATGAATGGACTTCTGTTTCTGGTTTCTGACATATTTGGTGGATTCTTGGCTCCTTCTGATTTGTCAATATTCGTAAATGTTTTGAGCATGCGGTTGATGAAGTTGGTCATCTACTGGCCATAGTTGTGTGCTAATTCCCTACTTCTAACGGCCTTTTGAGATTGATTAGCGAGGGTCGTCTCCCCTCAGCTTCTGGAGTTAGCTGCTTTGTATTTAGATTCTTTTGAGATTTGTATTGAATTTGAGCCTTTGGGCATATTTTGTTAAGCTTCCGCTTTTGACATCTGTTTGGTGGGTTCTGTAATGACTTTTGGGGATGTTTTAACATCTCTTGTTTTATACTGTATTGAAGTATTTCGTTTGGGCCTTATTTGATTATCTGTTTAATTCTGTTTATTAGAGCCTTGCGTTATTATGTAATAATACGCGGCGTGTAATACCCCTAACTCCTAGGCCAGTGTTTGGGGGTGTTACATAATATATGATTTAGGATGTCATTGTAATGTTAGAAAATAAAGGGTATGGTGAGATTAATGAGGATTTAGGAATGTATATTAGCATAAGGTATGATGTTACATGATATAGCATTAAGAAAATGGTCTTAATGTTAGTATGTGAAAGTTAGCACAATTAAGGAGATTAGTGGTTCACATAAAATAATGAAGGTTAGTAATTATAAGGGAATTTTATAATTCATATAGATTTATATGAATATATGGAGAGTGGTGACATATATAATAAGGCTGGTGGATCACATTGAGTGAGATATAGTATAATATAGTGGAGAATTTAATTATAAAACATTAGACGTAAGATCTAATGTTAGGTTATCAAGGATTGAACAAACAAATGAATTATATAATTCAAAGGTTTTTTATAACGAATTATATGAACATATGTACTTGGATACAATAACCAAGTCAACCCAATTGCCCAAAGAAGGTCAAGTTGACCAACTCATGAGTTAAATGAGGATTTAAAGGGTAATAATATTATAAGGTCAATTGTAACATATAGTAACAAACTATAATGTTAATACAATAATGTTGTTTATAGAATGAAATAAAGTATTATTTAACTAATCCCGAACACATTCGAATACCCAAGTAATAATAACTGATTAAAGGGGTTAAAACCGGGGGGATTAGCGTTTATTGACGTCTGTTCTTCCCACTGTCGGTGAATGGTATGTTATTGTGTGGTCTGAACGTCTTGAGGGTTTCCTTGGGTTCAAACATATTTGTTTATCTGCTAAGAGCGATATGTTATGGTGTGTGTGTGTGTGTGTGTGTGTGTGTGTGTGGTGTGTGTGTGTGTGTGTGTGTGTGTGTGTGTGTGTGTGGGTGTGTGTGTGTGTGTGTGTGTGTGTGTGGTGTGTGTGTGTGTGTGTGTTGTGTGTGGTGTGTGTGTGTGTGTGTGTGTGTGTGTGTGTGTGGTGGTGGTGTGTGGGTTGTGGGTGTGTGTGTGTGTGTGTGCGTTGTGGGTGTGTGTGTGTGTGTGTGTGGTGTGGTGTGCGTGTGTTGTGCGTGTGTGTGTGTGGTTGTGTGTGTGGGTTGTGTGTGTGTGTGTGTGTGTGTGTGTGTGTGGTGGTTGTGTGTGTGTTGTGTGTGTGTGTGTGTGGTGTGTGTGTGTGGTGTGCGTGGTGTGTGTGGGTGGTGTGTGTGTGTGTGGTGTGTGTGTGTTGTGTGTGTGTGTGTGTGTGTGTGTGTGTGTGTGTGTGGGTGTGTGTGTGTGTGTGTGTGTGTGTGTGTTGTGTGTGGGTGTGTGTGTGTGTGTGTGTGTGTGTGTGGTGTGTGTGTGGTGTGTGTGTGTGTGTGTGTGTGTGTGGTGTGTGTGTGTGTGTGTGTTGTGTGTGTGTGTGTCTTCGTTCCCCTTTCTGCTTTCCTCTGCTCGCCCCCTCGCCTTCTCCCCTTGCGTGCCCGTCTTTCGCCTACCTGCTCTCGACCCTCCTTTGCCTTCCGTCCCGAGCAGTTTATGGGTCATTACGTTTTAAATTTCAATGAAGTGTCATGATATTCCTATCAACCTAAGTAAAAGACTTAGGAAAAAGATTCGGTAATACCAATCTTTAGAGCGTTGTACTCGAACATGACTATAACCTAGATGAATTCTAGGTATTGTGTTAGACCTAAATGGCAACTAAATGGTAATGTATTCTCTATAACCTAAGAGTATATCTTAGGTTAATCGATTAAGTAACTGAATCACATGGTGGAGAATTGGTATATGATTAGGAGGAAAACCCAGGGTAGTCTCGCACTAACTGGTTACGTAGAGTGATCTCTAAAGCGGACCACCGTTATGGGTCAACTCGCTACGGATCCGATGAGCCAGATATGATTGTTGGTCAAAGAGCACTGCTGAGGGTGCATGGCTACGGCCGCATGAGACACCTTTATTAGACAAAGAGGAAGTCCAGAGATCTTCAGATCATTGGCCAGAGGGCACTGCTGTTGGTCCACACAGGACGATTGTCCAATTAAATAAGTATTGTGAATTACAAAGGGGTTGTCCTAGCTGACATACGTCATGCTTATAATTCAACCTCCACTGTGCATTTGCCACAGCAAGTGCTACAACACTAAACCAATTCTGGAAGACTATATAGACCGGATAGTGGAATCCCATGATTATAAAATGGATACCAAGCTTTTGAGTATGTCCATGACCCAAAGGAATAAGAACTACAACTCAGACCAGAAGAGGCTCACAAGGCCCTTAAGACTAGAGGGATATAAGACCTTGGAAAGACCTAACTGGTCTAACCGTTGTGAATTACAAGGAACAACCATTTAATAGAGAACAAGACCAGATCAAAATGTTAACAAGTCTCTAACTAGGGCTTGTAAGCCTAGCACCCAAAAACCTGCACCAACAATAAATGCCAAACATTACAGGTGAGAAGTGTCGAGTCCTTAACACATACACGACCATATTTAGGAAATTAATAACACTCACCATCATCGAGGATTGGAGAAAAACAAGGGAAAATATCAATTGAATTCTACCAACTTGGATTCCCAGAAATGTGTAGAAAACTAAAGTTCCACATAGTGTACCTTGAAAGTAATTGGGATGCACAAGTTAGACCACATCAAGTTAATTGGATAAGGGATCAGACACTTAATATAACAACTCAATCCCAAACCCTGAAGAGAATGACAGATAAGACAAGATCGCCTAACAATGTGGGTTGATGATGTGCGCAAAATAATACACAACGAAAGTTGTTATAAGTTCCGGTGGAAAGGAGAGACACATCAGTCCTCAACAAGATCGAGATAAAGACTAATGATGTTGCTAAACTCCAATAAGGAGAGCACAGGAGAAAGGATTTAAAATCATAACTTACCTTGAGGTCAAAAGACATTAAAACCTCAAAAAGATGAGGTTAAGAATGTTGTACCACAAAGTTGGTATGATTAAACTGACCATAACCGTAAACACTGAAGTCAACTAAGACTGAGCAAGTATTGTGGCGAAAGTACAAAATCATTAGAGTAATATCAAGGCTAACCACCGTAAGGCATAGGCCTAAAAGAAGGTATCCCTAACATCAGTGAAAACACATACGTTTGTGAGTGCGAGGTCTCGTCACAAACAACCTTACCAACGAAATTCATTAGAGCATCACTACTCTTCCACTCGAAGGTGATTGATGGCAGACACTGATTAATATCATATTACTTGAGAGGACTCCTATGAAATGGAAACATGATGTATTAACCTTTGTCATGGAGTCTAGTACTACATCAAAAGATGTATCCAGTGGGTTTGATAGTGTTCAGAGAACCAGAAACTCATATCGCAAGTGGCGTAAATGACATACAAATAAGCAAGAGCACTGACTCTCACCCAAGGAAACTAAAGGTAAAAGGGGGCCTACTTAACCATGAAGCCATTATAAACTTGTAGATACATGTGGGTGTAGACTCTCTAAAGTACTTGTAGGATAATTTCCAATAATGGCACCAGCGGCAGAGGAGAAACTCATCCTTGTATGGCTGCCTAATATAAACCCCACCTTTAGGGTGTTGTATCACAAACACCTATTGAAGGGAAGAAATAGGATACATGCTTATTGAGTAAGGGACCTATAGACCCTAGAAATTTTCTTTGGGGTGTCCTAATGCTGTCTGTAAAGAAGATAGACAACAATCTACTTCCCAGCGATTACGGAGAACTAAAAGAGCGGTGATCGTTAAAAACTAACACTAAGAGTGTAAAGTAATGAGATATGGGATAACCACACTTCAAAGGAGCTTGTGGAATGGACGAGTACTTATTCGTAAGTTAATTAGATAATTGGTAAGAGTATCATGAACGATGCCCCATGTATACATGAAATTGAGTAGTAGAAAAGAACATGAGAATGAGTCAACTCCGTGCCAAATTCAATGATGTGAGTTCTGACTAGAGCAAGTCACCTCCCTCGAACATATTGATGAGAAGGATCTCAGTAAAAGCAACAAAGATAGAGGAATTAAAATCTAGACCATAATGTGATAGAAGGTCATAACTCCTTAGAGTTGATGGTTAATGTAAAATAATAGTGAAAATTTCCCCAAAACATGGAAGCCTATGGTGAGCTTAAGGGCAAGGAAAATGAAACTTCATTAATTGAGTAGATGATTATGCGAAATCCTTGTAGAAGCTGAAGTAATTGCTTATATCAGCATAAAATCTTACCGTTCCAGAAAGAACATATAAGACGCGTATTAATGCAGCATAGAAAATAATATGAGGGAAACTACCCTAATGTTCCCGAATTAGATGCAATAATCTTCGTGCTATAAATATAGCGACACTTTGTATGGTGTAATAATCATCGTATACTCAGATCATAAGAGCCTTTAGTGTGATTTCACCCAAATAAGGTTGAAGAGGGGAAAATAAGGCCAAAAGCCAGAAAGAAGCTAAAGATAGTGACCGGGCGCCTATACCCAGGAAAAAGTGCAAGGAAAGAACGTGTAGTGACCGGTCGCCTGTGACCGGTCATAAAAGATGTAAGACAAACATAGATAAGTGGCCGGACGCCTGTGACCAATCACAATAGTTGAAAGGCGAATACAGACAAACAACCGCCTATGATTGGTCGTTAGAGCCACAAAATAAGTTTAAATAACGACCGGTCATTCGTGACCGGTCGAATAACTAAGGTAGAGGCATAAATAGTGACCAGGCGCTTGTGCCCAGTCAAACAGTCAGAGACGGAAGATATAGAGATTAGGATAGCATACTTATATAATAATTAGAATGACAGTCTGGCAAGATATGACAGGCTGAAAACCCAGGAAATTACTATAAATAGGGGATCACCCCCACGGAATAAATCATACAATCAAGACTTACTGAATCTCTCTCCCTACTTTATTGCTCTCATTTGCTATTGTGGAAACCCTCTCTAAACTCGAGTTCTTCGGTAACAAGGTAACTCGACAAAGCATTCAAACGTAGATCGTAGGCTAACTAATGGATAGGAGATTAGATCGTTGGGGATAATAAATCCACCTTTTCATTTTGGCGCCGTCTGTGGGAAAACGAACAGCTCAGATCTAGCAACCACGAATCCACCTCGAGAGTATGTGATATTCGGAATTGACACCTCTGAGATTGGAAATTGTATTGTTGCAGGTTTACGTACGAAATGGCTCCTAGGACGAGGAAACTCCGCAAGTTAATGACGACATCACTGATCTGATCATTCCCGACGTCACTGCAACCTCCATCTCCAAGAAAGACCTGGAAGATACGTTAAGGAACCTGACTAGGATGATCGACAAAAGGATCGTGGAAGGGAACGAGCTTTTACAACAAGAATAATGCAGAGGGATGAGAACTACCAGCAAAAATGGGAGGAGATGTCTGAGGCGATCGAATTCCTGAAGAGCCAAGATTTTGAAGGAAACAATGGCGGGAAAAAGGAGGCCCGAAGGGAGGTGCTGAGTACTATTGAAGAGGAGGAAGATGACTCTATCGATGTGAGCCTCTACCCGTTCTTCGAAAAGATCAGAAGAGCTAAGCTTCCCCCACATTTCGTCGCCCCAGCAGTTGAGAAATATGACGGTACAGGGGACCCTGCTCAGCACATCAAAAATTCATGTTCACCATGAACTCGCAGGGGTCAGAGAGGGGATCAGTTCCCTCGCCCTGTGCAATCTGTTCCCGGGGACACTCTCCAAGAGGGCTTTGAGCTGGATCTCTACCAGGCCACCTCAATCCATTTCCAGCTTTAAACAACTGACAGAGGAATTCGAATAGTACTTCGCGACAAGAAAAAAAAGTGAAAAGAGAAACAATAGAGCTCATGGATGTGAAGTAGAGGAAAGGGGAGTCTATGAGAGAATATAGTGAATGCTTCCACAAGCAGGTAGTTGAGATCGATGACATCATGAGAAAATCTTGATCAAAGCTTTTGGCAATGGTCTGGCTCAACCTTGGCTTGCTAGGAAGATAGCAACCAAAGCACCCAAGACACATGGAGAGTTGGCTGAGATGATCCATGACTTTTTCAAGTCCGAGATAGTAGAAAATAAGGCTTAAGAGTTGATAAATAGCTTCAAACTAGCCGCAAGCGAGAAGAAAGGTGGACAGACGGGAGGCGCTGCGACCGGGAGCTCATCCCATGGGTGGACAAGGTACAAACTGTATTACAAAGCCCCGACCATCATCCCCTCTTAGAGATCATAGTACCCAAGCGAGGGTCTTCCCAGTAATTCAAATTGACCCCGGGAAGTACGTGGCCGCCCTAAAGGAGGGTCTCCTGCCTCCCCCAAAGAACCTCAACCAGGCGAGGTACTGGTGGCATTCTGTGAATATCACGGGCACAGCAATCATAGGACCATCAACTGCGCCAACCTCGCAAAGGAGCTGAGAACAATCGAAGAGAACAAGAAGAAGGGAAAGCACCAGGCCGGACATCAGAGGCAGTCTAACATCCACTATTCCAATAGCCAATATTCCTGGGCCCGACAAGAAGAGGAGATCCACCCAGAGGTGGACCATAGTAAATCATTCGGGGTAATCACAGGTCCGTAATAGAGGGAGTCGAATATTTTTTCAGAACAAAACATGAAGCATTTTATCCCAAAGTAGAAAAAGGGGGTGTGAGCCTCGATTTTTGAACCATATCCTATGTTGATTCAAGTTGATTATGATTTGGTTAGGTTCTAGGTCCACTTATAACCTAAGTTTAATAACTATGTCATATAACATTAATTATTAAATCATAAGTTAGCTCACTGGAACCTATTATAAGTCGCCACCTAATTTTCACCTAGGGTAAATTTGGAAAGGTAGAGTTCGGGTTCAGGGGCATGGTATTCAACTTTTTCAGGGTTCAAATTACTTTCATTACCCCTCGAAGTCGTTTTTCCTCTACTTAGTTTATTTACGGCTTATTACGAAGTCGTTTTAACCTAAGTGCACGAGCTTCTCATTTTTATATTTTTTGATATTTTTTTTACTGAAATTAAAGGTGAAAATTGAAATTACCTAAACTAGGGTTTCGGAAGCCGAATTCGGTTAAATTTTAGTTCTGTCCGTGGCCACGGACCTATTGTCCGAACCCTCAGACCATAATTTTAGTTCTGTCTGTGGCCATGGACAGGGTGTTTGTAGGCCCAGACATGTTTTGGAAACCTAAATTTTAAAAGATAAAAATTTGCCGCTATCCGAGGGTGTCCGTGACCACGGACAACTCGTCTGTGGGCCCAGACACAGCGTCCGGGGCTACGGACCACCCACGGACAATGGGTTTTTGGTGGTCCCGACGGTGGTTTCAGCTCAAATTTTATGCACGTGTAGCCTGAAAGATTTCCAGATGTTAGTAATCAACGATTTACAATTCAGCTTCAAATTAATGGCGAAACTTAATGAAAAAGTAATTGGACAGAAACTCAAACAAAAGCAACTCGGTGATAATGGAAGGTTAGTTTGCACTCAAAATTTAACAGAAGATGGATGAAGTCGCGGGGATCAAGAGAGTGAGGTTCCAACCTGTTTTACCTTCAGGATTGATGAGACTCTTCACGTCAAGAATCTTTCGGTGCTTCGTTGGAGCAGGTTCCGGATTGAGTTCATCCCAGGTTTCTGATCACTGATGGGGGAAGGTATTCTCTACGTTTTGGTGGTGATTTTGCTGGTGTTTGATGATTAGAATGGTGCTGGGAATTGAAAAACGTGTGGAAGTGTGGATTTCGGAAGAATTTCAGTATAGTTTTGGTATTTGGAAGTGAACGTGAGAGGCTGGCTATGAAAGAGAGTTTTGATTGACGAGGGTTCTTGGAGCTTCTGATTTTATCAAGGGATAAGGTTCCTTAAGTAGGCCTCACTAAAGATAGAAAAATTCCGGTAAAAACCGAGATTTACTGATGTTTTAACTCAAAGGCTTCCAAAAAGAAATTTGACAATGAAATTTTAACCATGTGGAAAAGATGATATTTCTGATTTTTTCAAGGTGGAATCTAATTTTTTGGATATTGGAATATTTTTAAATTCAATTTCTCGTCATATTCGATCAGAAATTACTAGAAAATTATTGGAAATTCGAAAAATCAAATATCCAAAGCCATTATGCTCAAAATGTCATTATCTATCATGGGTTAAAAGTTCAAAGCATTTCTAGTTGATTTAAGCCATTTTCAAAGGAGAGAGAAAGCTTATAGGGGGCTTACGAGCCTTGAAAATTTACAAAAACACCCCTGAAGATGACTAAGTTGTCACTAACGCTCCGGAATGCGCCAATCGAACCAGAAATCCATGTTACTTGACCAAACTACCCTTTCAGACATGTGCCTTATAGTGACTCAGATGCTTATAGAGACTGAGATCAATCTAAGTCAGTTGCTTAAGGAGACTGAGATCCATCTAAACTTGACCAGGCTATTTTGAAGAATGCAATATGCTTGATGATGCGAGGATGAAAAGTATGTTTTATGCAAATAATTGTGATGAAAGTCGATTGTGAAAGTGCCAAACCTGGTAGTGATAAGGTGCATGTCAAAATGTAATCAAAGTGTACGTAAGACACTTGCTCAAAACAAGAAGCCATTGAAAATGTGCTGAACATGGCAATGTTGAGGTGTTGTGCAAAAGTTGTAAAATGCAATTGAAGTGTTCATTGAAAACTTGCCCAAAACAATAAACTGTTGAAAAGGGTGCCAAATATGGCAGTGTGTGAGAAAAACTTTGCCTACTGAAAAGGAAAGTGAAATCATCATTTCCTGACTAAAGACTTCAGACAGACTTGCAATTTGTTTCTTAGGAGATGAACATGCCACTGGTGGGAGTGTGGTGTCTGAAAGCTTTCACTGGTGTTTAGGATTTATGACAAGCCCGAGGTTAGGTTGTGATTTTGGATGGTGATCAAGATTATGACGAGCCTGATGTTTTGTGGAGGTAAGGCTAATGACGGGCCTGAGAGTGTATGATGTGGAGGTAAGGGCTTATGTGTACCTGTGTGGTGATGGTAGTGGTAATGTTTAAGCTTTTGGGTTTCAATTGTGCTCACAATTGTTGGAACCAACAATCGCCCCCTGTATTTTTCCGACACATCTGAGCTTTAGAGCTTATGGCAATCGATCGGGACGATCGATTGCCCCTAGTATTTTTTCTGATTAAACATGTGAAACGAATTTCATTCTCACAGGGATAAGGCTTGTGTTTAATGTGGTGTTTCCTAATCTACACCGACGTGTTTGGTGTTTGCACTCGTTTCCTGCCTACAGTCATAACTTCTAGACCATTAAATTCGATATTTGTTGGATTTATACATTCGATCTGTTACTTTCACGTGATTAGCCACACAACTACCAAGTCAAAAGTCTTTAAAGCTTATAACGTGGCCATGGGGTGTGATGAAAGTCAACGGGACCGTGGAGGGATGTTTGGGTGTGTGGAGCTTAAAGGGGTGACCAAAACTGCAACTTGCATTTTCTCTTAGATCTGCCTTCCTTGTCTTGTAGTCGTCTTGGATGCTTTGAGTTGACATTGTTTTTGAGCTTCTATACTTGGACTTTGGAGTCAACTTTTACACAATTTCTCTTCTTTTTGTCATTCGGATGTCTTCGAGGTACTTCGGGTTTGCCTCTTTGTTTTATCCTTTCTTGATTTCACTTTCGAGGTTCTTGTGTCTCCCGGTTTTTGAGCTTTGAGAGCTGTTTTGATGTGAGCTCTTTGGATCCTGTGTTACTCTAAGGACCATTTGCTGATCGCTTTGTCATGCTGATAGCGGCATTGCTTCTCTAGACTGATGAAAACGCTATCTGAGAGTCGGGCTCCTCGCTTCCTTTGGTCACTGGGTCGGACATTCATCATTGGCTGGGTTATTTTGTGGAGTTCATAATATCAAGAAGGGATATATGAAAGGCTCAGTGGGGGTGTCTAGGGTTTAATGTCAGGGTTCACAAGCTTTTGGCTATATGGTGTTGTACCTAGGTTTTTCGTCATCCCTAATAGTTGTGTATCCATTCTTTGATACTTTTCGCAGATCTAAGAGTAAACTTACAAATTATCTCCTTTGGTTGGAGTTATGCCATTTACCTTACCTTTGAATGTGGTCTCACCGGAGTCGTGTGAAAATGACACGCTCGTTCGCACATGGTTTTTTTTCTCTCAAGGCACTCTCGCAAATTTTCACTCGAATACTTGTTCACTCATTTAAATGAAAGATTAAAGAAGACAAACTTAAACTAAAATTGCCCCCAGTATTGATTTGGGGTTTTACAACAACACTTAAACAAATGTGAAATTTGGACCATTTTGTGGATTGTTTTGGATGTTCTGTGATGGTGTTTGGACGGACATGTTCACCCTTTTGGAAATAAAAACAAGTTGTTATGTTCCGTTGTCAGAAAATGATTATTTCGTTATCCTTTGTAAGACGTGAATGCTCATTGTTTTTTTTTTGTTTTTTTTGTTGAATTAATGAATAATGTTGTGCAAAGAAATTGTAACGATGGAACCATGTTTTATTCAATGAATGAAAAGACAATGTTGAAAATTACAAACTCACGAAAACTACTAACAATGATAAAGAAACTTAACTACAACAAAAGTCGAAAGACAACTAATCAAGAAAAGAAATTAATGAAGAGAATAAATTAGCAATCTCTAAGATGCCCGGGCAGGGGTCCTCTGCTTATTCTACCACGTTCTGAGAATCGCAGCCCTTGACTGATGAGTTCTTGGATTCTATGCTTCAATTTTCTATAGTTGTTGGTTCGTGACCCGGCAGTTGAAGGTACTGATAAAACTGATATACTCGCTTTCCGATCTGTGTGACCCCAGGACAAAGCATCAGAGGTCACAACAAATTCCATTCTTGAAGCTCCTTGAACACTTGGCTTAAAGGCTGCCCGATGTTGATGAGCTATTCCAGGGTCTTAACTCTTCTTGTACGGGATAGAGTGCTGGTGATTTATCTTGGATTCCTAGGCTGTCGTATGGCATATGCTGGAGTTACTGCTTCCACATTGGCTGCCTCCTCCTTAGAAAATTTGATGCTCACACCCTGGGCCTTGGGTTGTTCTAACTTTGGTTCATGTTTGGGATTCAACGTCGACTTCGCAAGGATACCGGTTTCGAGGCATGCCCCCAGGGAAAAGTTGGAAATGGCTAGCTTATTCGGGTTGCCTAATCACTCTCTTGAGTTCTGCAGCAATTTCATTGACATTCCCTTCCGAATCTCGGGCCCTAATGGAGCCAACTTCAATGCAGTCATAAAGGGTGTTGAGAAGCCTATCCACTAATTCATCTCGATCTTGACGCTCGACCTCAAGGGAAAGAGCCTTCGCTTTCAACTCTTCGATAATGGCGACATAGTTGGATTCCATGGCGCCCAGGACAACACTATGTCTCTGCTCCATGGCATCAATGGTGGCCATGTACTTTCGTTCCAAAGCTGCAAGCTGGGTATCCATGTTGATTGGATTTCTTCCTTTACCGCGCCTAGGATTTGGGTCTACCTGTTTCCAAAGTGTCCATCGTTAGCGAACAAACGGGAAATGGGCTGAGGTTCTAGATTGAGAATTGGCGCTTCACAAGGTAGCACTAAAGACCAGAATATGCTTGCATTGAAAGTAAGTGGGCCAGAGTACCCGAAGAATGAGGTGTTTGGGCCGGAGTTTTACTATGAATTGGAATTTGAATTTGGACCGAAACCTAAACAGATGATTCTGATTAAACCTAAAAGATGACACCCAGATTTAGGATTTCAGGCTAGTTTATCTAGACTAGAATAAACCTTTGGGCCAAATGTTTTGAGAATTTGGCACCTGGGCCAGAATGTGTTTGGGCTAGAAGTAAAGCACATGGGCTGGAGTAGTCCCTAAATCATAAATTGGCCTAACTTTCTTTGGGTAAGAAAAGATGGTTGCTGAACCGAAAAGGGATTTCAAGAGTAAGATCTTATTTCCAATGGTTGATCTTCAGGACTTAGGCCGCAACAATAAAGCTACAAATTCATGTTAGGCTGAGTTGATATAGGAAAGTTCCTATCAATTTCTGGGCTGACAGTGGACCGGTCATACTAGCAAGCAAGGTTTCACATAAGTTCAACATGTCCTCACTAGACACTTCAACCAATTTGGGTATGGATCGATCCAGAGAAGTGCTCGGGACTTGGGCCCAGGTCACCGTAAAGGAATAAGGCTTGCACGCTATTCTCTTTGGGCTTCCCTACTCTTTTCACATCACCTAAAGGTGTGCGTCTACCGTCGGGTCTTTGAATGACCAAACAAGGTTACGTAAGGGCACTGCCAGGAAAATGCTTGGGGCTAAAGCCTAGGTTTTAAGGGGATGTGGTTAGATGACATCCACCCCTTTTCCCTCACTAATTCACATCACCTTAAAAGGTGTGAGTCCCTGACAGGGGACCCTAAAGCGGGTCCCATGGTGAAATCGGCATGCGTGGACCCTCGCTCTCATATGATGCAAAGGTGCAAAAATTTAAATTGTGCACAAAAGTAAATAAACAATGTAATAAAAGCCGTAAACAAACAATTTTCGAGTTAAGCCTTCTTTTTTAAAATTAAACAAGTTAATATTAAGAGTTTGCCCCCAGCAAAGTTGCCATTCTGTGAGCCTCGATTTTTGAACCCTATCCTATGTTGATTCATGTTGATTAGAATCTGATCGGGTTCTAGGTCCATTTATAACCTAAGTTTAATAACTATGTCATATAACATTAATTATTAAAGCCAAAGTTAGCTCACTGGAACCTATTATGAGTCGCCACCTAATTTTAACCTAGGGTAAATTAGGAAAGGTAGAGTTCGGGTTCGGGGGGCTTGGTATTCAACTTTTTCAGGGTTCAAATTACTTTCATTACCTCTGGAAGTCGTTTTTCCTCTACTTAGTTTATTTATGGCTTATTACGAAGTCGTTTCAACCTAAGTGTGTGAGCTTCTGATTTTTTAATATTTTTTTACTGAAAGTATAGGTGAAAATTGAAATTACCTAAACTAGGGTTTCGGAAGCCAAATTCGGTTGAATTTTAGTTCCGTTTGTGGCCACGGACCTAATGTCTGAACCCTCGGACCCTAATTAACCAAAGTGAAGATAAAAGTAGAATTTAGAATAAAACAAAATTTTGAAAAGTCTGGGGCCACGGACAGGGTGTCCGTAGGCCCGGACATGTTTTGGAAACCCTAAATTTTAAAAGATAAAAATTCCCGCCGCCGTCCAAGGGTGTCCGTGGGCCCGAACACAGCGTCCGGGGCTACAGACCACCCACGGACGGCAGATTTTTGGTGGTTCCCGACTGTGTTTTCATCTCAAATTTTATGCACATGTAGCCTGAAAGATTTCCAAGATGTTAGTAATCAAAGATTTACAATTCGGCTTCAAATTAATGGCAACACTTAGTGAACAAGTAATTGGACAAAAACTCAAACAAATAGCAACTCGGTGATAATGGAAGGTTAGTTTGCACTCAAAATTTTATAGAAGATGGATGAATTCGTGGGGAATCAAGAAAACGAGGCTCCAAGCTGTTTTACCTTTAACATTGATGAGACACATCACGTCAGGAATCTTTTGGTGCTTCGTTCGAGCCGGTTCCAGATTGAGTTTGTCCCAGGCTTCTGATCACTGATGGGGAAAGGGATTCTCTACATTTTGGTGGTGATTTGGATGGTGTTGGGAATTGAAAAATGTGTGGAAGTGTGGATTTCGGAAGAATTTCGGTATAGTTTTGGTGTTTGGAAGTGCAAAATGTGAGAGGATGGCTATGGAATTGAGTTTTGGTTGCCTAGGGTTCTTGGAGCTTCTGATTTGATCAAGGGTAAGGTTCCTTAAGTCGGGCCTCACTAAAGATAGAAAAAATTCAGTAAAAACCAAGATTTACTTATGTTTTAACTCAAAGGATTCCAAAAGGAATTTGACTATGAAATTTTAACCATGTGTAAAGGATGATATTTTTTATTTTCCAAGGTGGAATCGAATTTTTCGGATATTGGAATATTTTTAAATTCAATTTCTCGTCAGATTTAATCAGAATTTACTAGAAAATTATTTGTAATTCGAAAAATCAAATATCCAAAGCCATTATGCTCAAAATGTCATCCTATATCATGGGCTAAAAGTTCAAAGCATTTCGAGTTGATTTAAGCCATTTTCGAAGGAGAGAGAAAGCTTATAGGGGGCTTAGAGCCCTGAAAATTTACGAAAACACCCTTGGAGATGACTAAGCTGTCACTACCTCTCCGAAATGCACCAATCGAACCAGAAATCCATGCTATTTGACCAAACTACCCTTTTAGTACCCGTGCCTTAAGTGACTCTCTTCCGGGGGGTTAAAATTTTGGATATAACAGGGGGATTGTCTGTTTATGCCTTCTTAATAATATTTGTTTATCTCATTTACTTTCTTCATATCCACTTATAACTTGAAAATTTCAAAACGATGAACTTAGAAAAAATAATGAAAACTTCCCCTAAGAAAATTTGCAGGCCTCTTCTCGGAAGTAGGCCCATTGACCCCCGAATGAAAGGAAAAGACACATTCATGAAGTGCATCAGGAACTTCCTGAGAGAAAGATGGCCAAGCAAGAAAAACTCCCCCCGATCTACTTCATTGAAGAAGACGAAGATGGGGTCCTATATCCGCATAATGTCCCGCTTGTCATTAGGGCGCAAGTAAATGACCGCATGATGAAGGGCATCTTGGTCGATAGTGGAGCTGGAGCCAATGTAATCTCAGAAGAGGCAGTGAGAAGGCTCGAAATACCTGAGAGCAAAATCAAGCCCTACTCGGCAGTGCTGGGAGGTTTCGTAGAAGGAATCTCCACTAAGTCATCAGGCGGTGTGGATTTCACTATTACCTTTGGTCAAGGAGATGAAAGACACATAGAAAAGTTGACAACCTTCGTTTTGCCCGCTCTCTGGTACAACATGTACCTAGGCCGTCCCGGGATAAACGCTTTCAGAGCTATATGCAGCACTCACCACCTAAAGATGAAATACTTGACCAGATCAGGAAAATTAGTGACGGTAAGAGGAATTCAAAAAATGGCACGAGTTTGTGAGGTGCGCATCATGGAGGACCTCCCAGAAGGAGAAATAATCAAGACTGTCGGATCAGATAAAGAGTTCAAAGGAAACCTTCCTCTTCTGACCGGTCACAACGGGGAAAAGGCAGAAAGATAAAGGGCTCCTACTGACCTCCCAAGTGAGGTACACTTAAAATCTAACCCCTCTAAATTCTTAAAAATTGGAAATGCAATTGACAGTGGAGAATAGACTCATCTAATGAGATTATTGGATAAAAGAAGAGCCACATTTTCCTAAAGCACAGAGGAAATATTAGGGATATACCCAAGCTTTATCCAGCATAACCTGCAAGTAGATCCAAAGCACTCGGCAATCAGAAAAAGAAGGAGAGTAATTGGGACAGAAAGAGACCAAGCCGCCTGGGCGGAAGTTCAGAAGCTACTCAAAGCAGGTTTCATCAGGGAAGTGTCATACCCCAAGTGGTTGGCCAACATAGTCATGGTCAAAAAATCAAATGGGAAATGGAGAATGTATGTAGACTTCACAGATTTAAATAAAGCATGCCCGAAAGACTTTTACCCTTTGCCATCAATAGACCAACGGTCATCTCAACAACCCAGAGCTCTGTTTTATGCTTTTTAGACGCATTCTCAAGATACAATCAGATAAAGATGAACGAGGATGACTCGGAAAAAACTTCTTTCGTCACTTCGGCAGGAACTTTCTGTTACAAAGTAATGCCCTTTGGACTAAAAAACGCAGGGGCAACCTTCTAGAGGATGATCGATAAAGTATTTCGGGAGCAACTCACCCCCAATGTAGAAGCTTATGTCGATGATATAGTCGTGAGAAGCACCTCAAAATAACAGCACATGAAAGATCTGGAGGAAACATTTAACACATTAGACTTGTTTCAAATCAAGTTGAACCCAGAGAAGTGTGTGTTTGAAGTGACAAAGTGAAAATTCTTCAGTTTCGTAGTCGGACAGCTAGGAATTGAAGCATCCTAAAAAAAGTCAAGCCGTCCTCGACCTCTCCACCCCAAGGAACATTAAGGATGTTCAAGGCCTCAACGGAAGGCTCACAGCCCTGAGCAGATTCTGCTCAAAATTACAAGAAAAGACGATCCCATTCCTTAACATATTGAGGAAAAACAGTAAATTCCAATGGGGTCAAGAGTGTGTTGAAGGCTTCGAGAAGATCAAAGAGATGCTTCGAGAAGTGCCCAAGCTAGGTGTCCCAGCGCCCGATCAAGATCTCGATCTCTACCTATCTACTTTTGATTGGGTAATAGCGGCAGTCCTAATAATGGAAGAAGAAAAGAAAGAGATTCCTGTCTATTACACCTGCAAAATCTTAAGAGCAACTAAAGGGCGTTACACCAACATTGAGAAAATCCTGTTTACCTTGGTTATTGCATCCCGGAAACTATGTCCATACTTCCAGTTACGCCGAATTTTTGTCAGGACCAACTGGTCGTTAAAACAGATAGCCAACAACCCAAATGCATTCGGGTGCATGGTGAACTGGACAGTTGAGCTCACCCAATAAGACATCCATTTCCTCCCGTGAGCAGTAATCAAGGCACAAGCGCTGGCAGATTTTATAATCGAGACGAGCTTCGACCAAGAAGAAAGAAAGCTGATAAGCCTCAGACTTATCATGTTTTAGTGTACTTAATTATAGATTATTAGCCAAATTAAGGTTAGAATAATTAATATTTATGCTATATTATGTATTAAGTCTATTATTTGTTCAGATTGATGTTTTATATGTTTTTCCATACAAGGAGACATTTCTGACCACAATGCCGGACATAAGGCCGGATCATACCTGCACGGCACAAGCATGGAGCAGAAAAGCACTCTATGCCGGGTAAGGTGCCGGGTATATCCAATCCGGCATGAATGAGAAAAGTCGCCTCGATTGACCAGACGATGGCAGTTAATGACCGTTGCCAAACCAACCTATGCCGGGTATGGTGCCGGACATATCATGTCCGGCACAGGTACCTTTTCGCGCAGATTGGGCGGTTTCGACCGTTAGCAGTTGGGCACGTGGTTATTATATGCCGGATATAATGTGCACGGCATCAAACCCGGCACGGGAAGAATGTGATGCCTATAAATAGGACAAGGGGCTACACTTTTCAAGACACTTCAACACCCCTATACACTCCATTCACATCACCATTTCCGCCCTCCTCCAAGGTGTTGGTGTCCAAGGATATTCTATGCAACTTTCCACGCGGAGAGAAGAATCCATGGCGGGTTAAGGCTACATCCAATATTCTTATCTCCTGTGTATCTCTCTCTCGATTTGTGTGGATGGTGGAGTAGTAATTCCTTGTTTGTTCTTTGGTTAGGAAATGAAACTCTCTTTGTAAAACAATATGATCTTCTAAATATAATTTTCAAGTTTATTAAGAGTATGGTTCTTATTGAAAGAGAATTGGTTGATCTCTTTTTCTCTTCATGCAATTTTTACTTGTGGATGATGAATCCCAAGTAGAATAGGTTAGACTCTCTTAATGATCTTTCTACTCCCTTTTTATGAATTAAGAAGTTAGTAGTGAGAGTGAGAATTAACCCACATTTCCCATTACTTTGTTCATTTCGTGGCATGATATATGCTCGGATTGTTAATAGGTAATGTTTTCTGTTTTTCTTCTCGGAAACTGGAAAAATAATATGCATTATGACTCTGCCGGATGCACTGCCGGGTGGCCAATGTCCGGCATATTCAATGTCTTTGAATATGCCGTGCAAGTGGTATCCGGCAGGACACCCGGCGTATTCAGTGTTGGTTAATTCGAAGGCTTGTGTTTATGTTTCGAGTTCACATTGATGCTTAGATGGTTTTACTCCTTTAATCAAGAATAAATTCATTGTAATTACCATGTAGTTTAGTTAGTTTTAATTAGGTTTAAAATTACATTCAATTTCCCCCCTTGTTTTAGAATAGGTTATTACCGGATTAGGACTAATTTTCTATAAGTCCCTTGGGTTCGATACTCTTGGTCGTAATTTGCTCATGCTATATTCCGACCGGGTTTTATTTGCTACCCGTAGTAGAGTGTAGGTTTAATTATTTATTTTCCATTTTGTATATAGTTTTTCCTACTAAAATCTCTGTTAGCAAAAGCCTCTCACCCCTTTTGTTGTTCTAGTGGATGGGGCCCGATGTTAGACAGGGGCGCAAGTGAGGATTGTGGTTCAAACCCCAGATGGGCGAGATCTCAACTACACTTTCCTGCTAGAATTTGAGGTAACCAATAATGAAGTAGAGTACGAAGCTCTCATCCAGAGGCTAGAAGTCACCACTACCTTAGGGGAAACATGTTGTAAAATAAAGAGTAAAAATGAATATGAATATCTATAAGGATCAATTAAAACCTTCTTTACGGAAAGAAAGAAAATCTCATTATCTTGTGGCCTATGTAGATCTAGAGGTATATTCGGATTCCATGTTGGTGGCCAGAAAAAATGATAACATATATGAAGTGAAAGAAGAAATGTTTTAGAGGTACCTACTCAAAGTCCAGGAGCTAAAAGCAAACTACTCGAGATGTGAACTGAAACATCTCCCTCGAGCGAAAAAATCCAAAGCAGATACGCTGGCAAAACTAGCAAGTATGGCCGAAAGAGTCCCAAACAGGGTATGGTTGGAAGTTATAACCAATTCAAGTCTTGACGAGACTCAGGTGCTTGCAGCAGAACTTCTGTAACACCTCATATGAGCAACTGTCCAACAACCTAACTCCCAAGCCATCCAGGCTTGAAAACTAGCCACTTTAGGCCCTCAATCCTCACTTGGGCTGAAAAGTGGAAGGCATGTTGCTGTAGTCAACTCATATGTATCCTTATAAACCATTCACATTACTACTCATATCCCGATGTGGGATGGGGGTATTACATACTCCCCCACTCAAAGAACGCAACGTCCTCATCGCAAGCCTAACATCCAAGTCCCATGGACCTCCTCGGTAGGTGTCGGGTAGCTCATCCCGGCACGGTCCCGAGTCAGCTCTGATACCATTTGTAACACCTCATATGAGCAACTGTCCAACAACCTAACTCCCAAGCCATCCAGGCTTGAAAACTAGCCACTTTAGGCCCTCAATCCTCACTTGGGCTGAAAAGTGGAAGGCCTGTTGCTGTAGTCAACTCATATGTATCCTTATAAACCATTCACATTACTACTCATATCCCGATGTGGGATGGGGGTATTACAACTTCTCACGCCGGTAGAATCATGGATGACCCCAATTGTGGAGTATGTGCTCAAGGGAAAGCTACCCCCGGGAGATAAGGAAGCCAACACAATAAAAGGAAGAGCCACGTCATTTTTTCTTAAGGACAAATACCTTTTCAAGCGGTCATTTGTGAGGCCTTCCCTCAGGTGCGTCACCACGGAAGAAGGAATTAAGCTCATAAAAGAAATGCATTAAGGGGTTTGCGGGAACCACCAGGGAGAAAGAGCTACAGTCTACAAAATCATGAGGCTCGGTTACTTTTGGCCAAAAACGAAAGAGCATTGTAAGGAATACATCCAGAAGTGTGCCAAGTGCCAGGAACACGGCAACAAAATACACAACCCCCCATCCACACAGAAAGCAATCCTGTCCCCAATCCCCTTTGCTATGTGGGGATTAGACATCATTGGCCCCTCCCGGAAGCATCTCCTGGGAGGTTCAAGTTCATATATGTAGCTATTGATTACTTCACAAAGTGGGTAGAAGTTATGCCAACAATATCTATCACAGCAAAGAGATCACAGGAATTCATTAGGAAGTACGTGGTATGCAGATTTGGCCTGCCGAAAATAATAATAACAGATAACGGGACATAGTTTAACTGTGATAGCTTCCGAACATTTTGTGAGGAATGGAAGATCGAGCTAAGATTTGCATCGGTAGCGCACCCACAGGCTAATGGCCAGGTAAAGAATGTAAATGGCCAAATTGTCAAAGCATTGAAAAAGAGGTTAGATGACAAGAAAGGAAGATAGGTGGAGCTGTTGTCATAAGTCCTTTGGTCCTATCGAACAACAGAAAAAGGACCCTAGTGAAACACCATATTGTAGACACCAAAAATTCTCACCCCATAAAGCAAATTGCAGAATAAGAAACACAATAAGAGGGGTCGTCGCCTTTCTTTGTCAAAACGTATTGACGTGCGTGCCAAAACGAAACCATCGTTTTATAGTCTTTTTCAAAGCATTTCATAAAAACATGATTTTGCGAAAATGAATTTCCAACAACGATACGGTTTTAAACCCGTCCCTTTTGAGACTCTACAGGTTTGGGGTTCGAATCTTGCAAGTACACTTGTGTCTTCCATTTTCCCTCACGGCTTGCCTTAAAACTCTAGTCTTACCTTCGACACTGGTGTATTAAGTTCTGTTGTAGCACAGTCGGTTAGTGTCTCCAGGAGGTATACTTGAGGTTACAGGTTCGAATCTCCACACAAGCTGGCGCGGCTATGGGTGGCTTTTATTCCCGTTTTTTCCCCATCTGCAGTCAACCTCCTTGGCCTACAGGCCTGCTTCGATTCTTTTTAATCAAACAGCCCAAAATAGAGAGCCCATGTCTAAAACAAAACCCTAGATAAACATCTGTTGGCCTTTCTCTCATTATAAAACAACCTGAAAACCTACAGTATGGGCACGTTCAAAAAAAAAAGAGCCACGCCGACATTCTCCTCCCTCTGTCGAAACCTTCTGCTCCTTCAACTTCCCAGTGATATTCGTTCTTCTTCTTCTTCATCAAAAAAAAAAACTGAGAACCCTAACCAGAATTCTTCTCATCGACACCCACTCCATTCCTTATCTCCATCTACTGTGTAAATCGGTCTCCCTCAACCTATCTTCTTCAATTCGAAACCCCAGAAGAAACCCATACTTGAGATTTTACACCACCAAATCGGTTAGGCCACCAGGAAGTCATCCCCTCTGCATCGTCTTTGCTATTAAGTTTGACATTCAGGCAGAATGAGTTAGTTTCAGTTTTCCTTTCTGGTAAACAATCGATTTCGAAATCCCTCTCTCGTCTTTGCTATTAACTGCACCGGTGATGGCTATTGATAAAGAGAAACAAAGAGCGTGGCTCTATCGGGAATCTGTTTTCAAAACGTGAAGTCATCTCCCCTTCTGTTTTCTGCTACCTTTCGTTGCGAGTTGGTCTCTTACTTCGCTTTTGTTTAATTCTCGTTTCATCATTTGCTATTCGAAATGAGCACCGTCAGTCGAACATGACCTAAGGGTGATAGCTTAATAAACGACCTCGTCGGGTCCAATGCTCGCATCGCGTCTTCCGTCCCCCTTGTTTTGATTGAGTGCTCACTTTGCTATTCTGCTCTTGTCTGACATTATCGTATCATTTGGTGAAGCATTTTGTACTCCTCCCCCCCTCTGTAAAGATCCGAGTGTCATTCGAAGATGAACCAGATCTCAAGTTACATTACAAGCGTTGAATTAATGTTGTGCCTCTTGTATAAAATTGCATTTCTTGTTGGTATATTTTGTTTAATCGACTTTCACTTTCTGTGCTCACTGTGTTGTTCTGTATTAGCCAAAACCGGGGAAAATGTTTTGTTGCTTATTTCTGGTAGCCGACCTGGATTGCTATAAATTTCGTTTTAAGTTCTCGACAAGCAAGACTATCATTCTCCCGTGGGAATTTGAATATCACCGAGACTTAACTCTAAGCACAGTGGAAGGAATTATTTTGTAGACTAACACCTTCTTGTCTTTGTGGTTGCTCTGCTAGTTTTATTTCATTTTGCAGGTGCCGTTTTGTTCTGCTCTGGGTAATTAATCCTAATCTGAATGCCTCTGGATTTATGATTGTATGTGTGGTGCTATATTAATGAAGCCTCTGCTCCAGTATACTGAATTCTAGTCATGTTCATTACTCTATCTGTATGCATGTAAACGTCCTATTGCTTGAGTCGTCCTTGCCGATGCTAAGTGATCCCTGTTTCTCTGCTTAAAAGTTTCAGTGCGTGGTTGGATTGAAATTAGAGTCACGTTGCTCTAGGTGTAAAAAAAAAGGGAATAAGTTGAGCTAGCAACTGATGTCACCTTCCATCTGGTGATCTCGGTGTATTAACCGATCATTTTAGACCAAAATTCATCAACGATCTGTTTAGGAAACTGCTAGCATTTTTGTTTCTCTTTTGGGTTAATGAAATACCCCAAACCTAAGTATGTTAAGTAAACATCAAATCATGATGTAGTAGGGCTAAAATATGCCTTAGAAAGATTGGTAGACAATTTAAACCAAGGAAAACACAAGAAAGTGCCTTAAAGGCAATCAGGGCAAAAACGTGTTCTAAGCTTGGAGAGACTTGGGTGAGTACCCAAATATCATGATAAGACCTTAGTAATATTCTAATGGTCATTTTAAATCAATTAGCAAAGAAAACCAAGCTTGAAAACAAGTTAAAACACAAAATGTGCTTTAAGAAGTCTTAAAGCACATTTTTGAGAAATTGTCTTAGAATTGAGTTTTGAGTGGCTAAATGTCCATCATTACTCTTTAATCAACATGTGTACTAATTAGTATCACATTAGGAGGTCTAAATCAATGAGAAATCAAAAATTTCCCGATTATGTGCCTTGTTTAGTGAATAGTAACTATTTAGTGCTAGTTAAGTCATAAGTCAACATAAGTCAATAAGATGGTCAACCAAGACCATAAATATCTCCATTTACTAGAGGGGGCCGGTTTTGATGTGGGGAGTCACCACATGAGTCATCAAATGAGAAGGAAAAGAAGAGTAAAGTGAGAAAAGTTACTATTTGCTTTATAAAAGCAACTACCTTATATTAGTCTACCTCTCTCCTCTCTTCTTCATTTCTCTTCTTCTTCCACGGTTCTTCTCTTCTTTTCCTCTGTTCCAAACCGTCCCAAGCAGCCTCCATTGTTGCTTCACTTGCTTTGGCAACAACTTACTCATTTTAGCTCCAAATCAAAAACTAACACATATTATTCTTAGTTAGGTCAAGACCTATCTTTCTATCTTTTCAAATCTTTCAAAGCTCCATTTTGGTGCCATGAGAAAACTTCATTGATGGAGGAAAATCAAGTTTGAAGAGCTCATTAGCTTCTCCATTCTCTTAAGGTAAAGAATATGTAAGAAAAATCAAGTTTCCACCATTTCTTCTACATGGCCGAAAATTTCTACTCATGGGGCCTTGTTTTTATGCCTTGTTCTAGCTTGATTTATTCACCAAGGACTAGTGGATGTCCTATTTCATTCAATGCCAAAGTCTACCTTGAGACTTCAAAGGTAATCATCCACTTTTATGCCTTAGAACACATTTCTAACCTAGGTTTTTAATTCCTTGAGGTTAGTGCATTGTTTAGTACTTATATGAGTCCTTGAATATTGATTAGAACATTGGCAAGGGGAATTTAAGTGGTGGCCGAGATCTATGCAAGAAGAAGGCCTAAGGAGGAGATTAAGATAAGCTTGAGAAAACAAGGTAAAATGCTTACCTAATGGTGGTTTAAGATTAAGGAATGAGTTTTAGATAAGTACCAATGTGGCTTAGAGCTTACATTGTGTATTGGGTTATATAACCTAAGAAAAAGAACTTAAACAAGCTTATGAACTTGTGATTAAGGAACTAATGAGAATGAGTTAGTAATATAAGGTTAAGGTGGATTTTAAGAGCATTATAACTACTATGAGATTGATGAGTGTATTTGCAGGTTGAAAGCTTATATATGTGGGAAATTCAGTGTTTAAGTTTAAGTCATTTAAGGGCCTAAGAGCCATGTCATTTAAGAGCCTTAGTGCTATGCAATTTAAGATTATTGCAATATCTTGAGTTTGTTGAGAATGAGTTGGTTTGGGTGATGAGATATGATGAGAAAGAACTTGATGTGTGTGAGATGGTTGAATGAGGAAAACAATGCAGTTAGGCATGATAAGATGCTAGAGAAGCTATGGCAAAAATTGAGTAGAAAACAAAGTGTTTAAGTGGTAGTGGTGAGCTAATATGCCCTAGGGTTTACTAGGGAGCATGAAAAGAAAATTGGGTGGAAATGAGTTAACTAAGGAGTTCTTGAGGTTTAGAATGACCTAGAGATGTCTAGGAGGAATTAGAGGATTGGTGAGTGTATTAAACACACCAAAATCATGATATGAGGAATGTAAGACTTGTGCATAAGTTTTAAGGAAATGATGTATAATGTTCTGAGATGAATTAGTTATGAACTAGAGAGTAAAACAATAAGAGTTTTGGGAAGTTTGTGTAAGTGGTGGTGATGCTAGTAGTGGACTAATAAGGTTTTAGTTAGATGACAATGAGTGGACTTGGAGATGGAAGAGAAAAGTGTAAGAGAATGTTGTAAATTGTCAAGGAAAAGACTAGGAATGTATAAGAGTGTATGATAATGAGAATGGTGTGTAAGTTGAGTAAAAGAGGTGTAGATGTCTAAGAGGGACTAGGGGATCCAACTGGTTAATTTAAAGCACCAAAACCATAGTGAAGGAATCTAGGAAACTTGTACAAACTTTGAAGGAAAATAAGGTATAATGACTTGTAGGCATGTGCTAGAGTACATATAGCTTTGAGAAGTGTGAGTAAAGCAAATGGGTTGTGCATGATGATGCTTGAGGAGTACTTGAGATAGTTGTGAAGAAACACTTTGGATAGTTGAAGTTTTAGACAAAGTTTACATGTTGGAAATGTAAGGAATTAAGTTATAAGTGTTAAGAGTTTAGTAAGAACTTGAATAATGATCAAGGAATTTAGAGGTGAGTTGATCCATGAGTTAGGAGGATTTTAAGTGCTAAAATGGTGTTGGAACATGTGTTAATACATGGGAAAAGATTAGAAGAAGTTTGGACAAAAGAACAAGTGTGGAAAGAGGTTCAAAACTGTAAAATTTGACAGTTTAAGATGTGGTCCGGGACTTAGTCCTTGGATAAAGTCCCGGACCAGCACTAAAATCAGGCCGAGAAT
This sequence comes from Limonium bicolor, assembly GCA_023374045.1. Lineage (NCBI taxonomy): Eukaryota > Viridiplantae > Streptophyta > Magnoliopsida > Caryophyllales > Plumbaginaceae > Limonium > Limonium bicolor. The sequence goes on from CM041780.1 coordinate 236,350,285, forward strand.
GTACCCAGGGGTTGGTCCGGGACCTTGGGTAAGTACCAAGTCCCGGACCATAGCTAAAATAAGGCCGAGACTAAGGACAGCCATTGGTCCGGGACCTTAGGTCCGGACCATGTCCCGGACCAGGCAAAAATACAAAGAAAGTGTGCTTTTCAAGAGGTAAATGAAGGGGGCTTGTTGGGGAATGTTATTATAAGGTTGTTAAGAGTTGTTTGGTGGAGTTTTAAGGATATTGGAGGTGTGAACAAGTGGGAGGTAAAATGAGAAATAAGTAACATAAGAGGTTAAGCTTAAACTACAATGACTTAGAGGTACTTAGTTGGAAATCATTAGTGATTAAGTAAGCTAGGTTAATTAAAAGTAATTAACCACCCAATTTGGTGAATGTTTTAGGGTTTGAGAATTTGGACTCCGGAGAGTAAGCGACCGAACGACCAACGGTGAACGGTACAGTTCTCTTGTGACCTGCTTGCTAACGAGGTGTCCCTCGGCTTGTGTGCTATTTGTTTTTGTGTGATCACTAAGCAAGATAAAGCATGCAACCGGAATATAATATATTTATTGTATTGTTGTGTGATGTTTGAAAACTAACACAACAACGTAGAACTTACTAACCACGTGTTAGTAAGGAAATTTGATTGGTGAGACTAAGGAACGCTCCCTGATATGGACGATATGAACGACGGTGGTTAACCCAAACATGGTCTTGAGACTATTACTAACTGGAACTTGAGTGAGGAAACCCGGGACCGATCCCGGTCATGCATGCTAAGGAAAGGGGGTCGGTATCTATAGCAGATCGACTTCCGATTAAGGACAGTCCTCGGACTAGTAGCCTTGGGTCGGTTGACCGGCTCGGCTACATTGGATATCCAGTCCAAGGTTAGGTGGCTTTAAGATGGCGGGGGGGATCAAGCCAACTCCCAACAATTTAGAATGTTGTTTATTGCCGGTACAGAATGTCCTGCTGCTGGCTAGGGTTAACCAAGCCCTACCAAAATAAACATCGAATTAAGGGCTAAACCTGTTCCACAATGACGAGACGGTTGGCATACATAAGGTAAGGTTAAGATAAGTTGCAACCATTCCTTATAAAGGATGGTTTGTATAGGCTAAGATAAGCTACATCCACTCTTATAAAGGGTGGTTGTTTCTAAGATTAGCTAGAAAGATTGAGGTGAGATAAGGATGGACTAATTAAGAGGATATATAACTTAAGGAGAGTTAAACAATTAACTCTCTAATTAAGGGAACGCATTTAAGCCATTCATTGTGTGTGTGAACTTTGATTGTTCATATATGGATGCTTTGTTTACAGCATTTACTATTATGTTGGTGCATTAATCAACCTCCATGCTAGGCGACATTCGTGTCGTAGCCTGTTAGATTGGGGGCCATGAGGGGATGTACCGCATTCGTGCTGCCCCCCTTTGGGGGCTGTTGTTAACACGGTCAACAAGAAGCGGCCGTCGCGAGAGTAAGAAGAGGATACAAGAGTTAAGGGTTAAGAGGCCTACGAGTTGTGCGTACACTCGTATGGCAATTTGAATTATGTGATGTTATAGGATGTGAGGGGTTGTAAGAAGGATATGAATGTTTAAGGTTGTTGCAACTAACGTTCGGTATATTCTGTAGAGACGTGGCAAGGTCCTGGATTGTAAAGAATTCCGCTGTGACATGTATGTATATATGCGTTAAGTTGCGAGACCACAATGGATTGAGTTGGGGTGTACAAAAGTGGTATCAGAGCTAGTTACGCTTGAAGACAAGAAATACCGAACGTAGGAGAATATGAGGTTGAGTTGAGTTATGGTTAAGGGTTGAGAGATAGAGGAGAGGTGCGTTAGTCGGGACTCCCGGTGTTTACCGGATATCCATAGTACCTAGGCCCGCCCCACATCCCTAACCCTAAATATGTGGAACAAACGCCAGAGAGAAGAAAGCCTTCTCTTACTCGGGGAAACCCGATCTGGCAGTTAGCTAACAGTAAGCAATACGAGAAACAATTTGTTGTACAACAGTTATGGAGAACTTGGAGGTTTTTAATGGAGCGCAATAGAGGAACCGGCGCTACCTATGGAATTCTATCAATAAGGGAACGAAATTACCGGCAACATGGGTCGACATGCTACGCAGTCGAAATAACCCGCGATACCAATGGTAAGAGAAGCACTACGCGTGCAATGGATAAGGAAATGATAAGAGACATGAGTACCGGACAGCAGTTCGAGTGAGCATAACAGTGGGATAATACAAGCACGAGGATTGAGATTACTGGAAAGTCCAGTTGAGAACCGGGAACTCCAAACCCCATACAATGAGGAAGGTTATAAGACCTGGCCGAAATAATGGGGACGACGATAGGAACTCATATAAATTGTATACCGAAATAGGGCTACGATGTAGTGCCTAAAGGAGAATCATTACTTAATAACCACAACAGAATGTGTGGAGACAGGAGCGAGGATTAAGACATAAGAAAATATTAAGGGGTTCCCTCAGAAAGAGGAACGCCCTGGTAAATGACAGTACTGTGAAACAACAAGGAAACTGCCGGATGGACGGTTATCCAAAATAAGAGATTATCGAAGGAGTCCCGAGGACTACCAATTACATGGAAATTAGAAGGAAGTATCACTACCAATGTACCTTGTACCAATAACCCACCCTGCATGGCGCACTTGCCATAACAAGTGCTACCACGGTTAAGCTACACGAAAAGCCATCAAGGCGAGATAGGAGAACGCTATAGTTGTAACACATATTAATACCGGATTGTAAATCCATAAGAACAGAAAAATAAGACCTTGGAAAGGCCCGACGGCCTGACCATGAGATGAGATGACACACACAGTCAGCTGCGGGAGCAAACTTAGACAAAGTATTAAACTGTATAAATATTAGCAACGGTATAACCCACTACAACAACAACCGACAGTACGGTAAGAACACAATCCCGAACTCCAAGGGGAAAACCTAAGAGATCGCTCGGTAATGCGAGCAAAAACACTATATAAGCAATGATATACAAGGGATGTATTATAAGATACTATTGAGACTGTTGAAGCATCGACTTACAACGAAAACGGGATAAGACTCCCAGAGTGACCATTAAGGATACCAATAACAACATTCTTCAATGAAGATGTTGGACGACCCAGAAAACAAGGACAAAAGAAATAAACGTAAGCTATAACCTACTAAGGATTAAAGTCGTACAACCCTGGAAAAGGAAAGCTCAGAGGACTACCCCCACAGAGCGGGCATAGTCGAGCCGAACAACTGATGAATGACAGTTAACACTGTTTGTTTAACTCATTAACACCCAAGTATGATTGATCATCAAAGGGTGGCGTAATCAACAGAAGTTGAACGAAGCGTTGAGATGGAAGAATAAGACGACAGGATGATGTCCAACTTGGACACCGTAAGGCAACCGCCTAATACGAACCTAACCTTAACTATTAAAAGACATAAGTTTAGTAAAATGACAGTATTGTCAAAGGCATGGAGTAACCTCAGATCACCTGAACAACTTCCCTAGCAGGAAGCAGGATGCAGCAACTTATCATGAAATCCGATACTACATTTAGTATGTAACCTAACGGTGGATAGTGCTCAAAGAACCAGAATCTTATAGGGATGACCTGCAAATGAGTAAGAGTACAAATAATGAACTGAGACATTAAGCATTAAGAGCCTACGAGCCAAGGATGTTAACCACATCAGAGCCCGAGGCGCAATAAGTTATAAGAGAGCTTGTTTAAGCCACGAAGGGACTACAATTTGTAGATATGAACGGTTACCAAACCTATAACTTAGATTGGGAAGAACATTACCAAGAAAGGGTACCAATGAGAATATTGAGATAATGCTAAGGACAGGAGCGGAGAACAAACCATGCCTTTTAGGGTGGGGATACCTCTCCTTGTTGTGAGGCCATGAGTGGGAATGAACCCCTCAAAAGGGCTTTCACTATTAGAGATAAATACACTTTATTTAGAAAATGGAAACTATGAACTTGAGATCACCTTAGAACATACCAGATACACTTGAGTAATAAGGAAGGTCGCACAGATAGACCCCATATCCAACACCCAGGATGTAAGAATTAGTAATGGTCAGAGATAAACACGTGACTGCACATTATGGCACGTCAATTAATCAATGCTCAGGAGAGCTTGTAATTCAGTGGATGACTTCTTCAATAACCAGTTAAACTACATGGTAGATAACATCACTAAGGATGAAAGAAAGCGAAAGAAGTTAGCCTACTTACGAATCTGAGATTGGAACAGAACATCTTCATATCAAGAGCCAACTATTTTACAACACGGTACGACAACCGCCTATACCGGAATGAAAGAAGTCCCGGTGTGTTTACACCAAGAAGGGATCGAGTATAAGTTAAGACATTAGAATAAGTGAATAAGAGGTTGCACCATCAATGGGCAACATGGTAAGGGCCAACTACCACGGTAGTAGTGGTCGTGAGTACAATAGTTAGAAAGGTGGATTAAGTCATGGTGCGCGGTAAGGCGACCATTATGAATGAGCCGTCAAATATTGACACTGAGGCAATTAGATTTATGAGTTAAGATTAGCATAAGTAAGAAAATAAGATGGTAGACGAACTGAGCGTTGATGCCAGCAGTCTGGACCTGGTTAGGTAAGATTTCGCAGGAAGCACACTACCCATTCCTTAAGGAACTGGAAGTGCTTTCCTAATAGAATGAAAATGAGAAAGAAGATAAGAGGCTCTATGGAAAGAGACCTAAGCTACTAAGAAATAGAATCAATACGGAATACAGAAAGGAGCTGGAGCATACCATACCCAAGAACGCAGTAAATGGATTTTCCTTGATTAACATCAAGAAGAACAATGAATGTTATTATGGAACAATGAAAGAGGAGATCGACAACAGAATACTTCATAATTAGCAATAGCTAAACGTGTGACGACACTATGAGTTTACTAAAACGAGACGTGGGACGACTGCACCCCACAGGGGCTTGCAGGCCTGACACGCTCATTTATGAGTTAGTTGGGTAAGTAGTAATGTACCAGTAAGGTACCCCATGCATGTGAACGAGTGGTGTAAGGAACACGGGAAGTAGTCGACTCCGTACCACCGACAACGACGCAAGATCAGACAAGAGCAGCTACTACCACAAACAGTCGAAGAGAAGAGCTCAGTTGAACCAGCAACACAGAGGAACTAGAGAACAAATAATTAAGGACTATGAAGTGCGAAGAGCACGGATTGTTAAGTACAGACATTGAATAAGACTGTAAAGCGCATTATGCACTAAACAGTAGTTTCAGACTAAGATCATCCTCAGACCAAAGGTCAGTTGGAGAGAACGATTTAGACATTCGAGAAAACACTAAGAGTATGAACATTAGATCTCCAGGGAGACTAGATAGACGGGCTACAACTCATCAAGGCCGTGTATATATAAAGATAACACGTCCATTGAGAGACTAATATTCCTAAACAGTAAGGATGCAGAAGGATATACAATGCTATTAAAAGCTAAGTGAGGCAGTTAAGCCTAAGAACATCAGAGTGGTGCAGCGGAAGCTAGCAGATCACTACCTTTCAGATTAGACCAAACCAAGTTAAGGAAACGGTATAAGTACCGTTAAGAATCCTCGATACAGAGACTAAGTCATTTCTGATTGAATTATAAGTAAGATAGATGACGTGGAAGCTAGAATGCTTGGTGAAATTAGACATCTTGAACTTATGTTCAAAGATGATGTGACGCCGATTACGTGGGCGTAATCCATTTTAAGGGGGGTAGAGCGAAAACCGCTTAGCATATGTTTGTGTACTGAGTACATAAACTACGGTGTGCATAGCACAAAATAATTGAGAATATGTTTTACATAAACATTTTGAGATAAATCATGGTTATTACACACAGAAGATGTGAATACCATACATATTAAGTACCTATCTTGTTAACTCCGGTGTGAGTACAAGTTAAGAGAATTAAGGAAGAGGATTAAGGAGACTTAAGGAATAAGGAATATATGAGGTATAAGTCGATATGAGACTATGTGTGAGATAAGAATAAGATAACATTATGAGATACAATTTGATATGAATATGAGTTAGGATAGTAATGCTATGTGGTATGAGACAGTGGAAGTTGGTATGGGACAGTTATAGAATTTAGTCGGAATTTAAGTCTTGAGGTAATTACTAAGAGATGAATTGGGAATGTTTGATGGAATGAGTCCACACTTTGGAGATGTATTGATTATGAGTAGAAGAACTAAAAAGATAGAAAATTGGACATGAGTGAAATTTTGGATGTTTGAAAATGACGTGGGAGGTGGAACTTGATTTTCTAGGGATCAAGGGAAAACCGAACAAAATGGGGTGGAAGGATAGTTCTACACTGATGCTGATCACATCAGGGTTGGATGATTCCTGAAACTCCCTACCAGTGGTCACAATTAAATCACACTATGGACAGAGGCCTTAGGATAAAATGGAATTGGAGTTGATTGTATTTTTAATTAGAGGAATTATTCCTCACATGACCTCGTAAAAAGGATTACCTTTTTACTGAGTCTCGCCCATGAAGTCGAGGACGCACGAGCCTTTGTCTTCGGACCGGTGACATGGGGAGAGCAGCGTGTTTTGTATTCTGGCCCATGGTGACGAGGACGAATGAGCCATTGTCTACGGACCGGTGACATGGGAGAATACGTTGGAAGTTATGTGAATGTTTTAATCATCAAAAAGGAATAAAAGGAATTTTGAGTGCTACACATGCTTAAGCATGTTGTGTGATATTTAAGTATAAGAATATGGTGGATCAATGATCCAATGAGATTAAGTATACATAAGTATGATCTATATGATCTAAGGAATGAGGTAAGACATGCATTCTAATAAGAAAATGCATGGGAACTTTGGGGACAAAGTTCTTTTAAGGGGGGTAGATTGAAATACCCAAACCTAAGTATGTTAAGTAAACATCAAATCATGATGTAGTAGGGCTAAAATATGCCTTAGAAAGATTGGTAGACAATTTAAACCAAGGAAAACACAAGAAAGTGCCTTAAAGGCAATCAGGGCAAAAACGTGCTCTAAGCTTGGAGAGACTTGGGTGAGTACCCAAATATCATGATAAGACCTTAGTAATATTCTAATGGTCATTTTAAATCAATTAGCAAAGAAAACCAAGCTTGAAAACAAGTTAAAACACAAAATGTGCTTTAAGAAGTCTTAAAGCACATTTTTGAGAAATTGTCTTAGAATTGAGTTTTGAGTGGCTAAATGTCCATCATTACTCTTTAATCAACATGTGTACTAATTAGTATCACATTAGGAGGTCTAAATCAATGAGAAATCAAAAATTTCCCGATTATGTGCCTTGTTTAGTGAATAGTAACTATTTAGTGCTAGTTAAGTCATAAGTCAACATAAGTCAATAAGATGGTCAACCAAGACCATAAATATCTCCATTTATAGAGGGGGCCGGTTTTGATGTGGGGAGTCACCACATGAGTCATCAAATGAGAAGGAAAAGAAGAGAAAGTGAGAAAAGTTACTATTTGCTTTATAAAAGCAACTACCTTATATTAGTCTACCTCTCTCTCTCTTCTTCATTTCTTCTTCTTCCACGGTTTTCTCTTCTTTTCCTCTGTTCCAAACCGTCCCAAGCAGCCTCCATTGTTGCTTCACCTTGCTTTGGCAACAACTTACTCATTTTAGCTCCAAATCAAAAACTAAACACATATTATTCTTAGTTAGGTCAAGACCTATCTTCTATCTTTTCAAATCTTTCAAAGCTCCATTTTGGTGCCATGAGAAAACTTCATTGATGGAGGAAAATCAAGTTTGAAGAGCTCATTAGCTTCTCCATTCTCTTAAGGTAAAGAATATGTAAGAAAAATCAAGTTTCCACCATTTCTTCTACATGGCCAAAAATTTCTACTCATGGGGCCTTGTTTTTATGCCTTGTTCTAGATTGATTTATTCACCAAGGACTAGTGGATGTCCTATTTCATTCAATGCCAAAGTCTACCTTGAGACTTCAAAGGTAATCATCCACTTTTATGCCTAGAACACATTTCTAACCTAGGTTTTTATTCCTTGAGGTTAGTGCATTGTTTAGTACTATATGAGTCCTTGAATATTGATTAGAACATTGGAAAGGGGAATTTAAGTGGTGGCCGAGATCTATGCAAGAAGAAGGCCTAAGGAGGAGATTAAGATAAGCTTGAGAAAACAAGGTAAAATGCTTACTAATGGTGGTTTAAGATTAAGGAAGGAATGAGTTTTAGATAAGTACCAATGTGGCTTAGAGCTTACATTGTGTATTGGGTTATATAACCTAAGAAAAAGAACTTAAACAAGCTTATGAACTTGTGATTAAGGAACTAATGAGAATGAGTTAGTAATATAAGGTTAAGGTGGATTTTAAGAGCATTATAACTACTATGAGATTGATGAGTGTATTTGCAGGTTGAAAGCTTATATATGTGGGAAATTCAGTGTTTAAGTTTAAGTCATTTAAGGGCCTAAGAGCCATGTCATTTAAGAGCCTTAGTGCTATGCAATTTAAGATTATTGCAATATCTTGAGTTTGTTGAGAATGAGTTGGTTTGGGTGATGAGATATGATGAGAAAGAACTTGATGTGTGTGAGATGGTTGAATGAGGAAAACAATGCAGTTAGGCATGATAAGATGCTAGAGAAGCTATGGCAAAAATTGAGTAGAAAACAAAGTGTTTAAGTGGTAGTGGTGAGTGAGCTAATATGCCTAGGGTTTACTAGGGAGCATGAAAAGAAAATTGGGTGGAAATGAGTTAACTAAGGAGTTCTTGAGGTTTAGAATGACCTAGAGATGTCTAGGAGGAATTAGAGGATTGGTGAGTGTATTAAACACACCAAAATCATGATATGAGGAATGTAAGACTTGTGCATAAGTTTTAAGGAAATGATGTATAATGTTTGAGATGAATTAGTTATGAACTAGAGAGTAAAACAATAAGAGTTTTGGGAAGTTTGTGTAAGTGGTGGTGATGCTAGTAGTGGACTAATAAGGTTTTAGTTAGATGACAATGAGTGGACTTGGAGATGGAAGAGAAAAGTGTAAGAGAATGTTGTAAATTGTCAAGGAAAAGACTAGGAATGTATAAGAGGTATGATATGAGAATGGTGTGTAAGTTGAGTAAAAGAGGTGTAGATGTCTAAGAGGGACTAGGGGATCCAACTGGTTAATTTAAAGCACCAAAAACCATAGTGAAGGAATCTAGGAAACTTGTACAAACTTTGAAGGAAAAATAAGGTATAATGACTTGTAGGCATGTGCTAGAGTACATATAGCTTTGAGAAGTGTGAGTAAAGCAAATGGGTGTGCATGATGATGCTTGAGGAGTACTTGAGATAGTTGTGAAGAAACACTTTGGATAGTTGAAGTTTTAGACAAAGTTTACATGTTGGAAATGTAAGGAATTAAGTTATAAGTGTTAAGAGTTTAGTAAGAACTTGAATAATGATCAAGGAATTTAGAGGTGAGTTGATCCATGAGTTAGGAGGATTTTAAGTGCTAAAATGGTGTTGGAACATGTGTTAATACATGGGAAAAGATTAGAAGAAGTTTGGACAAAAGAACAAGTGTGGAAAGAGGTTCAAAACTGTAAAATTGACAGTTTAAGATGTGGTCCGGGACTTAGTCCTTGGATAAAGTCCCGGACCAGCACTAAAATCAGGCCGAGAATGTACCCAGGGGTTGGTCCGGGACCTTGGGTAAGTACCAAGTCCCGGACCATAGCTAAAATAAGGCCGAGACTAAGGACAGCCATTGGTCCGGGACCTTAGGTCCGGACCATGTCCGGACCAGGCAAAAATACAAAGAAAGTGTGCTTTTCAAGAGGTAAATGAAGGGGGCTTGTTGGGGAATGTTATTATAAGGTTTAAGAGTTGTTTGGTGGAGTTTTAGTTTTAGGATATTGGAGGTGTGAACAAGTGGAGGTAAAATGAGAAAAGTAACATAAGAGGTTAAGCTTAAATACAATGACTTAGAGGTACTTAGTTGGAAATCATTAGTGATTAAGTAAGCTAGGTTAATTAAAAGTAATTAACCACCCAATTTGGTGAATGTTTTAGGGTTTGAGAATTTGGACTCCGGTGGAGAGTAAGCGACCGAACGACCAACGGTGAACGGTACAGTTTCTTGTGACCTGCTTGCTAACGAGGTGTCCCTCGGCTTGTGTGCTATTTGTTTTTGTGTGATCACTAAGCATGATAAAGCATGCAACCGGAATACAATATATTTATTGTATTGTTGTGTGATGTTTGAAAACTAACACAACATACCGTGAGAACTTACTAACCAACGTGTAGTAAGGAATTGAGTGAGACTAAGGAACGCTCCCTGATATGGGACGATATGAACCGAACGGGGTTAACCAACAAACATGGTCTTGAGACTATTACTAACTGGAACTTGAGTGAGGAAACCCGGGACCGATCTCCGGTCATGCATGCTAAGGAAAGGGGGTCGGTATCTATAGCAGATTCGACTTCCGATTAAGGACTAGTCCTCGGACTAGTAGCCTTGGGTCGGTTGACCGGCTCGGCTACATTGGATATCCAGTCCAAGGTAGGTGGCTTTAAGATGGCGTGGGGGGATCAAGCCTACATCCCCAACAATTTAAGAATGTTGTTTATTGCCGGTAAGTGTCCTGCTGCTGGCTAGGGTTAACCAAGCCCTACAAAAATAAACATCGAATTAAGGGCTAACCTGTTCCCAATGAGAGAACGGTTGGCATACATAAGGTAAGGTTAAGATAAGTTGCAACCATTCCTTATTAAAGGATGGTTTGTATTATTAAGGCTAAGATAAGCTACATCCACTCCTTATTAAAGGGTGGTTGTTTCTAAGATTAAGATAAGATTAAGATTGAGGTGAGATAAGGATGGACTAAGATTAAGAGGATATATAACTTAAGGAGTTAAACAATTAACTCTCTAATTAAGGGAACGCATTTAAGCCGTTCATTGTGTGTGTGAACTTTGATTGTTCATATATGGATTGTTGTTTACAGCATTTACTATTATGTTGTGCATTTAATCAACCTCCATGCTATCGACAATTAGTCGTCGTAGCCACGTTAGCTTGGGGGCCATGAGGGGATCGTACCAGCATTCGTGCTGACCCCCTTTGGGGGCTGTTTTTACTACACAGGTACAACAGGAAGCGGCCATCGCGAGAGTAAGAAGAGGATACAAGTGTTAAGGGTTAAGAGTGGCCTACGAGTTGTGCATGTACACTCGTATGGCAATTTGAATTAGTAAGATGTATAGGATGTGAGGGGGTTGTAAGAAGGATATGTAAATGTTTAAGGTTGTTGCACTAACGTTCGGTATATTCTGTAGACAGACCGTGGCAAGGTCCTGGATTGTAAAGAATTCCGCTGTGACATGTATGTATATGCTGTTAAGTTGCGAGACCACAATTGGATTGAGTTGGGGTGTTACAGTTAATATACTCAGTTTCGGTTCAATCTTCATCCTTAGTCAGAAAATGAAATGTTGAAAACATATAGAGGTGGAAAGAAACAGGCTAGTAACTCAGTTCAGTTTTGATACGCCTTCAACATCAGTAACATTTGGTGTTAATCTTTTCTTTCTTTGTGTTTGGAATCCTCACTTTAATCCTTAAAAGACAACCGAGCAGAGGAGAATCTCATTTAGTTCATTTGGCAATCTCCATTGATTTTGACTTGTTATTTACCTTGGTGATTTGCTTTTGTCTTATTTCCTCATCGTACATACATTGTTTCACCATCTTTCATTGCAGATTGTTTAATCTTGCTTTGTTATTTCTAACTTTTATTTAAGCCATAGCTATGTCCTTAGGCCCAAGCCATTAGGATAGTGGGGTCCCCTGGTCTGATAGACCATTGGCCTATCTCATGGTGGTGACATCCTAAACCTTAAAACACACATTTATGTATAAGTAAACAATGATCCCTTTAGGATAGAGAGTGTTCCCTGGCCTGATAGACCATTGGCCTATCTCATGGTGGTGATATTCTAAACCCTAAAATGCACCTAATATATGTATATATATGTAATTAAATCCCAATTCTGTTTCAGACCGTCAGCCCTTTAATTCAAAAAAAAATCTGCCACTAACTCCACATCTTCTTGCCCTCCATCCTCAAATTCCTCATAATCATCTTGTAAATACAAATTCCAACGTTTTTAGTAACAAATTCTTCTTGTAAACTTTGATCCCCAAACCCAAAATTTTCCCATCCAAACTTGGCCCATCTCCAAACTCAGCCCATCCCTACGATCGGCCCAATACCATATCTCAGTCCAGCCCAATCTCAGTCTGGCCCAATCTCAGTCTGGCCCAATCTCACTCTGGCCCAATCCCCAAACTTGACCCATCTCCAAACTCAGGCCCAAGCCCAAGGCCCAAATTCGAGTCCCAACAAGGCCCAAATCCGAGGCCCAACAAGGCCCAAATCCGGAGCCCAACAAGGCCCAAAATCATAAACAAGGCCATCAATCCCACATGACCCATAAGGCCCATCAGGCCCATCCGATCCAACTTTGACCAATCAAATTCTGACCAACCTGAACTTTGACCAACCCAGACGTTGACCAAGACCCAAACTTTGACCAAGACCCAAATGTTGACTTTGACCCAAACGTTGACTTTGACCCAAGTGTTGACTTTGACCCAACTTTGACCCGGCCTGTTTTCCAAGCCCGATATACAATCCAATTCAAACTCAATCCCATTCGAACCCAAATTGTAGATTCCATCCAAACATCAAAAATCCAAAAGCATTCCTCGTTACTTTGTTTTAATTCGAAAATCCTAAAAATCTCTTTACTCAAAATTTTCAAATAATCATTTTATTCAAACTTCATCAAGTTTTCAAAAGAAACCGTTTTGTGGAATTTTAAAAAGGAAAAACTCTTCTCACATCACAGAAAACTCTTCTCTATTGCAGAAAGTTCTTCTCACATATACAGAAAGTTTTCTCCTAAAAAACCTTTCTCAAAATTAGTGTTTCTTCGTCGAGATTCCGAACAACTTCAAACACTTTCCAATTCAGTTTTCTAACTAAAAATAAGCCGTTTTGGGGAACATGTAATATCTAACACTTTCAAAGAACGTTTTCTTCCTTGTTAGACATCACCTGTCTCTCTTCCAAATAAAAATCCGAGGCGGGGCGCTGGGGTCATAACCTCCCTTGTCGCAGTCTGGATCTCTTTAGACGGGGCATTAGGGTGACAAATCCCCCCTAATTGCAGCCTAGATTTTTACAAGGCGGGGTGCTAGGGAAGTAACGACCTTCCTAGTTGCAGCCGGGATTTTAGAATCGTCTAACTCCCTTCCGCTCGATTTCAATGTTTTCGGTTTTTAATGTTTTAAAACCCGGGAGTTAGAGACGTTATTAGGGTTCGACCGGGAACATCTCATTCATGGTGTTTCTCTCTGAATCCTATTCTTGACATAAATTCATTGCCCCATCTTTCGAGCCTCGGCACTTTCCATTAATAAAGTGTCGTGTTCGAGGGGGTACATAGGGTAATCCCTCGGGATTATCCGCCCTTTTACAATAAAAAGGATTTTTCGGTCTTAAAAACTTTAAGAGAAACAATTCTGAGTAAACCAATCTAACATTTCCATTAGAGCACTAGGACCCATAAACACTTTTCAACCCTCCTCTGAACCAACTCTAAGTCACATAGGACCTCCAATTCTTGAAAACTCCCAGAAACCTGAAACATCTTCCAAACCCGGATACTTAAAACCCGAATTCCTCTTCAACCCATCCGATCTCCCAAAACACCTCAAAAATTCGACCTCTCTAAAAGATGAACCTAGCAAACCCGGGAAACTCTTCAACTCTAACAAATGATCCAAACACCCCTTAACTCCACAAGAATGACCAAAATCCCCATAGCCTCACAAAAGCCGAGACAAGTCCAATCCCCTCAAAAATAATCAAAAACTCTCAACCCTTTGACTATTCCCACCAGCCAATAGTTCGAGACCAGCCTATCTCCTCAAACTCTTCCAAATCACCTACTCCTCATTCGATCCTATCCTTTGGCTTTAATTGAATCTCTTTAACAAGGTTTTGAAAGAAGGTAATCCCGACAATTGGAGACCGAGGTTTCCTCGGGCACCAATCCAAAGTCGTGGTCGTTGCCACTTCTAAGGGGTGTAACCCAGTGTGAACCCACACAGAATCTTTGGCATGATCAGATAAGCCCAATCCATATGCAAACCTCAGAGTCAACTAACGGTTCTTAGAACCCTCCTTCCCTTCCTAGTTCCTTAGGTCAAACTAGGTGGCGACTCTAGTCAATTCCGCCTTATAGAGGCATAAGTCCGCGTGGAGCCCATCGAGAGCGGGTGTAGTGCACACTTGCACTCCCCTTTATGCTTTCTGGGAAAGACGGACGATGTAGTAGGTATTTGAGGGATGCCAGAATAACGGGTTTTCACCCTCCACAGAATGGCAAATTCTAGGATCTAGACTTCTTAGTTAGACCATTTTAGATAGACCCCCCCTCATACCGAAAAATCACCCTCCACAGAATGGCGACTCTGCTGGGGAAAACTTGAGTAAGTTTTTCTCAAACTCAAGGAAGACTGAACTCCATTCAAAATTGTCGGGATTTCCCCACTTCTTTCAAAACCTTCAAGAGATTCTTTTCAAAGCCTTTAGGATTATTCTACTCCACACTTAGAGTGTGTATCTGATGAGGACAGATAGGATTTATTAGATCCTCAAACATTGCAACAATTGGGTTAATAATTAGCTCACATTAGAAAGAGACACTTAGGATTGAATGAAGCTAACTTCCCTTTAGGTTAATAACAACCAATTGGAATACCACCCTCAAGACAAAACACTAGTAAATAGGGTTGTTCTGTTCTGCTCTGTTTATTTACCGCATTCATATTATTGTTGCTTGTTGCGGGGTGAGACGGTCATTGACCTACACCATTACCGCCTTTACATTTACAAGTAGTGAGTGCATGGGTAGCTTAGGACATGCATTCCTCTGTGTCACCCCTATTTCCACGAGTCACGGCATCCCAATCGGTCCACGATTGATTTCCCATGAGTCGGGTCACTCATTGAGTGGTTAAGCCCGCGAGGCGAGACGGTCACCGACCTACGCCCTGAAGACTCATGATCCAAAATTATCCTCCATATCCGAGTCAAACCAGCATATAGTGAACTCTGAGCTTCAGTGTCCAGCTGCCTAATCCGGTGTCTAGGACGGGTTTTATGGGTAGTCACCCCCTTGTATGCCGCCTGTCTGACCACCCTTCGCCTTACCCGAAGATTGCATGGGCTCAGTTCTCCATTGTTCCTCTGCACCACGGGTGTCTCTAAAGCCCAATGTCACGCTACACGTCCATAGAGGATCCCGTATTTACCGGATACCCATACATGGCACAACGTAGTCAGTGAATAATTTGGACTTTAGACACCTGACCGTGCAGACGACGAGAGACCCGTTCCCATGCAGTACTTCCCCAAGTTTTCCAATAGTGAGTATGTTGTGATAATCCCCGGCCGTGGCTCGTGTGACTGCACCACTTCGGGTATCCTGACCTTTCGAACTTAAGCACTCCGGACTCTTAATGACGTGCCCCACAAGGCATAACAGAGATAAATCCCGAGAGATGAACAGTGAAGGGACGACGGTTCCCCCGGTGGTATGGAAACATTGATTGACCTGGAAGGTGATTATCCCAATCATTCGCACTCAGCTCCACATAAAAACTAGCCACGATTTTACTTCTTGCTATACATGTGTGCAAACCACTTTCTTCGAACCAAATTGTTTTAAATTTTGCAAAATGTTCGGAATTCTCTTTTGCATGTCTCTTAAAGCTGTTTTACGAGCTCGTCTAATTTAGAATCCCACTTATATTTTACTCAAAAACATTTGGGTTTTAAAACCTGTCACTTACTTCATTTCACAAAAATGTTATTTCCAAAAAATAGATTTCGAAAAACCTACTTTCTACAAACGAATTTCAGACAACATCCTTCACCAACATTATTTCTTAATAGTTTTCGAAAACAGTTTTCAAAGTTGATTTTCACAAACGTATTCCAAAATAAATGATTTAGTCCCCATGTTGCGACCCGCTACTTTTTGAAGCTCAACCCACCTTCAAGAGCAGCGGTCATTACTGTGGAGCGTACTAATCATTTCGTGTTTTCGCAACAGTGGTGGATTTTCGCATATGATTTTGTGATCGATCATTCATTTTTCCTTTCTCAAAAATATCCTTCATTCCCCTCGTCGAAGCAAGTGAAGCAGCATGAAGATCGAGTACGCAGGGTGAGCTAAAAGCCAGAAGCACACCAACCCGTGCAGCTAGCCGAGCGACATGAAGGTTAGAACCACCTATTTGAGTTCGAACTGTTGAAAATTAGAGGAACACCAGACCCGTTTTGTTGGGTCATGGTACTGCTTCACCGCAAGCGCCCAAAGACGAGTAAGCTGCCAACCGGGAGCCCGAAGGCGAGCTGAGCAGCCAATCAGGAGCCCGAGTGTGAGTGAGCAGTCAGTTAGAAGCCCGAAGACGGACTAGAAGAGTTCAAGAGAAGTTCAGCTCAAAATTCCCCCTTTTAATGACTTTTTAGGATTGCTGATGTATAGGCTTTCCCCTATGTTCTTTCCTCTCTTGTCCATTTCTGAATAGATTACATGTATAGGTTTATACATTCCCTCTGAATTTATTTAGATCAATGTGTATAGGGTTCCCCAATCCCTATGTTATTTGCGAATGATCGAGCGTCAATATTCATATTGTTCAAATCCACCACTTCGAAAACACGTGTTTTCAAAATCGTCTTTAAAAACCCGGTTTCTTTTGGCATGCACGTCCTGTTTAAAAGAAAGGACATACGAGACGACCCTTCACGTTTTATCTATCACTCTTAAAACTTTGCTTTATGGGGTGAAATTTGCGGTGTCTATGGATATCCCCTTTAAAAAAATTGAGATAAAGTGACGCTTATCATACGAATACTTCATGAATCTCACAACTTTTTCAAGATAAATAAAAATCTTTTTTGCACCAACAATCATTCACATTCATCGCAGTAAATTTTTGTTTAACAAAACATGCTGATATTACCTCTTCTCTTTCATTCTAATCCTTGTGCGTGCAGGTGTTCGTGACTGTTGGCAACTGGAAAGAAAGAAGACCAGTCTGCCTATAGCAACGGCAGAAAAGATGGAGCGAGCCCCTCGGCATGATCAAGCAGTCGAAGGCCAATTTGTTCATGAAAGATTGATCCATGACCTTGCTGATGACTTGGAGAAAAACTGAAGATAGAAGATTTGTCCAAGAAGAATAACTAGGGTATACGCGGGGTCGGATAGCAGTTACAAGGAGTCTCCAACTTACTCTGCATATGATGCCTATGAGTTTCAAGCAATGGACCCTCACGCTCCCTCTGTCCAAGTTCGAACAACACCAAACATGCCTTCTTCACCTATGTACAGTGCAACTCTGAGAACCCCACCCGCCACCAGAGAGAATTGGCAGCCACAAATGGTCTGCGATAAGGGAAAGGCACAAGCCCCACCTTCCCCCAGGGTGTATTCTGGCTTAAACCTCTCCTTGCCCACACAAGAATATGTGCTTCCTTGGCAAGTACCTCCTCACCTGTCGAATTCTAGCCAACATCCTCACCCAGGAACAACACTGCCCTCTCAACCTCTTGACACCGGCTACCCTGAGACAACGTATATTTCAATCCAAAACCTTGATCTCAAAGCGAGTCCAATGAAAGAATTAGTGAAAGAACTGAAAGCGGAACTAGAGCTAGCCCGACGCTTTAAGTCTGCAGGTTGGGAGCCAACTAACCCGTATCCGGATGCTCGTCTACAAAAGGGCATGAGTCTGCCTGAGATGGAGAAGTATGAGGGAATTGGAGACCCGAGACATCATGTCGACAAATATGATAAACTCATGAATCTCCATGGCCTCTCCGACGAGCTGAAAGCCGCATGCTTTAGATTCTATCTACAAGGACCTGCTTACTCATGGATTATGAGCATAGATCTAAACGGAAAGTCAAGCCAGGACCTGTATTTAGATTTCCTCTCTCAATACGGCGACAACTTTCATCATGAAGTTACACGTAGAGATTTAGAGGTGACATGCCAAAATTCTAACGAACCCGTGAGGGAGTTCATAAAACGATGGAGGGTGAAGGCCGGACAAATGAATAACCGACCCAATGAGGAAGAGCAAGTGCGAATGGTAATTTCCGGGCTGAAAGATGTGTACCGACATCAGCTGAAATATCTAGGGATATGCGACTTCAGACGACTGATGGCGGTTGTGACTGCTTTGGAAGATGCTGAAATCAAAGATCCAAAGCCAACAATCATGCAAAGAGAATACCACCAACCCGGGCAGGACTCTCAAAGACAGAATTCGGGTCTAGGAATGTCACTCGGTGAAGCCTGGAGAATTTTAACCGAGGGAGGCTACCTAGCACCTTACAACACCAGTTCAAGGGTGAAGAAGCTTGGGCCACAATTACATGAGTATTGTGACTATCATCGGATTCGCGGGCACGCCACCGACGAGTGCACCACACTGAGAAACGCAATCCAAGAGCTGATAGACAGAGGAGACGTCTCTTCTTTAGAGATAAGACGTCCATCATAAGCCACGAAGGCGCATTTTCCTAAGGCATCACCGAGCTAGGCATGATCATTTACTAATCCATGGCGATAGTGGCAGAAAGTTGTTGAGTCATGTTTTCATTTACAACTGTCATGAAAGCGCATGAAGGGTTGCATCCCATCCCTCTCCCCTTTCTATTCGACCTATCCAAGAATCATGGGAAGAGCAAGACGATTTTATCATGTTGATTGATGCAATGTAGGAATTACCACTCCTTAAGCGGTCAAGGTTCGAATAATAGCCAGAACATGTGGGATCACGTTTCTTCCGGGACCCACTCGGTAACTGACCGCTTAAAGGGTCATTAGTGGAAAGATGAGCTTCATGGATCCTCAACTAAAAACGACGCAAGCGAGACTAGGTGTAATCTTACCATTCATGCATTGCATCCAAGACAAAAACATTCAACCAAAATCCAAAATTCAATACATTTTCATCGTTAATATTTTATGCACCCTATACGTAGTTATTCCATATTACCACAACATATTGCATTATAGATAGTTGCATTTGCATCCTTCCATATCGAAACGACATCTTTGGGAAAAATCTTGAGAGATTGATTGAACAGAGTGCGTGAACCACTAAACTCTCGACCCATCGATGAACATAAGGGTCTAATCAAAATCAGCACCACAGTCAAGTGAGTAGTGTGCAAAGAGCGGTATTTTCCCTTGAATTTCAAGTGAGCGTTTTTGGGCAATCCACTGAGTGACGAGGGAAGGTAGAGAGAGCCAATCGAGGTAAAACCATGAGCGACTTGTGCTTTCCTTCAGCACAGGGAGAGGCATAATTTAGGGTGAGATCAATGTTGATAGCAAAACACGACCTGTGATTCATGCAAAGATCCGAGAAGTAGTAAGAAAACAATCATTGACTAATGAGGATGACGAGGCACTTAGGAACAAAATCCCCACAAAACCAAAAAGCTTTGACTATCCTGTACATAACCCCTTAGTGAGCCCCGCTGAGCCTTTCATGAAAAACTCTTTCTTAAAAGAAAAAAACTCCACACATGCCAACCACATACACATATTACTACCCTTGCAATAGAGGATCTCGAAGGAGCCAGAGCCATGGTCTTCCCCCACCATCTTTCACAAAAACAACAAATGAAATGTTCTGAGAAATCAGTGAGTCAATGCAACTCCAAAGCCAAACACCAAAAAAGAACACCGAAAATGTTCAAGAAGATCGATGAGTCAATGCAACCCAAAGCTGAAAGCCAAAATACAAAGCAAGAACGCTTGAGAAAGTTGATGAGCCAAATGCAATTTCAAAAAACAAAATGAGAAGAAAGTTCAAATCGAACGCCAGAAGAGGCAAGAAGGAGCGAAACCGAACCAAAGGACCAATGATGTCCCGTAGAAATCAATAAAGGTTATCAAAAAGTCTAATCACCACCATGGCGAAGGCGAAACGTCCTCTATTGCACAAAAGCTCCACGATTCCCAAATAAATCCTCCAGTCCCATGTGACATACATCATACCCCTCAGCCCCGTTATAACCCAATAAAAGACCTCTGACTCATAAGTTAATGAGCGTTAACTGAAAGTACCGGATCTGAAACATGAATCATAAGCTTCGTACTTGTCATCAACATGTCTTGTCATACTAAAGGGACCATGAGCGAATGAGTGTGACCTTAACCCGCAAGGTCTTCTGAGTGCGAGTGACTCTTTGATCGAAGCACCAAATCATAAACATCTCAACCCATTGCAGGTGAGGAATTTGTAAGGATTGGAAAGTTCAGAACCGCGAAAGAAATTCTAAGGAAAATACTACTCCGAGCATCGAGAGCATCATCACACCATTAGCACACACAACCACACTCACAAGAGATTGACCCATATCCCTCCGTGAGAGGAAAGTGATTCACGCATTCCAGTTGAACAATCACTCAAGATCGAACCAAAGATGTCTTATATTCGTAAACCTCATATTGCATATGCATTTTGCATCGTATCCGACATTTAATATCTGCATGCATCATAACCAATTCATCATCAGCATCCGATTTGTAAGTACTCTGCCTAGTCTCGCTGAAAGTCGACTTCAGTTGCAGTTATTGAAGCTCAATTCCCAATCAAAAGAAGTCAAACTTGGAGCCAACCCAAGGCTATACCGAGATCATACAAGAGTCATTCGAAAGCCATGAAGAAACCATTCCAGAGCATTCCTGGAGCCATGCGAGAGCCTCCCCAACAGTTCGAGAACAATACGGGAGCCATTCTCAGACATTGGAACCATTCCTAGAGCTATCCAGAAGCCATCCCAAGAGCCAGAGAGCCATACGGGAGCCACCTCTGAACCATACTAGAGCCGATTCATCATCAAAGCCTCGCCCACAGAGGATCGAACTACGTATGGTCTGATCTCAATATGGAATTGAGTACGTAGGCAGCCCGCCCAGGGTGCGACCACATCAAAGGCGTAAACTTCACTTTTCCCCTCGGTGTTATTAAAATGAACCAACCAAAGCATCGTCATGCTCAATCAGCACAAGGTCATCCCGGAGCCATCCATGGAAATCCTGGAACCATGATGGGAACTCCCAACAAAGTCATGCAACTGTGTTTCATCATTCACTCATGAAAAACCATTCACTCACTACAAAGTCCACAATAAATCCCTTCAAACAACAATAAATCCATCATCGAAGCCATCAAACCACCCTGAAAAAAAAAATCTCAAGGCAAATCAAAGCCCACAAACTGCCACAAAATCACCAACCATGTCAAACCCACCAACCATTCCGAGACCATTGGTCACACCGGAGCCATCAGTGCATACTGGAGCCATCAGTGCATACCGGAGCCATCAATGCATGCTGGAGCCATCTCAGATCCTTGAAGCCATGTTGGAGCCACCGGAGCCATCCCGAAGTTTTGATGTAACTCTAGAGCCATCTGCTCACACAAAAACCTACACCCACAAATGGGGAGTTCGATTCAATTAATACATTCGTTAACCATCTCACATCGCATATCGCTTGCATATACCCACAAAATTTGTTCACTATCTAATACGTCTTCACACCCGCTAGGCAGCTATTGCGCTACTAGTGCGGTCGACTTTTCGTTTTACACCCGCTAGGCAGCTATTGCGCTACTAGTGCGGTCGACTTTTCGTTTTACCTGCTAGACAGCTATTGCGCTACGTACGGTCGCCTTTCGTTTTACACCTGCTAGACAGCTATTGCGCTACTAGTACGGTCGCCTTTCGTTTTACACCCGCTAGACAGCTATTGCGCTACTAGTGCGGTCGAATTTTTGTTTTACACCTGCTAGACAGCTATTGCGCTACTAGTACGGTCGCCTTTCGTTTTACACCGCTAGACAGCTATTGCGCTACTAGTGCGGTCGAATTTTTCGTTTTACACCTGCTAGACAGCTATTGCGCTACTAGTACGGTCGCCTTTCGTTTTACACCTGCTAGACAGCTATTGCGCTACTAGTGTGGTCGACTTTTCATTTTACACCTGCTAGACAGCTATTGCGCTACTAGTACGGTCGCCTTTCGTTTTACACCTGCTAGACAGCTATTGCGCTACTAGTACGGTCGCCTTTCGTTTTACACCTGCTAGACAGCTATTGCGCTACTAGTGCGGTCGATTTCTTGTTTTACACCTGCTAGACAGCTATTGCGCTACTAGTATGGTACCGAATTTGCATTCTAGGCTCGTCATAAGCCCTAGGGCTGGATATCAAGAGGTCCAGTTGAGGCACTCCTAAGTCCTCATGCACTCTAAACCAAAACATTGTTAGTATCATAGGCTCGTCATAAGTCCTATGGCTAGATATCAAGAGGTCTAGTTGAGGCTCGTCATAAGTCCTCGTACTTTCAATTGCATTATAGGCTTGTCATGAGTCCTATAGTTAGATGTCAAGAGGTCTAACTGAGGCTCGTCATAAGTCCTCGTACTTTTAATCACATTCATACACTCACGATCGCATCCAATCAAATCACAAACCGTAGTGAGAATTTTTGGCGCCCCGTCAACCTTGATCCAATTCTGCAAGGGCTTGCAAAATTGAATCAAGGGGAGCCATCTGTAGACACCAAAAATTCTCACCCCATAAAGCAAATTGCAGAATAAGAAACACAATAAAAGGGGTCGTCGCCTTTCTTTGTCAAAACGTATTGACGTGCGTGCCAAAACGAAACCATCGTTTTATAGTCTTTTTCAAAGCATTTCATAAAAACATGATTTTGCGAAAATGAATTTCCAACAACGATACGGTTTTAAACCCGTCCCTTTTGAGACTCTACAGGTTTGGGGTTCGAATCTTGCAAGTACACTTGTGTCTTCCATTTCCCTCACGGCTTGCCTTAAAACTCTAGTCTTACCTTCGACACTGGTGTATTAAGTTCTGTTGTAGCACAGTCGGTTAGTGTCTCCAGGAGGTATACTTGAGGTTACAGGTTCGAATCTCCACACAAGCTGGCGCGGCTATGGGTGGCTTTTATTCCCGTTTTTTCCCCATCTGCAGTCAACCTCCTTGGCCTACAGGCCTGCTTCGATTCTTTTTAATCAAACAGCCCAAAATAGAGAGCCCATGTCTAAAACAAAACCCTAGATAAACATTGTTGGCCTTTCTCTCATTATAAAACAACCTGAAAACCTACAGTATGGGCACGTTCAAAAAAAAAAGAGTCACGCCGACATTCTCCTCCCTCTGTCGAAACCTTCTACTCCTTCAACTTCCCAGTGATATTCGTTCTTCTTCTTCTTCATCAAAAAAAAAAAACTGAGAACCCTAACCAGAATTCTTCTCATCGACACCCACTCCATTCCTTATCTCCATCTACTGTGTAAATCGGTCTCCCTCAACCTATCTTCTTCAATTCGAAACCCCAGAAGAACCCCATACTTGAGCTTTTACACCACCAAATCGGTTAGGTCACCAGGAATTCATCCCCTCTGCATCGTCTTTGCTATTAAGTTCGACATTCAGGCAGAATGAGTTAGTTTCAGTTTTCCTTTCTGGTAAAAAATCGATTTCGAAATCCCTCTCTCGTCTTTGCTATTAACTGCACGGTGATGGCTATTGATAAAGAGAAACAAAGACCGTGGCTCTATCGAGAATCTGTTTTCAAAACGTGAAGTCATCTCCCCTTCTGTTTTCTGCTACCTTCGTTGCGAGTTGGTCTCTTGCTTCGCTTTTGTTTAATTCTCGTTTCATCATTTGCTATTCGAAATGAGCACCGTCAGTCGAACATGACCTAAGGGTGATAGCTTAATAAACGACCTCGTCGGGTCCAATGCTCGCATCGCGTCTTCCGTCCCCCTTGTTTGATTGAGTGCTCACTTTGCTATTCTGCTCTTGTCTGACATTATCGTATCATTTGGTGAAGCATTTTGTACTCCCCCCCCCTCTGTAAAGATCCGAGTGTCATTCGAAGATGAACCAGATCTCAAGTTACATTACAAGCGTTAAATTAATGTTGTGCCTCTTGTATAAAATTGCATTTCTTGTTGGTATATTTTGTTTAATCGACTTTCACTTTCTGTGCTCACTGTGTTGTTCTGTATTAGCCAAAACCGGGGAAAATGTTTTGTTGCTATTTCTGGTAGCCGACCTGGATTGCTATAAATTTCGTTTTAAGTTCTCGACAAGCAAGACTATCATTCTCCCGTGGGAATTTGAATATCACCGAGACTAACTCTAAGCACAGTGGAAGGAATGTTTGTGAATCACCCCTTTACTGTCTCTATTGTCCATATGATTATTTTGTAGACTAACACCTTCTTGTCTTTGTGGTTGCTCTGCTAGTTTTATTTCATTTTGCAGGTGCCATTTGTTCTGCTCTGGGTAATTAATCCTAATCTGAATGCCTCTGGATTTATGATGTATGTGTGGTGCTATATTAATGAAGCCTCTGCTCCAGTATACTGAATATAGTCATCATTACTCTATCTGTATGCATGTAAAGTCCTGTTGCTTGAGTCGTCCTTGCTGATGCTAAGTGATCCTGTTTCTCTGCTTAAAAGTTCAGTGCGTGGTTGGATTGAAATTAGAGTCACATTGCTCTAGGTGTAAAAAAAAAGAGGGAATAAGTTGAGCTATAGCAACTGATGTCACCTTCCATCTGGTGATCTCGGTGTATTAACTGATCATTTAGACCAAAACTCATCAACGATCTGTTTAGGAAACTGTTAGCTTTTTTCTCTTTGGGTTAATATACTCAGTTTCGGTTCAATCTTCATCCTTAGTCAGAAAATGAAATGTTGAAAAACATATAGAGGTGGAAAGAAACAGGCTAGTAACTCAGTTCAGTTTTGATACGCCTTCAACATCAGTAACATTTGGTGTTAATCTTTCTTTCTTGTGTTTGGAATCCTCACTTAATCCTTAAAAGACAAACGAAGCAGAGGAGAATCTCATTTAGTCATTTGGCAATCTCCATTGATTTTGACTTGTTATTTACCTTGGTGATTTGCTTTTGTCTTATTTCCTCATCGTACATACTTTGTTTCACCATCTTTCATTGCAGATGTTTAATCTGCTTTGTTATTCTAACTTTTATTTAAGCCATAGCTATGTCCTTAGGCCCAAGCCATTAGGATAGTGGGGTCCCCTGGTCTGATAGACCATTGGCCTATCTCATGGTGGTGACATCCTAAACCTTAAAACACACATTTATGTATAAATAAACAATGACCCTTTAGGATAGAGAGTGTTCCCACTGGCCTGATAGACCATTGGCCTATCTCATGGTGGTAACATTCTAACCCTAAAATGCACCTAATATATGTTATACAGTAATTAAATCCCAATTCCGTTCAGACCGTCAGCCTTTAATTCAAAAAAAATCTGCCACTAACTCCACATATTCTTGCCCTCCATCCTCAAATTCCCTATAATCATCTTGTAAAATACAAATTCCAACACTTTTTAGTAACAAATCTTCTTGTAAATTTGATCCCCAAACCCAAAATTTTCCCATCCAAACTTGGCCATCTCCAAACTCAGCCCATCCCTACGATCGGCCCAATACCATATCTCAGTCCAACCCAATCTCAGTCTGGCCCAATCTCAGTTTGGCCCAATCTCACTCTGGCCCAATCCCCAAACTTGACCCACCTCCAAACTCAGGCCCAAGCCCAAGGCCCAAATTCGAGTCCCAACAAGGCCCAAATCCGAGGCCCAACAAGGCCCAAATCCGGAGCCCAACAAGGCCCAAAATCATAAACAAGGCCATCAATCCCACATGACCCATAAGGCCCATCAGGCCCATCCAATCCAACTTTGACCAATCAAATTCTGACCAACCTGAACTTTGACCAACCCAGACGTTGACCAAGACCCAAACTTTGACCAAGACAAAATGTTGACTTTGACCCAAACGTTGACTTTGACCCAAGTGTTGACTTTGACCCAACTTTGACCCGACCTGTTTTCCAAGCCCGATATACAATCCAATTCAAACTCAATCCCATTCGAACCCAAATTGTAGATTCCATCCAAACATCAAAAATCCAAAAGCATTCCTCGTTACTTTGTTTTAATTCGAAAATCCTAAAAATCTCTTTCTCAAAATTTTCAAACAATCATTTTATTCAAACTTCATCAAGTTTTCAAAAGAAACCGTTTTGTGGAATTTTAAAAAGGAAAAACTCTTCTCACATCACAGAAAACTCTTCTCTATTGCAGAAAGTTCTTCTCACATATACAGAAAGTTTTCTCCTAAAAAACCTTTCTCAAAATTAGTGTTTCTTCGTCGAGATTCCGAACAACTTCAAACACTTTCCAATTCAGTTTTCAAACTAAAAATAAGTCGTTTTCGGGAACATGTAATATCTAACACTTTCAAAGAACGTTTTCTTCCTTGTTAGACATCACCTGTCTCTCTTCCAAATAAAAATCCGAGGCGGGGCGCTGGGGTCATAACCTCCCTTGTCGCAGTCTGGATCTCTTTAGGCGGGGCATTAGGGTGACAAATCCCCCTAATTGCAGCCTAGATTTTTACAAGGCGGGGTGCTAGGGAAGTAACGACCTTCCTAGTTGCAGCCGGGATTTTAGAATCGTCTAACTCCCTTCCGCTCGATTTCAATGTTTTCGGTTTTTAATGTTTTAAAACCCGGGAGTTAGAGACGTTATTAGGGTTCGACCGGGAACATCTCATTCATGGTGTTTCTCTCTGAATCCTATTTTCTTCGACATAAATTCATTGCCCCATCTTTCGAGCCTCGGCACTTTCCATTAATAAAGTGTCGTGTTCGAGGGGTACATAGGGTAATCCCCGGGATTATCCGCCCTTTTACAATAAAAAAGGATTTTTCGGTCTTAAAAACTTTAAGAGAGACAATTCTGAGTAAACCAATCTAACATTTCCATTAGAGCACTAGGACCCATAAACACTTCTCAACCCTCCTCTGAACCAACTCTAAGTCACATAGGACCTCCAATTCTTGAAAACTCCCAGAAACCTGAAACATCTTCCAAACCCGGATACTTAAAACCCGAATTCCTCTTCAACCCATCCGATCTCCCAAAACACCTCAAAAATTCGACCTCTCTAAAAGATGAACCTAGCAAACCCGGGAAACTCTTCAACTCTAACAAATGATCCAAACACCCCTTAACTCCACAAATGACCAAAATCCCCATAGCCTCACAAAAGCCGAGACAAGTCCAATCCCTCAAAAATAATCAAAAACTCTCAACCCTTTGACTATTCCCACCAGCCAATAGTTCGAGACCAGCCTATCTCCTCAAAATCTTCAAACACCTACTCCTCATTCGATCCTATCCTTGGCTTTAATTGAATCTCTTTAACAAGGTTTTGAAAGAAGGTAATCCCGACAATTGGAGACCGAGGTTTCCTCGGGCACCAATCCAAAGTCGTGGTCGTTGCCACTTCTAAGGGGTGTAACCCAGTGTGAACCCACACAGAATCTTTGGCATGATCAGATAAGCCCAATCCATATGCAAACCTCAGAGTCAACTAACGGTTCTTAGAACCCTCCTCTTCCCTTCCTAGTTCCTTAGGTCAAACTAGGTGGCGACTCTAGTCAATTCCGCCTTATAGAGGCATAAGTCCGCGTGGAGCCCATCGAGAGCGGGTGTAGTGCACACTTGGACTCCCCTTTATGCTTTCTGGGAAAGACGGACGATGTAGTAGGTATTTGAGGGATGCCATAATAACGGGTTTTCACCCTCCACAGAATGGCAAATTCTTAGGATCTAGACTTCTTAGTTAGACCGTATTTTAGATAGACCCCCCCCCCCCATACCGAAAATCACCCTCCAACATACAAGTTAACATACGGCCTGGAGGCAATCATCCTGACCGAAATTATCATCCCATTGGTTCATTGGGAATACTACGATGAATAACTTAACAGCGAAGGAATAAAAGACCACCTCGACCTGCTTGAGGAAACAAGAGCCATGGCAGAAGCTAAAATGGCGAAAGACAAAAGTAAGGTGGAAAAGTATTTCAACCGCGGAGTAAAAGAGCGAAGCTTCATCCCGGGAGAACTAGTCTTACGAGAAGCAAAGCAGCCAAAGAAACTCGACTCCCAGAGGGAAGGTCCATATGTAGTTTATCAAAAAAACTGGGCGAGTTTCGTATCGTTTAAAGAATGTGAAGGATATGAATTGCCGCATTCCTGGCACGTAGAGTGTTTAAAGAAATTCTATGTGTAATACTGTATGTAAAGCATCAGTTGCATCAATAAAGGGAAGTCATTTTTTGAAACACCTTGAAAGAAACACCCGAGCTATGTCCCGGAGGCTACAATGCCTTGAAACAAACACCAGGGCTATGTCCCGCAGGCTACAATGCCTCGAAAGAAACAACCGGGCTATATCCCGCAGACTACAATGCCTCGAAAGAAACCCAGGCTATGTCCCGCAGGCTACAATGCCTCAAAAGAAACACCCGGGCTATGTCCCGCAGACTACAATGCATCGAAAGAAACACCCGGGCTATGTCTCGCAGGCTACAATGCCTCAAAAGAAACACCTGGGCTATGTCCGCGGGCAAAAACGCTTGATTGAAAACACCTTGGCTGGGGTCGTCGCACCCGGTCGAGAGTGTAAAACAAAAGAAAACCCATCTCTGGAAAACATGAGGAGCTATGGGCGCTTGTAATGAGAGTTTTGAATCTCTATTGGAAGCCACACAGTACACTCTGCATCATTTAATCTTCAAAGAATTCATTTAAAAGGTGCGATCACAGGTACCGTTGTTTGGCTACCAAAAGCAAAGATGGGAAAATAAGTAAAAAAAACACGACTGGTCGTTATTCACGACCGGTCCCCATTTTTAAACAAGTAACGACCTGTCGTTAACGACCGGTCACCCCATTCTTTTCTTACAAAATTCAATGATTGGTCTTTGACGACCGGTCACAGTATAAAACAACGACCGGTCATCGGTCGCAACATAAGACAACGACCGGTCGTTAGCGACCGGTCACCTCGTTTATGTTTTCCTTTACTTTAAATTGAAGCTATTGGAAGACCGGTCGCCCCACGTAATTCCAATAAATAAGAGACACAACGATTCGAGATAAAGGAGAACAAACCACTTTTATATCATCCATTCCAAGCTACAAACAGTACATTTATAGGAATAACACAAAATAAATCTTACAAAAAAAAGAAAGAGGGTTCAAGTAACCAAAAATACTATCTAAGTCTCTTTTGCAGCAGTTGAATCCTCAGCACCAGTTCCCTTCACTGCAGCAGACGCATTTCCAGGATTGGAAACACTCTCAGAGGACTTGGATTTTTTAGCAGGACGGTCAAGACCCACGTCAGCTTGAGGTGCGACGCTATCGGGAGGTAAGAAAGACGCCTGGCTAGGCTCAAAACACGTCTCGCCAGTGGGGCGCCCGAACTTCTCCAGTACTTCATGAAGTCGGGTCTTCCTTGCGATCTTCTTGAACTCCAGTTCGTTGTACAAGTCATCATCTAGGAGTTCCCTCTTGTCCACGAAGTACTTAGAAATAACCTGGCGGCAAGCACTGGTAATCTTCCCGCAATTGAAAAATAAAGGATTCCTTCAGGAAAGAAATCGTAGCGCTTTGCCTCTGCAAATCCTCTTGACTTCGCTGAGAAAAAGCCAAGTGTTTGGAAACCTTGCTCTTAAGGTCATGGACCAGGGCTCGATACCGGTCACCATTTGAGTTGGCAGCAAGTAAATCCTCATTAAGGCCATCAATCCAATGATTGAGTTTCTTAACATGCTTCATGAGGCCCTCAGAAGCTGGGCCTGGTAAGAAAAGGAAGGAAAGTAAGTATCAAAGGGAATTACAAGTAGCATATATATATATATATAAAAGAAAAATACCTTTCCCTTCCAACTTTGAATTTTCAGAACGGAGAAGAGACAAAGACTCCTCCATCGATCTCAGCTTCTCTTCAAACGAGACCCACTCCATCTCAAAAGTCGTCCCGTCATCGACAAGGTCACTAAGATCCAGGATCAACATCTCCTTGTCCGCGAGAAGAGCAGCATTCTCTCAGGAAAGAGAGTTTTCTCTTCCCCAAGCATCTTATGCTCCTTCTCGAAAGCAACCTTCATTTCGGATAGCACAGCTTTATCGTTAAGAAGGCTGGTCACTTCCCGCTTGTGGGCAACTTGAGCCTGTCGCAGCAACATCTTCAAATCAGAAAGATTATGTAACGGATCACCTCTCTTCTTAACGTATTGACTTTATACCTATCTTAGCGAAGCGACCTCCATCACTAAGGGCCGGATTTGACTCTTGAGGGTGAAATTCTCTTCCCTCAACTCCTTCAGTTTAGCTTCATATTCATCACCCTGCTTCGTACATTGTAGCTGGGCGCTGTCGAGCTCCCTTTTCAACGTTAGAGTCCGCTGATTCACTCGGCTGGCTATCTCAGTGTTAACATTGTCAACATAATTATTATGAGAAGACCGGGTGATCTCCAATTCTTCTCAGGCATTATTAGCCCTGCATTCCTCATACCAAAGTTTCGAACTTAAAGCCTTTGTATGCACCTTAACGCTTTGAGCAAAAGCCACCGTCTGAAAAGGAAAAAGAAAACACGCGTAAGAAGAAAATCTCGGAGGAAAAAAGAGAAAAGAGGAAAGGATAATGAAAAAAGCAAGAGGCACGGACTCGGTAGATCCCCTGCCACATGTAGTCAAAGCCCTAGTCTAGGGGAAAGGAATGCCGCATGATGGTGTTCGCTCCACCATCCCCTATCCTCAGTTTCTCCTTTGCAGCCGTAATGGTCTTCAAGGGAGCGAAGATACGATCAGGAGAATTGGATCGTTGGATTGCCTCTTTCCACATCACAAAGTACGATGCAGATTCTAGGACATTCAGAAGGGGCAGAGGGTGGCCGTAGTGGTAGAACCATCATTCCTTCTTCGAAGACCACAGAACGAGCCGCTAGCCGTAGAGAGAGGAGAAGACAAAGGGGCATTAATCTCTTCCCTCATCTTCGTGCGAAGCTCGGGATCCTCAGGCACTTCACGATATTTTGGGCCTCCTTCACCCGTGCCCCTCTCAGCAGAGCCCTCCGACCTCTTGGTCTCCGCACTTTCGGACTCTACCGGTTCCCTAGCGGAAACCCATGTTCCCCATGGACAGCCTTCTCCGGAAGCCCCTCTTCAGCAGCCGGCCCCTGGCTCGCGAAAGCATCCACATATATGATCAAAGAAGCCTTTACCCTCTTCGCAGCATGCATCACCTTCCCCTTCGAAGCTTGAACTTTCTGCTTCTTCCGGGTAAAAGCCTGCTTACCAGCCGCTGTTCCCGAGGAGAGCCTAGTCGCAGCAGCTTCCTCAACTTCAGGGGCTGCAAAACCAAAAATACCGATAAGAAAAGCAGCAAAAAGAAAAATCAGGAACAAAGGACACACCCCCAACAGAGCAATCACAGTTAAAGGTTTGGAAGCCCGAAAGAGCTTCTGGGAAAAGGGTCTGAAGGCAAATAGCTCTATAAATCAGGGACGAAAGGCGGAAATGGGGATCGCACTGGCACATTTGCCTCTCCCCGGTGGGCTAAGGTTAAGATTTGACCCTGGCGTGAGAGGAAGAAACACCCGGCGACCAGAGTTTGAACTTGTGTACCAAGTACCTGGCTGGTTAGTAATGTCTGGTGAGCGAGCCTCAAGAGTCTTTGGAGACTCCTCCCATCTTGGGGACTCTTTGTCTTCTGTCTTTTTGGTATATTCTCAATCTCTTTTCCAGGCCTCTTCCCGGCAACAGAATCCTGCTCTGCCAGGCACCGGGCCACCTCCTCCGTAGCATCAAGAGAAGCGTAGTAATTCACCTTCTCATTTCCAATCTTGAAGGAAACCAGTTGCTAGTCACAAAAAGGTCCAATTTTTGCACCAATGTAGGGAAAGTCTGCAAATTCAAACAAACATCAGGTAAAATGAACAGAAGAAGTAAAATCAACAAAAACGGAGTCAAGACCTTTACTCTACAAATGGGTCAACATGGCCAGATGTGCATGTGAGAAGAAGTCCTCCACATACACACGCTTCTCGTTTACTCATTTCAACACCCGAGAGATTGGAAGCTCCGCTTTTGGTGAGGTAAGCCCATAAAGTATGCCCCTAGTAATAGAAGGGCGGTAAGGAGCTCCAAGGAAGTGACCGGATGGGGGGACAATGACAAACCAGTGAGTATTCCACCATTGCTCTAACTTCTTATACTCAAAAAGTGAATACCTGGCACGGCTTGTAATAGTTATATTGTCAGCATCGACCCGACTAGTAAAAAACAGGATAAGCTCAGTAGCAACTGGGAAATCTTCACTTCGGCGCAAAGGGCCACGTAAGTGTGAAGTTGAGCTATGGCCTTGGGGTGAAGGTGAGGAAGAGTGCAACACCTCTGAATTAAGAATCCCAAGACAAAAGGATGAGGAGGGACAGACATTCCTCGGAGGAAGAAATCATAATAAACGACATAGCCAAGGCCAAAATCGTCGTACGGGTGAGAGTCGGAGGTAGGAAGGTAAATTCAAGTCCCAAGTGGGACTTTAAGCTTTTCAAGAAGAGAATCGAGAGATTTAACATCTAAGGTACTTGGTAGCGGTTCCCGATTTTTTGCAAAAGGATTTTTTGGTTCTAACAGGGTCGGAAGAAATTTGTCACCCGACTTTGAACCTTAAACCGCGTCAAAAGCAGAGCAGAAAGAAGTCTTCAATTTGGACGAACTCGAAAATCCATTGTCACAGAAGGATCGAAAAGACACGAATGCTAGAAAGGAAGAAGAAAGGCGAGTAAGCGTTGTTCGCAATAGAAGAGAAACCAACGATTAGAAGTGAGAGCAGAGAGAGAGAAATATCAACCTCCCCAAAGACCTTAAAAAGCGGTAAAAAATTCATCTACAAAACTAATTAAAATATTAACTGTAAACAAAAAAACACTTTTGCAGGAAAAGGGCGGGGACTCTACAAATTCCGAATTAAGGACACTAGCGCACATGAAAAGCAAAGACTCTGCACATTCGACGGAACCAACCACGCGCGTAGCAAGGGATGAGCACGAGCGCAGCACAGACTAATAAAAGTTCTCCTTTTTGCTAAAGCAAAAAGAAAACTTGTGGGACAGAGAGAGAAGAGAAGGATAGAAGAACAAAGATGGACGTCACCTTCAATGTATAAAAACTTCAACGAAAGTAAAAAAAATTCTCAAAGCAAACCACATCGATCACAGGAAGTTCTACTTTCTTCATCAAAACTTCAAAAAGTAGAACTTGTGGGACTGATGAAGAGGGGAAAATAAGGACATAAGCCAGAAAGAAGCTAAAGATAGTGATCGGGCGCCAATACCCAGGAAAAAGTGCAAGGAAAGAACGTGTAGCGACCGGTCGCCTGTGACCGGTCATAAAAGATGTAAAACAAACATGGATAAGCGACCGGTCGCCTGTGACCGATCGCAAAAGTTGAAAGGTGAATACAAACAAACGACTAGTCGCCTGTGACCGGTCGTTAAAGCCACAAAATAAGTATAAATAGTGACCAGTCGCTTGTGACCGGTCGAATTACTAAGGAAGAGGCATAAATAGCGACCAGACGCCTATGCCCAGTTAAATAGTCAGAGACAAAATATATAGAGATTAGGATAACATACTTATATAATAATTAAAATGACAGGCTGGCAAGATATGACAGGTTGGCAAACCTAGGAAATTACTATAAATAGGGGATCACCCCCACGGAATAAATCACGCGATCAAGAATTACTTAATCTCTCTCCCTACTTTATTGCTCTCATTTGCTATTGTGAAAACCCTCTCTAAACTCGATTTCTTTGGTAACAAGGTAACTCGACAAAGCATTCGGACATAGATCGTAGGCTAACTAATGGATATGAGATTAAATCATTAGGGATAGGAAATATACCTTTTCAAAGGTTGAACAATAGATAAGAATGTCAAGTTGATTTCCAGAATTACGGCATCAGTGCGCAATGTGACCAAGGCATGGCTAACATAGTAGCGGATGTCTTGGGTTGGAGAGCAAATGCTCCATACACACCATGATAACAAATACCTGTCTAATGGACAAGGGCGTAGTACGCAAGAAAGCGACCAATATATGCAGGCCATTAGACATAGACGTATCAACAAGAATAACATACGAGTAGAATTGTGACTTTAGACTCAACGTTGATGAGGAAATCAGATTGAGAAATAGACTGTGCATCAATAGCAGCAGTCTAAACCATGCAAGAAAAGACCTTACAGGAAGCACATTGTTCATCACTTTACATCCACCCAGAAACATTTAAAAGGTGTAAGGATCTAAAAGTACACCCCTGGTGGATCAGCAAGAAGAAGGACGTAATAGACTGAAATGGCCCAAACATTTATACTCCTAATTAATCATGAATTGATCAAATGAGAGAGCTTAATCAAAGGTTAGTCATTAAATAATAAAGACTAACAAACTGTAATTCATCAAGGAAATAAATAACCTTTAAACATACATAAACAAATACTTATAGTCCAAAATGGGTACTAAAATCCACATGAAATAATGGACTAAAGAGGGAACATTTATAAGGAGAAAACAACTCCTAAAGTTAATGTAACATGTAACACATCAATACATGAAATATAATCACAAATTATGTGTTATACCCAAAATTTTGACCCGCTGGTTAGGGTCCACGTGGTACTGGTGTTGTGAGAGGCATTTTAATCAAGCGGTGAGGGATCCCGGCCCGATCGACACGTTCCATGGCATGGGGAGCAGCTTCGTCACTTTAGGGGCGTTTTGGTAATCTTTAAAGGCTCCTAAGACCTCTTGTAAGCTTTCTCTCTCCTCCAAAGGATGCCCAAATCAGCTTGAAACGCTTTGATATTTTAACCCATGATAGAGGATGACATTTTAAGCATAGTGGCGTTAGAATTTTGATTTTTTGAATTTCCAATAGTTTTCTAGCAATTTCTGACTGAATCTGACGAGAAATTCAATTTAAAAATATTCCAATATTCAAAAAATTCGGTTCCACCTCAGAAAATTCATAATATCCATCCTTGACATGTGGTTAAAATTTCACAGCAAAATTCCTTTGGGAAGTCACTTAACTAAAATATCGAAAAATCTTACTTTTACTAGATTTTCTTTTCTTTAAGAAAGTCTATATAAGGGGATAGGTTTTTGGATAAAATCAGGACCTCATATGCTCAAGAACCCTAGAGAATCAGAAAACACAGCCTCCTCACTCTCTCTCACGTTTTCCACACCCGGCACCCAAATCATACCGAAAATCCCCCGAAATCACCATCTAAACACGTTTTCCAATCCCCAAAGCATCAATAATCATCAAAACCCCACAAAACACCACCAAAACGTGAAGAACAGCAAGAACAACCAACAACCAGAAGCTTGGTTCGAAATCCTTTCGGGTCTGCCATCAACGAAGCACTCGACGAATCCCGGTGTGAAGAATCACCTTGAATTCGAAGGTAAAACAGGTTGCAACTCTACTTTTCTAATTCCCCACGACCTTATTAACTCTCTGTCAAATTTTGGGCTCAAACTAACCTTCGTACGCTTCTGTATTGCTGTTTGTTTAAGCTTCTGTCCAATAACTTGTTTACTAAGTTTCGTGCTTAATTC
The DNA here is from genome assembly GCA_023374045.1 of Limonium bicolor. NCBI lineage: Eukaryota > Viridiplantae > Streptophyta > Magnoliopsida > Caryophyllales > Plumbaginaceae > Limonium > Limonium bicolor. The sequence goes on from CM041780.1 coordinate 236,386,095, forward strand.
GAACTCAAATTGAAAACTTTAAATCACTAACGTCTTGTACATCTTTCAGGCTACACACCCATAAAATTTGAGTCGAAAACACCTTCGGGAACAGCCTTAACGCCGCCGTCCGAGGGCGGTCCGCACCCACGGACGTCATGTCCGGGGTCCCGGACTCCTTGTCCGTAAGCCCGGACGCCCACGGACGGCGGCGAGATTTTTTAAATTTTAAAATTTAGGTTTTTCTAATAATGTCCGGGCCCACGGACGGCCTGTCCGTGGCCCCGGACTTTACAACTTTCTGTTTTCTGTTTAATTCGACTTTTATTTTCATATAGGTTAACTAGGGTCCGTGGTCTCGGACATTAGGTCCGTGGCCACGGACGGAAACAAAATTTGACCTAATTCTGCCTCCGAAACCCTAGTTAGGTAATTTAAATTTCCACTTTAGTTTTCCGTCAAAAATGCTAAAAAACACAAAAAAAAAACAGAAGCTCGCACACTTAGGTTAAAACGACTCGTAATAAGCCGTAAATAAACCAAGTAGAGGAAAAACGACCTAGGAAGGGTAATGAGAGTAATTGAACCCTAAATAAGTCGAATATCAAGCCCCCGAACCCGAACTCTCCTTTCCTAATTTGATCTAGGTTAAAATTAGGTGGCGACTCATAATAGGTTCCAGTGAGCTAGCTTAGGTTTTAATAATTATTGTTTTAATGACATAGTTATTAATCTTAGGTTATAAGTGGTCCTAAAACCCGACTAGATCCCAATCAACTTAATCCACATAGGATAGGGTTTAAAATCGAGGCTCACAGACTGGCGACTCTGCTGGGGATAAATTATTAATTTTAACTTGTTTAATTTTAAGAAAGAGGGCTTAACTTGAAAAAATGTTTATTTATGGCTTTGTTACTTTGTTGTTTACTTTCGTGCGCACTTTAAATTTTTGCACCCCTGCATCATATGAGAGCGAGGGTCCACCTAAACTGATTTCATCCCGGGACCCGTTTGAGGGTCCCCTGTCACGGACTCACACCTTTTAGGTGATGTGAATAAGCGGGGGAAAAAAAGGAGGATGTCGTCTAACCACATCCCCTTAATACCTGGGCCTTAGCCCCAAGCGTTTTCCTGGCAGTGTCCTTACCTAGCCCATTGTTTGGTCAGTCAAAGACCCAGCCGCAGACGCACACCTTCAGGTGATGTGAAAAAGTGGGGAAGCCCAAAGAGAATAGCGTGCAAGCCCTATTCCTTTGAGGTGACCTGGGCCCATGCCCCAAGCACCTCTCCGGATCGATCCATACCCAGTTTGATTTAAACGCCAAGTGAGGACATGTTGAATTTGTGTGGGCCTTGTTTGCTTGTATGATCGGCCCACTACCCAGCCTAGAGATTGATAGGAACTTCTCCTACATCAACCTAGCCCAACCCGAATTGGCGGCTCTGCTTGTTTGCGGCCTAGAGGTCCTATTTGGTTTAATATGTGAGTCATTCGGGCTTCGGCCCAAAAGCTTAGACTTAGGTGATTTCTCTTCTGGCCCAATTTGAATTATCCAATTAGTTCTAGGCCCAAAAAAAAAAGAAATCCACCTGAACTTGAAATAACCCACAAGTTATGAAAATAAAATCTTTTTCTGCTTAGCAACCATCTTCTCTGGCCCAAAGAAAGTTAGGCCCATTTTTGATTTAGGGACCATTCCAGCCCATGTGCTTTACTCCAGGCCCAAACACATTCCGGCCCAAGGGCTTATTCTAGTCTAGGTAGACTTCTATTTCGGGCCCTGGTCCAAAACCCTAGATCTAGGTGTTATCTCTCAGGCCCAATCAAAGCCATCTGTTTACATTTCAGTCCAAATTCCAGTTCATAGTCTGAGAGATACTCCAGCCCAAACACCTCATTCTCTAGGTATCCCGGCCCACTCGCTTTCAGCCTAAGTCTGTTTTGATCTATCTCGTGAAGCATCATTCTCACCTTAGTATCTTTCAGCCCACTTCTTTTTGTTCGCTAATAATGGACACCTTGAACACAGGTAGACTCAAGTCCTAGCTGCGGAAGCCCAGCTCGCAATTTTGGAACAAAAGCACATGGCCACCATTGAAGCCATGGAGCAGAGGCATAGTGCTGCCATGGACGCCGTGGAATCTAACTACGTTGCTGTTATCAAAGAGTTGAAAGCAAAGGCTCTTTCCCTCGAGTCCGAACGTCAAGCTCGGGATGAGTTAGTGGACAGGCTTCTCAACACCCTTTATGATTGCATTGAAGTTGGCTCCATTAGGGTCCGAGGATCGGAGAAGAATGTCAAAGAAATTACTACAGAACTTAGGAAAGTGGTCAGACAACCGGGAGCAACAGCTTGCATCCAAAGTTGCACCCGGAAAAGGTCTAGGCAGCATGAGGCGAATGCCGGTCAAAGAGAACCAGGTTGGATCATTGGAGCAGTAGGGCCACCCCGACAGAGCTCCCGTCGGAGAGAATTTTCAGACATTGGCCAACCATTAAGCCAGACATTTGCAATGCTCCAGGAACGAAACATGCTACAGCCTCTCACTCCCCGACCTGGGGACCCTCAAAAAGGAAGGAATCTAAGTCAGTTCTGTTGGTACCACCAATTACCCGGCCATGATACCAATGATTGCAAGGCTTTGAGACACGCAATCCAAGATCTCATCGATCAAGGGCATCAATTTCAAGGACATGGAAGTGTAGGCAGGGCATCCATGCCCGAGTCTTATTAGAGTTTGTAGTCTTTAAGTACTGTTTTGCTTTTCAATTAGGTAGATTTCTTTTTATTAGTCACCTTTTGGCTTTTGTAGTAGTTGGTCCCCTTTACTATTCTTGGTGGCTCTCCCGAGTTTGTAGTTTCCAATGTTATTTTTACATTGAATAATACATGGTTCCATTTTCACAATTTCCATGCAAAGCATTTTCCGTTCATTTCAAAAAAAAAACAAAAAAAAACCTCATCGCTCCGTCCATACTCACTACAGCTCCTCGTACAAAAACCACCCTCATCATATACATCCCATGCGTCTCACCAATCCGTTTTCTCAACATTTCACCAAGATCACCCATCACCTCTTCACAAGAGTACCCCACCATTGTTCACCACCACACATGCAATCACCCTCCACAAAATAGCTTGGGCATTCTAAGGTTTATTAAGTACACCCCACAACAATACTGGGGGCAATCTGAGTTAAGGAACGATAATGTTTAAATGTGCAAACAAGTCTCTGAGTGAACGTCTCGCGAGAGTGCCTTGAGCGGTAAAACCAAGAGCGAAAGAGCGTGTCATTTTTACACGACTCCAGGGAGGCCACATTCAAAGGTGAGGTAAACGGCATGACTCCGACCGAAGGAGATAATTTGTAAATTTACGCTTAAACCTGTGAAAAGTAACAAAGAACAGATACGCAACTATTAGGGATGACGAAGCACCTAGGTACAGCACCACACAGCCAAAAAGCTTGTGAACCCTGACATTACACCCTAGGCACCCCCGCCGAGCTTTTCATATATGACCTCTTTTACAACACTACAAGCTCCACAAATAAGCCAGCCAGTGATGAATAACCGACCCGGTGACCAAAGGAAGCAAGGAGCCCGACTTCCGAACAACAACTTCACAAGTCCAAAGAAGCAAAATTGCTACCAGCATGACGAAGCGATCTGCAAATGGTCCCAAAGTGACACAGGATCCAAAACGAGCTAACATTAAGAACAGCCCTCGAAGTTCAAAACCGGGAAACACAAGAACCCGAAGGAAAGGAGATTCAAAGAAGGGCAACTTGAAAAGCCTCAAGAAATCCAAATCGGAAAAAAAAAAGAAGATGCAAGGAACAACCCAAAAGTTCCAAGTCCCAAGCGAAGTCATCACGAAGTAGCCAAATGACTTCAAGGCAAAGAAGACAAGTCCGAGAGACGGTGCAAGTTGCAGCTTTGGTCACCCTTAAAGCTCCACATATCTTAAACATCCCTCCATAACCCTATTGTCATTCATCACACCCCATAGCCACGTTATAAGCTTAAAAGACTTCCGACCTAGTAGTTGTGTATCCAATCACGTGAAAGTAACAGGTTGAACACGTAAATCTAACAAATGTCAAATTCAATGGTTGAGAAGTTGTGACCGTAAGTGAGAAACGAGTGCAAACACCAAACACGCCGAGTGTAGGTTAGGAAGCACCACATCAAAGCATAAGCCTCGACCTTGTAAGGATGAGACTTGTTCGCGCGTTTAATCAAAGAAAACACTGGGGGCAATTGATCGTTCCGATCAATTGCCATGAGCTCTAACTCAGATCGTCCTAAGGAAAAATACTGGGGGCAATTGTTGGTTCCAACAATTGCCATGACAACACCAATTGAAACCTAAAGCTTGAGCACCACCATCCCACCACAGGCATAAACCCTTGCATCCACATCAAACATTCTCAGGCCGTCCTAAGCCCTACCTCCACATCGAAATTCCTCAGGCCCGTCCTAAGCCCTATCTTCACACTCAAACATTCATAGGCCCATCATGAGCCCCACCATCTCCAGATTTGACATAAACCCTAATCCTTCTACATCCATTTAGACCCATCATACATCTTACTCACTTTCACTTAGAACAACCTTTAGGCTCGTCATAAGACCTAGATCCATCCTTAGGCTCGTAGTAAGACCTAGTTCCAACCCTTAGGCTCGTCATAAGACCTAGTCACATTCCCTTAGGCTCGTCATAAGACCTAGAACCATTTTTAGGCTCGCCATAAGACCTAGAACCATTTTTAGGCTCGCCATAAGACCTAGCTGCATTCCCTTAGGCTCGTAGTAAGACCTAGCGTTACCCTTTAGCTTACCCACTCTTATCAAACACATTGCATTCATCGCATTCATATAGGCTCGTCATAAGACCTAGTTGCATTATCCAAGCGCGTCACAAGACCTGGCGACAGAAAAGTTGGCGAGGTGATGGCAATAAATCCTCCTTTTGCGATGTCAACTTATTTTCGGGATCAACGAATGGTGGGCGAAGGCAATAAGTCCCCAAGGTTTTTACCAGGAGTTATCCCTGCACACCGGCTTGGGGGGCGATGGCAATAAGTCCACATTGGGTCCAGCCAGGAGCATTGGCACGGGTTTCGGTCCCCAGAAGCATCCGAGCATCATCATCAGCATCATCAACATCATCATCATCAACATCATCAACATCATCAGCATCATCAACATTATCAGCATCATTAGCATCATCAACATCTCAGCATTTTTGCATTTGCATACCACCCAGTTATCACATTTTAGGTTGTCAACGCCTTAGAATCGCTTGACACTATCTCATTTTCACACTTTAGGTTGTCAACGCCTTAGAATCGCTTGACATCATCACATTCATTATAGGTAGTCAACGCCTTAGAATCGCTTGACATCATCTCATTCGTCATAGGTAGTCAACGCCTTAGAACCGCTTGACAACATCTCATTCATTGTAGGTAGTCAGCGCCTTAGAATAGCTCGACACAACTTATCAGTTTTTTGATAACATGCAGGGTCTTGGAAACATTTGAAATTTTGGGGTATCACTCAGGCATCAACTAGCCTTCTCACTTTCATTACAAAGTCTAGTTGACGGGGGGCAATCTGTTATACCCAAAATTTTGACCCCTGGTTAGGGTCCACGTGGTACTGGTGTTGTGAGAGGCATTTTAATCAAGCGGTGAGGGATCCCGGCCCGATCGGCACGTTCCATGGCATGGGGAGCAGCTTCGTCACTTTCAGGGGCGTTTTGGTAATCTTTAAAGGCTCCTAAGACCTCTTGTAAGCTTTCGCTCTCCTCCAAAGGATGCCCAAATCAGCTTGAAACGCTTTGATATTTTAACCCATGATAGAGGATGACATTTTAAGCATAATGGCGTTGGAATTTTGATTTTTCGAATTTCCAATAATTTTCTAGCAATTTCTGACTGAATCTGACGAGAAATTCAATTTAAAAATATTCCAATATTCAAAAAATTCGGTTCCACCTCAGAAAATTCATAATATCCATCCTTGACATGTGGTTAAAATTTCACAGCAAAATTCCTTTGGGAAGTCACTTAACTAAAATATCGAAAAATCTTACTTTTACTAGATTTTCTTTATCTTTAAGAAAGTCTATATAAGGGGATAGGTTTTGGATAAAATCAGGACCTCATATGCTCAAGAACCCTAGAGAATCAGAAAACACAGCCTCCTCACTCTCTCTCACGTTTTCCAACACCCGGCCACCCAAATCATACCGAAAATCCCCCGAAATCACCATCTAAACACGTTTTCCAATCCCCAAAGCATCAATAATCATCAAAACCCCACAAAAACACCACCAAAACGTGAAGAACAGCAAGAACAACCAACAACCAGAAGCTTGGTTCGAAATCCTTTCGGGTCTGCCATCAACGAAGCACTCGACGAATCCCGGTGTGAAGAATCACCTTGAATTCGAAGGTAAAACAGGTTGCAACTCTACTTTTCTAATTCCCCACGACCTTATTAACTCTCTGTCAAATTTTGGGCTCAAACTAACCTTCGTACGCTTCTGTATTGCTGTTTGTTTAAGCTTCTGTCCAATAACTTGTTTACTAAGTTTCGTGCTTACTTCGAACTCAAATTGAAAACTTTAAATCACTAACGTCTTGTACATCTTTCAGGCTACACACCCATAAAATTTGAGTCGAAAACACCTTCGGGAACAGCCTTAACGCCGCCGTCCGAGGGCGGTCCGCACCCACGGACGTCATGTCCGGGGTCCCGGACTCCTTGTCCGTAAGCCCGGACGCCCACGGACGGCGGTGAGATTTTTTAAATTTTAAAATTTAGGTTTTTCTAATAATGTCCGGGCCCACAGACGGCCTGTCCGTGGCCCCAGACTTTACAACTTTCTGTTTTCTGTTTAGGTCCGTGGCCACGGACGGAAACAAAATTTGACCTAATTCTTCTGCCTCCGAAACCCTAGTTTAGGTAATTTAAATTTCCACTTTAGTTTTCCATCAAAAAATGCTAAAAAACAAAAAAAAAACAGAAGCTCGCGCACTTAGGTTAAAACGACTCGTAATAAGCCGTAAATAAACCAAGTAGAGGAAAAACGACCTAGGAAGGGTAATGAGAGTAATTGAACCCTAAATAAGTCGAATATCAAGCCCCCGAACCCGAACTCTCCTTTCCTAATTTGATCTAGGTTAAAATTAGGTAGCGACTCATAATAGGTTCCAGTGAGCTAGCTTAGGTTTTAATAATTATTGTTTTAATGACATAGTTATTAATATTAGGTTATAAGTGGACCTAAAACCCGACTAGATCCCAATCAACTTAATCCACATAGGATAGGGTTTAAAATCGAGGCTCACATCATGTGTGAGAATTATATAGTATACTTTATATAATCACGGTGAATAGTAAAGTATACCAATTACTCAAAAACACAAAGAATAAACTTAATACAAAGGAATACACCTTATGACAAAGTAACAACACATGTTACAACCTAACACATGAAACAAGTCCAAAATGTACAACTTATAAGCCTTAACATTATGAGCACAACAAAGGCCAAAATAACCCTCCTCTCCCGTAAGTGGCCACCCCCAAGGCTTTATTATGTGGATCCAAGGATCCACATTCAAGGCTGCAACAAATGGTAAGGGATTGATGAGGTGGCATCATCATATTGTCCCCTTCTCACTTAAGAAACACACATGGGTGAAAACTATACAAACTACCTCATTTCCCCTCCTCTCTCATGTTGGAAAAACTCCTCCCTCTATTTCTCCTCCATCTTCTCCCTTGAGCAGCCACCATTGAAGCTCCATGGAAGACTTTGAGCTCTAGACACAAACACTCATCTTTCTCCTTTATTTTCTTCTCCTCTTCTTCTTCTTCAAAGCAAGGACATCAAACAAAACACTTCCTCCCTTGGTCATGGCCTAAATTTACATCATTTTAAGAGCCAAAAATCAGCACTCAACCATAAGGAAGCTAAGCTAATCTTAACCAAGACAAAAGGGTAAGAAATATGCTCTAAAACTCCAAGTTCATTTCCTTCATTTACATGTACAAAAATGAGACCTTATTGACTCATTTTTCTTCCTCATTTTCCTACAAAATCTGGAGCTTTTCAACTCCCCAAATTCTTGGCCAAAAATAGTTCTAAACAAGAAGGAATCAAACCTTAAGGTATGGCTTGAAAACTAGCTTTTTGAGTGCTTAAGTAACCTTCTACCTTTATATCTACCAAAAGGTCTCACATTGTCATGTGTTACTATATTTGACAAAATTTGGAGTGAAAAAAGTCTCAACTTTAACTTACAAGGTAAAAATCTACTCTTAAGGCTCATTTTTGTGCTTTAAGCTTAAGGCCTTCTTTTGATTGACTCAAAGACCCTAACTTAGGCCCCCCTTTCTTTTTTTTTTATTATGGAAGAAAAATGGGGCCTCTCCAAGTGCCTTTTTGGCATATAACTAAGGAGGAAAAACAAAAGGGAGAAATCTACCTTAAGAAGAGTAAGTGAGTTTTGGTGGTTAAAACATTTGTTTAAGCCTTAAATCTGTACAAAAAAGCTTAATTTCCTTCCTTATGTATTTTATGGCTGAAAATGTGAGAGACTACTGTAGCAGAAATATGTGTTACTATACTTCTACATAGGCAGTGTACCTATCGTTTTGCGAATAGTAAATTAAGTGGGGCTTGTCGATCTCAGGGACCTTGTTCAATTAATTTACCATCTGAGAAACTAAACTAAGAAAACAGGAAACATCACTTTTCAGGTTTTACTTAATTAATAAAAATAATGACTCAACAAACTAACATAAAATAATAAAATAATTAAACTGAGTAAATAAATAAATAGTAAAACTCTAAATAAAAGAAAGCACCCTGCATTGTTCTGAAAACCTTCACTTCTAATCTATTAATAAACTTTTCCCTGATTCTGCAATAAACTCAGAAACTATAATTAATTCGTCAACGCTAAGTCTACGAATCCTAACCAATTGCTAGAACTAGCAGCAAACTAATGCTCTAATCCGGACACAACTAATCGCATAAAGTACAGTTTCTATTTGAGACCAATTAACTTATAGGCGGGACTATGTTCATTATCGTAACTGTCGTTTCCAACTGTGTCAACACTCTCCTCAACTCATTCATGTCGTCCTCCGTCTTTGCCTACAAAAAAACAAAAAATAAGTAAAATAGAACTAGAAATAGAATAGAAACACAAAAACAAATTTAACTAAATAAATCAACACATAACAACATAAATATAAAAATTACATAACTAAAAGAGAAAGACAATAATATGTAACAAAAGTAATATGTGAAAGTGGTGGTGGTATAGTGATGTATGGTGGTGATGTGTGGCGTGATGGCAATGGTGGTGACGTGGTGATGGAAGACGGTGGTACGTGGGTGAAGAGACGAATGGTAAAGACTGTGGGATATGGTGGATGATGATGATGGCTGATGGTGGTGGCGATGTGTACTGGTGAAGAGAATGGAGGCGTAAAGCCCCCTACCTGGGATGTAAGTCTGCTTTGCAACCCTAACTCTGCTATATATACAACAGCGAGCTCGATTCTTGATTTTTATCTTTTATTTTGATCAAAACGCTGTGCTAGGACTAGAAAATTCGCCGCGTCCAGACATGTGTCTGGACTTGTATGTCTGAACACCTCTTTTTTGGGCGATTTCTTTTATTTTTCAACTTTCGACTTGTGTCCGGACATGACATTCTGGACACAAGTCCGGACAGCACCTCTAGACAGTCAAACACAACTTCAACAGGGCCTAGATTCTTCAGTTTAGCTCTGTTTTGTTCCCCGTTGTTGTGTTGGAATCCTCATGAAAAGTTCTATGCATGTCCTTGACTTTTAACTGCATTAGACACATAAAATGCATCAGTTCAAATCAAAACATAAATCTAAGGAAAACATATGATAAGTGAGAAATATGACATTAATTGTTATGAAAATAGGAAGAATTAAATCCCTAAAAATAGATGTATTTTACACTTATCAACTACAAGGGAAAAATCTCACTTGGGAGCTTAAGGTTAATGCTCTAGCCTTAAAACACATTTTTAAGGTTTTAAGTTGTTTTTGGTGTTGTTACAAATATGGCCGAGAATGGACTGTCAAAAATGGTAATAATGACCTAAGGATGTTTATAAACTCACATTAAAACATTTGGATAAGTTAACTAATGGGTTAAGCACTTAAATGTCAAATTTATAAAGTTTATGGGCTTAAATGATGGAAATTGAAATTTAGCCAGAATGTATGTGCATGGCCAAATTATCGGCTTGGTATTATGAGTATTTTGATGTATTAAATGTTTATATTATGTGTTGTAATATGGCCAAGTGTTTATGCCTTGTTTCATAAGCATTTTTTAGTATTTAGTGCCTTTAAAAGCATAGGGTAATATATTAATATACATATATAAGTTGTAAAAATCTAGGATCATAAGGTCAGTTTGGTGGTATAAAATACTTCAAAATTTTAGAGTGAAAAGACTTACGAAAATTAAGTTATGGTTGAAAGAGTTTATAGTCAAAAATTGGCTTTAAAGATATATTTATAAGTTTATTAAACAAAGGGAAAATTGCATCCCCCACCCATGGGGTTTAGCTAAATTACATGATGCACCCATGAGGTTTAGGAAATTACTTTCCCCACCCACCACGTTTACACCGTTTTCATCCGTCAACCAATCTTCAATTTCCGTCCATACTTAACACGTGGCGCACCCTGATTGGTCCCCTACTGAACCGGTTTATTTTCTTAAATAAACCAGACCGGTTTGGTCTGTTCCTTCTCCTTACTTTCAATCCCGATTCATCTACCCTTTCCTTCAATTATCGACTCGTTGTTCTTGTAACCCTATGCCCCAAAACTTAGTAGATGACGCCTGGTTTGGCTTGCACTTTGACTACCGTTGACTCGCGGAGGACGATTCGTTGCCTGGTATTCTCCTTCTCTTCACTTCTCGATTTGTTGTGTTGTGTTTGAATTCTTTACGCCCTGGTGTTCTCCTTCTTCGTTTTCAATTGAGAACGACTTCTGTTGGAGATTTTCACTGGGAGATTTTTGTGTACTGATCTGCGCTTATTCTTAAGGTTTCCCTGTCGAGCTTTCCCTGTCGATGCCCTATTCCAAAATATGTAGTACCAATTCAAACATCCCTGTCGATGCCCTATTCCAAAATATACACACTTATGTCGATTTTAGTCTGGTATTCTCATTCTCTTCACTTCTCGATTTGTTGTGCTGTGTTTGAATTCTTTACGCCCTAGTGTTCTCCTTCTTCGTTTTCAATTGAGAATGGCTTCTGTTGGAGATTTTCACTGGGAGATTTTTGTGTACTGATCTACGCTTATTCTTAAGCTTTCTCTGTCGAGCTTTCCCTGCCGATGCCCTATTCCAAAATATGTAGTACCAATTCAAACAACCATGTCGATGCCCTATTCCAAAATATACACACTTATGACGATTTTAGCCTGGTATTCTCATTCTCTTCACTTCTCGATTTGTTTTGCTGTGTTTGAATTCTTTACGCCCTGGTGTTCTCCTTCTTCGTTTTCAATTGAGAACGGCTTCTGTTGGAGATTTTCACTGGGAGATTTTTTGTGTACTGATCTACGCTTATTCTGAAGCTTTCCCTGTCGATGCCATATTGATTTCTAGTTGGGGGAATTTGTTAGTTTTGTTCTGATAGACAATCTCATCACACTGAATTTGTTGGTTTATGACAATTTTAGAATCATTCCTGTCGATGCCATATTGATTTCTTACTGGGGGAATCTGTTGGTTTTGTTCTGATAGACAATCTCATCGCACTGAATTTGTTGGTTTTGTTCAGATAGTGTTGGCGCATTTTATGAGTGAACTTCGATTGTTTTGCTTTGTCACTAAATACACTTACTAAATAATACGTTTCTTGTTATGTTTGTACAGAAATGGAGACATTTCTTGAAGTGGAATACAATGGTTGTGGGTACAAACATCAGTGTCCTTTTGACCCCAACAGATACTCTACAATTGATCTAGTTGATGATTCCTTGAATGTGGTAAAGCATCACTGCAACAATGAGATTCCAAAGAACCCAGTTTTTATGTACAAGCACCCTAAGAGCAACAAGAGCATAGAGATAGGGTGTGATAGGCAACTACTTAACATGTTGTCCTTGTTCGGGGGAAAGGATTTGATTAAGATCACTGTCGAAGAAGGGTCAAAGGAGACAAGTTTAATGGCAACCTACAAACGTTGGCAGTAGGATGAGGACAAGAGGGTTAGGCCAAACAATGAAGATGCTGGATATGACGATTATGATGACAATGTAGATCTGCATGATATCATATGTCCTACCTCACCGCCCCAAACACAAACATCACAACCATCACAACCATTACAACCAGAACAAGTTCGTCCTGCAGTACCTCCTCCCATACATCCTGCTCAGTCTCGTCAACCATCTCCCCCACCACCCCCATCTGGAGCAGAATATAATGTAGAGAGAAAAGGAAAAAGAAGAAAAGACCAAAAGGTTTGAATCTCATACCTGGTGGTGGTGGCTCCCAATAAATTCCACACATTTCATCGACTACGTCATACTCTAAACAGTCAAGACAAAATGTCTCCATACCCTCACAAACCAAAATTCCTTCTACCAATTCTTCAACTCTTCAACCAATACCACTATCCTCAGTTGCAATGCATTCAGCCACACCTCCTTTATCTAGCCCCAGGGTAGCGTCAAACCACAATAGTGCTACTAACCAAGCACTTGTACCCGTTGCACCTACCGCTGATGAGAACATATCAGAGGTTAGAAATATGGGAAACAATGACGAGATAAATGATGAACAAACCCCTTACTTCTTGGATGACTCATGGGACCACGATTGTCTGAATGAACATAGTTTAAGTTCATTAGAAGAGAGTGAGCCACCATCTGAGGATGAAGCTGATGAGGATGATGTCGATGTAGAGGCATTGGAAAAAATCAAGAATGGTGGCTGCTTTTCAGGAGATGAGGATGAAGGTGTTATCGGGGATGAGAAGTGATGGGATCGGGGTGCTGACCGAGTAGGTTAGAGGTGTAAGTCTCAGACCAACTCTGCTTGAAGAATAAATGTTTGCAGAAAATAATAACGCGAAAGCTTTTGTTTTAAACTTAACAAGATAGGATTCTGCTTGTATTGAAATTCAATGTGAATTACAACCTAGCTTCCTATCTTGGGATTCGACAGAAGTATTTTGTCTCATCCAACACTCGCTCTACTCTCGGCTTTGATCAATGCGTCACAAGGAGTAAATGGGAGTGTTCTATGTGTGCTCTCTAGGTAATTAATACCTAAGCTAATTGACAATATCTCACTAAGATCTCTCAAAATGCTTTCTCTCTCAAACGGTATCTTTTCTCTCTCTCTCTCAAAATAATTCCGAATGCACACCGAAACTAATTACAATCCTTTGTTTATATACTTGCTAAACGGTTTCCTAAATCTTCGGTATTGTCTTCACGTAGCGGCTGCTTGACTTGGATGCGCAAGTATCGGGGTTATTTGTTGCTCCACGTTCTCACGTTGTGCATGCTTCCATGCATCCGAGATTTCCGCAGCTACTCGATAGTGTCACGCCTTGGTTGATCAGAGACCGATAGACAGGTCTTGCTGTAGAGGTACTCGAGCTGGTGAGTTACGACGCCAAGTCTTTCTGCAGTGCTACTTTGACTGAGGAGGCAATCATCTGCAAAACTAAGTCTTCAACAAAATTCCCCCTTTTTGCTGATGATGGCAAACTCAGTGTATCCGGTGTGGACTTTGAAAATTTTTAATGAGTGTACCTGCAAAGAAAAACAGATAGCAAGGCAAAGCACTAGCTTGGGAGAACAACTCACTGTTTGTTCCCCCTTAAACAAATATTCCCCCTTAAGCTAATGCAGTTGATAAGAGCAGATAATACTATAGTACGAAATTACCTCAAATACTACTTAGCAGAGATAAAACCAATCCGAAACAGATGGGGCCTTTAGAGGCACTCAGCATCCACACATAGTTACCCGCATAAACCAGCCGCGGGATACACTGCTTCCCCCGTTTGCCAACATCAGCGAAAACGCATGAAAAGTATCCAAAAACACATAATCCAAAAGTCATAAATCCAAGAGTATTTAAAGAGTAGTCAATCCTAAGAGTTAGAGGGGGTGGGGTAAAGAGTTATCATCTCCTCGATCCATTCCTGTGTCTCATCCATTGCTTTCGCCGCTACCAGGGTGTCAGCAAAAGTCTCCCTGAACTCCTCCGCTAGCTTCTGGACTCCCCCTGCAAAGATATTCATCGGTTGTTTGTGGTTTTTGTTGAGGACGTCGATGAGCATGTCGATCTTTGTGGATAGAGTGGTAGGTTGTTCTCGATCGCAGCTACCCGTTCAGACAGAGATGCGGTGTCAGGAGGGGATGTTGTTTTTGAGGGGCTTGCTTTTTTGATGGAGGATTCGGTTTGGAGACAAACTTGATCTGGAAGGATGGTGTTTTGTTGTACAGTATCAGACCAAGTATGTCGGGGTTTGTGATGTGACTGGCTTTGGAGGGATCAAGGACGACGTCATAGTGGGTGAGGATTTTTGGTAGCCAGAAGATATACCCAGAGAGTGTCGGGGTGAGGAGATGGTTGAGGTTATGTGATTGAGGATGAGCTTTGGGAGGTTTATTTTTTGGTGATGAATGAGGCAGTACATTATCGCAAGATCAAGTGGGCGGACAAACTGATTTCCTTCCTTTCTAGGGACTAAGTTTTTTATCACCAAGGTATGAAGCATTTGGTGTGTATTTGACAGAGCGGGTAGGTCTAAAGAGTGACCAACTCTACTATTGGGTAAAAAGAAATCATAAACTTCTTTAGCAGTGATGAACCCTAGATCAGGAAATCCAGCCCTATCATAGACTCTAGTCCGCTAGTTGGAATTGCTAGATGAGTTGCAATGGAGTTTGAATCAAGGATGATAGCTTTGTCATGTACCTCTGTCATTATTTTGCCTTTGCGGATGACGTAATTTTGGTAGAACTAGTAGGCTTCAGTTTCATGGTAGGTCTGAATTCCGTGGAACAAGTGTATCCAGTTTTGAAAGTGGAGCATCTCCTCGAACATGTTGAACTCCATTGAGTGGAGCCACTCTAGGTCGAGTAGCTTTCCTTTCACCAAGTCGTGGGACTCAGCTGAATCATCCGGTGGTAGGGAGTAGGCGGCAAGTGAGTGTTGATCAGGCTTAGCCTTGGAGCAGTGTGGTGGGACAGACTCACAGCAAGGACGGAGTCGCTTTCTAGTAGAAGTTGTTGCTGTGTCGAAGTCCGCCTGAGTAGATGAGTTGGTGGTGTTGCGCGGCTTGTCTTCAGCTTGTGATGTGTCGTGACTACTGGAGATGGTGCAGGGATAGGAACTTTAGGAGTGGGTTTCGAAGATGACGGAGGGCATTTAGCCCTAGATCGAAGGGTTCTTGTAGCTGGAGGCCTGGGGACATTAGACTTGGCACGGCAGGTTTTCTTTGGGGGAGGAGAGCTTTCAGGAGCAGTTGGTTGGACTTCAAGGTTGTGTAGTTCTATGGTTTCTTTGGGAGGTGAGTTGGGTTGAGGGTTTTGAGGTTCTTGATCAGATGGTGGAATAGAGCCAAACTGAATTTTTGACGAAGATTTGGTGATTATGTCGGGAGTGGGTATATTGGGGTGGTTGGTGGTGACGATTGTTTGGTGGGGGAGGGTGTGTTTTCCGATGGTTGAGACGCCGGAATGTTGATGATAAGGGTGGGATCAGTGGAGACGTTGGGTAAGGGGGTGGTGATGGGTTGGGTGTCGATTGACATGGCGGGGGCTACGACGGTGGAGTCGGAGGTGGAGGTGGGTGTTTGTTTGGCTTGGAGAATGGTGAGTTTGTTGATGAGAGCTTAGAGGAGCTGTGGATCATTGGGTAATTCGGTGTCAGAAAAATGGAGGTTTGCTTAGGGTTAGGGTTTGAATCCATGACAATCTTATTTGATGGTAGTAGGCAAAGGTAAGAGAAGGCGAAGAGAGGTAAGGGAGCTAGGATAGGTAGGATTGGACGTAAAGAGTGAAAGATATTGACGTTGGAATATAGGCAGACGTACTGTGTCAGGGTAGGTGTGGGCTCATTTGTTGAGAGGAGATGTTGCGGATTACTGGGCGAAGATTTCGCGGGTAGTTTTTCATAAAAAAAAAACTCTTGTTTTACGTCGGTGTTTTGTTTATTTGACAGACGGACTAGGTCATCAGACGTATTCATGCATTTCACCCAGACATTGAGAAAACAGGAGAAGGGAGATACAACCTTAGCTAAGTCATACGAGTCATACCTAGTTGTGAGCGTAGAGTTTCAAAGGGGCCTCTTTGCAACGGTTTGGTGAATATGTCTGCAAGTTGATCGGAAGTAGGCATGTATTCTAGTTGTATCAGCCCTTTTTCAACGCAATCCCTTAAGAAGTGGTGATGAATCTCAATGTGCTTTGTCCTAGAATAATGAACAGGAGTTTTAGATAAATCAATAGCACTATTGTTGTCACAAAATATTGTAGTACAAGTAGGAGAAATGAGATAATCCTGTAGTAGTTGTTGTATCCAGAGTATCTGTGCACAACAAGCAGCTGCGGAGACGTATTCGGCTTCAACAGATGACAAGGCTACCGTGTTTTGTTTCTTTGAACTCTAGGCTACAAGACAAAGCCCCAAAATTGTGCGGTACCAGACGTGCTTTTCCTGTCTAATAAGGAGCTTGCAAAATCAGAATCGCTGTAACCCATTAGAGTAAAATCAGGAGTACTCGGGTACCAGAGGTACATGTCCTAGGTGTGTTTCAAATAGCGAAAGATTCGCTTTACGCTTTGTAGGTGTGATTCTTTTGGGTTTGCCTGAAATCTTGCACAGAGACATACAACATAAAGAATGTCAGGCCTACTTGCTGTTAAATAAAGGAGAGAACCTATCATACCTCTGTATAGTGTAGGATCAACGGCAATTCCTTTTTCATCCAGATGTAGTTTCTCTGTTGCGGGCATTGGAGTAGGTGTGGCTTTTGAATCCTGTATCTTGTATTTGTTTAGAAGCTCGTGAATGTATTTTTGTT
This sequence comes from Limonium bicolor, assembly GCA_023374045.1. Classification (NCBI taxonomy): domain Eukaryota; kingdom Viridiplantae; phylum Streptophyta; class Magnoliopsida; order Caryophyllales; family Plumbaginaceae; genus Limonium; species Limonium bicolor. The sequence continues at coordinate 236,403,223 of CM041780.1, forward strand.
GATGAATTTGAGTCCCATTCTCTTGCTGAATGATTTGAAGACCCAAAAAGAATTTTAATTCTCCAAGAGCACTCATTTCAAACTCTTTACTCATGAGATCAGAAAAGAATGAGCATAATTCAGGAATAGTGGATCCATAAATTATATCATCCACGTAGATCTAGACAATGAGTATGTCTTCACCTTTGGTGAGAGTAAAAAGAGTTTTATCCACCTTACCTCGGATGAATCCATGGGACAATAAGTAAGATGAGAGACGCTCATACCACACCTGTGGTGCCTGTTTTAGGCCATATAACGCTTTATCTAACTTGTAGACATACTCCGGGTGATGTGGGTCTTCGAATCCCGGTGGTTGAGCAACATAAACATCTCTGTCGATGTATCCATGTAAAAATGCAGTTTTTACATCCATTTGGTAGAGCTTTATACCTCGATGTGCCGCATAGGCCACGAGTATTCGAATTGCCTTAATTCGAGCGACTGGAGCATAAGTCTCATCATAATCAATTCCTTTTGCTTGGGCATATCCCTGAACTACGAGTCGAGCTTTGTTGCGAGAGATATTCCCTTGATCATCTAACTTGTTGCGAAACACCCACTTGGTACCAATTGGTTTATGATTGGTTGGATAGGGAACAAGTCGCCTGACAGAATGTCGTTGCAGAGAATGTAGTTCTTCTTGCATGGCGAGTATCCAGTCATGGTCCTGTAGATCTTGTTGGACATTCTTAGGTTCAATTGTGGATATGAAAGCATTAAAAGCACAGAGATTTTGATGAATCTTACTGCGTGTTTGAACGCCTTTGGAGGGATCACTTAGGATTTGGGTAATTGGGTGAGCAGAGGCTTGTTGGAATTTTCTTGTGGAGCTTGTAGGTATGTTTGTAGAGGGTTCTGGTGTTTGAAGAATGTGAGTTGTGTTTGAAGTAGTGGTTTGAGGAGGAGGTTGTAGGTCATTTGTGGGGGTAGGTGAGGCATCTTTGAATGAGTCATCAGGGTCATCATCACTGTCGGAGGATGAGTCTCTCGGAAGGGGTGTTTGTGGTGGAGGGATGGTAGCTACTGGGATTTCGATGAAGGTGGTATCTGGGGCATCTTCATTGGGTATATGTGGATTGTTATCGTAGTCACTGGTGTTAGAAAGTTCTTCGAAGCGAATGTGAAGACTTTCTTCAAGACACGATGTTCGTTTGTTGAGTACTCTATAAGCCCGACTATGCGATGAGTATCCAAGGAAGATTCCTTCATCACTTTTGGATGCAAACTTGCCTAGATCGTCCTTTCCATTATTGTGTATGAAACACTTGCATCCGAAGCGCCGTAGATGAGTTACAGAAGGAGGACGTCCTTTGATGATTTCATATGGGGTTTTGCCGATGAAGGGATGAATGGACGCTCGATTCAAGATATACGCTGCAGTGTTGATAGCTTCTGCCTAGTATGAAGCTGGGAGATTGCTGTCAATGAGCATAGTTCTTGCCATTTTTACCAAGGTGCGGTTCTTTCGTTCTACTACTCCGTTTTGTTGTGGAGTGCGAGCAGCTGATGTTTGATGCACAATTCCCTTTGCCCTGCAAAATTCTGAAAACTGGATATTGCAAAATTTTGTACCATTGTCAGAAAGAATAGTCTTAACAGTGGTGGACAGTTTGTTAGTAAGCATCTTGAACAGAGATTCAAATTCAGAAAATGTCTCCGACTTGTTCTTAAGAAAGAGTACCCATGTCCAGCGCGAGTAATCATCGACGATGACTAGAACATACTTCTTACCACTCTTGCTTTGAACGCGCATTGGTCCACATAGATCCATGTACAACAGATCCAGCGGAGATGTTGTAGACATACTGGTTTACCTGGAAAACTTGCTCTCGAATGTTTCCCTTGTACGCACGCAGGACAGAGAGTGTCGGTCTAGAAGTAGTTTGTCTGAGGAAGTCCTACTACAATATTTCTATTTTTGATTTTGTTGAGAAGTTTGTCGTGTGCATGACCTAAACGGAAGTGCCATAATGAAATATTTTTGTCCTGTACACTAAGACAAAGTGTGCCATCTAGGTCAGGGTTGTCAAGAGATAGCTTATAAAGATTGTTCACCCTTACACCAGTGGCTTTTAGAAGACCTGTTTGCTCATCAAAGATTTTACAATCAGAGGCCGAAAAGAGAACAACATTGGAGAGATCACATATTTGAGAAATACTTAGAAGACTATGTCCAAGACCATCTACTAAATTGACATTATCTATTTTAAGAGAGAGGGATTACTGACGGTTCCAATACCAATGATTTCACCATGAGCATTGTCACCGAAAGTTACCTTTCCTCCATGGTGTTGAGAGAGAGTCGTGAACTTGTCAAGTCTCCTGTCATATGTCGTGAGCATCCACTATCTAGAAACCAAGAGTCATTGTCCACGGTCTCTCCCTATAAAACAATCAGAGGTTAGACTTGGGAACCCAGGCGAACTTGGTTCCCTCTTTGAAGCAAAAGAGTTGTGAAGATGTCGTGCTTTAGATAGAGTATGTAGACGTTGCATATTGAAAGATAACTCTCTGCCAAGCTTATGACATGATGAATGAATGTGCCCGTCATAGCCACAGTAACCACAAATTAATAAAGAAGGTAGATGAACATACTTCTTTTGCCAACGAAATTTGTTTTCAAATTTTTCTTTTTGGGATTTTCGTCTTTGAAGATCGTTGGGTTTTGAGGCCATTTTGGGTAGATTAACTTTGTCTTTGTTTTTCAGCCAGTGAGGGGGATTCGATGATGAGGCCGATTCCATCTGTGCCTTTTTAAGAGCGATGTTCAGGGAGTCGACCTCTTTCTCGAGTCGAACTTGTCTTTCATTTGACTCACGGAGTTTATTTTCAAAGAATTTTGGTTTTTGCATGGCAGTGACCTCAGGAACAAAGGTAATTGGTTTGAAGAATTTTTGAGGGATTTTGGAACAATTTTTCTGTAGGGAAGAAACTTGGGTTTTTAAGGAACTGATGAGACTGTGAGCATCTCTTAACTCACTTTCAAGTTTTTCGGCCTTTTCTTCAGACTTTTGCAACTTAAGCCGCTCGTTGTTGACATGACCCTTTAACGCATGAATTTCTTCGTAAATAGAAGCTATCCTTTCTCGTTCTTCAGTTAATTCGAATTCAGGATGATTGAGGTCTATGTAGTAAGTAGATAAATCTAAAGAAGGAACAACACATGAGTCTGAGAAATATTCAGTTACCTCTGAAGTGGGACTCTTGCATCCTGACTTTTATGAGCCATGAAGCAGATTAAGCTTGATGTTCCAATCTCAGGTTCTTCTGAGTCAGAGTCTCCCCATGCTGAATTCACCATTAGTGATGATTGCTCACGATCATCTTTTTTCTTGAGTGGACAGTTGTTGGCGAAGTGCCCCGGTTTCAGGCATTTGAAGCATACTCGGTCTCCAGTTCCAGTATTCCCTTGCTGATTACGGTTGTATGGTTGATATGATCGATTTTGGTTTTGGTTAAACCTATTTGGACTATTTCTTTCTGATCGATCTCGCATGAATTTCTTAAAGTTCTTGTCCAGCATGGCCATATCTTCGAAGGTGTTCGTTGATCCTTCCTCTATTATGCCATCACCCGTAGCTGTTTGATTAAATCCTGATTTGGAGAGTTAGTCTCATAATAGGACGACTCATTCTAGTGAGCTGGTATCTGACTGGGTGTGGTCTTTACCTGCAAAGCTTGATTCACGTTAGAATAGGAGACAATATGGTTTGAGTGAGAAGCCTTACCTCTGTTTTTTATATTCATTTTGTATTTGTTGATGGACTGAAGATAGGACCCTAGGTCAGTCAAGGTCCATTTTCTAGGCTTTTGGAAGCCTTCGTGGAGATAACACTCTCGGTCCATTCTTCACCTAGACTATCCAGAAATTTGTTTGTTGATGTTTTCGTTTGACTCTCCAATCTGCAGCTCTTCCATGGTAGCAGTGAGTTCGGTGAAGTGTGCAAGCATGTCGCTGAGGGATTCTTCAGGCTTTCCCACGAAGTTTTCGTAGTCCATCTTCAGTTCTTGTATCTTTGATTTTCAAAGCTCGGTATTTCCTTCGTGAACAACTCAAAGGTGATCCCAGATGTCTTTTGCTACCTTGATGTGATACACTCTTCTTCTTTCGGGTGGAGAAAGACTTGTGTAGATAACTCTTACAGCTTGGGCATTTAGCTCAACACATCTACGCTCCTCAGCCGTATAGGAGCTTGGATCTTTCCCTTCAGGTACTGGGAAGTTTCCTTTTGTCACTACCGTCTAGAGTTGTTGATTGAGTGACTGGAGGTGTGACTCCATCTTGTTTTTCCACATATTGTAGTTTGTGGAGGTTAGCTTTGGGTTCTCCACCTGCATTCTGTTATTGTTGTTGGAATTTGAGATTTCCGCCATTTTAAGAGATTTGTCAGCCAACGCAGTCTCTGATACCACTTGATGGGATCGGGGTGCTGACCGAGTAGGTCTGAGGTGTTAGTCTCAAACCAACTCTACTTGAAGAATAAATGTTTGCAGAAAATAATAACGCGGAAGCTTTTGTTTTAAACTTAACAAGATAGGATTCTGCTTGTATTGAAATTCAATGTGAATTACAACCTAGCTTCCTATCTTGGGATTCGACAGAAGTATTCTGTCTCATCCAACACTCGCTCTACTCTCGGCTTTGATCAATGCGTCACAAGGAGTAAAGGGGAGTGTTCTATGTGTGCTCTCTAGGTAATAAATACCTAAGCTAATTGACAATATCTCACTAAGATCTCTCAAAATGCTTTCTCTCTCAAACGGTATCTTTTCTCTCTCTCAGAATAATTCCGAATGCACACCGAAACTAATTACAATCCTTTGTTTATATACTTGCTAAACGGTTTCCTAAATCTTCGGTATTGTCTTCACGTGGTGGCTGCTTGACTTGGATGTGCAAGTATCGGGGTTATTTTTTGCTCCACGATCTCACGTTGTGCATGTTTCCACGCATCCGAGATTTCTGCAGCTACTCGATAGTATCGCGCCTTGGTTGATCAGAGACCGATAGACAGGTCTTGCTGTAGATGTACTCGAGCTGGTGAGTTACGACACCAAGTCTTTCTGCAGAGCTACTTTGACTGAGGAGGCAATCATCTGCAAAACTAAGTCTTCAACAAGAAGTATTTGAGAGATGGCTCACAGTTTGAGTATTGACCGGATGGGACAGTACACCTGGAGCCTAGACAGATGTTCGTCAACAAAGCTGCATTTAGAGAGGTACTTGAAGACTATGTTGTCCAAGAAGGCATAGACCTCCATAGGGTAGCAAATGACCCGTGGAAATATACAACTTTGTGCAACAATCTTGAAACTTGTGAGTGGAGAATTCATGCTTTATACCGGACAATGTAACTTTCATGATTAAGACGATCAAGGGTGAACACACTTGTCAGAGATTGTCTGAAAATCCCTGCTGCTACGTCGAAGTGGATCATGAGAAAGATTCTACCTGAGCTGAGAGCAAACAGTTCAATGTCACCTAATGCAATTCAGCATTTCATTCACACTAAGTATGGGATGATGGTGAACTACATGAAATGTTTTAGAGCCAAGAGAGACACTATGAAATTACTTCAAGGCAATCATGCTGAGTCTTATGCAAAGCTCCACCAATATACCAAGATTACCCTTGATTGAAACCCTGGATCTGTGATAGACTTGAAATATCAGGAGTATGCGAATGGTCCCCTCACTTTCTCCAAGTTGTTTGTATGTTTTAATGCCCTTAAAGAAGGATTTCTTAAGGGATGTAGGCCCTTTCTTGGCGTGGATGGATGCCATTTGAAGGGACCTTATGGAGGAGTGTTGCTTAGTGCAGTGTCCCTTGATGCAAAAAATGGGATATTTCTGGTAGCTTTTGCCGTTGTTGCTAGCGAGACCACGGAAACATGGACATATTTCTTTGGTAACTTGCGGTTGATTGCCCCTGAAGAAGTAAGGAGAAAATGGATTGTCATTTCTGACAGGCAGAAGGTAATTCTTGTTCAAGAATATTGATTTATGTCAATTGCATTTTATTAATGTGAAACTAACTCCTCGTGTTAATCTGAGGGTTGAGCCTGCTCTTGCTGCTATGCTTCCTGAGGTGCGGAGGAGAATATGTTGCAGGCACCTGTACGCTAACTTTAAGAAAGAAAACCCAGGTACAACAATTGTAATTATCATTACTTTCTTACAATAAGATTTATAATGTTGTTTAATATGTTGTGTCACTATCCATTAGGTGCAATGTTAAGAAATCTATTTTGGGAAGCTGCCCAATGTTACACTGAATCTGTATTCAGAGAAGTGCTGAAGAAGTTGAAAGAAACATCATTGGGAGCCTTCAGATATCTGAGAGAGGTTGACTATGACCTTTGGGTGCGGTATCATATGCCTAAAGAGGTGAAAGTGGTCGAAACAACGTCAAACTTTGTGGAATCCTTCAACAGTAAAATTTCTGCAATCAGAGGTAGTCCAATATTCTCACTTTTGGAAGGTCTTCAGCGTACCTTAATGAAGAAGCTCAATGATAGGAGAGAATCCATTAAGAAGATGAATGGGAAGGTAACACCCTATGCCAAGAAGATGTTGTACAAAAATATTAGAGCGGGCTCTAGGTGTGCACACACAGCTAGCAGTGACTACGAATTCGAGGTGACTGAGCTGACTCGGCACTACATTGTCAATCTTAGAGATAGACATTGCGATTGCATGACGTAGGATCATTCTGGTATCCCATGCAAACATGCATGTGCCGTTTTGAACTGGAAGAGGATGGACAAGGAGCAGTTCGTAGATCCTTGGTACTCAATGACAGTGTATGTCACCGCCTATGAGAAGCCTATATCCCCAATACCAAATCCTTCCATATGGCCTGAACCTGATGGTCTACAAATTCTCTCTCCACCATTTCTTAAGAAGCTGCCTGGTAGGCCGAAGAAGAACCGAAGAAGGGAGGAAGGTGAGGCCAGACCTAACCCTAAGAGATCTACACATGTGACATGTGCCAAGTGTAAACAGAGAAGGCATAACTCAAGGACTTGTAATGCACAGACAAATAGATCGACAGGCAGGGTGATGGCCTAGTTGCATTATCTGAGGGTGGGGATGGAAATGGTGCCACACCAGATGTCACACAGCATGCGGAGGGGACATCAAGAGGAAGGCAAACACAGCAGAAACGAAGAAAGAGAAAGAGTCCTAGTGTGCCGGTGAGATCATCCAAAAGATGCCTACAGTCTTAGTGAAGGTAGAGTAATAACCACACGTCATTTCCTTTCTTTTCTAGGTATCCTCTTTTGTAGAGCACTTTGACGTAGTTTTTGTTATTCGGATCTGGTTGCAGTTGGCGGGATCAACAATGCACAAGCGGAGTTACAATATGGTTGTATGTGTTAGTTCGATTATTCGGGGTTGATGTATTTTGGCTGCTGAAGTAGAGGATGTTTGATGTATTTTGGTTGTTAGTTGGAGTTACAAACTGTATTTTGGCTCATACTTTGGTTGTTATGTTGGCTGATGTATTTTGGCTGTTATTTTGGCTGCTGAAATAGTTATTGCAAATGCACATTGGAGTATTAGTGGGAGTGTGTACTGCTGTAGCAGTTATTGCAAATGCTGCTGTAATACTAGTTGAAATAGCTTTTGGTCTTTTTTGTTGTTGTAACATTAGTATTAGTGGGAGTGTTTACTGCTGTAACAGTTACTGCAGCCAGAACCTCTTATGCTGGTTCACTTTTGTCTTGTTGCTGTAACAGTTATGAAGAATGTAATAGTCGAGCGCACTGAGTTTTAAAACTCTTTGCTATAAAATGGTGGTGTTTCTCTGCATAATTTGTTAAGCTGGATATGGGAGCATATATTGTTGCATACAGCTCCTGGGACTGAATAGCTAGCTTCCACTTACCTTTCTTTGCATCTAGCCTAGTTAACTTTTCCTAACATAAATCCTTCTGCTTGACCCATAATGTGGTTAGATGTCATTACACTGTGCTAAATATAATCAGCTTGTTGATATTTGAACGGATTGCCTGTGACTCCATTATAATCTTATTGGGGCAGAATTGAAGGAGGATTAATAGAACACTGAATGTAGAAATACATATCCAGTGTAGAAATACATATTCTAATTTGGTATCTTTCTGATTGCATTTGGGTTTGAAATTTGTGTGAATTTACTCTTTGGTATCTTTCTGATTGCATTTGGGTTTGAAATTATGTGTGCATTCTAACCAATGCAGATTATTAGTTGTTGTCTATATTTAACATCTGTAAATGATAGTGGAATGATAAAGAGACATAATACACCAGAATACATTCTTATAAACTGTTGCACCAAGTGCATAATATCATCTTACAAACTGTTGCGTAGAACAATGCATCCACTACAACAAACTAAATCATCTTACAAACTGTTGCGTAGAACAATGCAGCCACTACAACAAACTATAATCTTAGTAATATTACACCAACAAACTAAATCATCTTCACAACCAACAATGCAGCCACTACAACAAGAACATACAAAATAAGCCCACCCCTAGTCATTCCAGTTTCAAATCCATAACTGTTGCACAAAACACACAGCTTCATATCTCTTAACTCAATTTTAATGCATGAATTTCTTCGCAAATCCTTTGCAGATCACCATTACGAAAGCGTTGGTTCACCTCTTCACCATAATAGTTATTGTTCAGGAGATGTCTGTTCAACTCGGCTTCATGCCACCACTTGAACACCGGATTAGGGCAATCACATTTGTAAAATAACTTTCCTCCATTGTCAGATGTGAAAGCAACAAACATCTTCGCATTCTTTTTGCACTTACACTTGACATTCTCAAATGTAAACAAACATTCACTGTTTCTACTGCTGGAGGATGACATATTACAGGAGAGTTACCTATTATAAATCAACATATACATTTCAGAGATAAATAACCATATGAAAAGCAGCTCAGACTCAGCACAATGCCCCATCATCATCGTTGTTATAGCAGTGGTGTTAGTACAAAAACCAGATAAACATCCTAATGGAGCAATTCAGATAACCAACATCACAAGTGGGCAGGAGCAACAAGGGATTTGATAATGCCGCTACCACTGATCACTTATCTAACTGGTACAAAAAAACCGCTTCAACATTAGGTTCATCTAGTAAATCATAGCTACACCACTATCAAGGGGCTTTTTACAGAAGAAATCAAACCAGATACACGTCTTCATTGTATCAGAAACATAATTCCCTTCATCATTGTTGTTATGGCAGTGGTGTTAGTACAAAAACCAGATAAACATTCTAATAGAGCAATTCAGATAACCAGCATCACAAGTGGGCAGGAGCAACAAGGAATTTGACAATGCTGCTACCACTGATCACTTAGCAGACTGGTAAAAAAATCGCTTCAAAACAGGTTCATCTAGTAAATCATAGATACACCACTGCCAAGGGCTTTCTACACATCAAAACCAACAGATTCAGCGCCATGATATTGTCTATCAGAACAAAGGCAACAGATTTAGTGCGCCAACACTATCAGAAAAATTCCCCCAACTAGAAATCAATAGGGCATCGACAGGGAAAGCTTCAGAATAAGCGCAGACACTAGTGCAAAAGGGGTCTTTTTCGGTGGTTTTTTTATGCCTTTTTCGGTGGTTTACAACCGCCGAAAATGGTACCGCCGAAAAAGGGTCTTCCCTTATTTTTGGCGGTTCCTAAGGCCACAACCGCCGAAAAAGACCTATTTCAGAGGTCAAATTAACGTGAAAAAAATGGAGGATTTTCGGCGGTTTCTACTTGGAACCGCCGAAAATAAGCAAAAACATGGTCTTTTTTGACGGTTCCAAGTAGCAACCGTCGAAAATCCTCCATTTTTTTTGGTTTTTCTCGTTTTCATTTATAATCCCACATATGTCACATAACCTGTTAATATGCATCCAAATATGTCCACATCTCTACATCACATGGTAGAGGATCTCATCACGCTTTGTAAGTAAATTGTCAAAAAAATCCAAAAAATAATGACACGGCTTACAAATGACCATACACACCACATTTAAAATGGTCACAAATGACCATACACCACAATTCACATAGTCACAAATGACCATATACATACACAATTGATCAAATGTTCACTAATATACTCAAAGTGGTCATTTTTTACAATCTATCTAACCATACGAGTCTAACGAAAGTTCTAAATAACAATTTGAGAACAAAAAGCAAAAATCAAACCAAATTTATGCAGACAAAATCCGCCCAATCCTCTAGCATCCCGTTGATGGTTTCTGCGTTATATTCTCCAACACTAGGAAAACTTTTGAAAAACAAAACAAAACAAAATTAGTTAATCATCAAACAATTATATTAGTAATTGAAAAATAAATATAACTTTGATATACCTTTTCTAACTGATCATCTATCTCACCAAATAGGGTGACTATGTCATCCATATACCTCATGACATAATACCCACACTCTGAACCTCCTGGTTGACGTGAACACTTAAACACAACAAGAACAAAACTAATTATATAAGACATTTATTTGTGAATACAACCAATCAATAATAAACAAGTAACTGTTGACGCATTTACCTTCACTGAAGTCCATTGGATGGAATTTTTTGACCTTACACCAAGCTCTGTCATCAAAACACTTTGATACACACTGCATAATTATTATCATCAACATACATTAATTTAATTAGGATATCCATTCATAATAAAATGAAATTAAAGGAGTTGAAATACATAAGAATTGCCTCATAATGTACTTACATGCTAAGGTGTGGCTTTATCTTGATGTCTTTTGGATTTCCGGTTTGCAGCGGATAAAAAAATAGTATCCGCGAACGATCCAGACACAACACCAGTAAAACCCAATGGCCACTGTGTAATACCAAAACACTCACATGTCATTATAATGCTTGTATGCACAGATAACTACAACATTTATTCAAATTAAAATGATAAACAGAAGTTAATACTTTTGATGATAAGGTAGCATAAGATATTTCTTCCTCGCTCTGATGCTGTTAACCAACGCACGATGTATGTACATCTTACACGTTTCTGTATCGCACTTCAGAGCAGTGAATGATGCTCTTTCAAGACACAAAAATCCATACTTGGTAAGGGCAAAAGATTGCATTTTGTCATGCAAAAACCTGTTCGTAAATAAAAAGACATAAAATTAATTAACATTGTTTCAGAACATCAATTTATAACTTAATTATAAAACAAAACTAATACTTACATAATAAATGAATGCATCACTGCAACAGGCACCCAATCAAATTTTAGGATGTCCCTGACATCAGTCGTCCACATGCTCGATTTCTAAAGTTCGTCCGTAGTGAAGAAGGTCATCGTCAAAACTGAGTAGGATAGAAGTTCTGCCATCTGGGAAGTCGCGGATTAGATCATGCAAGCATTTCATGTTTGGCCCCAAGCGTGCATATACGGAATCGTCCACCAAATTTTCTCTTTGTACAACATTGGTGGATACTCTGTATTCAGAGGATCCAATCTTTAACTTCTTTTTCTCAGGAGATGCAGATTTCTTTTTTAATGCCTATTTACAACCGACATTCAATACTAGTCATGAACTGAGCATCCACACATATTATACTCATGTAATGAACAATAATAACTACACTAGTGGTTAGTATTAGACATACCTTCACACACTTCTGAATCAGACGAATGGGCCACTGAACGAATGCACCCTTTGCAGACCGAACTGTGTTATACTCCTCCGTAGGCACAGGGAGTGGTAGATCAGGAACCTTATAAATCGGTTCATCCACAGAGACTCTCCCGTGATACGGCTTCAGTCGTATTCCATGGGTCACCTCATTAGGGCCTGATGAGCACACCCTTCCTTCCGCGACACATATTTCTTCATTGTTATATGGAAGCAGGAGGTTACAATTTATAGGATCCTACAATTTCATCAGATTAGTAGATGTTGAACTAAAAATATGTAATAAAAGATATGACAACTAATAGAACAGTTAAAGGTATAAAAGTTACCTGTACATAAGCGTAAGGATACTGGTCATTGGAATCCACACTTGTGTACACTCCAGCAGGAGTAGGGTCATAATTTCTTGGGTATGAGAGAGGATCATCATGAAAACTGGGGCAAGAAGGATTAGAAGCATGAGGATCAGAAGCAGGAACATATGGCTGGGATGCATGACTGCCTTGACGTTTTCATCAAAGATCTCCTTCTTCCACTGCTTTCTCATGTCATTAATGGCACGCATATGCTACTCGTAAGAAATTGTCTGTCCTTGACTACTCCCTTTCCTTGACCCGGGGTTACCAAAAAGTTTTCTTATCCCTATGTTAACCCCCCTAACCCACAACTCGGCCTGGATGATCTTTCTTTCCAAGCGCACGAGACAACTGGTCATCATGTCGATCAGGTACCCAAGTCCCTTGGGTAACTTGTTCATTCAGCTCACCCTTTATAATTAAATGTAGAAAAAGAAGTTAATTATAAGTTTTAAGATGATAAAATAAATTAGTCAAAAAAATTGAAAGTAAATAAAAGTGCTTACCATCTTATCAACAATTTCCTTTGTCTTCTCGAAGGGATATAAACGTTCTCCAGTTTTCGGGTCTTTCTTAGTACGTGAAAGCTTCCAAAACGTACCCCGTAGCTGGTGCTCATCAAGAGTGCTCATATCTGATGGCAACTCTCCTTCTGGCACCCATTCAGGCACTCTTCTATTAACACCTTTCGCACCCAACACGTGATGATTTATTCTTCTTCGCATTCGCGGACTGGGCTTCGGGGTACTCATGTTATTAAATAAACATACAATTAAGATGACCAAAAATATACATATGTAAATAAATACCTCAAAAATATATTTATATAATAATTAATTATTTAAAAGTTAATACATACCTTTGTCTCCATCTTCTTATCATAGAACTCCTGCCACTTCTCTTTGGTTATTGGTGTGTAAATCTCCCAAGGCTGGCGTGTGTCGCCATCCGGCCTCTTAAGCTTCTTCGTGATAAACCACTTAACCAGATCATGCTTATGATCTGAAAATTTCTTGCGCATCATTGATTTGACCATGGAGTAGTACTCACTTTCTTCAGGTATTTGATATCGTTTCTGCATATTACCATAAATGAAACAAATGTTAGTGATGGATTCCTACAAATTGTACAAAAATAATATTTTAACTATTGTTAAATTTACCTGTACGATCTCAAACATCTGTCTCTTTAGTCCTTCATCAACTTGAGGCTAGGTGAGAGTAATATCATAATACTCTCGCACAATGATGCCTAGCTCTGTAGTGAAGTCTGTAGCCCATTCCCCAATCGGCTGTTGATATGCATTAAACTGTAACGGCTTTGATTCAATCTTTTTTGATCTGAGAGCTTTCGTCAGACCTCGAGGTTTTACGGTCCTAAGAAGCTGGATTAGTGATCCAGAAGGTCCAACCTCTGTGTCCTCAGCTGGCACAGAGGCTGGAGTAATCTCGTCCCCGCCATTACCCCCTCATCAGCTCGGGCCTGTGACTTATGACCTTTCCCTCCACGTGTTTTCTTCTTCTTTGGTCGGGTTTCCCCTGCCAATAACTCGCCAATCGGGTCATCCATATCATCCATTGTACTATCTGCAAAGATAAACAACCGTATATCAATAACACCACAACAAATAATGTAATGAATACATAATAAGACATCGTTATTATTCCAACAAATTGTTTAATGAACAAACAAACAATAAAATATATTTTTTAATTACCTAACAACTGAACACATCATTCTTATGGTTTTACCCATAAACCCTCATCGTGATCAGACCTAGTATACATTACATCGTCTGGAACATCAACAATGTCTGTGACAGGAATACTGGTAGAAAAAAGGTGGTGTCTCATCGAACATTAATTCATCATCATCAACATCTTGATCAGCATTAATGTTGACAAATCTTTCCCTAGTAATACAACTGACCACCTGGAATCGATGGGATCTTCTATGTAAAATACTTGTTCACAATCCTTGGGAAATATGAAAGGATCTTGTGTATGACCAAGGCGTGATAAATCAACCAAGTTAAACCCATCGTGAACCCGATAATCGTTTCTATTATCCACCCATTTGCATTTAAAAATAACAACTTTTGAAACTGATAATCAAGCTCACAAATATCTGCAATGAATCCATAATACAACCTCGAGGTTGAAATCGTTGAAGCTGAATCACCTCTGGTATACTCAATTGTTGTTGCTTCTACTTTAACCCCGCTATTCTGGTTTAAACATCTATCATCTTGCCGTTTTGTCCAGTAGGTGAACCCATTGATGGCATACCCTTCATAAGATATACAAGTGGAACCAGGTCCCAAGGCTAACCAACGAAGCTCTTCACTACATTATCAGGCGCTAGTGATGCAATCTTCATGACATGATCTCTAAACCATGAACAGAAGGTCTTGTTTTGCTCCTTTATCAACCAAATAATATTCCTCCCATGATATTAAGCTCTTAGTGCAGTCATGTGTTTCTCAAAAAATGGCTCAATAATCTCAAGGTGATGTAAAATGAATAGATGTGCAGACTCCATTGAGGATGAATCAATTGCCACAATTTTTTTTCCCAATAACACCTTGACCTTCTGTCCCTCCTATGTGTCTCGGTTGTGGCACTCCAATAGCTACAGCTCCCTTCAAATATTCAGTACAAAATTCTGTCACTTCTTTGGTTATTGTCCTTTCTATGATACTCCCTTTAGGTCGATATCTATTCTTCATCCTTCCCTTCAGATTCCGATGTATCTCTCAAATGGATACATGTATCTTAAATATATAGGGCCATATAATTTGATTTCTCTTACAATGTGAACAACCAAGTGGACCATGATGTCAAAAAATGAGGATGGAAAATACATTTCAAGTTGACACATCGTAACAACAACATCACGTTGCACACTGTCTAGTGTATCAACATCCACGACTTTATTGCACACTGCATTTAAAAAGAAACATAGTCTTGTAATTGCATTCTGCACATCTTTCGGCAATATACCTCGAATGGCAACAGGAAGTAGATGCAACATCAGAATGTGATAATCATGAGACTTCAACCCGATCAACTTCAAGTCCTTCATTGACACAAGACTTTTCCAGTTAGATGAGTAACCCGTAGGAACCTTAAGGGAATGAAGACATTTAAAAGTTGTTCTTCTCATTCTTAGACAAAGTGTAACATGCTGGAGGTAAAAATGTTCGTTTGCCTCTTTCTTGGGGATAACTCCTCACGTATGCCCATGGCTTGCATGTCTTTTCGAACCTTTATTCCGTCTTTAGTTTTCCCAGGTATGTTAAGCAAAGTCCCAACAACAGCCTCACCAACATTTTTGACAATATGCATGAAATCAAGACAATGCCTAACAGATAAATGTTTCCAATACGGAAGTTCCCAAAATGTTGAACATTTTTTCCAGATATTTTTTGGTAGACTTGGACGGAACACCGAAAACAATGTCAATGTCTTTCACTTTTTCATAAATCTCTTCAGAACTCAGAGGTATACAAGCAACACGTGTCTCAGTCTTTCCGTTGAATAACTTCCTCTTTTTACAATACGGGTGAGGTGATGGCAATAATCTACGATTGCACATGTAGACGTTTTTTCCACAAAACTGTAGACGATCAGAATAAGTGTCGTCCTCACATATTGGGCAAGAAAATGCGCCTTTTACTGTGTATACAGATAAGTCCCGTACGCTGGAAAGTCATTCACTGTGCAAAAAAGCATGGCACGAAGTGTAAAGTTTTGTCTGGCGTAACTGTCATAAACCATTGTCCCCTGATTCCATAGCAATTTCAAATCGTCAATCAGTGTTGCAAGGTATACATCGATGTTATGTCCTGGTTGTTTAGGTCCAGAAATCAACAATGATACATACACAGCCACGAGGGAAGATTGTATATCACCAATAGAACAGGCCAAGTGTTGTGCTGACTACTTAGACTGCCATAAGGATTCATCCCATCTGTACATAACCCGAGTCTCAAATTTCAACTGTCACTGGCAAAATCTTGAAATCTTCTATCGATTATCCTCTATTGTGGTGAATCAGCTGGATGTCTCAGCTTATCATCATTTTTTCTTCCTTCTACGTGCCATCTTAAATTTTGTGCATCTCTGACATTTGCAAAAAGACGTTTGAATCTTGGTATTATGGGTAAATACCAAATGACTTTTGCTGGAGGACTTTTTTTCTTAGAATTGGATGATTGACCGTCTGTCTGTTTATAGCGTGACAAATGACATTTTGGACACTCATTCAAATGTTTATTCTCTTCTCTGTATAATACACAATTGTTTGGACATGCGTGTATCTTTTCGTACTCCACACCCATAAGACACATCAACTTTTTTGCATCATAAGTGGAAGTAGGAAGATTGTTATCATCTAGAAGCATGTCATGGAATAGTTGTAGTATTGCCGTAAAACTCTTATCACTCAAGCCAAATCTTGCTTTATTTAATACCCCGTATCTAAAAATGGTGATTAAATTATCCTAATGTGATTATTAAAGGCCTAATGGTGCCTAAAGAGTATTGGTAAGAGAATAAAACCAAAAGAAAAGATAAATGCGTAAAACGTGAAAAACGCGAAAACACGCATTAAATGAATAAAGGATAAATATGATCTCGTTAGGGTTCGAGATGGACTCCTAAGGCTTAGTTATGCCTAATTAGTATACGGGAATGATTCCCGAAGGAAACGGATCCGAATAATGGATTAAAATGCTAACGGAGTTTTAAAGCACGTTTTTCGAGGAAACCCGAAAACATGACTTTAAGTGGTCAAACGGACCCGTAAAAATTATGTTTGACTATATAACTATAATTATGTATTAATGGAAGCTTAATAACCATTAAAAATAAAGAAATGAGAAAAATCCGAAAAACGGGCCCGGTTAGTGAATAGTGCCAAACCGGGTAAAATAACGAGCATTTTCTGTCAGAAACCGGAAAACACTCCAGCTTAATAATGTAGTGGGGGCCGGTTTTTAATATCCTCTCACACACTCACACACAAATAAATAAAGAAGAAAGAAAAGAAAAGTAAAAGCAAAAAGGGAATAGTAAATAAAGACTTTACTTATTTCCTCACCTCTCCTCCTTATTCTTTTACGATTCCCAGCCCTCTCTGCACATCTCCTTCCTCCTCTGTAAACTCATGGCCGATTTGAAGAAATACAAGCAACCTCCATCTTCTTTCTCCTCCTTGCTCATTTCTTCACCAAATCACACAAAAATTGTACCGTTAGATTCGTATCGGCAAGGGCTTCGTTTTCCACCCAACAAAAGCTTGAAACCTCCATCTTCACTTCCATGGAAGTTTGGCATTTGAAGCTTGAATGGGTTCTTTTGACTCTCTTTCATCTCCTTGATGCTTTAAGGTAAAAATAAGCAAGAGCTTTGTCCATTTTTAGCTTGTTCTTGCAAAATTGGAATTTTGCCCAACGTTGGAATTTTTCCCCATTTCAGCCGATTGCTCCATGCCTTTGTGGGGTGTTGGAAATTCCATCATTTGATTGCCAAGCTCTCCTTTTGGACATTCTAAGGTAATATCTAAGTTAGAGCCTTAAAAACTAGCTCCTTAAATATTAGTTTTGTGAGGAAAGTTTGAATTAAATTGGCTTATTGTGTGCGTAATGGAACATGATTGTAGCTAGAAATCTAGACTCCCTTGTGTGGTGTGAAAACAAGAAGAGAAAGAGTGAACAAGAGAAAGAGGAAGAAGAGAAAGAAAAACCGAAAACAAACAAGGTAAAAAGCTCACCTTGAGTTGGTTTTATTTGACTTGTAAAACAGATTTTAGTGTTGTATTAATGATCTTGTTTTAGTGTAGTTAAGAAACTACAATTTGAATGAGTAATGAGGATGTTCCAATTGTTTAGTGTGGGAAATAAACTTGAGACTAAACTGTTACATATGTGTGAACAAGGTGGGAATTTAATGTGTTGTGTAGTAAGTGTTGTAGTTGATAATGCCTAAATCAAACAGGGGTGGAGAACTGATTTGTGAGCTGTTTTGATGTGGTGAAAATGCTTAGGAAAATAGGTAAACTCTGTCAAAATTTATCTAGGATTGTATGGACTTGAGTGCTACATTAAGAATGTTTAAGTGCCTTAGGAGTTTTAGGAAATGAAGAAGATTCAAGGTTTTAGGAGTGAGGTATGAACCTTGGCATGAGTTGTGCATTGTCTTGGAGGATTTGGAATGGTCAAATGAAATGAGAACAAAGATGCAAGTTCCAAGAGGAGCTAGAAAATGCAAAGTGTGCATTAGTGCAAAATGAGCATGGAAAATTTATGAACATGTTTTGAGATGTTTAATTATGTAGGAAACTTGTGGAAAGTTTATGGAATGATTAGGGGTGGATTAAGGGTTGATTTGGGGGTGAAAATCACCTTAATAGCAGTTTTTAGCAGGGTCCGGGACCTAGCCCTTGTATAAGGTCCCGGACCGCATCAAAAAAAGGCCCGAAAGTGAATGCAGGAATTGATCCGGGACTTAAGTCCAGGACCAAGTCCAGGACCAGGTAGAAAAATCAGCCGAGAGTACGTAGAAGTATTGGTCCGGGACTTAGGGTCTGGACCAAGTCCCGGACCACCCCCAGAAATGCCCCGTGAGTGTTTTAAAGTTTCTAATGATGGGGGTTTGAATGTTAATGATGTTATAAGATGTTAAGGCCTTGTTTGGTGACATGTAAAGGCCATAGGAAGTGTAAGAAAGTGTTAGAAGTGATTGAGAAGTGAGAACTCAAATTAACAAGAGTAAAACCAAGATAACGGGATAACGGGGTAAGTACGGGAGTAGCATTTTATTATGTACCGTATGAGCTTAGTATTAATAATAATGTTTGAAACATTATCAGAGAATCGTGCGTGACCCGAGTATGGTGAGATGACACGGTAAAAGTAGTAACCCCGGTGAAAGGTATGATTTTCTCATGCCCGTATGTTAACCGAGTTACTCTGATTTGTGTGTTTGTGTGCCGGCTTAATCAAGATTAAAGCATGAATGAAATAATCCCTTGTTTGATTATGTATGCCTTGATGTATGTTGTATGAGCTAACATACTTGTATGCCTGAAATACCCCGTAATTAAAAATAGTGATTAATTAGGCTAATAAGTAATTTAGAAGCTTAATTAAGTGTAAATAATCATAAGGGAACAAATCCCGAAGAAAACGGACCTTTAAAATGGATTAAAATCACTAATGAGCCTTAAAGCGCGTTTTTTCGAGGTAACCGGGAAAACGTGTCTTTAAGCGGGTCAAATAGACTCGTAACAATTTTGGTCAACTAAATAATCATTAATAAATATTAGTGAGGCTTTAGAACCAATAAATCAATAAAACGAGAATTAGTAAAAACTGTCAAAAACGGGAAGTTGTGGGGTAAAAATAAATAACCAAACTTATGTGTCCAATAATGTAAAAAGAATTTTAAAACCTTGTGGGTCTGGGTGCTGTCCGATTTTATCCCCCACCCACACACACTCTTAACTCTCTTTATTCACAAAGGACAAAAAATTTAAAAAGGCAAAGTAACTACTTTACTCTCACACTCACAATTCTCTCTCTCCTCTCTCCTCCTCTCATTCTCTTCTCTCACGCATGCCACCCTCCTCCCTCCTCTCTCTTTTCCTCTTCTTCTACCTCCATGCGATTTCCATGGTGGAAATAAAACACCCACAAACCTCTACTTCTCTCCTTTGTAACTCTCTCCAAACTTCTCCAAAATTATAAAAACACCACCATTGTAATCCTCTCACCAAGAGCTACATTTCCATCTTTCCAAAATTCAAAAACAAGCACTTTCGATTTTATGGGTATACCCCATTTGGAGTTTCAACACCACCATTAGAAGGCCCTCCTTCTCCTTGTTCTTCTTAAGGTAAAAACATTCTCAAAAACTCCATCTTTTTCTAGCCTCAAAGGCAAAACGAAATTTAGCTAAACCTTGTTTTGGTTCCTCTTGTGCCCAGCCGATTTTGGCACTTTTGAAAGGTGGGAAACATCATTCTTGAGCTATTCCAAACAGCACTTAAGCTCTTGCAAGGTAAGGAAACTCCTAAACCCTAGAATGTACATTAAAAGCTTAAATGAGAATTAGTGTTGTTTTTAGTATTGAAGCATATATATAAATGTTGTAGTGTTAGAGGAATGGGATTTACAAACCGGTAGAGAAGAAGGAAGGAAGGAGAAAGAGAGAAGAAAGAAACTAGAAGAGAAACAAGGTAAGGATACTCTTGTGTATAACTTGTATATATATGTGTATGTAACAGTTTTTGTAGTTTGAAATGAGTAATAGAAATGGTAATGCATTAGTAGCATAATGTGTGAGGAAATACAAGTGTTTTGAAGCTTTAAAAGATTGTAAAACTTATTGAAAACAGATTGGGATAGTGTTGATGTGCAGGAATTTTATGAGTGTTTTAGTAGTTCATTTAGTGTTTGAGAGCTTGGCTATTATTGCTGTTTTGAAACAGGTGAGATGTTGATAATAATGTGAGCAAAAAAATGTGGTGAGAGTGTAAAATATAGGGGAGGTTATGTCAAAATTTGCCTAGGATTAGAACACTTAGAGAATTAAAACTAGGTGACTAATGTGAGTGTGTAACAGATTTGATGAAGGAAAATAGAGGGTAAGTTGAGAGAGCTAGATAATGTATTCTAAGGCATTGAGAGTGCTAGAAATGACATTAGAAGAGAGAGCTGTGTTGGAGATGGTTAGAATAAAATCTGTAGCAAAACACAACTAGGAAACAACTAGTGAAAGTGTGAGTTGAAACTTAGAAATTAGGTGAGTGAATGAGTATAAAATTGTGTAAGGAGTTAGGAAATGAACTAGGGTGTATTAGGAGGTTTAAATAGTGTTAAACATGTGGGATTAAGTGTAGGAACAATGGGGAAATATGGGTAAGAGAAGGACTGAAAACAGAAATTAAAATGCAAATACTGGGGCGACCGACCTTGGACCGGAACTTGCAAGGTCGGTCGAGCCCAGATTTACAAGACGGGAAAGCTTCTGGAATCGACCGGACTTGCAAGTTCGGTCGGACTAGAAAATTTTCCCGTCTGTAACCTACTGGAATGGACCGACCTTGCGACCGGACTTGCAAGGTCGGTCGACTCAAAAATTTTCCATCTGGTAACTACTGGAATGGACCGACCTTGCGACCGGACTTGCAAGGTCGGTCGGGCTAAATTCGCTGTAGCGAAACTTACTGGAATGGACCGACCTTGGACCGGACATGCAAGGTCGGTCGACTCCAGAATTTCGAAACCAAACCTACTGGAATGGACCGACCTTGCGACCGGACTTGCAAGGTCGGTCGGCCAGAAGATTTCGGTAACTGAGCTACTGGAATGGACCGGACTTGCAAGGTCGGTCGCAAGTCCGGTCCGGTCAAAAAAAAAAAATTATTTTTAATCTAAATAATAATTGTATATATATATATATATATATGTATCCCATACATATATGTATATGTACATGTATGTAAGCATGCAAACCTTAAGTAAGAAAATAAAAACTTAAGTAATGAAAATGAGTAAGTAATGTGTAAGTGTAAGAAGTATAAGGACATAGTAAGTATGAGTTAAGTAATGATAGTTAGATTAATCATTTAATTGTATGTATATAATAGGACTTGATTTGTGACACCGGAGGACGTTTGGAAACACGTGCAACGGTGAACGGTATGGATTCCTCATGCCCCGTATGCTATCTTGGTTACTCTGATTTGTGTGTTGTGTGCTAATTGATCACCAAATAAGATAAATGCACGAATCGGAGTTAATATGCATACTTGTGAATATGTAGTGTTGTATGATGTTGTATATCTTCTTTAATTCTTAGTTTGTATAATTCATGAAATGTTTGGATGAATATGAATGTGTGTATGTATGATGTATTGTACTGTGACCGATTGTGATGTGTTTGGACTTCTAACTTATTCCTAACAAGCTAACCATCCTAACTTAAAATGGTAATTAAATTGGAATGAGTAGAAGTCCGATATAGTTTCGGCCACGCGTGAGGATGCGGAGTCACGAGAGGTTGGCTCCAATTCCTGACTCTTAAACTGGTCCGCGGCCCAAATCCCTTAAGTGGGTAGCATCCCGGATTGGTGAGTCAAGTAAATCCCGGAGGTGGGACGGTGTAGTCCCCAGGGCCGGAGGTCCCGACGACTTAACTTGAGTATAAGTAAGTAAGTAAGAATGAGTAAGTAAAGTAATGAAAGTAAGTAATTGTAAGTAAGAAAAGTAAGTAATGAGTAAAAGAGTAAAGCATTCCGATTAACCCGATGCATAATTTGGCTAACCTTGTGAAGGTAAGTAAGTTGTGTGCTACTACATTGTTGCCTTGAATTATGTAATGAATTGTATGAGCATGTAATTTGTATGAAAAGCATGTATGTATGAAATAAATAAATGGCATGTTTAGTGGACGTCAAATAGTCGGCGTGCCCTAGCTAGCACGCGGTATATGCGGAGTCCATATGCAGCGTTTGCTGAGCCCCTTGGGGCACCATTTTTACTACACGCAGGTACTCGAGAGTGATGAAGATGTGAAGACTCAACTCTATTTCTTTATCTTCTTTTTGGGATGTAAACACTGAATTTATGATGGGTGTACTAAGTAGTACATGGCTACAGTTTTGAATAGCCGGTGTACCATGGGGTACACCTTTTGGATTTTGATAGAATGGAATTGGTATAGATGAGTAGCCTTAGAAACTCATTCTTTTGGGAGATGGTAAGGATGTAATGTAATACTTTAATACTCGGTGATCCATAATGTAAGTAGGTTATTTTGTATTCAGTATGCATTATAATAGTAGCTCGGTACGTTATGTTCATCAGACCGTGACTGTAAGTATTAGTAGCCTAGCTAGCCGTATGGGCGGTTAGCGGCATTGTTTCACCCGCCGTAGTAAGTATGTAATAATTCCGCTGCGAACTCGTAGGATTAATAGGACGATTAGACGGTAAGCATAGGATTAGCGGTTGGGGTGTTACAAATTGTGTCGTACAGAGCGTAGTAACGCTCTGATGTCCTTAGTACCGAGCATAGGGGATTACCGAGTTAGGATTTCAACCGTCTTAAGACGGATACTTAGAAACCTAACTAGGAACTACCGTTGTTAACAACGGATACCCTTAACGTTCTTATGAACGATACCTTGCTTAAATTCCAAGACCTTTGAGTCATATCTTGCAAAGCCTAACGTAACTGTTAAATATTCAGATGTCAGGCAGAGGTCCAGGTCGCCCCAGAGGAGGGGGCAATGACGGACCCGGCGCGCAGACGATAGCTGAGATCGTCGCCGCCACGGTAGCGCAGATGCTACCTCAAGTAATCCAAGCTGTACAACAATCCCAACAAAACCAACAAACTCAAACGGGGCCAATCCCTCCCCCGCCACCCAGAGAAGCGAACTGGGTAAAAGCTGTAGCGGAGCTCCGCCCTCCCTGCTTTAGGGGCGAGAGTGATCCGGCTAAGCTCGAGGCCTACATCTCCGAGATGGAGACGGCTTTCGAAACCCTCGAAGCTCCTGCTGGAGTTCGAGTCAGAGTTGCTGCTTACTACCTCAAGGATGCTGCAATGGATTGGTGGAAGCTGGTCAAGCATGAGCACGTCAGCGACCCCACATTCGATTGGGATTCTTTCGCCTCACTCCTCCGTTCAAAATACTACCCTGAGCACGTGAAACCAAGAAAAGGCTAGAGCTGGACGCCTTAAAAATGACAGACAAGATGACTGTCGATGAGTACTACCGCACCTTCACCTCCATTCTCCGTCTTCTCCCCGATCTAGGATACACCGGCCAGGTGTTGGTCGATCGCTTCTATGGCGGTCTGAGCCATCGCCTACGGTACGGTATGGGCTACACCAGATTTACCTCCCTTCAGGTAAATAACGGTTAACCCTTAGTATCATTTCAATTCCTTAAATTCCTTGAATTCTTTGAATCTTTCTTTATTCCTCCTTAAATGAGAATCCCGGCTAATACCTGAAATTTCAGGAGTGTTATCACGCGGCTTCTCGCGTTGAGATCACTTGCCAGTTAAGGGATGAAGAGACCGCGCTGAAGCGCAAAGCTAACAACAAAAACACCAGCACTGAGGAGCAGAACCAGGGAAGAGCTGGAAAAAAAAAGGGAATTTCTTTCAGCAATCCCAAAAGAAATCCCAGGGTGAGAGCAGTGCCCATGCTGAGCAGGGCAAACCAGCTGAGCTTCTTCAGCTTGGTTATTCTGCACCGGTGGCAGCAAAGCCACTGAGATCACACCCACCAAAGGGTAAATTCCTAATCCAATTTGTATTCGTATAAGTATCATATCTAGTATATCCACGCACACATGTGCTAACCCCCTCTAACCTCAGGTTCTAGCTCCGGTGTCGCCAAAACCTTCTCCGATGGCCGCACCTATGTGTGCAGGAAGTGCAACCAGGACCATCCTGGTAAGGACTGTTATGGGAGAGAAATCAAATGCTATAATTGCCAGAAGCTGGGGCACACAGCTAACAAGTGCCCAGAGAATGGGAAGCAAAGGGGGAACTTCCAGAACTACAAGCAGAGAGAGGGCAAGGAGGTGGCATCTGGCGATGCACCGGCCCAGCAGGCACCTCAGGGACAGGGATCCCGGGGCCCTCAGAGGGGCGCACCTCAGAGGCAGCCTGTTCTCCATGTTATTGACCGTGATGGGCCCGGTTCGAAATCCGGCCAAGGTAATCATCTAAACCTTTAATCCTTGAAATAGCATGCCTAGTAGTAGAGTAACTGTATGAGTGAATGCATGAGTAAATAAATGAAGTGTATATTAAGCATGAAATGAAGTAGTTGAAACTAGTACTCACCGTAGATGAAATTTGTAACCATAGGAAGCTTTAGTATCTGTTACCCGATACCGGTAAACTTGAATCAAGAAGAGATCGACATCACCAACCACGACTACACCAACAAACAGTGTCAGGTCATCCGCCCAGGTATGATCTTATTAAAGGGATACCTGACACCCGAAGCGCAAATCTCAATCATTCGACGATGCAACGAGCTAGGAACGGGTCAAGGTGGATTTTACACACCCGAATTCCCCGGTGGAGCGAAGATGAAGCTGAAGATGATGTGCTTGGGAAAGGACTGGAATCCTTATACCAAGACATACCAGGAGACACGAACACAAGACGGAGCGACGCCACCGACAATACCACCAGAGTTTCAGACACTCATCACTCAAGCAGTAGAACTTGCACAACAATGTGAACCTGAACCGATCCCCGCACTTGAAGCGGATCTCTGTATCGTCAACTTCTATGAGAAAGAAGGACGACTTGGGTTACACCAAGACAAGGACGAGACAGCGGAATCTCTTGAACAAGGAGTGCCCGTAGTGTCTTGGTCCATTGGTGATGACGCCGTATTCCTGTATAGCGAGCAGAAGCGTGTGGACCTCGCACAGAAACTGGTATTGAGATCAGGAGATGTCCTAATCATGGGTGGAAACTCTAGGATGCTGTATCACGGGATCAACAAGATCAAGTTGAATACGGCACCGCCGGCAATAATCAATGCCACACACATGAAACCAGGACGCCTGAACCTTACCTTTAGAAAGTATTAAATTCCTAGTATCATGTAATCTATTAGTAACGTGTATTAGAGACACGGTATGTATGATGGTTGGTTTTATCAATAAAGAGCAGTGTTGATTTAATTCCACTTGTGTCCACCATCAATACTTATCCAATTGTGAATCCAATAGGTTGTGGACTCGGTACCGAAGGTAACCTGAGCATCCTCACCGAAGCACAAGCCGGCAGAAGCGGCACCATTCTAACGGGAACCTTCCCAGTAAATGGCATTGATGCCAATGTGTTATTCGACTCCGGCGCCTCTCACACTTTCGTATCACCATCCTTTGTGAAGAGGTTGAAGCTAGATGCGGATGAGCTACCGAACTTCATGGTTACTCTCCCATCGAAGGAGCGAGTAAAGTGCACCAAGTATTATCAATCAGCCACAATCCAAATCAAAGGCGAATCGTTTCCCATTTCCTTCATCGAATTCAATGGATTGGGATTCGACGTAATCATTGGGATGAATTGGTTGGAGCGGCACAAGGGTAGAATCCTCTGCGCCGAGCATCGTTTGCTGCTCAAGAGTCCTTCTGGGGTTACCGTATCTTACCGCCAGAGACCGAGAGAGCCTTCGACCACCCTTATATCTGCCATGGCTATGTACCGGGAGCTCAGAAAGGCCAAGAGGTGTATCTTTGTTATGTACAAGACCTGGAGCGAGATCCAGAGTTCAGTGATGAAGTACCCATTGTATCCGAGTATCCCGATGTATTCCCTAAGGAGCTACCCGGCATGCCACCACCGAGAGCAGTGGAATTTGAGATTGATCTATTGCCAGGTACCGGTCCCATTGCCAGGGCACCGTACCGCATGGCACCAGCAGAGATGACCGAATTGAAAGAACAGTTGAGAGACCTTCTAGACAAAGGGTTTATACGCCTGAGCGTATCACCCTGGGGAGCACCGGTCCTCTTCGTGAAGAAGAAGGACGGTAGTCTCCGACTATGCATTGACTACCGCGAGCTGAATGCGGTCACAGTCAAAAATAAATACCCACTACCACGTATCGACGACCTATTCGACCAGTTGAAAGGAGCCTCAGTCTTCTCCAAGATCGACCTCCGTTCAGGGTATCATCAGATTGCAATCAAAGAAAGACATTGAGAAAACGGCATTCCGTACCAGATATGGCCACTATGAATTCACAGTGATGCCATTCGGTTTGTCAAACGCACCGGCAAAATTCATGGACCTCATGAATCGACTATTCAGTGAGCAGTTGGACACTTCGGTTGTGGTCTTCATCGACGACATCCTTGTATATTCAAATCACCAGAGGAACATGAAATCCACTTGAGGAAAGTGCTTGAGACACTGCGCGAGAACCAGCTTTATGCGAAGTTCTCCAAATGCGAGTTTTGGCTTGATCAGGTATCATTCCTTGGACATGTCATCTCGAGCGCAGGTATCTCGGTTGACCCTTCTAAGATAGAAGCTGTACGATCATGGCCTAGACCCAAGACTGTTACCGACATTAGGAGCTTTCTTGGTCTAGCCGGTTACTACCGGAGATTTGTAAGGGACTTCTCGAAAGTCGCTAAGCCCATGACTACATTGATGAAGAAAGATGCACCGTTTGTATGGACACACGAGTGCGAGCTATCATTTCAGAAACTGAAAGACTCATTGACCTCAGCGCCCGTCCTTACTCTTCCAGAGGGCACAGAGGGATTTGAGGTATACTGTGATGCATCAGGCAAAGGAATGGGATGCGTACTCATGCAGCATGGCAAGGTTGTTGCTTATGCCTCCCGCCAGCTGAAAAAGCATGAGGAGAATTACCCGACTCACGACTTAGAGTTAGGAGCCATTGTCTTCGCCTTGAAGATATGGCGACACTATCTCTATGGGGTAAGCATCACCATCTACTCCGACCATAAGAGCTTACAGTATGTATTCACTCAGAAAGAACTCAACTTGAGACAGAGAAGGTGGATGGAGTTTCTCTCAGACTACGACATCAACCTGCAGTATAAGGAAGGGAAGGCAAACATTGTAGCCGACGCCCTGAGCCGTCGAGCACACTCGCTCCATTCGCTACTCGCTTCTTCTAGCTTGGTTGACGAGGTGCGAGACGCTCAGTTGAGCGACCCTTACCTAACCGAAATCAGACACAAAATCGAGAATGGTACATTTGAGAAGAAAAAGTATGATTTTAAGCTACATGAAGATGGTTTGATTCGGTTGAATGGCAGGCTATGCGTCCCCCGAAGCAATGCTGAGCTAAGGGATCGCATCCTGCGAGAGTCACATAGTTCTACATTATCAGTCCATCCGGGAGCCTCCAAGATGTACAAAGACATGAAGAGGTACTTCTGGTGGTCTGGAATGAAGTCAGATGTGACAGAATTCGTATTGAGATGCTTGACATGCCAGAAGGTAAAATTTGAACACCGTAGACCGGGCGGAATGGTACAATCGATGCCAATTCCGGAGTGGAAATTTCATGATATCTCCATGGATTTTGTTGTAGGACTCCCACCTGCTAGGGGAGGACTCAACATGATCTGGGTTGTAGTAGATCGCCTTACCAAGGTTGCCAGATTCATACCGATGAAGGACACCTGGAAGGTAGTAAAGCTAGCTGAGCTTTTTGATAAGGAGATTATCAGACACCACGGAGTCCCTAAGACTATAGTATCTGACCGCGACACCAGATTTCTTTCGAGATACTGGAGAGCTACAAGGGAAGCGTTGGGTACAGAATTGAAGTTGAGTACCGCCTTCCATCCTCAGACCGACGGTCAGACAGAGAGGACCATCCAGACACTGGAGGACATGCTTCGGGCATGTGCCTTGGACTTTCAGGGGAGTTGGTTAGATAAGCTTCATCTTATCGAGTTCTCGTATAATAATAGTTATCACGCCTCGATTAAGATGTCGCCTTTCCAAGCTCTATACGGTAGACCTTGCCGTACACCCTTGTGTTGGGATGAGTCAAGTGAAGCGGTCATAATAGGACCGGAGTACCTTGAGCAAGTACAAGCCGAAGTGCAACAAATCCGAGCTAACATGAAGGCAGCCCAAGATAGACAGAAATCCTATGCGGATGTGAGACGACGCGACCTTGAGTTCGCCGTGGGCGACCAAGTGTTCTTGCGAGTTTCACCTATGAAGGGTGTCTTCCGTTTTGGTCAGAAGGGCAAGCTAAGCCCAAAGTTTGTAGGGCCGTACACTATCACCGAAAGAGTTGGTTCAGTAGCCTACAGGTTAGCACTACCTGAGGACTTGGGGCGTGTCCATGATGTATTTCATGTGTCACAACTCAAGAAGTATATTGCTGATCCTTCTCATGTGTTGGAGCCCGAGCACTTATCCATTGAGCCAAACATGAGATATGTCGAAACCCCAGTGAGAATCCTTGATAGGAAGACCAGAGACACTCGCCATAAGTCTATACGAATGGTGAAGGTCCTATGGTCTAACCATGATGTCGAAGAAGCGACATGGGAGTTGGAAGATGCCATGAAGGCTAAATACCCGCAGTTATTCATAGACTAGAGAGTCTAGTATTTAGTATACGGGTACGGGTCGTACCCCTTTTAAGGGGGGTAGAGCCCTTTTGCTTTTACATTGCTTCGGGGTAAGCATTGCATTTTGTATGGCACATGTAGTGCAAGTGAATTTAGTATGGATGTGTATGTATGTGTATGTGTAATGAATGATGTGTATGTGCAATGTATGGTGTATTGGTGTAATGTGTATTGTGGATGGTAATGGTGTTGTGTATTGTGGTATGGTATGAATGGAAATGATGTATTGTGTATGTGAATTGTGTATGATGTTGAAATGTGTATGCTTGCAATGTGGAATGAAGTAACACCTCATAGGTGTAGTAAGACACATTATGACTATTGGTTGCATAATG
Source organism: Limonium bicolor (assembly GCA_023374045.1). Taxonomy (NCBI): domain Eukaryota; kingdom Viridiplantae; phylum Streptophyta; class Magnoliopsida; order Caryophyllales; family Plumbaginaceae; genus Limonium; species Limonium bicolor. The sequence goes on from CM041780.1 coordinate 236,432,834, forward strand.
AGTAGAATTATAAAACTATTAACCTTGAGCAACTTTGAGGGCAAAGTTTCTTAAGGGGGGTAGATTGAAATACCCCGTAATTAAAAATAGTGATTAATTAGGCTAATAAGTAATTTAGAAGCTTAATTAAGTGTAAATAATCATAAGGGAACAAATCCCGAAGAAAACGGACCTTTAAAATGGATTAAAATCACTAATGAGCCTTAAAGCGCGTTTTTCGAGGTAACCGGGAAAACGTGTCTTTAAGCGGGTCAAATAGACTCGTAACAATTTTGGTCAACTAAATAATCATTAATAAATATTAGTGAGACTTTAGAACCAATAAAATCAAGAAAACGAGAAATTAGTAAAAAACTGTCAAAAACGGGAAGTTGTGGGGTAGAAATATAAATAGACCAAACTTATGTGTCCAATAATGTAAAAAGAATTTTCCAAACCCTTGTGGGTCTGGTGCTGTCCGATTTTATCCCCCACCCACACACACTCTTAACTCTCTTTATTCACAAAGGACAAAGAAATTTAAAAAGGCAAAAGTAACTACTTTACTCTCACACTCACAATTCTCTCTCCTCCTCTCATTCTCTTCTCTCACGCATGCACCCTCCTCCCTCACTCTCTCTTTTCCTCTTCTTCTACCTCCATGCGATTTCCATGGTGGAAATAGAAACACCCACAAACCTCTACTTCTCTCCTTTGTAACTCTCTCCAAACTTCTCCAAAATTATAAAAACACCACCATTGTAATCCTCTCACCAAGAGCTACATTTCCATCTTTCCAAAATTCAAAAACAAGCACTTTCGATTTTATGGGTATACCCCATTTGGAGTTTCAACACCACCATTAGAAGGCCCTCTTCTCCTTGTTCTCTTAAGGTAAAAACATTCTCAAAACTCCCATCTTTTTCTAGCCTCAAAGGCAAAACGAAAATTTAGCTAAACCTTGTTTTGGTTCCTCTTGTGCCCAGCCGATTTTGGCACTTTGAAAGGTGGGAAACATCATTCTTGAGCTATTCCAAACAGCACTTAAGCTCTTGCAAGGTAAGGAAACTCCTAAACCCTAGAATGTACATTAAAAGCTTAAATGAGAATTAGTGTTGTTTTAGTATTGAAGCATATATATAAATGTTGGTAGTGTTAGAGGAATGGGATTTACAAACCGGTAGAGAAGAAGGAAGGAAGGAGAAAGGAGAAGAAAGAAAAACTAGAAGAGAAACAAGGTAAGGATACTCTTGTGTATAACTTGTATATATATGTGTATGTAACAGTTTTTGGTAGTTTGAAATGAGTAATAGAAATGGTAATGCATTAGTAGCATAATGTGTGAGGAAATACAAGTGTTTTGAAGCTTTAAAAGAATGTGTAAAACTTATTGAAAACAGATTGGGAATTAGTGTTGATGTGCAGGAATTTTATGAGTGTTTAGTAGTTCATATTAGTGTTTGAGAGCTTGGCTATTATTGCTGTTTTGAAACAGGTGAGATGTTGATAATAGTGAGCAAAAAAAATGTGGTGAGAGTGTAAAAATATAGGGGAGGTTATGTCAAAATTTGCCTAGGATTAGAACACTTAGAGAATTAAAACTAGGTGACTAATGTGAGTGTGTAACATTTTGATGAAGGAAAATAGAGGGTAAGTTGAGAGAGCTAGATAATGTATTCTAAGGCATTGAGAGTGCTAGAAATGACATTAGAAGAGAGAGCTATTGTTGGAGAGGGTTAGAATAAAATCTGTAGCAAAACACAACTAGGAAACAACTAGTGAAAGTGTGAGTTGAAACTTAGAAAATTAGGTGAGTGAATGAGTATAAAATTGTGTAAGGAGTTAGGAAATGAACTAGGGTGTATTAGGAGGTTTAAATAGTGTTAAAACATGTGGGATTAAGTGTAGGAACAATGGGGAAATAATGGGTAAGAAGAAGGACTGAAAACAGAAATTTAAAATGCAAATACTGGGGTGGACCGACCTTGGGACCGAACTTGCAAGGTCGGTCGAGCCCAGATTTACAAGACGGGAAAGCTTCTGGAATCGACCGGACTTGCAAGTTCGATCGGACTAGAAATTTTCCCGTCTGTAACCTACTGGAATGGACCGATCTTGCGACCGGACTTGCAAGGTCGGTCGACTCAAAAATTTTCCATCGGGTAAGCTACTACTGGAATGGACCGACCTTGCGACCGGACTTGCAAGGTCGGTCGGGCTAAAATTCGCCTGTAGCGAAACTTACTGGAATGGACCGACCTTGGGACCGGACATGCAAGGTCGGTCGACTCCAGAATTTCGAAACCAAAACCTACTGGAATGGACCGACCTTGCGACCGGACTTGCAAGGTCGGTCGGCCAGAAGAATTTCCGTAACCTGAGCTACTGGAATGGACCGGACTTGCAAGGTCGGTCGCAAGTCCGGTCCGGTCAAAAAAAAAAATTATTTTAATCTAATAATAATTGTATATATATATATATATATATATATATATATGTATACCCATACATATATGTATATGTACATGTATGTAAGCATGCAAACCTTAAGTAAGAAAATAAAAACTTAAGTAATGAAAAATGAGTAAGTAATGTGTAAGTGTAAGAAGTATAAGGACATAGTAAGTATGAGTTAAGTAATGATAGTTAGATTAATCATTTAATTGTATGTATATAATAGGACTTGATTTGTGACACCGGAGGACGTTTGGAAACACGTGCAACGGTGAACGGTATGGATTCCTCATGCCCCGTATGCTATCTTGGTTACTCTGATTTGTGTGTTGTGTGCTAATTGATCACCAAATAAGATAAATGCACGAATCGGAGTTAATATGCATACTTGTGAATATGTAGTGTTGTATGATGTTGTATATCTTCTTTAATTCTTAGTTTGTATAATTCATGAAATGTTTGGATGAATATGAATGTGTGTATGTATGATGTATTGTACTGTGACCGATTGTGATGTGTTCGGACTTCTAACTTGTTCCTAACAAGCTAACCATCCTAACTTAAAATGGTAATTAAATTGGAATGAGTAGAAGTCCGATATAGTTTCGGCCACGCGTGAGGATGCGGAGTCACGAGAGGTTGGCTCCAATTCCTGACTCTTAAACTGGTCCGCGGCCCAAATCCCTTAAGTGGGTAGCATCCCGGATTGGTGAGTCAAGTAAATCCCGGAGGTGGGACGGTGTAGTCCCCAGGGCCGGAGGTCCCGACGACTTAACTTGAGTGTAAGTAAGTAAGTAAGAATGAGTAAGTAAAGTAAATGAAAGTAAGTAATTGTATGTAAGAAAAGTAAGTAATGAGTAAAAGAGTAAAGCATTCCGATTAACCCGGATGCATAATTTGGCTAACCTTGTGAAGGTAAGTAAGTTGTGTGCTACTACATTGTTGCCTTGAATTATGTAATGAATTGTTGAGCATGGAATTTGTATGAAAAGCATGTATGTATGAAATAAATAAATGGCATGTTTAGTGGACGTCAAATAGTCGGCGTGCCCTAGCTAGCACGCGGTATATGCGGAGTCCATATGCAGCGTTTGCTGAGCCCCTTGGGGCACCATTTTACTACACGCAGGTACTCGAGAGTGATGAAGATGTGAAGACTCAACTCTATTTCTTTATCTTCTTTTTGGGATGTAAACACTGAATTTATGACGGGTGTACTAAGTAGTACATGGCTACAGTTTTGAATAGCCGGTGTACCATGGGGTACACCTTTTTGGATTTTGATAGAATGGAGTTGGTATAGATGAGTAGCCTTAGAAACTCATTCTTTTGGGAAGTATGGTAAAGGATGTAATGTAATACCTTAAATACTCGGTGATCCATGATGTAAGTAGGTTATTTTGTATTCAGTATGCATTATAATAGTAGCTCGGTACGTTATGTTCATCAGACCGTGACTGTAAGTATTAGTAGCCTAGCTAGCCGTATGGGCGGTTAGCGGCATTGTTTCACCCGCCGTAGTAAGTATGTAATAATTCCGCTGCGAACGGTCGTAGGATTAATAGGACGATTAGACGGTAGCATAGGATTAGCGGTTGGGGTGTTACAATGCCGGTGTGGTCTAACATAGTGCATAGACCGACTCATAGTGAGTATTGATTGACTAGAAACCCGTAGTTCGGGTAGTCTCATAAATAATGGTAATTTGCAAACACACACAAGCTATCGATTAAAGTATAACGATAACACAAACATATGAACTCCCTAGAATGTGAGGAGAAGTACGGGTTGAGTAAACACCCGATAACGGTTAAGAAACCATATCGAAACAATCCACGAAATAAATAAGAGTGGAGAGATAAATGAACCTCCATCGAGAGGATTGAATGTTAGTCCAAAGATGTGAACATATAAGAAAGGTAAAAGAGACCTAAGGGACTATGTAACTCCCTTGTGACATGGTCGACCTCCTATATGAGGATTTTACCCGGTATGATAAATTAACCGAATGTATAAGTAAACGAAATGTACGGGTAACCCTTGAGCCTAAGCTACCCGAACTTAAGTAATGTTCCCAAATCAATAGGAACATCGAGAGAGATGATCCTAGATTAATATACCTAATTATATTGTAACTACGAGAGAGGAGTGTGTGGAAGTGTGAGTAGTCCGAGAGTATTCGGACCTATGTGTAAGTAGTAGGAACTAAGAGAGAGTTCCGGGAGCTAGTTGAACTATGCTAGAGTGCCATGTCTTTTGGATTAAGTAAGTTTTAAGAGAAACAAGCGTGACGTAGGAGACCCGTAGTGTCTCGAGAACCTACAAGAGCTTGAGTAGTAGTAACCCATGAGTGTGGGTGAGAAAAAGAGTAAGTGACCCAAAGTGGGGGAGTAGATAAGTATAAGTAACCCAAGAGAGTGGGTGATTATATGAATGAGTAACCCGAGAGAATGGGTGAGGATAAGAATAAGTAACCCGAGTGAATGGGTGAATTATTGAATAAATAACCAAGGCATGGTGAGGTAGGAACCCTCAAGGCCTAAGAGCAAACTAATGCAACTAACAACCTTGTTAGGTTAGTTAAGGATTGTATTCCATGGGTGAATGTGAATCCTTGTGTAGTGTGTATATGTAATGTATTGGTGTTGCATGCTGATTGAATTAAAATGAATCTCCATGCTCTCGACCAAAAGTAGTTGGCGTACCGCGGTTAGCACGCGGTATATGCGAATTTCATATGCAGCTTTAAGCTGAGCCCCTAGGGGCATCGTTTTTATTCGCAGGTACACCGGAGACGATACCATTCGAGTGTAGGACGGGGTCGGTGGATAAACATGGGTAGATAGATTTAAATTTACTTATGTACTTGAATGAGGTGTAAGACCGAACATGTTATCGGCATCCGTATATTGTAGACTCGGTATAGTAAAGGAATGAAATGAGTATTGTATTAGTATTGTGTACTCGGTTGTACCAGTCCATCAGACTGTTACTGTATGCGAGATAGGCCTGGTTAGCCATATGGATGGCTAACGGCGTTGTACCACCCTTCGTTGTAATAGAGACCCGCTGTGTGAGTAAGTGTAATTTGTGACTGTTTTAGAAGTAATGACGTGTTTAACGGTTGGGGTGTAACAAAAATGGTATCAGAGCGAAGTATCGCTCTGATGACTGGAAATACCGAGCTTAGGAAATACCGAGTTAGGAATTAGAGACATAGGGCGAAGGGTTGAGTGATAGCGTGAGAGATGCGCTAGTTAGGAACTTCCAGTAAGATCTGGATACCTACAATACCAAACCCACCCTCCACATCCCCCGCATTAAAAGCTCGGGAAAGAACACCAGAGAGACAGGGAAACCCAATCTGGCAGTTAATAAACATTTCAATAGGAACTAGAACCTGACGTGTGGTAGATCCCGAGAGCCAAAAATCCCGAAGACGGATCCCGCTGGAATGACAATAACCACACTTAATGGCGGGAGATCGAGAAATCCTAGTTCAAGGAGACCAGAATCTATGGCAGCTTGGGGCGACGTGCCTAGCAGTCGCGAGAACCCGGCTGGCCGAGCAGCAGCAGGAAGGCAAGCACCAACCGTGCAATAAGGCGAATTCATGAGAACCGGGACACAAGTCTACCGACCGCCATATTTAAATAATACCACCAACGGTATTTTAAACGACTAAGAATTTACTCCAGGGTAGGTACACCCACCCTACCACACCCAAAAGGTTACAGTACCTACCATACATAGCTTAGATAGCTACAACACATCGGCGGGATACACCCGATAGGACTACTGAAGTAGTGCCTAAATGAGTTAAACCTCGGTAACCACAGTAAAGACGTGGGAACGAGCAACGAGTAGAACACAGAACCTAGTAATTAAGGAACTCCGAGAGTGGAGAAGCACCTAATTGAAGGACATTCATGTCAAGATGAATGAGAAGCAGCTCTAAGGAGTAGTTATCCAACTAAAGGATCAAGGAAGAGCCGACAAGGCTACCAAATACAATGTGAGCCGTACCGTGACCGGTATGAGTTAACCTAAAGACCGCCTGTACCGCGCACTTGCCACGGCAAGTGCAGTAAAAACGGGACTATTAAGAGGAACCTTAATAAGAGACAAGTACTTAGCAAGTACCAAGTTGGCGAGAGAAGCCACTATACTACATAAACCTTAAGAATTCTGAAACGAACCCTGGAAAGGCCTAACAGCCTGACCACTGTATTGAAGAGCATACCAGTAGGTGAGAAGCCAGATCTGGTAAGACGGAACTGGCATTGAAATGCCGTGAAGATTTTTATTTTCAAATTCAAATTTTTCCTTCAAAGCGCAAATTTTTCAAAAAAACCCCCAAATTTTAAAACCAAACCAGAGGAACCACGGTATGTTATCATAGAACGATATAAGAAGAGTTGGCAACAGAATACTTCACCTAGGCATGTGACCGACACTACTAGTGTACATAACGAGACATGGAACGACCGCACTCCGAAGGAGCTTGCGGGCCTAACAGACCAGTTATGAGTTAGTCGGGTAAGTGGCAACGTATCAATAAGATACTCCATGTATGTATACAAGTAGAGTACGGAACACGGGAAGTAGCCCACTCCATACTACGGACAAAAGAGCCAGTTCAAACCAAGACAGTCGGAGGAGTCAAGAACCCAGTAAGATGACGAACCTAAGGATATAGTGTTAATAAGTGCGAGAAGCATAGAGTATTAAGTATAGACAATGGACATGTCTCAGGAATCCTGAAGGAAATATATAATAACTGGAATGAATACCAGTGTAAGCAATACGGCGAATGCCTAAAATGAACATATTAATGTTCGATAAACGGGATAGAATTCCCATAGTATACTTCACTGAAGAGAATGACGACCTGACCAAGAAAGTAAAGGAAAGTACCAATGATCTACCCAATAATGGGAGACATTACAACCCTAAATGGGATAGTTCAAAATATACATAACCGCAAGGCGGAGTAAGGAACTGAACATACCCTAAAGTACCAGCCAAATGTATTGGCATTACTTAGCAACACCCATGAGCAATCCGTGAAGGGTGTCGGGAGTCAACAATGGATGAACGAGATATCGTATTGAGAACATAAGTGTAAGGGAACACTCGGGTAGAACCCCGAAGGGATCCCACGCAATAAGGGAACACCCTAAATGGCCAACGGGCATAGATTAATATCAAGGTACAAAAGGGGCTTCCAGGTATAGAAGCTTGATGAGACAACCATGTCAAAGAACCCAGCAATACCTCCAAACCATTTAATGGTGTATGGAGAAGAAGAAACTTGTATAAACAGCCGCACAGAGCATGGCTCGAGGAAAGGTGGCTTGTAAGCCGAAAACTAACTACAACTTGTAGATCTAAACGTTGCAAACCTATGCATAAAGGCATAAGAGAAACGGTGGAGAATGAACCACTACCTTAGAGTGGGGATACCACTTGTTATTATGGGGCCTATGGAGCGGTACTTGCGTGCATCCTCCAGAGAAAGGCTACCGCCTAAGTGGAATGTGAAACCACTAAAGCGGTGTAGTGAAACTTGAGCATGTTTATTGCCAAGGAGTAATTTGAACTGAGATAGTGAAAGCAGCAGTTCTAAACCAAAAGAGTAATCGGATGAGTAGTAAACACTGTAAGTGTGCAATATGAATTGCAGAGTAAACAATGCGCAAGAAGCGCAGAGAGATTTAAAAGGGTAGTGTATCCTATTGAGCCAAGTGAATGGCAAGCCATAGTATAAATGGCAGGAGTATATGAGCGGGAGCTAAAGTAGTAGCGGATGCCATATAAGCGAATGTTGTAATGAGTAGAGCATGGTACGCAGTAACAGATAATGATATGAAGCTGGTGAGAAAAGATGGTTAAGTAGACATATTCATTCCTATCACACAAGAGATTTACTGCCAAGGGTTTACGCATCGAGTAGGAGAGCTAGGAATTAAGAAATGTCAACGAAGCCTGTTGAGCGAGAATCTAGAGAAGTAACCGTGCGGCCGTTGGCCAAAGATGCACAAAGAATGTGGGTCGTAACCCACAGGGCCCAGGACCGATGAATGGTAAATGTAGAGTAGTATGAATAACGAATTATTGTACACAAACAAATAAACAAACATGCTTCAGAAGCCATTATTAAACGAGGAAGCCAAATACTGAGTAGTAGCTTGACCTCAACCGACAATAAGTCGGAAAAAGTAAGTGAATAACACGAAGGTATACAGTGCTATACGAAATAGATTTCCAAAGAGCCTGGAGAGAAAATCTATCTCATCGAATTTGCATACGGTAAGAAATTACCACGCGACAAGTGAACACATTGAGATACCAAAGGGCGAATTAAGCTTCTAGTTATCAGGCCACACAGCAAAGAAGCTAGTGGACCGTAATTCAGGGTTTAAGTATACCTAGCAAATGTGAGTAAATGGCTATCATAAACTTCCTTGAAGCCTTTTAGGTAGAACCGAACCCGGTATGCGTTAATTAACCGCATCGAAGTTAAAACACTTCATGATGATGAATTAGTGAACAATGTTTAGTGATAACATATGGTCTGTTACGCGGGCGTAACCCTTTTAAGGGGGGTAGGGCGAGAAACCGCTTAGAGTATGTTTACGTTAAGGTGCGTAAACTACTATGTGCATATCACAAGGAAATTGTTTTGATGATTGGAGCTCATGTTACATAAACATGTGTACCCATTCATTGTGTAATTTTGGTTATTGTGCATGAGAGATGAGAGTAACGCGTAAGTAATATGTATGAAAAGAGGAGTAGAGAAACTCCTAGGGGAATGAGAATCCCTAGAGTATATGTCTATTGAGATTAGACATGAGATATGACGAGTATGAATCGGTATGAAACCGATGTGTAACCTAGTAGGGAGTGAGTTCCCTAAGTGATTTTTATTTGAGAATGATTGATGGAGTGAGTTCCATCCTTTGGAGTTGTATGTGTGTGTTTCAATTGAGTAATAAATGACTGAATGAAGCCATGAGTACTGAGTACCTAGGTAAAGGAAGTGAAATAAATTGAGAATTATGGATGACTTTAGTTCCATAACTAAGAGATAAATTAAAATGGATTATTTATGTGTATGACTAGAAAGAGTAAAAGATAGAAAACGAAAATGATTGACTATCTGATTGTTTGAAACTGACGTGGGAGGTGGAACTTGATCTGCTAGCGATCAAGGGAAACCGAACACAAATTGGAGTGGAAGGATAGTTCAACACTGATGCTGATCACATCAGGGTTGGATGATTCTCGAAGCTCCCTATAAGTGGTCACGATTAATCACGCTAAGGAAGATGCAGCCACCAAAAAAATTGGATTTGGAGTTGTGTGATGTTTAAAAAAAGAATTTTCAAATGGAATTTACAAAAGAATTTTCTTCAAGTATGAAGATGGAAATGGAAACTGATTTTTAAACCGCTATCACCCACCGATGGCTGCGGCCTTAAGTCTTGAAGACCGGTAGAACGGTGGGTGTGAATTAGTTTTGAAACCATTGCACCGTACGTGCGGCGGTCCTAAGTGACCGGTTGGGGCGGTGACAGTGTGTGATTTTTTCCAAAGGCAGCGGGACGGGGAGAGTACCCTGAGACGATCCTGTGCTGAGTGAGTCAACTAGAGTGCCTGAGGATATGTATATATGTAACGTTTTGATCAGAACCGAAGGGACCGTGGGCCAGAGAGAGTAAGTGCCCATTTGTCATGAAACGGCCGTGGACCAAAGAGCGTAAGTGTCCAACGTGACCGGTACCTGAGGGATCAGTAGTGTATTACCCAAAATGGATTCGAGGACTGTAGTGCCTTCTTGTCTTCGGACCGATTCCATAGGGAGAATACAAAGAGTATTTTTTATTGCTATACGTGTTGTGATATGTGTGTGGTATGTATAGCGTGTAGAGAGACAGACCTGTCGAGTCAGTAAGGTTATACATGTATTATAACCTTGGCATAGTGTGCCCATGAGAGTAACAATATTAGATTCACCAACTTTGAGGACAAAGTTCTTAAGGGGGGTAGATTTTAACACCCCGGATCTAAAAATGGTGATTAAATTATCCTAATGTGATTATTAAAGGCCTAATGGTGCCTAAAGAGTATTGGTAAGAGAATAAAACCAAAAGAAAAGAGAAAATGCGAAAAACACTAAAACACGCATTAAATGAATAAAGGAGAAATATGATCTCGTTAGGGTTCAAGATGGACTCCTAAGGCTTAATTATTCCTAATTAGTATACGGGAATGATTCCCGAAGGAAACGGATCCGAATAATGGATTAAAACGCTAACGGAGTTTTAAAGCACGTTTTTCAAGGAAACCCGAAAACATGACTTTAAGTGGTCAAACGGACCCGTAAAAATTATGGTTGACTATATAACTATAATTATGTATTAATGGAAGCTTAAAAACCATTAAAAATAAAGAAACGAGAAAATCCAAAAAACGGGCCCGGTTAGTGAATAGTGCCAAACCGGGTAAAATAACGAGCATTTTCTGTCAGAAACCGGAAAACGCTCCAGCTTAAAAATGTAGTGGGGGCGGTTTTTAATAGCCTCTCACACACTCACACACAAATAAATAAAGAAGAAAGAAAAGAAAAGTAAAAGCAAAAAGGGAATAGTAAATAAAGACTTTACTTATTTCCTCACCTCTCCTCCTTATTCTTTTACGATTCCCAGCCCTCTCTGCACATCTCCTTCCTCCTCTGTAAACTCATGGCCGATTTGAAGAAATACAAGCAGCCTCCATCTTCTTTCTCCTCCATCTTGCTCATTTCTTCACCAAATCACACAAACATTGTACCGTTAGATTCGTATCGGCCAGGGCTTCGTTTTCCACCCAACAAAAGCTTGAAACCTCCATCTTCACTTCCATGGAAGTTTGGCATTTTGAAACTTGAAGGGGTTCTTTTGACTCTCTTTCATCTCCTTGATGCTTTAAGGTAAAAATAAGCAAGAGCTTTGTCCATTTTTAGCTTGTTCTTGCAAAATCGGAATTTTGCCCAACGTTGGAATTTTTCCCCATTTCAGCCAATTGCTCCATGCCTTTGTGGGGTGTTGGAAATTCCATCATTTGATTGTCAAGCTCTCCTTTTGGACATTCTAAGGTAATATCTAAGTTAGAGCCTTAAAAACTAGCTCCTTAAATATTAGTTTTGTGAAGAAAGTTTGAATTAAATTGGCTTGTTGTGTGTGTAATGGAACATGATTGTAGCTAGCAATCTAGACTCCCTTGTGTGGTGTGAAAACAAGAAGAGAAAGAGGGAACAAGAGAAAGAGGAAGAAGAGAAAGAAAAACCAAAAACAAACAAGGTAAAAAGCTCCCCTTGAGTTGGTTTTATTTGACTTGTAAAACAGATTTTAGTGTTGTATTAATGATCTTGTTTTAGTGTAGTTAAGAAACTACAATTTGAATGAGTAATGAGGATGTTCCAATGTTGTTTAGTGTGGGAAATAAACTTGAGACTAAACTGTTACATATGTGTGAACAAGGTGGGAATTTAATGTGTTGTGTAGTAAGTGTTGTAGTTGATAATGCCTAAATCAAACAGGGGTGGAGAACTGATTTGTGAGCTGTTTTGATGTGGTGAAAATGCTTAGGAAAGTAGGTAAACTCTGTCAAAAATTTATCTAGGATTGTATGGACTTGAGTGCTACATTAAGAATTGTTTAAGTGCCTTAAGAGTTTTAGGAAATGAAGAAGATTCAAGGTTTTAGGAGTGAGGTATGAACCTTGGCATGAGTTGTGCATTGTCTTGGAGGATTTGGAATGGTCAAATGAAATGAGAACAAAGATGCAAGTTCCAAGAGGAGCTAGAAAATGCACAAGTGTGCATTAGTGCAAAATGAGCATGGAAAATTTATGAACTTAAGCAAGAAGTTGAGTGTGCATTTAACCAAGGATTTGAAGTGGTTTAGCACATGTTTTGAGATGTTTAATTATGTAGGAAACTTGTGGAAAGTTTATGGAATGATTAGGGGTGGATTAAGGGTTGATTTGGGGGTGAAAATCACTTTAATAGCAGTTTTTAGCAGGGTCCGAGACCTAGCCCTTGTATAAGGTCCCGGACCGCATCAAAAAAAGGCCCGAAAGTGAATGCAGGAATTGATCCGGGACTTAAGTCCAGGACCAAGTCCAGGACCAGGTAGAAAAATCAGCCGAGAGTACGTAGAAGTATTGGTCCGGGACTTAGGGTCCGGACCAAGTCCCGGACCACCCCCAGAAATGCCCCGTGAGTGTTTTAAAGGTTTCTAATGATGGGGGTTTGAATGTTAATGATGTTATAAGATGTTAAGGCCTTGTTTGGTGACATGTAAAGGCCATAGGAAGTGTAAGAAAGTGTTAGAAGTGATTGAGAAGTGAGAACTCAAATTAACAAGAGTAAAACCGAGATAACGGGATAACGGGGTAAGTACGAGAGTAGCATTTTATTATGTACCGTATGAGCTTAGTATTAAATAATGTTTGAAACATTATCAGAGAATCGTGCGTGACCCGAGCATGGTGAGATGACACGGTAAAAGTAGAAACCCCAGTGAAAGGTATGATTTTCTCATGCCCCGTATGCTAACCGAGTTACTCTGATTTGTGTGTTTGTGTGCCGGCTAATCAAGATTAAAGCATGAAATAATCCCTTGTTTGATTATGTATGCCTTGATGTATGTTGTATGAGCTAACATACTTGTATGCCGGTGTGGTCTAACATAGTGCATAGACCGACTCATAGTGAGTATTGATTGACTAGAAACCCGTAGTTCGGGTTGTCTCATAATAATAATGGTAATTTGCAAACACACACAAGCTATCGATTAAAGTATAACGATAACACAAACATATGAACTCCCTAGAATGTGAAGAGAAGTACGGGTTGAGTAAACACCCGATAACGGTTAAGAAACCATATCGAAACAATCCACGAAATAAATAAGAGTGGAGAGATAAATGAACCTCCATCGAGATTGAATGTTAGTCCAAAGATGTGAACATATAAGAAAGGTAAAAGACCTAAGGGACTATGTAACTCCCGTGACATGGTCGACCTCCTATATGAGGATTTTACCCGGTATGAGAAATTAACCGAATGTATAAGTAAACGAAATGTACGGGTAACCCTTGAACCTAACCTACCCGAACTTAAGTAATGTTCCCAAATCAATAGGAACATCGAGAGAGATCCTAGATTAAAATACCTAATTAAATTGTAACTCCGAGAGAGGAGTGTGTGGAAGTGTGAGTAGTCCAAGAGTATTCGGACCTATGTGTAAGTAGTAGGAACTAAGAGAGAGTTCCGGGAGCTAGTTGAACTATGCTCGAGTGCCATGTGTTTTGGCTTAAGTAAGTTTTAAGAGAAACAAGCGTGACGTAGGAGACCCGTAGTGTCTCGAGAACCTACAAGAGCTTGAGTAGTAGTAACCCAAGAGTGTGGGTGAGAAAAAGAGTAAGTGACCCAAAGTGGGGGAGTAGATAAGTATAATTACCAAGAGAGTGGGTGAGTATATGAATGAGTAACCCGAGAGAATGGGTGAGGATAAGATTAAGTAACCCGAGTGAATGGGTGAATTATTGAATAAATAACCAAGGCATGGTGAGGTAGGAACCCTCAAGGCCTAAGAGCAAACTAATGCAACTAACAACCTTGTTAGGTGTTAAGGATTGTATTCCATGGGTGAATGTGAATCCTTGTGTAGTGTGTATATGTAATGTATTGGTATGTTGCATGCTGATTGAATTAAAATGAATCTCCATGCTCTCGACCAAAAGTAGTCGGCGTACCGCGGTTAGCACGCGGTATATGCGAATTTCATATGCAACTTTAAGCTGAGCCCCTAGGGGCATCATTTTTATTCGTAGGTACACCGGAGACGATACCGTTCGAGTGTAGGACGGGTCGGTCGTTAAACATGGGTAGATAGATTTAAATTTACTTATGTACTTGAATGAGGTGTAAGACCGAACATGTATCGGCAACTGTATATTGTAGACTTGGTATAGTAAAGGAATGAAATGAGTATTGTATTAGTATTGTGTACTCGGTTGTACCAGTCCATCAGACCGTTACTGTATGCGAGATAGGCCTGGTTAGCCATATGGATGGCTAACGGCGTTGTACCACCCTTCGTTGTAATAGAGACCCTGCTGCGTGAGTAAGTGTAATTTGTGACTGTTTTAGAAGTAATGACGTGTTTAACGGTGTGGGGTGTACACTTTAAGATTGAATAAATGCAGCACGGATGTCAACTTTGTAAATTTGGTGCATCCAGGAAACAAAGGGGAACGTGATGCATCAAGTAATCTTTGATATTCAGCCGGCTTGTCTGTGAAATTATCTTCAACATCTTCAGCATGAGTCCAGTGTTTAATCTCACTGTTTACGTTGATATCAGTGTCACTCAGATCACACGTATTATCAGGAAATGTAGTATCGTTTGTAACCATTTCTGGTTCATGTTCGGTTCAGTGGAAGTTTGCACCCTGCTACTAGCTTCTGACGACTCGCCATGCAAAAAACCTATCTTATAGTTCGGCATAAATCACGCCTTGATAGATGAAATCTGATTGTATGTAGGTTAGGAAACTTATTGCGAAGTTCACATTGTGCACTGGACAGGAAATGTGTGTCTCGTTCATCCTTTTCTAATGATCGAGCTGCTTTGCACATTATCCACTTTTGATTCATAATTCCCTCTCTAACCGTACATCCATTCACGGTCCATTCTACACAACTCCAAATGAAAGTTAAAGCTAAAAACTACAAAATATGATAATGCATAATAAATTACTTATATTTAAAATAATAAATATAAAACAACAATACTAAACTATCTTTGGAAATGATATATAATGATATGGTCTTGCATGGCGAGTCTGTATAATATTATAACATCTATATATTATATAGATATATACTACTGATTATCTTATATGTATATATACTAATATATATATTAATATCTAGAATATATATATAGATCTAATAACCAAATATATTAATATATGTATATATAATTCTGCAACTAACTATTATATATAAATCAACGAATTGTACAAAAAATTATGATAAACAGAAATTCACGAGGTTGAAGAATAAAACTAACCTATTTTTGGAAGGACGAGGAGTAGGCGAAACTCGGAGGGGAAACAGGGGAGGACGGCGACAACGTGTCAAAAGGAGTAACTGTGAACCATAATAATTAGAATAATAGTTGTAGTTATAAAAAACTACGTACAATTATCACAAAACTACTCCCTCACCTCAATTGGGCTAGGATAATAGTAGCAGAATCGAGTGGTGAGCGAAGGCGGCGTGGAGCTAGCTCACGTATAAGGTTGAATGGAAGGACAAGATGAGCAGACGGAACTCGGATGGAGGTAACAGGACGGAGTACAACGACAAATGGTGTCAAAGGGTATAACTGTAACGAACCATATTAATAATAAGTGAGGATAATAGTTATAGTTATGTAAAAAATCACAATTAATTATCAACAAAAACAAACCCTCAACTCACGTGTTTTCCCCCTTTTTGGACTCGTTTAAGGTCGCTAAACCGGCAACTTGTTAGAAGTGAGGATGAATTGTCGTGTGTAGCTACACCGCCAACTTATGAAGTATCTAATTCATTGTCAATATTTAATCAATAATCACAACTTATTGTAAATCAAATTATAAAATTAAGTAACTATAAGTTAACATTTTTGATGTTAATTCACACAACAAATCACCAATGACGCTTACTTGGCAACAATTCACACAAAAAATGGTAGAAAAGCACAAAAATATCACTGAAATTGGTTCAGCCATTTCATCGAACACTTTGCGGGCATATGCATTATTTTGTAAAATTACAAACATTTAGAATTTCCAATCAATCTACTACACACCAGATAACATAAATCAAGCAAAAATTACACTTAAACAAAAAATTAAGGCTCAGTTTAACATAAATTCGAAAGTTCAAATTCGTAATCAAAAACTAACCTAATTTTGACTGTTGTAGTGCTGGACGATAGTGGCGCAGGGAAGGGCGACGGTGGTGCAGGCGGCCAGGCACGACGACGGCGGTCGAACGCGGTGGAAGGTGGCCGGAAAAGAGAGGCAACAGCGCGGCGATTTTGGAGTCGAGAGGGTTTCTGTGTGAAGATTGAAGAAGAGGGGAGAACGAGTACTGAATGCGTCGGGGTTGGGGTTATTTAGAACAGACTTTTTTCAGCGGTTGTAAGGCTAGGAACCGCCGAAAATGCCCCGTCGATTTTTTAAATGAGCATTTTCGGCGGTTGTAAGGCTAAGAACCGTCGAAAATTCCCCGTCGATTTTTTAAATGAGGATTTCCAACACCTCATTTTCAGCGGTTGTGACATAGGAACCGCCAAAATGACATATTTTTGTCAGTTCTACTGAAAACCACCGAAAAAGTTGTTCCAAGTTACTCATTTTCGGCGGTTTCTACAATAACCGCCGAAAATGAGGTGCCGAAAAAGGCCCTTTTTCTACTAGTGAGATCAGTACACAAAAATCTCCCAGCCAAAATCTTCAACAGAAGCCGTTCTAAATTGAAAACGAAGAAGGAGAACACCAGGGCGTAAAGAATTCAAACACAGCACAACAAATCGAGAAGTGAAGAGAAGGAGAATACCAGGCAGCGAATCAGCCAAACAACCCAACGACAGTCAAAGTGTAGGCAAAACCTCACGAACAGTGTCCGTGATTAGCAAAGATAGACAAGTTTTCGGGATTAGGGTTACCAGTCGAGAAGAGAAGAGAAGGAGAATGCCAGGCACCGAATTGACCAAACGAGTCAACGATAGACAAAGTGCAAGCCAAACTTCAGGCATAATATGCTGAAGATTTGGGGCTTAGGGCTACCAGTCGACAAGTCGAGAAGTTTAGGGTTACCAGATCGACGAGTCGGGAATTGAAGGGAAAGAGAAGAATGACGAGTCGATAATTGAAGGAAAGGGTAGAAGAATTGGGATTGAAAGGAAGGAGAAGGAACAAACCAAACCGGTCTGGTTTATTTAAGAAAATAAATCGGTTCAGTATGGGATCAATCAGGGCGCGCCATGTGGCAAGTATGGGCGGAAATTGAAGATTGGTTGACGGATGAAAAACGGTGTAAACGTGGTGGGTGGGGAAAGTAATTTCCTAAACCTCATGGGTGCGTCGTGTAATTTCGCTAAACCCCATGGGTGGGGGATGTAATTTTCCCTTAAACAAACTAGTAAACATGTGACCAAAAAGAGAGGTTAATATTGTAATTAAACAAAGTTTAGGGTGGTCAATAGTTAATAAACCCGAAATTAGGAGTTTAATTTGGTTAGGAATGAAAATTTTAAGTTTAAGTAAGTTTGGGGGGCAAATTGTAATATCTATAAAACTTGTGGGCCAATTCATAAATTCTGGAAAATAATGAGGAATATAGAATGAACTTGGTCAATCCTAATTGGAGATAGAGTGTTGACCAAATTTAGGGAAGAAATTTTGAAGTTGAAATTAAATAAGGATTTTAGTATATTTGTAAGATTATAAAACTAGTGAGGTAAAACCATAATTATGGGAAAGTTAATATGGAAACCAACATGACATTGGGGTCTGTTAGGGAATTTTCAAAAGTTAAGGGTTGAGTTTGTATGTAAAGATTAGAAAAGATATGGGGCTCAACTGTAAATTAGGAAAGTTTTAGGGTGAGTTTAAACTTAGAATAGCTTAGGTGTTGTTTAGAAGTTTGAGGAAATTGGTAGTGAAGCTTTGGGATGATTGAATATGAATTTAAAACTATAGGTTATATAAATGGAATTGGAATGGAATTGTAAACTTCGGTAATAGTGGAGGATTTATATGATACTAATCATAACATTGAGAATCATGAGGATATACATATATGTATATGTATGTATATATATATATATATAATTAAGGGATTGGAACTTTGGAATAATGGAGTAAGAGATGGGAGTTATAAGATATGTAAATGTATATATATATATATTCAATTGGGATGAAATTGTAGACTTGGAAAATGTTGGTGGAATAGTTAAACTATTAAGAGAATTTAAGGAAGTGAGGAAGTGGATTATAAGTGAGGATTATAATAAGTAAGAGTAAAGGTTGGTATAAATTTGAGAATTATAAAGTAATACATTAAGCACATGATCTTTAGTGTAAGTGTTGAATTAATAAAGAATTCAAGGAATTTTATAACTCATAAGGATTAATATGGAACTCATAAAGTATGAGACTATATAATATAACCCTAAGAGAGGAAAATTGCATTATACTACACTAAGTATGAAAGGCCTTAATGGGCATGCCTAAAGTTGGTAAGAAATTATAAGAACCTTATGGCATTGGTAATGTAATTGTGAAACCATATAATATAATTGGTAAATTAAGTTAAGAGAATTAACTTAATCTCGAATGGAATACCTTGAGTTATAACCCGATTAATAACTGATAATTAATCAATGGGGTTAACTATAAGGTGGTTAGTAATTATACGGGAATACCGGATGGTTTAAGACTTGATAAGGAATTAATACATAGTGTTGTATTCCAGACCGGAGAGGTCAAAGAACGGACGCGGGACATCACATTAGCATTCCTCAGGTGTACGGTATGGTTTCGTTGTACCCTGCGTGTTACCGAGGTTCCCTCGTCTTGTTTGCTATTTGTTGTGTGATAATGACCAACAAGATAATTGTATGGAATATGGTTTATTGCATTGTTTGTGCTATTGTAATTGCTAACTTGATTGTTGTGTATTGATCTACTAACTATACATTAGAGTAGATATAACATACACACAAGGAATATTTGATTATGGTTAAAAACTTCAAGAGGATTAAATATCTAAACTTAACTAAAGTGGACATTAAATGAGAATGTCTCACTAACTCCCTAAACATTTATTTGGAATCTGTAAACAGGATGGTCTGAACTAACACACTATGAGTAGGATAAATGTCCATTGGATACTACTACCGTACTTGGTTACCGAGGAGAGCGAGGAGTCCAGGAAGTACAAGCCACATGCAATGAGATTATAGGATTTGGCATCTGCATCAGATCCGTTTTCCCAGGGATCATGTCTTTAGACATGGTCATCCTTGAGTCAGTGATTGGCTTCCATTGTCCATCAACACATTGCTACAGGGCATGGATTTATACTGGAATCCTTGAGTCAGTGATTGGCTCCGATCGTCTCAACATACTATCTTGAGACGTGGTTTAAGTAAACGTCATATTGACTTTGGTTTACTTCATTTGAGAATTCAACACTCATTTTCAAGGGTTCATAAATACCCATACAAATTTTACCTTTAACTAGAACAAGGAACAATCCCATTGTGAGGATTGCATGAGAATATACAAGTTAAGGATAAGAACAAGATTCCAATTAATATCTCAAGAAAATAACAGAGGACTGACTCATTATACTCGAAGTCTTACTCTTGTTTGATACTACACTTGATCTTAGCCAAAAGGCTGAGAAAGCTATGTCTTACTCTTGTTTGATGTAATGTTTGTTTGGGTGATTACTATTACTTGCTATCGTGATGTGTGTTTAATGCACTTCTTATGTTGTTTCATAAAATCAACCACATGTATATCGACCAATTAGTTGTGTGTAGTCTGGTAACACTTGGGTTATACGTTATCATACTCAGCAAGTTGTGTTGAGCCTGTTGAGGCCAATCATTTTCAAGTACACATCGAAAGACGTCTTTGGAGTGCGGGGTCGGGTAGTTAGAAGCACGCTACTCTTGTGGTTTACGGATTTGGGATTATACTCCTATTTATACTATTTTGAATTTGTATTATATCGCTCCCTTGCATATTGTTTGAGGTTGTGAATTACGGATTTTCTATCTCTCGGTCATCACAGTGTTTTATATGTTTGTGAATTTGGAAACCTTGTTACTCACATGGGTGTGTAATAGCGGTAACACCCGTGGATAGGTTTATTGTAATACTTTCATTGCATTGGACGAGTTAAATACAATAATGATCGGATTAGGATTGGATTACGAGTAGGGGTGTTACATAGACTTTGGGGAAAAATGCCTCAATTGTCAAAAGACCAAGTCCGTACTAGATGCTGGAAAATGTAGAACATGTCTATGAACATTATAGATGGATTCCCCCAATTAAGGGTGGGATGAACCATATGTGCGCTATTACAGACCGATGCATGAGGTATGCAAGTTCATATCAATGGAAGAGTACCTGTAAGGTACTGAAACTAATGAACTTATCCTAGTATGAAATAATCTGGAGTTATAGGGTGCCAAAGGCTATCATAGTAGGCACACATATCTGACTGATCTCAAGATTTCAGAGACAAGTGCGAGAAGCACTAAGTACTAAACTGTAGCTCAATATTACATTTCACCCTCAAACCAAAGGTCGGTTCGGAAAGAAGAATATAGACACTTGAGGGTATACCAAGAGCATGTGGCTTGATAGACAATATGTATTTAATTAAGTTCGTGCGCAATAAAAGATACCACATGAAATACCCACAAATTGCGACATAGGTTATATTTAATATATAGTAGAGATAAATGAGATATTATATGGTTAGTCAGGAGTAGTATTATAAAGGCCCAGGGAAGTTACATAATTCTCTTATCTCAAATTTTCCTCTCCATCTAAAACAATTAAAATGGTTTGCAATTCTTTTATTCTTACCGATATTATATATATATATACTTATTCCCAACTCTTTAGAGGTTATAATGTCCTTCAATCCTAAGGGTTCAAATTAGATTTTGCTACCTATAATAAATAATTATTATCATAAATTCTAGGAGGACAATTCAAACTTTACCTCTTCCTAAAATATCTTTCTCTTCCTGAAATTATGTTTAATAATAAATACGTTTCCCCACTCTACACGATCTCCACTCATCTCCTAATTTATTTATTAATTAAATAACTATTTATTTGTTTTAAACAATCTTTCTCCTTAAAAGATATTTATTCGTTCTTATCATCTTTCAACGATCAACTATTCTTTCTTTTAATTATTTTCATTCTAATTAAGTGGTATCACCTTGTTTTTCTAACTCGTTGAATCTAGATTCATCTATGGATTACAACGTTAATCATTTATTCAACTTTCAAATTATTATCATATTACTTATTAAATTCACCTTTCAAATTATTTTACAACATCGATTATTAATTTTTCCTTCTCTAAATCAATTATATTCATTAATTATTTATTATAATCCCTTCCTTTATTTTAATCATTTCCTATTTATAATCACGTACTGCCTCACGATCATCTTCACCTTCACCGTATTGCCATTACGCTTCTCTCTCTCCTCAAATGTAACACCCCTACCGCTAATACCGTCATTACCGTCCAATCACAGCGTACTTACATACCTTCACAGCGGATACTTACATACACAACGGTGGGTGATACAATGTCGTTAGCCACCCACGTGACTAACAAGGCTACTACTACTACATACAGCATCGGTCTGATGGACCGGAATATCCGAGTGCTACACAAATACATTCCTTACTACAATTACAACCAAGTACTACTGCTTCCCATTCAATACAATACTCCATAAGTTCAATACAATATAATACACCGAGTTTACTAAGATCCTTATAAAAATACAATACCTCCCTCAATTTCATACACATTCATTAAGAGTCTAACATCTACCCATTCCTCACAAGCTACTTACTCTTTAAGTACATGGTATACCCCTTGGTACCCTTCTACAACATGGCTACAAGCCTTACCCAATTCACTACTATCTACCTTTCACTCCTAGCTATCCAAACTTAGTTGTTGGTCTCTTACTGTGGTCATGCCCGCTTCGGGTACCTGCACACTAAAAACGTTGCCCCTAAGGGCTCAGCTTTCGCTGCATATGACTTCCGCATACCCCGCATACTAGCGATGGTACGCCGACCACTTGGTCGAATACATGCAATTCATTTTACAACATACATACATACATGCTTCATAAATCATACTACGATACTACACAAGGTATACATATATACGCACAGTACAATACACGCAACGAAGACAATACAAGTCAACCAATACTTACTTACCATCTTCCGAAATACACATACACAATACATACACATTACATACTCAATACGCAATACTTGTTAGCTCCATTTGTCCACCCAGGTTAATCGGGTGGAGGTTACTCTTTTACTCGGGGTCAATGACTTACACCAGCCAAGACCATTACTCATACAATACTTTACTTTACTTACTACATACTCAAGTCAAGTCGTCGGGACCTCCGGCCCGGGGACTACTCTGTCCCACCACCGGGATTTACTTGGTTCACTAATCCAGGATGCTACCCATTTAAGGGGTTTGGGCCGTGGACCAGTTTAAGAACCAGGAATCGGATCCAACCTCTTGTGTCTTCTCATCCTCACGCATGGCCGAAACTATATCGGACTTCTACTCATTCCAATTTACTCAATACTTACGTTATGAGTTAGGTGGTTAGGAATTAGTAGAAGTTGTTCACGTACAAGCCACACAATAATTCAATACTCTCATACACATACATACAAGGTATAATACATTACGAAAATACACTACAAGGTACATACACAATTATCCTCATCCATTCATTTCATGAATTATACAAACTATTGTTCAAGACACATATATCAGGAACAATATAAATCAAGCACAAGTAAGTGCAATATAGTCTGATTCATGCATTTATCTTATTTAGGTGATCAAATAAGCACACAAATCGGGGTAACCAGGTTAGGATACAGAGCATGAAGAAATCATATCTTTTACCGGAATTTACTTTACCGGGTGTTCCCTTGGTTCACTCTCGTTCCTCGAGTCTTATTCTCAAACCAATGACTACATGCCAAATGGTTCAATTAATACTAAGCATTACAATACATACATAACTACTACTCCCGTACTTACCCCGTTATCCCGTCGTTTTGGTTTAACTTAATGTTCTTAAACTTACAATTTTCTTATTGACTCCTCATACTTGTTTACACCTCTTAGGGCCTTTAAACATCATTAATCAAGTACTAATTATCTTATACTAACATTACCATTCATTACCTTTCCTTAAGACCCACTTAATAAGCATAAAATTCATTTTTGGTGTTGGTCCGGGACCTTGTCCGGGTCCTTAGTCCCGGACCAACACTGGTCTAAAGTTTCGGCTGAATTTCTTTTATGGTCCGGGACCTTGTCCCCATCCCAAGTCCCGGCAGATGCTTGGTTCAACTCTCGGCACAAATAAAAGGGGTGGTCCGGGTCCTTGTACCCTAGTCATGTCTCGGACCCTTAGTTCTGTGTACTCTCAGGTTGTTCTGATGGGGTGGTCCGAGTCTTGGTCCTGGACCTAAGTCCCGGACCACAGCAGGTCTGTTACAGATTTTTTGCATTTTTCTTCCTCTGTTCAATTCCTTTCTTGTCCAATCAATTCCAAATGTTCCTACACTTAACCCCACATGTATAAGCACCTAATTAAGCTTCTAAACATCCTCGAATCCTTTACTAACTTCTCCCTTGTTTTCATACTAATTCACACACTTTACCTTCTACATTTTCACTGCAATACTTATAAATTCTCCTTAGGTTTGTTTTGCTATAGATTTTAGTTCCTATATCCTCCATACATAGTTTCATCTCCTAATGCCATTTCCAAGGCCTACAATACATTACCTTACCACTTCAAGTCCAACACTCATTCACTAGGTTTTGAACATAGGTTCTCCTAGTTTCTCCAATACATTCCAACACTCCTTGCTACAGATTTTACACTCTTTCATTCACATACTAGTACTACCATTCCTTGGTTACTAAACTTCTCTACTAACTCCAATACACACCTTGGTTCTACCATTCACCAAGTCATCCATAAATGCACAATTCCTACCCAAATTTTGTTATAGTTCACCTACTTTCCTTACTTAGCCATACACATACTTTCTCATCAAATTCATTCCTAATCTAGACACACTGCTAACAGAGATTATTGTAGGAAAAACTATATACAAAATGGATAAAATAAATAACTAAACCTACACTCTACTACGGGTAGCAAATAAAACCCGGTCGGAATATAGCATGAGCAAATTACGACCAAGAGTATCAAACCCAAGGGACTTATAGAAAATTAGTCCTAATCCGATAATAACCTATTCTAAGACAGGGGGAAATTGAAATATTTTCTAATCCTAATCAAAACTAACTAAACTAAGTGGTATTTACAAGGAGATTATTCTTTATTCAGGGTTTTAAACCATCTAAGTATCAACATGAACTCGAAACATAAACACAGCCTTCGAATTAACCAACAATTGAATGCGCCGGGTGTCATGCCGGATACCAGATGCACGGCATATTCAAAGACTCTGAATATGCCGGACATTGGCCACCCGGCAGTGAATCCGGCATAGTCAATATGCGTATTCTTATTCCAGTTTCTGAGAAGAAAACAGAAGACTCATTACCTATTAACAATTCGAGCATATGTCATGCCACGAAATGAACAAAGTAATGGGAAAGATGGATTAATTCTCACTCTTACTACTAACTCTTAATTCTTAAGAAGAGAGTAGGAAGATCATTAAGAGAGTCTAACCTATTCTACTTGGGATTCATCTTCCACAAGTAAAATTTGCATGAAGAGAATAAGAGATCAACCAATTCTCCTTCAATAAGAACCTTACTCTTAATAAACTTGAAGTTATATTAAGAAGAACACATTGTTTTACAAAGAGAGTTTCATTCCCTAACCAAAGAACAAACAAGGAATTCCTACTCCACCATCCACTCAAATCGAGAGAGAGAATACACAGGAGATAAGAAGATTGGATGTAGCCTTAACCCCCATGGATTCTTCTCCTCACGTGGAAAGTTGCATAGAACCTCCTTGGACACCAACACCTTGGAATGAGGCGAAAATGGAGTAATGTATGGAGTGTAATATGATGTTGAAGTGTATTGAAAAGTGTAGCCCCTCGTCCTATTTATAGGCATCACATTCTTCTCGTGCCGGATGGCATGCTGTGCAAATTATACCCGGCATATAATAACCACGTGCCCAACTGCTAACGGTCGAAACCGCCGAATCTACGCGAAAAGGTACCAGTGCCGGACATGATATATCCGGCACCACACCCGGCATAGGTTGGTTTGGCAACGGTCATTAACTGCCATCGTCTGGTCAACCGAGGCGACTTTTCACATGTATGCCGGATTGGATATACCCCAACGCACCCGGCATAGAGTCCTTTTCTGCTCCACGCTTGTGCCGTGCAGGTATGATCCGGCCCTATGTCCGGCAGTTTGGTCAGAAATGTTCCCTTGCATGAAAAACATATAAAAACATTAATCTGAACAAATAGTAGACTTAATACATAATAGCATAAATATTAATTATTCTATCCTTAATTTGGCTAATAATCTTATAATTAAATATACTAAAAATGATAAGTCTGAGGCTTATCACACACCCTTACAAGGGTCCTACCAGCAATCAAAGAAATCTCAATACATCAATACTTCCACAATCCACAAATACACATACACATTACAATTGGCTCCAAGGCCTACAATTCACATACTTGCTCACAAATACTCAAACTTACATATCTACAATACTAGTACAATATTTTGGGTTTCTTAAATTGGTTTACCCATTCCCGTTACTCTAATGCATTAAATTTAGCATTCAAGAAAGAGTTCTTACCTTAAGCTCTTATTTCCTCTTTTCTTTTCCACTTTTCTCCTCTCTTTCTTGCACAAATCGGTCACATGGGGAATGGAGTTGCCAAACTCCATTCCCATCACCCAAAGCACACAAAACAAGTATAATTAACATACTAACCCTTAAATTAATGCTAGTTCATAGAAATGTTTAGAACACTAATTTTAGGGTTTACCTTTGGAGTGTTTTAGGAGGGGTTTTAGCCCTTGGTTCAAGAAGTTGATTCCACCACCATTGCAAGGTTGAATTGATGCTCGAAAGAGGGAGAAAAATAGGGCATTACAATGGGAAAAAGTCGGCTACAAAAGAAGGTGGAGAAAGCATGAAGTTTTCATGAAGATTTTTACATTAATGGAGAGAGGAGACTCCAAGCTACCCATTGATGCTATTTTCTCTTTGAATGGGGAAAAACCATGGAGATGAACTTCCTCATTTTTGGATTTTTAAAAGAGAGAAGTGTATAGAATGATGAGGGGAGTAAGAATATGAAATTACTTTTACATTTGGAGCTCACCTGGAGGTAGAGCATGGAGGTAAAGTGAGGTTGCCATTGTTGTTGTTGAGAGCTTCAAAAATCGCCAGCCACAAGGGGGAAGGAGAGAGAATCGGCTGGGGAAGAAGAGAATGGGAGAGAGAAGAGGGAAATGAGAGGTGAGAGAATCCCTCCCCCCCTCTTTTGTACTTTATTTTACTTTTTGCTTTTTGATTTAATTAGTTAGTGTGTGAGTGTGTGAGAGGGGTTAATTAACCCATTAAAACCGGCCCCTCACATTACTACTAGTCGGAGCGTTTTTCGTCTTTTACAGAAAACGCTCGTTATTTTACCCAGTTTCGGTACTATTCACTAACTGGGCCCGTTTTCCGAAATTTTCTCATTTCTTTAATTTTATTGGTTATTAAGCTTTCATTAATGCTTAATTATTGTTATTTAATGATTTATATTTTTTACGGGTTCGTTTGACCATTTAAAGTCACGTTTTCGGGTTTTCTCGAAAAACGTGCACTAAAGCTCTATTGGTGTTTTAATGCATTATTTAGATCCGTTTTCTTCGGGAGTTGTTCCCATATATTATTTTGGCCTTATTAAGCCCTAGGAATCCATATAATACACTAACCGCGGTCTCATACCTCCTATGGTTATTTAACGCTTATTTAGCGTTTTTCGCTTTTTAAGCGTTTCTTTATTTCTTTTGGATTTATTTTTCCTTACCAATATTACTTAGGCACCATTAGGCCCTTTAATACCTATTAGGATAATTTTAATCGTTATATTTAAGTTCGGGGTATTTCAATCTACCCCCCTTAAGAACTTTGTCCTCAAAGTTGTTCAAGGTTATAGGATTGCTATACTTACTCATTCATACATGTCTAATACCAAAAGTCATACATTCTTCCTCCTTACAATTCCCCAAATCCGTTACTCAAGGTTTCTACTTCCCGTACCATACAAATGTACCATTATTACTCCAACCCGCATTACATCCAACCATCTGGTTCCACATTACACTGTTCATACATACATACAGTGCAAAGCTATCCCCAAAGCAATGCAATACACATTACAATCCCGCAGGCACTCAGGTCATCTAGACCCAGGACTCCTCTATGTCCCGCTGCCCTTGGAATAACACGATATAATATACTACCACCGTTCTCCGGTATCAGCTTCCAA
This sequence comes from Limonium bicolor, assembly GCA_023374045.1. NCBI lineage: Eukaryota > Viridiplantae > Streptophyta > Magnoliopsida > Caryophyllales > Plumbaginaceae > Limonium > Limonium bicolor. Next base: position 236,460,722 of record CM041780.1, read on the forward strand.
CAATCCTCAATCTCCAGTCTAAGGGAAATTCTTTCACCACTACTAATTAGAAATTTTTCTAAAACACACAACTCCAAATTTTAATTTATATTCATTACATCTATTCTAAGCGTGATTCTTGTGACCACTTGAGGGGAGCTTTAAGAATCATTCGACCCTGATGTGATCAGCATCAGTGTTGAACTATCTTTCCACCCCAATTTGTGTTCGGTTTCCCTTGATCTGATCAGGATCAAGTTCGACTTCCCACATCAGTTTCAAACAATCAAATAATTCGATTATTTCAATTTTCTATCTTTTTACTCTTCCTAGTCATAATTATAATTTCATACAACTCCAAAGGATGGAATTTTGTCCATCGATCATCCTCACTCTACTTCCCAAATACTTTACTCTGAGATTCAATACCTAAGTGCTCATTTCATCAACCTTCGCTACTTCCATCCATTACAACTCTCCATCATCTCAACTATTCTAACTAAGGAATACAGTACTTATGGGATTCAGTTGTCCTCAATTTACTTCCAATAACATGCCTACGAATACACTACTCATAGGCTACATTCCTCTACTACTCTTAATCAATTCGTACTTTTTCTTTAAGGCTACAATACTTGTGGAACTCCATCCACTACTCATTACTCTTCTTTACCAATACTCTTACCCTGGGGTTACAAGATGGGTATACTCGTCCTATGGTATTTGCATCTCTCGTACCTAATTACCAAAATTACAATGTGCATGAATACATATGTTTATTTAACATAAGTATCAATCATCAATTCAATTCTCCTTTGTGCTATGCACATTATAGTTTTATGTGTTTTATTCGTGAAACTTACATTAAGCGGTTTTAGCTCTACCCCCCTTAAAAGGGATTACGCCCACGTAATCTACCATATGTTATTATTGAACATTGGTTCATTTGATTCGGCCACTCTGAAGCATTTCAGCTTCTCTATGGTTTATTACATGATATACTCTGGTCAAAGGGTCTTAACCATACCACTGGTTTAGTCTTTGCACCAAGAATTCCTATATGAGTTTATTTAACTAATAGTTAATTCGGTTCTAGCCTATTTAGGCTTCAAGGCATTGATTGTCATTCTCTCATACTTACTAGGTGTATTAAACCTTTAGCTAGGGCCCACTAGCTTCTGCTGCGTGACCCTGATAACTTGGGTTACTCACCCTTCATGTTATCCTTAATGTGCTACACATCACCTTTTTATCCCTCTATTGTGGGAATAAGGTTATTAAACAAATGTGGTATTCTTTTACCGTGTTTGAACTCACTAAGTTTAGATTGTAACCAGCTCTCTGGTAATCTATTATACATACTATTCGTATTCCCACGATTATTCACTAGGTTCCTCCGACTTATTGTCGAGTGAGGTTAAGTCACTACTTTATTTTAGTGCTTCCTCTGTTGTCACTAGTTTCTGAATTATACCAGTTTCTCTGGTTCAGTACAAGTGTTCTTTACTTGTATGACCTTGCATTCTCTATGCGTCGGTCCTAGTGACTTTCCTCCGTCTTCTTTCACCCTTTATTCCAATGGAATTCACATCTTGTGATTGTTAGTGTGCTTTACGCTCTTCACGCTTCTTTGGCCTTAGGCCGCACGGTTTGTTGCTAAATTTGCTGACCTGGCTTATGCCATGTTCGTTAGTGAAAAGAAAGGTTTACTACGATTTACATTCTCCATATCCCTTGCTATCCCACTTGATCATTAGCTGCACAAGTGCAATACCAAAACACTCAGTCATACAGAGTGCAGAGGCGTAAACACTTGGCAGTAAGTCACTTATATGATAGGAAAGAATATTTCTGCCAGTCTTCTCATACTTATACTCCGTGTCATTGACTAACTACTTCCTCATAGCGGTCGCTTGTTGCGCACCGTATTCTTACTCGCTATACAACATCATTCTTACGGTCTTTGTTACTGTGGTAGTTATCTTCACTCCTTGCTATTGTCGTTGGCACCATTTCCTTATGGTGTGAATACATCGGGGGTTTCCAATGTTCGTGTGTATGACGGTTATCGTAGCATACCGTAATGTTACTATCTTCCCAATGTGGAGATGTTTCATTTCAATTCAGGTTTCATGTGTAGGCTAGCTTACCTCACATCCCTTCATCATTTATGATACAATTTACCAAGTGTCTTGGTTGACAATGGATGAAGTAATTTATCGGGTTACAAGCTCTCTTGAGCGTTGGTCATTCGTGGTATACAATGTGCACTCACATTGATTGTTTTTGACAATTACTGTCTCCTCAGTGATGAGCATTAGTTATAGGCTCTAGCTGTGCAGTTTTACTTTTGTATGTACATCACCGGAACATCCCAAGAAACTTCAAGGGTTTTCTGGTCCCGTTCTCCAATTGAAGAGTATTCTATCATTAATAAATGAAAATTCTTGTTGAGGGGTTTGTCTCCACTCTGAAGTCTCATGACCAGGTTTATTATGTTAGTATTCTTACAATAGTTCTCCATATGCTTGGGTGCACAAGGAGTATACTTACTCCTTCAAGTCGTAATGATTTGGAAATTTCTTTTCCTTGTTCAATCACCTCTTGGTGACATCTACATGTACAAGCTTTATTCTTATAGTAGATGGAAGCCTTTTCTAAGGGTTCACCTCTTCACCACATTGGTGGTCCTTGGTTAACGAGAGGTACCTTTCCTCGGGTTTCCCGTAGTGTCCAAGTGTGGACTAGGCCAATGTTGGCATTATCATGATTCTTATGCCTCTGTGTTACCATTTCTACATAAGGCATGAAGGAAAATTAAAAGCTTTGTCAGCTGTATATAGCCTGATGCTCTAGTGACAGTGACATTGAGGTAGCCTTTACTCCAAGCCACTCATTATGCTGAGTTCATATTGGGTGGTTCAGTTGTCGATCTATTTGTCGTATGAAGCAATATCTCTTGCGAGTCTTGTTATTAAATGGTGTGGATTTACATAACGTAGTCGGTTTGTGGCTTTTAAGCCTTATTACTGCAAGCTATGCTCTTTGCAAGCTGCTTATATATGTTTCCACTCATTGTATACCCCATAGGTTGGAGGTATTACTGGGCTCCATGGTAAGTCGTAGCATCACGCTTCCGTTCATAGGAGACTCCTTTAGGCATCTGGTGTTAATCAGTGCCTTTTGTAATTTAGGGTATTTCCTATTAAGTGAATCCCTTCGGTGTCCTAACCGAGTATGCATTCCAGCTCCGTGCTCTTGTCATGACGCTTGTCTGACCGTTGTCAATCCAGACACCCTTCGAGGATCGCTTCTGGGTGTTGTTGGTTACGCCGTTACATCCGGCTAATGTTTATGATGTGTTGTGTCCACTATACCGCCTTGTGGTATCATATTTGAGTTATCCCCTTTAGGGTTATAATGTCTCCCGTTCCTGGGTAGACCGTTTATACTTCTTCTAGTGTTCTTGACTAGGTTCAAGACCCTCTCCAATCGTGGATCATACTTCGTGATAATATTGTGATCGCTCTTGGGAACTCCGTCCCGTTTGTTGATCATCAATGTGTTCACATTAGACACTTGCCTTACTGTGTTCAGGCTGGGTATCCTTTCCAGCTGTCATGTAATTGTTTGAAGTCCTTGAGACATATCCAATGTCTATACTTACTAGTTTGTGCTCTTTGCACTGCTTTATCCTCATTCCTTATCTTCAGATGGATTCTCTGAGTTCCTTTATACTTATTACTTAGTTGAGTTCCTTCTCCTTGATCGACTGAGGTGTCCAGCTGTGAGCCTCGATTTTAAACCATATCCTATGTCGATTAATGTTGATTAGGATCTAATCGGGTTTTAGGTCCACTTATAACCTAAGTTTAATAACTAAGTCATATAACCATAATTATTAAAACCTAAGCTAGCTCACTGGAACCTATTATGAGTCGCCACCTAATTTTAGCCTAGATCAAATTAGGAAAGGAGAGTTCGGATTCGGGGGCTTGATATTCGACTTAATTAGGGTTCAAATTACTTTCATTACCCTTCCTAGGTCATTTTTCCTCTACTCGGTTTATTTACGGCTTTCTACAAAGTTGTTTTTAACCTAGGTGTGCGCTTCTATTTTTTTATTTTTTGACGTTTTTTTGACAGAAAATTAAAGTGAAATTGAAAGTTACCTAAAATAGGGTTTCGGAGGAAGAATTAGGTCAAATTTTAATTACGTCCGTGGCCACGGACCTAATGTCCGAGACCACGGACCCCAGTTGAATTAAGTGATTTCGAAAACAGAACTAAAATAAAAACGCAAACTTGAAAAGTCCGGGGCCACGGACAGGGTGTCCGTGGGCCCAGACATGTACTGACAGAAACCCTAAAATTTGAAAAATTGAAAAATACAAAATCCCGCCACCGTCTGTGGGTGTCCGTGGTCACGGACAACCCGTCCGTGGTCCCGGACAATGAGTCTGAGGTCACGGACAACCCACGGACAGTGGGTTTTTTATGGTTCCCGAGGGTGTTTTGAGCTCAAATTTTATAGGTGTGTAGCCTGAAAGATTTTAAACACGTTAGTAACTGAAAGAACTCAATTTGACATCAAAATTAATACGAAACTTAGCAGACAAGTAACAACGCAGTAGCTAAAACAATTAGCGATACAGAAGCGAAAAAGAGTTAGTTTAAGCCCAAATTTGGAGGCAAGACTGATAATGTCGTGGAGAGTTAGGAAAGTGGAATTTCTACCTGTTTTACCTTCGGGTTCACAACGATTCTTCACACCGGGATTCGTAGAGTGCTCCGTTTGTGGCAGACCCGAAAGGTTTTCAAATCGAGCTTCTGGTGGTTGGTTGTTCTTGCTCTTCTTCACGTTTTGGTGATGTTTTTGTGGGGTTTTGATGATTACTGGTGCTTTGGGGATTGGAAAACGTGTTTAGATGGTGATTTCGGGGGATTTTCGGTATGATTCGGGTGGCCGGGTGTTGGAAAACGTGAGAGAGAGAGAGAGAGAAGGTTGTGGCTTCTGTCTTCCTAGGGTTCTTGAGCATATGAGATTCCCCTTTTATCAAAAAACCTATCCTTTATATAGACTTTCTTAAAGATAAAGAAAATCTAGTAAAAGTAAGATGTTTTTATATTTTAATTAAATGACTTCCCAAAGGAATTTTGCTGTGAAATTTTAACCACGTGTCAAGGATGGAAATTATGAATTTTCTGAAGTGGAATCGGATTTTTTAAATGTTGGAATATTTTTAAATTGAATTTCCCGTCAGATTCAGTCAGAAATTGCTAGAAAATTATTGGAAATTCGAAAAATCAAAATTCCAACGCCATTATGCTTAAAATGTCATCCTCTATCATGGGTTAAAATATCAAAGCATTTCAAGCTGATTTGGGCATCTTTTGGAGGAGAGAGAAAGCCTATAGGAGGTCTTAGGAGCCTTAAAAAATTACAAAAACGCCCCTGACAATGACGGAGCTGCTCCCCACGCCCTGAAATGCGCCGATCGAGCCGGGATCTCTCACCACTTGATTGCAATGCCTCTCACAACACCGAAACCTCGTAGACCCTAACCAGGGGGTCAAAATTTTGGGTATAACAGATTGCCCCCCGTCAACTAGACTTTGTAATGGATGTAAAATTCTGGTTGATGCTTGAGTGATGCCCTAAAATTTTGGATTCCACAAAATCCTCCATGTTGTCCGAAACCACGTTGACTACGTCCAGCTATTCGGAGGCCCTGACTGCCTATGCAACAAAACGCTGTCGAGCATATCTAAGGCGCTGACTATCTATAAGTGAAAATGTGTCAAGCTATTCTACGACACTGACTACCTGGGTGACAAAAATGAAATAATGTCAAGCGATTCTAAGGCGTTGACTACCTGTAACAAATGAAATGATGCAATGTCGAGCGATTCTAAGGCGTTGACTACCTAGGATGTGAAGACTGGATGGTATGCAAATGCAAGAATGCCGAAATGCTAATGATGCTAATGATGCTAATGATGTTGATGATGCTCGGATGCTTCTGGGGACCGAAACCCGTGCCAATGCTCCTGGCTGGACCCAATGTGGACTTTTTGCCATCGCCCCCCAAGCCGGTGTGCAGGGATAACTCCTGGTAAAAACCCTGGGGACTTATTGTCTTTGCCCACCATTCGTTGATCCCAAAAATAAGTTGACATCGCAAAAGGAGGATTTATTGCCATCACCTCTCCAACTCTCTGCCGCCAGGTCTTGTGACGCGCCTGGATAATGCAACTAGGTCTTATGACGAGCCTATATGAATGAGATGAATGCAATGTGTTTGATGAGAGTGGGTAAACTAAAAGGTAATGCTAGGTCTTACTACGAGCCTAAGGGAATGCAACTAGGTCTTATGACGAGCCTAAAGGACGGTTCTAGGTCTTATGACGAGCCTAAGGATGGACCTAGGTCTTATGACGAGCCTAAAGGTTCGATCTAGGTCTTATGACGAGCCTAAAGGTGGGACCTAGGTCTTATGATGAGCCTAAAGGTTGGATCGAGGTCTTATGACGAGCCTAAAGGAATGCAACTAGGTCTTATGACGAGCCTAAAGGTAGTTCTAAGTGAAAGTGAGTAAAATGTATGATGGGTCTAAATGGATGTAGAAGGATTAGGGCTTATGTCAAACCTGGAGATGGTGAGGCTCAAGGCGGGCCTATGGATGCTTGAATGTGAAGGAAGGGCTTAGGACGGGCCTGAAGAAATTTTGTGTGGAGGTAGGGCTTAGGATGGGCCTGTGGATGCTTGAATGTGAAGGAAGGGCTTAGAACGGGCCTGAAGAAATTTTGTGTGATAGTAGGGCTTAGGACGGGCCTGAGGATGTTTAAATGTGGAGGTAGGGCTTAGGACGGGCCTGTGAATGTTTGGATGTGGAGGTAGGGCTTATGCGAGCCTGTGTGATGTATGATGGCGGTGGTGATGTTTGAGCTTTGGGTTCCAATTGGCGTTGTCACAGCAATTGTTGGAATCAACAATTGCCCCCAGCATTTTCCCTTAAGACAATCTGAGCTAGAGTTCATGGCGATCAATCGGAACGATCGATTGCCCCCAGTATTTTCTTTGATTAAACGTGCAAACAAGTCTCGTCCTCACAGGGTCAAGGCTTATGTTTTGATGTGGTTCTTCCTAACCTACACTCGACGTGTTTGGTGTTTGCACTCGTTTCTCACTTACAGTCACAACTTCTCAACCATTGAATTTGACACTTGTTAGATTTACGCATTCAACCTGTTACTTTCACATGATTGGATACACAACTACTAAGTCGGAAGTCTTTTGAGCTTATAACGTGGCTATGGGGTGTAATGAAAGAAAATGGGACGATGGGGGAATGTTTAGGATACGTGGAACTATAAGGGTGACCAAAGCTGCAACTTGCACCTTCTCTCGGACTTGCCTTCTTTGTCCTGAAGTCGTTTGGCTACTTCGTGATGACTTTGTTTATGAGCTTGGGGTTTGGGACTTTTGAGTTGTTCCTAGCACCTTCTCTCTTTTTCCGATTTTGGATTTCTTTGAGGCTTTTCAGGTTTGCCTTTCTTTGAATCTTTTTCCTTCGGGGTTCTTGTGTTTCCCGGTTTTGAACTTTGAGAGCTATTCTTGGTGTTAGCTCATTGGATCCTGTGTCACTTTGGGACCATTTGCGGATCATTTCGTTACGCTGGTAGCAATTTTGCTTCTTTGGACTTGTGAAGTTGCTGTTCGGAAGTCAGGCTCCTTGCCTCCTTTGGTCACCGGGTCGGTTATTCACCATTGGCTGGCTTGTTTGTGGAGCTTGTAGTGTTGTAAAAGAGGTTATATATGAAAAGCTCAGCGGGGGTGCCTAGGGTGTAATGTCAGGGTTCACAAGCTTTTGGCTGTGTGGTGCTATACCTAGGTGCTTCGTCATCCCTAATAGTTGTGTATCTGTTCTTTGTTACTTTTCACAGGTTTAAGCGTAAATTTACAAATTATCTCCTTCAGTCAGAGTCATGCCGTTTACCTCACCTTTGAATGTGATCTCTCTGGAGTCGTGTAAAAATGACACGCTCTTTCGCTCTTGGTTTTACCGCTCAAGGCACTCTCGCGAAGTGTACACTCAGAGACTTGTTTGCACATTTAAACATTATCATTCCTTAACTCAGATTGCCCCCAGTATTGCTGTGGGGTTTATTTAACAAACCTTAGAATGCCCAAGTTACTTACGGAGGGTGATTGCATGTGTGATGGTGAGTGGTGATGGGGTGATTGCTGAATGATTTATCTTTTTGTTCTTTTGGTGGCAGCAGTTTTGTTTTATGTGTCTGATAAAATGGTAGAAATGATAGAATGTTGTGACATGTGTGGCGGCTGCAATGGAGGTGGTGAATACTTGGATGGGGAGGTAATTTTGTATAAGGCACATGAGAGCAAAAGCTCTATTTACAATGCTTAAAGCACACCCTACAAAAGAATTTCGCGCTAGGTGTTCGGATGACGGTGTAACTCATCTAACCTACAGAGGAATGCAAAGCTTCAAAGAACGAGACTCCTTTTTTATTAATGCTTCCTAGAATGTTACAAGACGAAATGAAAACATGCCTATGCAAAGAACTTCTTGAGCTTATCCAAATTGACCAATCCCGGGAGCTCCTCTCCGGTGCTAGCTAGAACTAAACTCGTTGCACCATATGAGAACAGTTGTTTCACCAAGTATGGCCCCGACCACTTGGGTCTGAATTTCCCTCTCGGATCTGGTAGATCAGCCCTAAGTTGCTTTAGCACAAGATCACCTTCTTGAATTCCTCGTTGTTTGACTCGCTTATTGAAAACTCAGGCCATTTGCTTCTGGTAGACCTGGATACATTCAAGAGCTCGCAACCTTTTCTCATCCAAGAAAGCCAAACTGTCGAGCCTTTTCTCCTCCCACTCAGACTCGGGTATTTGCAGCTCGCTCAAGACCCGTAGAGCCTTTATCTTCATCTCAATGGGCAGCACTACCTCAGTCCCGTAACCCAGTGGTTGTCTTTACTGATGTCCTGTAACCCCAAAGAGCCATCAGTAGCTTGAACGACCAATCCCGGTAGGTATCGACCATTTTGGCTAAGATCCTCTTGATGGTTTTATTTGCCGCCTCAACGGCCCCGTTTGCCTGTGGGCGGTAGGGTGAGGAATGATGATGTCGGATTCCATATTTCCTCATGAGTTGCTCAGTTTCGGCCTTGAACTAAACGCCATTGTCTGTAACAATTTCGAAAGGCACACCATATCTGCAGATAATCTCACTCTCAATAAACCGTGTTGTCTGCTTGGCCCCCAGTTGGGCAAAAGATTTAGCCTCCACCTACTTGCTGAAGTAATCAATCGCCACTAGGATGTAACGATGGCCATTCGATGTGAAATACCCCAAACCTTGATGTGTTGCTTAGACATTAAACTATGGTATTTAAAGGCAAAAAGTGCCTTAGAAACAACAGTGAACAATTTAAACCATAGTAAAACGCGATAAAACACTAAGACACAGCTTGAGCAAAAATATGCTCTAAGCTTGGAGTGAACTTGGTTGGGACCCAAAGAGCCCACCAAGACTTAGTGATATTCAATTATGATTTAATAAGGCTAATTAAGTCCTTAGGAAACCTTGGTAGACAATTAAACCAAATAAAACATAAATAAGTACCTTAAAGTCAATATGGGCAAAAATGTGCTCTAAGCTTGGGATAATTTTGTATAAGACCTAAAGGTCATACCTATACTTTATAAATATGTTAATGAACATATTAAATCAATTACTAAAGAAAACCAAGCTTGAAAACAAGTTAAAACACAAAATGTGCTTTAAGGAGCCTTAAAGCACATTTTTGAAAAATTGTTTTGTAAATGAGTTTTGAATGGCTAAATGTCCATCATTACTCTTTAATTAACATGTGTAATATTTAGTATCACATTTGTAAGTCTAAATCAATGGGAAATCAAAAATTTCACAACTATGTGCCTTGTTTTTGTGAATAGTAACTAAAATATGCTAGTTTATGACATAAGTCAATATAAGTAAGTTAGTTGGTCAACAAAGACCATGATATGCCCTAGTATGTAAAGGGGGCCGGTTTTTCATGTGTGACTCACCACACTTGACCAATCAAATAAACAAGGAAAAGTAATAAAGCATAGTTACTATTTGCTTTAGTTTAAATATCTCCAAAAGCAAGCTTTTCTTCACATTCTCTCATTCTTCTCTTGTTCCCACCGTGGCCAACCCTTCTTCCTCCTCTATCCATCGGTTTAGCTACAGCAACAATGTCATCTCCAACTTCCATAGCTAGCCATATACCAAATCAAATTCTAAGACCATATTTGTCTTAGTTAGGCCAAGCTCTACACTTCTCTCTTTTCAAATCTTCAAGAACTCCATTTCGGTGCCATGAAGATTCACCATTGTTGGAGCTTGAGCTCACCTTTTCATGCCTTGTCATTCTCCTTTGCTTCAAGGTAAGGAAAATCAAAGAAAAACAACATTTCCTCTTGTTTTTGTGTGTGACCGAAAATCACCACTTATGGTGCCTTCATCTTGCCTTGTTCTAGCTTCATTCCAACTATTCAAGGGCTTGGTGGAGTCCTCTCTTGATGCTTAATCAAGCTCTCTTTTGTTTCCAAGGTAAAACAATTATCCTAATGTGTAAAGATAATGTATATATAACCTAGGGTTTACAATGAGTTTAAGCATGAAGCTTGAATACTCATTACCTTGCTTGTACATTGATTAGAAGTTTGACAAGCAATCAAAGCCTTGCCGGTTTTCTATCAAAGAAGGAGCAAGGGGTGTCAATGAAAAAAAAACTTGTGAAGGAAAAGAGGTAAACAAACTATCTAAATGTAGTTTAAATGCCTAGGAAAAATGAGCTTGATTTACTTAATAAAATACCTAAGGAGCCAATGGCAAATGAGCTAGTAAAATGCTCTCAAGGAGTTTATTAAGGGCATATGTATTGTTGGGTGTATTTGCAGGTCAAAGGCAATATATATGTGGGAAATTCAGTGTTTTAGGTTTATGTTATTTAAGGGCCTAAGAGCCATGTTATTTAAGGGCCTAAGTGCCAAGCAATTTAATTTTATGCACTATATTGTGATGTAGTGTAAATTGGTGAAGTTTTGTGTGTGAGAATATTCTTGATGGATTTAGGTGTTCTTGAATGTTTTATGGTGAAAAACAATGTGTTTTGGTATGACAATATGCTAGGAGAACCCATGGCAAAATTTGGATAATGTACAAGAAGTTTTAAGTGCTTAAATGAGTTTTAGTGAACTAGGAAGTGTTAGGAATGAATAAATGTTTTACTAGGGAAGAAAGCATGTATTAAGGTGTTTAGAGTGCTACAAGGATTTAGACATTATCTTGGAAGTTCTAGAAATCCAATGGGTGTTTGTGGGATGTACTAAAGTCTTGGAGAAGTTTGTTTAAGGTTTAGGAATGTTGATGTACAAGGAGGGAATGATGTTTAGGTAAGGATTGAGAAAGGAATTTTAAGAAGGTGTGAAAAAGGAGATTTAGTTAGTAAGAAAAGATGCTTGGGAGATGATGTTAAGATGGAGAGGAAACATTTTGGTATAGTGGTCATTATAGGTGTGAAACACCACTTAGAAAACCAAATGAAAAATGTACAAGTATTAAGAGATTTTGTAAGAAAAGTGAGTAACAAGTTGGACAATGTTTTAAGGTGAATCAAAGTGATATTTTGGTATTAGAATATGCCTAAGATCATGTATGAAGTTTGGGTAACAATGGGTGAAGAGAACATGTTGAACAAGGCTTGAAAATGCATAATGTGCAATTCTGTAGCATTGGGGACTTAGTTAAAGGTTAAAGTCCCGGACCACATAAAAAACTAGCCGAGAGTAAGAAGACTGTCTTGGTCCGGGACTTGGGATGAGTACAAGGTCCCGGACCACCCTATTAAAATCACCCGAGAGATTCCTTAAGTGTTGGTCCGGGACTTAGGGTAAGAACCAAGTCCCGGACCACTCTAAAAATGTTGTTTAAGGTATGAAAATGATGTGTAATGATGGGGATTGATAAGTAATGATGTTATAAAGTTGTTAAGGACATGTTAGGTGATATATAATGACAATTAAGTGAGTGAAAAGTTGTAGTAAAATGTGAGAGTAAAACAAGTTTAAAATGTGAAGTTATTTAACTAGTTAACGGTGTTAACCATGGTCGTTCAACGTTACACAAACATGTTACCCCCAATGTTAATGAAAGCAACTTTAATGTTACCAGTTGTTCGAGAATTGTTTGAGGAACCTAAGTGGACATGATAGAGTGGACTCCGGTGACAGGTATGGTTTTCTTGCAACCTGTGTCCTACCGGATTCCACCGGCTTGTATGCCAATGTGTTTTTCTGTATGTTTGCCACGTTGTAAGATAAAACATGTAATGAGTTTATAGTAATTCATTTATGTGGCGTGTTCAACTCCGATACCATTTAACCTCGAAGGTGTTAAACATTAGCTAACTGAGTCTAGGATCACATGAGAGTTCGGTATTCGGATTAAACGACCCGAACCATGGGACGTTCTAACCACGGCTATGCGTGTGTTAATTGTGTGATATTTGTGTGTGTATGTAAGGACCTCCCTCGTATGTTTAACCCAGTTGTAATAATGTATGGTGTGTGGGTGTGATAGACTCCATAGTGGGGCTCTAACTAATATCTAAAAGTAAGTATGTACTAACAGGGGTGAGGAATCCGGTTGGGCCGGTCGCGCGTTGTTTGGGAGTGGGTATCCTTTTTAGCCTTACCCTCCTCTCTGTTATGGTTGTTTCCCTCACGGGTTACGATCTCCCATTAGCTTACTCCAAAGCTTAGCTATTCTGACTTATGATCGGTTTAGGGGGAACATGTGTTTATGTGGTGTGTTCGGGTCACCATATCCGAACCATCTTAACTTAAGTTACTCGTCCGACTATTAGGACAGTAATGAGTGTTGTATAACGAGTTTATCATGAGGGTGACATCATTCTCTAGGCTCACAAGTGAATTAATTATGTTTGGGTCGGTTCCTAAGAGAACCGTTCCCGTTATGTTATGTGTTATTATTGTACTGCAATTCCCATTGTGATTTTATGTTATGTGCACATTGAAACGTGAAAAGTGTTGTTATGTGGTGTATGTGAATCATGGATATGAATCCCAGTTTATAAAAGAGACGTTTAAGGATAACCCGTTTATTGGGTAAGTATCGTCTATTAAGGAAGTAGCTCCATTAAAGGAGAAACACTCTAGGGTTAATGAACAATATGAGTGACTTATCAAGTATGTATGTGTTATCTGTTTGTTGAGCCCATTGTGATGGAATGTTATGTGTTGTGTGTTTGTAGTTTACATGCATGATTCAAATATAATCACCGCATGCTAAGACGACAATTAGTTGTGCGTGGCCCGGTAGCATGCGGGCTGCGGGATTACCATACCAGCAAAGGTGTTGAGCCCCTGGGGGGCCACCCTTTTCTCTTCTTTTTCCTATTTCAGGTACAAGGAGCTGGGAGCCGTTCGAGAGTAGGACGGGGTAGTCGTTTGTACATGGGTAATCATTTAAGTTGTATATGTACAGTAGGTGTAGTAAGACCGAAATTTTTATCGGCATTAGTTTGTGAAAACTCGGTACAATTGGAAGGTATGTGTATGTTTTGTTGTTAATGGAAAAGGGATAGCAATGTGTAGTCGCTCGGGAATCTAGTCCATCAGACCGATACATTGTATATGTAATAGCCTTGTTAGCCACGTGGGCGGTTAACGGCGTGTAACACCAACGAGTTAAGTAATGTGATGAAGCTTGTTTCCGCTGCAGTTTGTTATTAAGTGCGTAAGTGTTGGATGGGGTGTTACACGATGCCTTGGGATGTATTTCTCCGATGATATCAATTCCCCATGAAGCGAAGGGCCAAGGCGATGCCATATGATGTAAGGGTAGAGCTGGGAGGTGTTTTAGATCTGCATGGACTTAACATTTCTGGCATCTTTTGACGTACTGTTGGCAGTCATTTTCCATGGTTGTCCAATAATATCCGTGTCTTAGAATCTTGCGCGCTAAGGTGTGCCCACTCATATGAGTCCCACATACTCTAGAATGAACTTCATCCATTACCACTCTTGCCTCAATTTGCGACAGGCACCTATGAAGGGCCCCAGACGGCATCCTTTTGAACAGCTGCCCTGCCACCACTGTGTAGCCGAGAGCCAGTTTTCGAATTGCCAAACGATCTTGCTTGTTGGCGTCCTCTGGGTATATTCCCTTTTCCACAAATTTCTTGATGACCTGAAACCATGGTTCCTCGTCCACCAATATCGCATTTATTTGAAAAGAAGGTTCGTGCCGAAGGGTCACTTGGAAAAGGATATGCTGCGCATCTTCTGGCATCTCAAGAGAAGAGACAAGGGATGCCAGGGAATCTGCAAAGGTATTATGTGATCTGGGAACATGGGTGAAGCTAATGTTTCTGAAGGCCTTCTCGAGCTGCACTAGATGACGGTGATACGGCACTAGCTTCTCATCTCTAACTTCCCACTCGTTGTTGATGTGACACACAACCAGGAAAGAATCTCCAAAGACTTCAATATTCACTACCCCCAAGCCCAGCGCCGTCTCGAGGCCCAGGATGCAGGCTTCATACTCAGCCATGTTGTTAGTTACTTTGTAGCCTAACTTGATAGAGGTAGGTATTCGCAAGCCCTCCGGCGAGATGAGCAGAATACCCACTCCATAACCATTCCTATTGGCAGACCCATCAAAATATAATTTCCACACCCCTTTCTCTATTGTCATCACGTGTTCATCAGGAAAATCATCGTTGCAACACGATTCCTCGGCAATTGGATTATCAGCCAAGTGCTCTGCTATTACCTACCCCTTAATAGTCTTTTGCACGCAAAATTTGATGTCGAACTCCGACAGCAGAAGGGACCACCGTGACAAACGGCCGGTTAGGACTGGCTTTTCTATCATATACTTGATTGGATCCATCCGAGAGATCAAATGAATTTCACTCCCTTACAAGTAATGTCGAAGTTTCTTCACTGCCCATACGAGTGCTGCACAGGTTTTGTCGATGGAGGAGTACCGAGTTTCTGCGTCCACCCATTTCTTGCTAAGGTAATAGATGGCGTACTCACGAGGCGGGTCGCCCTGGTTCTGAGCCAACATAAGTCCCATGGAGAATTCATGGGCTGCCAAGTAGAGGATCAGAGGCTTCCCTTCGATCGGCGGCACCAAAACAGGTGGCTCCTGCAAATATTCTTTAACCTTCTCAAATGCCTGTTGGCTTTGTTCGTTCCATTTTTTCGGAGCATCTTTCTTCAAGAGTTTAAAGATAGGCGCACAGATTTCAGTCAGATTTCGGATGAAACGGCTGATGTATTGCACCCGTCCCAGAAAGCTTCTAACCTCCTTTTCAGTTTTTGGTGGCTGCATGTCCCTGATTGCTGTAACTTTGTCTGGGTCAACCTCAATGCCCTTTGGCATTATCATGAAACCGAGTAGTTTCCCACCAGTTACCCCAAAGCTACACTTTTCTGGATTCAGACGCATCTTGTATTGTCGGATGCGTTCAAAAAACTTTCTGAGGTTAACTAAATGATCGGCTCTCCGCCTAGCTTTCACAATCATGTCGTCCACATAGACCTCAACTTCCTTATGCGTCATATCATGAAGGATTGTGGTCGCAGCTCTTTGATAAGTGGCGCCCGCATTCTTCAGACCAAAAGGCATTAGATTCCAACAATAAGTTCCCCACTGTGTGGTGAAAGATGTTTTGTCCTGATCTTCCCTCGCCATTTTTACCTGATTGTACCCGGAGAATCCGTCCATGAATGAGAAAAGCTCATGCCTCGAAGCCCCGTCGACCATGACATCAATGTGTGGTAATGGGAAGCTGTCTTTTGGGCTGGCCTTATTGAGGTCTCTATAATCAATGCAGACCCTAATTTTCCCATTTTTCTTCATTACCACAACAATATTGGCGAGCCAGAGTGAAATACCCCAAACCTTGGTGTGATGGTTAAACATTAAAACATGAATTATTAAGACTAAAAAGAGTCTTATAAACATTAGTAAACAGATTTAAACAAAAAGAAATCACAAAACGTGATTTAAAGTCAATAAGAGCTAAAATGTGCTCTAAGCTTGGAATAAGCTTGGGTAAGACCTAATGAACTTACCAAGACCTTATATATATACTAATGAACATATTAAATCAATTACCAAAGAAAACCAAGCTTGAAAACAAGTTAAAACACAAAATGTGCTTTAAGAAGTCTTAAAGCACATTTTTGAAAAATTGTCTTGTAATGGGTTTTGAGTGGCTAAATGTCCATCATTACTCTTAAATATATATGTGTACTATATAGTATCACATTTGGGTGGCTATATTAATGGGAAATCAAAAATTTCACTTCTAAGTGCCTTGTTTAGGTGAATAGTGATTTTTATAAGCTAGTTTATAACATATGTTGTATTAAGTAATTAAATTGACAAACAAAGACTAAAATACCCTCATTATAATATAGGGGGGCGGTTTTCTAAGTGTGGTGACTCACCACTCTCTAGTTGATATAATAAGTAAGGAAAGAAAACTAATTAAACTTACTTTTTACTTTATTACTACAAATATCTCTTAAAAGCAAATTCTATCTTCATTCTCATTTCTTTCCTTCATTTCCCACGGTCTCAAACTTCTTCTTCCTTTCTTCTTGCTGTTCTCTCTCGGTAATACCACTACCACCATGAAAACTCCATCTTTGACCACTTGCTAAATCAAGCTCACTTGTCCAATTCAAATTCTAAGACCACCAATCTCTTCCTCTCATCAAGCTCTTCACTCCTATCTTCTCAAAACTCCAAGAGCCCCATTTCGGTGCCAAGGTGTTCCACCATTGAAGGAGCTTGAGCTTGTATTTTGACATATTATCACTATCCTTTGCTTCTAGGTAAGGAATCTCAAAGAAAAATCATGTTTCCTCCATGTTCTTACCTTGACCGAAAATACACATTGATATAGCTCTTTGTGTGACCTTGTTCTAGCTTCATTTCAACTCTTCATGGACTAGGTGGAGTCCTCTCTTGTTATATATTCAAACTCTCTTCAAAGATCAAGGTAAAATAACTACATTAATGTTTTTGAAACAATGTAAAATTAGGGTTTACAATGAGATGAAGCTTATAGCTTGGATACTCATTATGGTGTTTGTATATTGTTTAGAACTTGACAAGGAATCAAAATACCATACGGTTTTGTAAGGAAACAAGGAGGAAGTGTTTTGGAAAAGAGGTAAATCTACTAACCTAATGTTGTTTAATGCCTTAGGAGAAATGAGCTTATAAATGCTTATTAAAACTACCTAAAGAGCAAATGGTGAATGACCTAGTAATGTCCTCAAGGAGACTAGTAAAAGAACATATGTCTTGTTGTATGTAATTGCAGGTCAAAGGCATATATATTGTGGAAATTCAGTGTTTATGATTTAAGCATCTTAAGGGCCTAAGAGCCATGCATTTTAAGGGCCTAAGTGCCATGCAATTTAAGTTATGCTTTATATTGTAATGTGGTGTGATTTGAGTAAAGTTTTGTGTGGGAGAGTGTTCTTGGTGATTCTAGATGTTCTTGGGTGTTTAATGGAGAAAACAAAGTGTTTAGGCTTAGTAATGTTCTAGGGGAATCCATGTCAAAATTTAGGTAAGAAGCAAGAAATTATAAGTGTTTATATAAGGTTTGGTGAGTTAGAGGTGTTAGGAAATGACAAGGTGTTTTACAAGAGAAAGTATAATGTCTTAAGTGCTCTAGAGTGTAATAAGGACTTAGGCATGATCTTGAGATTTTAGTATGTACCAAAGTCATTTTGGACTTAGGTAAAGACTTAGGCAAACTTTGGTAAATTAAGGAGAAAGTGTGAACTTGAAAAAGGATTTGAAGTAATGATATAAGGAGTTAGTTGTGAGAGATGACGCTTGGGAGATGATGTTAAAATAAGGAGAAAGCTTTTGGGATAGTAGTTATCATAGGTATGAAACACCACTTGAAAAACTAGAAGACATTGTAAGTGTTAGGAATTTTGTGAAGAAATGGGTAAAGGCTTAAGGAATTAGATAATGAGTTTTATGAGTGTTTAAGGATGTCTTAAGGTGTGTTTGAAGTGCCCAAATGAGGTTAGGGGGTACTAGGTTGTATGGGGTGAAGTTTGGAGTTGAATGTGAAAAGGAAAACAAGGTCTGGGGCAGACCGAACTTGCGACCGAACTTGCAAGTTCGGTCGAGCCCAGTTTACCCTGCGAGAATTGGCTTCTGGAATGGACCGACCTTGGGGACCGGACTTGCAAGGTCGGTCGGGCTTGTATTTGTGTACGGATTGAGTTACTGGAACCGACCGAACATGGGACCGGACTTGGTAAGTTCGGTCGGGCTAAATTTACAAAGGGGAGAAACTCTCGGGAAAAGACCGAACATAGGACCGGACTTGGTAAGTTCGGTCGGAGTAGAAAATTTTGACGGAAATGTGTTCTGGAATCGACCGAACTTGGACAAGTTCGGTCGGCAAGGTCGGTCGGACCTAAACTTGTAAAAAAAAAACAGAAAAGAATGTGACTTATGTAGTTAACCCTAGGGTGTATAATGAAGGTAACCTAGGGTAAGATAGACATTAAAACAGGTCATACAATCATGTTAAATACTTAGTAAGTGTGAAGTTAAATAAATAATTAACCGACGTTACTAATGTGTATAGGATTCTCTCAAGGTGGAAACGAAACGAGGCAAGGACCAAGGTATGGTTTTCTTGCAGTCTGTTGCCTACCGGTTTACACCGGCTTGGATGTTGTTTGTTTTCTGTGTGTTACGACCTTATAAGATTAAGGCATGAAAAGAATTTACAGTTGTTATACATTATGATGTTGTAGTGTTGTGACTCCTTTCCCTTGGTTGTCTAACAAGACCTGAATATTTGCTTGTATGTGACTTAACAAACATTGTGTGATCACTAACAAGTGCTAATCGGGGGAGTGAGGAGTCCGGTTGTTCCGGCCACGCGTGTGATGGATGGGGGTCGATATCATATCCGGTTCGGCTCTCTTGGTGTATGTATAGGTGGTATTCCAATTTGGTTTCTACCTTCCCTTAGCTTATCCAAAGCTAGTTACTGACTCACGTCGGGCCATAGGGGCATACGTATGTTATTTCGGTGTGCTTGGGATTACTATATCCGACACACCTTGGGTATAAGTTAACCGTTCTATATAACTGGACGGTAACGAGGTTGGTAACGAGCTTAACATGGGATTGGTAAAAATCTCTAGGCTCACATGGTATACTAACTATGGTGGAAGGTTCCTTGTGAGGACCGATTTTATGGTGTTACGTATTGTTATGATGCTATGCAATTTCCCTTGCTATGCTATGGTATATATATATATATATGTTGGATGTTCTAAAATGAATGCCATGTTATTATGACAATTGGTTGCGCGTATCCCGGTAGCCGATGGGCTGCGCGTTAGCCATACCAGCAAAGGTTGCTGACCCCCTCGGGGGCTCCATATTTTATTGCAGGATGAGGATCGAAGAAGCGGAGTGGCTCTAGGTCCTAGGTTGTGGATGTACTTTTGGCTATGTTGGTTGTTGAGCCCGGGATGCGCCTGTGCTCCCGAGGCATTACATTTTGGTACCGTTGTTAAACAGTGGTGGATGATTATGGTTTGTAGGTGTGTTGTAAATTAAATACTCGGTATGGCTGGTTATGTTTATATATGGATGTTAGATTCTATGCTCGGGAGTCTGATCATCAGACCGATACACTTGTATTTATTCTGCCTAGTTAACCACGTGGGTGGTTAACGGCGTTGTAACACCAAAGCGTTTAGTTATTGATTGGTTGGCTATCTCCGCTGCGATTTCGGTAGTTGATAGGGGCGTTGTAGGGGTGTTACACAGAGGGGATACTTGACAACTTTAATGAAGCCAACCCGGAGCAGCTTCTATATCTCCTCTTTCACCTTAACCTGCAGTTCTGGCTTCAAACGTCGCAACTTTTGAATTTTTGGTGCCACACCAGGATATGTCGGGATGTGGTGTTCTGCTATCTCTGGGTCTATTCCTGGCATATCGGCGTAACTCCAAGCAAAGACATCTTCAAATTCTCTAAGCAAACCTATCAGCTCATATTTTTCATCCTTGCTCAATGATACACCCAGTTTAACCATCCTGGGGCTATCGGATGTCCCTAGGTTAACTTTGGTGGTGTCTTCTATTGGCTGTGCCTTAGGGACCTTTGTTTCCAGCTCACTCAAGATTCCCTCATCATCGAGCTCTATGGGAGTTTCTGGAGATTTACTACTGTCATGGCTGAATTCTTCAAGAGGGTTGACCACTGGATGGGCTTCTAGCGAATTGACCTGGGCTTCCGAACCCTCTATCACAGAAGCATGCTTCGCTTCAAGCTTCGTGAGGTTACTACTGAGATTTGCCAGTTTAGACATGCCGAAGTCCCGGGTTTTCCCCTGATTACCTGTTTTGATTTTCCCTTATTTAGCAAAAGTTTGCGCAAGGGTCAGCGTCCACCAAGATTCTAGGTTTGACAAAGGCCTCCCGTACGAGCAAACAAGGATCATACAGATTAAACATGTCCTCACCTGACGTTCTAACCAACTTGGGCATGGGTCGATCCGGAGAAGTGCTTGGGGCACGGGCCCAGGTCACCACAAAGGAATAGGGCTTGCACGCTATTCTCTTTGGGCTTCCCCACTTTTTTCACATCACCTAAAGGTGTGCGTCTACGGTCGGGTCTTTGACTGACCAAACAATGGGCTAGGTAAGGGTACTGCCAGGGAAATGCTTGGGGCTAAAGCCCAGGTATTAAGGGGGTGTGGTTAGACGACACCCTCCTCTTTTCCCCCACTTATTCACATCACCTAAAAGGTGTGAGTCCCTGACAGGGGACCCTCAAACGGGTCCCAGGGTGAAATTGGTTTACGTGGACCCTCGCTCTCATATGATGCAGGGGTACAAAAATTTAAATTGCGCACAAAAGTAAATAAACAATGTAATAAAAAGCCATAAATAAACAATTATTCAAGTTAAGCCCTCTTTTTTAAAATTAAACAAGTTAAAATTAAGAAGTTTATCCCCAACAGAGTCACCAGTCTGTGAGCCTCGATTTTAAACTCTATCCTATGTCGATTAAAGTTGATTAGGATCTAATCGGGTTTTAGGTCCACTTATAACCTAAGTTTAATAACTAAGTCATATAACCATAATTCTTAAAACTTAAGCTAGCTCACTGGAACCTATTATGAGTCGCCACCTAATTTTAGCCTAGATCAAATTAGGAAAGGAGAGTTCGGGTTCGGGGGCTTGATATTCGACTTAATTAGGGTTCAAATTACTTTCATTACCCTTCCTAGGTCATTTTTCCTCTACTCGGTTTATTTACGGCTTTCTACAAAGTTGTTTTTTAACCTAGGTGTGCGCTTCTGTTTTTTTTATTTTTTGACGTTTTTTTGACAGAAAATTAAAGTGAAATTGAAAGTTACCTAAACTAGGGTTTCGGAGGCAGAATTAGGTCAAATTTTAATTACGTCTGTGGCCACGGACCTAATGTCCGAGACCACGGACCCCAGTTGAATTAAGTGATTTCGAAAACAGAACTAAAATTAAAACACAAACTTGAAAAGTCCGGGGCCACAGACAGGGTGTCCGTGGGCCCGGACATGTACTGACAGAAACACTAAAATTTGAAAAATTGAAAAATACAAAATCCTGCCACCGTCTGTGGGTCCGTGGTCACGGACAACCCGTCCGTGATCCCGGACAATGAGTCCGAGGTCACGGACAACCCACGGAAAGTGGGTTTTTGATGGTTCCCGAGGGTGTTTTGAGCTCAAATTTTATGGGTGTGTAGCCTGAAAGATTTTAAACACGTTAGTAACTGAAAGAACTCAATTTGACATCAAAATTAATACAAAACTTAGCAGACAAGTAACAAGGCAGTAGCTAAAACAATTAGCGATACAGAAGCGAAAAAGAGTTAGTTTAAGCCCAAATTTTGAGGCAAGACTGATAATGTCGTGGAGAGTTAGGAAAGTGGAATTTCTACCTGTTTTACCTTCGGGTTCACAACGATTCTTCACACCAGGATTCGTAGAGTGCTCCGTTTGTGGCAGACCGGAAAGGTTTTCGAACCGAGCTTCTGGTGGTTGGTTGTTCTTGCTCTTCTTCACGTTTTGGTGATGTTTTTGTGGGGTTTTGATGATTACTGGTGCTTTGGGGATTGGAAAACGTGTTTAGATGGTGATTTCGGGGGATTTATAGTATGATTCAGGTGGCCGGGTGTTGGAAAACGTGAGAGAGAGAGAGGAGGTTGTGGCTTCTGTCTTCCTAGGGTTCTTGAGCATATGAGATTCCCCTTTTATCAAAAAACCTATCCTTTATATAGACTTTCTTAAAGATAAAGAAAATCTAGTAAAAGTAAGATTTTTTGATATTTTAATTAAATGACTTCCCAAAGGAATTTTGCTGTGAAATTTTAACCACGTGTCAAGCATGGAAATTATGAATTTTCTGAAGTGGAATCGGATTTTTTAAATGTTGGAATATTTTTAAATTGAATTTCTCGTCAGATTCAGTCAGAAATTGCTAGAAAATTATTGGAAATTCGAAAAATCAAAATTCCAACGCCATTATGCTTAAAATATCATCCTCTATCATGGGTTAAAATATCAAAGAATTTCAAGCTGATTTTGGCATCTTTTGGAGGAGAGAGAAAGCCTAGAGGAGGTCTTATGAGCCTTAAAAAAAATTACAAAAACGCCCCTGACAATGACGGAGCTGCTCCCCACGCCCTGGAATGCGCCGATCGAGCCGGGATCTCTCACCACTTGATTGCAATGCCTCTCACAACACCAAAACCTCGTAGACCCTAACCAGGGGGGTCAAAATTTTAGGTATAACACCAGCTGTTCTGCTTGAGTTCACTCATGGTCCGAAGAACGGAGTTGACTACTTCCCGTGTTTCGTGCATTACATGTATACATACGTGGGGTATCATGTTGATACGTTACCACTTACCCGACTATCTGTCAGGCCCACAAGCTCCTTCGGAGTGCCGTCGTCCCACATCCCATAATTGGGTACACTCGTAGTGCTCGTCACACGCCTAGGTGAAGCATTCTATTGTCAACTCCTCTTGTATCACTCTATGATACTCACCGTAATTCTGTTGGTTTGGTTTTAAAATTCAAAGTTTAAAGAAGGTTTGTGGTTTGAAAGAAAATCTTGGTTTTGAAAAGTAACGGTTCGGTGTTAAAAGAGGTTCTTCATGGTGTAGCCATGTCTGAGGTTTTGACCAAGTCCAGCTTCTCGCTGACTGGTATGTCCTTATTACAACGGTCGGGCCATCAGGCCTTTCCAAGGTTTCATTCTTCCAGTTGTAGGATGTGTGATCCTGAAGTCGCTTCATTGCAGTTACGGTACATTACTATGTACTTGTGGTGTGTTAAGGTTTCTCTACATGTTCCTGTTCTTACTGCACTTGCCGTGGCAAGTGCGTGGTACTGGTGGTTTTTGGGTAATCCTATACTGATCACGGTATGGTTTCCACTCGCATTCGATAGTCTTGTTGACTCTTCCCTTGATCTTATTGATCTATGTCTGGGATACTCGATCCTTTAAGCAACTTCTCAATGATCTTGACACGGTTGTCGTTGATCGGGATACTTCTCCAATCCTTGGAGACTCCCATTTATTCGTCTTATGTTTTTCCTTGTTGCTCGTTCCCACAGGTTTACCGTGGTTATTGAGCCTTAGCTTGTCTAGGCACTACTCTTGTAGTCCTGTCGAATTACATCTTGTGAATGTTCTTGTAGCTGTATAAGCTATATTGGCCATGTATGGTAACCTTTTGGCGTTGCAGTTTTGGAGTTAACCACTCCCGACTATGTCCTTAGCCAGCTAGCATTCCGTTGAGGGTGCTATTTAGCCATTACTGTCCCCTAGACTTGTGTCTCGGGTTCTGTTATTGTTCTTCCTTCCGCGTCGTTGTACGCTTAGTGCTCCTTTTTCCTGCTGCTGGTTGATTAGCTAGGTTTCGTGACTGCTAAGCATGTCGCCCCATGCTGTTGTAAGTTGTAGCTTCCTTATGGTTGGAGCGCTCATTCTACCGCTATTATGTGCGGGTATTGTTGTCCAACCGGACTCCATCTCTAGGACTTCCAATTCTTGGAATCTGGTATACGTCGGTTTCTTTCCTCTTATAGGAAGATCTTACTACTGCCAGATCAGGTTTTCCCAAGTATGAGAGGACTTTCCTTCTCTCTGGCGTTCCTTCCCAAGTTATACAGTGGGTTTGTAGGTATCTGGTACTCCCCGGGAGTTCCTAACTAGCATATCTCTAATGCTAACACTTAGCTCTTAGCCCTAAGCTTCTAATTCCTAACTCGGTATTTCCAGTCATCAAAGCGATACTTCGCTCTGATACCACTTTTTGTAACACCCCTACCGCTAATACCGTCATTACCGTCCAATCACAGCGTACTTACATACCTTCGCAGCGGATACTTACATACACAATGGTGGGTGATACAATGTCATTAGCCACCCACGTGACTAACAAGGCTACTACTACTACATACAGCATCGGTCTGATGGACCGGAATATCCGAGTGCTACACAAATACATTCCTTACTACAATTACAACCAACTACTACTGCTTCCCATTCAATACAATACTCCATAAGTTCAATACAATATAATACACCGAGTTTACTAAGATCCTTATAAAAATACAATACCTCCCTCAATTTCATACACATTCATTAAGAGTCTACCATCTACCCATTCCTCACAAGCTACTTACTCTCTAAGTACAAGGTATACCCCTTGGTACCCATCTACAACAAGGCTACAAGCCTTACCCAATTCACTACTATCTACCTTTCACTCCTAGCTATCCAAACTTAGTTGTCGGTCTCTTACTGTGGTCATGTCCGCTTCGGGTACCTGCACACTAAAAACGTTGCCCCTAGGGGCTCAGGTTTCGCTGCATATGACTTCCGCATATCCCGCGTACTAGCAATGGTACGCCGACCACTTGGTCGAATACATGCAATTCATTTTACAGGTACATACATACATACATGCTTCATACATCATACTACGATACTACACAAGGTATACATACATACGCACAGTACAATACACGCAAGGAAGATAATACAAGTCAACCAATACTTACTTACCATCTTCCGAAATATACATACACATTACATACTCAATACGCAATACTTGTTAGCTCCATTTGTCCACCCGGGTTAATCGGGTGGAGGTTACTCTTTTACTCGGGGTCAATGACTTACACCAGCCAAGACCATTACTCATACAATACTTTACTTTACTTACTACATACTCAAGTCAAGTCGTCGGGACCTCCGGCCCGGGGACTACTCTGTCCCACCACCGGGATTTACTTGGTTCACTAATCCAGGATGCTACCCATTTAAGGGGTTTGGGCCGTGGACCAGTTTAAGAACCAGGAATCGGATCCAACCTCTTGTGTCTCCTCATCCTCACGCGTGGCCGAAACTATATCGGACTTCTACTCATTCCAATTTACTCAATACTTACGTTAGGAGTTAGGTGGTTAGGAATTAGTAGAAGTCATTCACGTACAAGCCACATAATAATTCAATAATCCCATACACATACATACAAGGTATAATACATTACGAAAATACACTACAAGGTACATACACAATTATCCTCATCCATTCATTTCATGAATTATACAAACTATTGTTCAAGACACATATATCGGGAACAATATAAATCAAGCACAAGTAAGTGCAATATAGTCTGATTCATGCATTTATCTTATTTAGGTGATCAAATAAGCACACAAATCGGGGTAACCAGGTTAGGATACAGAGCATGAAGAAATCATACCTTTTACCGGAATTTACTTTACCGGGTGTTCCCTTGGTTCACTCTCGTTCCTCGAGTCTTATTCTCGAACCAATGACTACATGCCAAATGGTTCAATTAATACTAAGCATTACAATACATACATAACTACTACTCCCGTACTTACCCCGTTATCCCATCGTTTTGGTTTAACTTAATGTTCTTAAACTTACAATGTTCTTATTGACTCCTCATACTTGTTTACACCTCTTAGGGCCTTTAAACATCATTAATCAAGTACTAGTTATCTTATACTAACATTACCATTCATTACCTTTCCTTAAGACCCACTTAACAAGCTTAAAATTCATTTTTGGTGTTGGTCCGGGTCCTTAGTCCCGGACCAACACTGGTCTAAAGTCTCGGCTGAATTTCTTTTATGGTCAGGGACCTTGTCCCCATCCCAAGTCCCGGACCAGATGCTTGGTTTAACTCTCGGCATAAATAAAAGGGGTGGTCCGGGTCCTTGTACCCTAGTCAAGTCCCGGACCCTTAGTTCTGTGTACTCTCGGGTTGTTCTGATGGGGTGGTCCGGGTCTTGGTCCTGGACCTAAGTCCCGGACCACAGCAGGTCTGTTACAGATTTTTTGCATTTTTCTTCCTCTGTTCAATTCCTTTATTTGTCCAATCAATTCCCAAATGTTCCTACACTTAACCCCACATATTTAAGCACCTAATTAAGCTTCTAAACATCCTCAAATCCTTTACTAACTTCTCCCTTATTTTCATACTAATTCACACACTTTACCTTCTACATTTTCACTTTAATACTTATAAATTCTCCTTAGGTTTGTTTTGCTACAGATTTTAGTTCCTATTTCCTCCATACATTGTTTCATCTCCTAATGCCATTTCCAAGGCCTACAATGCATTACCTTACCTCTTCAAGTCCAACACTCATTCACTAGGTTTTGCACATAGGTTCTCCTAGTTTCTCCAATACATTTCAACACTCCTTGCTACAGATTTTACACTCTTTCATTCACATACTAGTACTACCATTCCTTGGTTACTAAACTTCTCTACTAACTCCAATACACTCCTTGGTTCTACCATTCACCAAGTCATCCATAAATGCACAATTCCTACCCAAATTTTGACATAGTTCACCTATTTTCCTTACTTAGCCATACACATACTTTCTCATCAAATTCATTCCTAATCTAGCCACACCCTTACAAGGGTCCTACTAGAAATCAAAGAAATCTCAATACATCAATACTTCCTCAATCCACAATACTAATACACATACACATTACATTTGGCTCCAAGGCCTACAATTCACATACTTGCTCACAAATACTCAAACTTACATATCTACAATACTAGTACAATATTTTGGGTTCTTTAAATTGGTTTACCCATTCCCATTACTCTAATGCATTAAATTTAGCATTCAAGAAAGAGCTCTTACCTTAAGCTCTTATTTCCTCTTTTCTTTTCCACTTTTTCTCCTCTCTTTCTTGCACAAATCGGTCACACGGGGAATGGAGTTTCCAAACTCCATTCCCATCACCCAAAGCACACAAAACAAGTATAATTAACATACTAACCCTTAAATTAATGCTAGTTCATAGAAATGTTTAGAACACTAATTTTAGGGTTTACCTTTGGAGTGTTTTATGAGGGGTTTTAGCCCTTGGTTCAAGAAGGTGATTCCACCACCATTGCAAGGTTGAATTGATGCTCAAAAGAGGGAGAAAATAGGGCATTACAATGGGCAAAAATCGGCTACAAAAGAAGGTGGAGAAAGCATGAAGTTTTCATGGAGATTTTTACCTTAATGGAGAGAGGAGACTCCAAGCTACCCATTGATGCTATTTTCTCTTGAATGGGGAAAACCCATGGATATGAACTTCCTCATTTTTGGATTTTGAAAAAAGAGAAGTGTAGAGAATGATGAGGGGAGTAAGAATATGTAATTACTTTTACATTTGGAGCTCACATGGAGGTAGAGCATGGAGGTAAAGTGAGGTTGCCATTGTTGTTGTTGAGAGCTTCAAAAATCGCCGGCCACAAGGGGGAAAGGAGAGAGAATCGGCTGGGGAAGATGTGAATGGGAGAGAGAAGAGGGAAATGAGAGGTGAGAGAATCCCCCCTCTCTTTTGTACTTTCTTTTACTTTTTGCTTTTTGATTTAATTAGTTAGTGTGTGAGTGTGTGAGAGGGGTTAATTAACCCATTAAAACCGGCCCCTCACATTACTACTAGTCGGAGTGTTTTTCGTCTTTTACAGAAAACGCTCGTTATTTTACCCGGTTTCAGTACTATTCACTAACCGGGCCCGTTTTCCGGAATTTTCTCGTTTCTTTAATTTTATTGGTTTTTAAGCTTTCATTAATGCTTAATTATTGTTATTTAATGATTTATAATTTTTATGGGTTCGTTTGACCACTTAAAGTCACGTTTTCGGGTTTTCTCGAAAAACGTGCGTTAAAGCTTATTGGCGTTTTAATGCATTATTGGATCCGTTTCTTTGGGAGTGGTTCCCATATATGTTGGGCCTTATTAAGCCCTAGGAATCCATATAATACGCTAACCGAGGTCTCATACCTCCTATGGTTATTTAACGCTATTTAGCATTTTTCGCTTTTTAAGTGTTTCTTTATTTCTTTTGGATTTATTTTCCTTACCAATATTACTTAGGCACCATTAGGCCCTTTAATACCTACTAGGATATTTTAATCGTTATATTAAGTTCGGGGTATTTCATCAAACTCCCAAATCTCGAACTCACGCTCTTTCAATTTTACTGCTGTCAAGTTGCTTCTCTGGTGCGGATTAGGTAGAAGGGTAAGGGTAATAGATTGTTAAGTATATATAATGATTTTTATGATCATTTGGTAGTCTCTGATTGAATCGCTGTTCACATTCTAGACCCCGAGTTCTCAAACGGCGCTTCTAGTAATCGAGCTGGGTTATCTTCGTAGGTGAGGGTATCAAGGTAAACATCTGTGCTCATCATCTTCTATCTTGTGTGTTTGAAAAATAGCAATGGATTTATAAACTCCGTTTTGGTGTTATTGGAAATTCGGGAATTATTTTCCCCTGGTGTTCTGGATGTAATGGTTTTGCAATTGGTGTTGGATAAATGTTTTTCGGGAGACTTTCACTAGATTAAATTGTTGGATTGATGGTACCTTATGGTGCTCTGTGTATATTGATGGTACCTTATGGTACTCCGTGGAATTGTTGGTACTTTGTACCCGTGAATATTTATATGAATTTTTGCCTGTAGACATTATTTGCAGTTAAGCTCTATGATCTACTCCTTTGGGTCAAAAGTACCTTCTGGGGGTGTGCACACTTAAGGACTTAGGGTGAGTGGGATATTATTGTTGTGACCCCAATTTGGGTGTCGTCCGCGTATACTGATAATTGAATTTTGTTGAAAGTTCTCCCCCGAAATGTTTTTGCTGAAGCTGATTTTGGAAATGGTTTGATTGAATTACATTATTGTGTGAGTTATTATTTTGCAAATGTAAAACGAGTTTCAAAATGTATTTTACAAGTTGGGGCAATGTTTATTCAGTTTTGCTGATTTGCGTGATCCCTTCGCATTTTCCATTGTTGTTTTCTGATCGCAGGTGTCTATGGTTGAATTAGGGAATTGGGGACACGCTACCACATAGCTTAGGATGGATTAATGATTTTCGGATTGTTAAGTTGAGTTGTTGTGATGAAATACATTTACTTTGAAATGTTGGAAATATTTTGGATTTGTTTGGTGGGGAATAACCAGAGCACTCAGTTATTTTGAGTGTGGCGGTAATGCCCTGGTGATTTACATTCCGCTGCTATTTCAAACCCTTGATTGGTATGTTTCAGAGAAATTTTTCCTTGAGAAATTATAATTCGTGTTAAGGTTTGTTTATTAACTTAATAGTCATTTCCATTGTGCTTAGTTGATATCTAATACTATCTAAACGTTTTGGACTGTTTTTGTATCTGTGGGCATTTGTTTTACAATCAAATTGGTGTTTTTCTGACTATGTTTCTGTGTTTAAAAACGCATTTCAGGACCTGTCCGAACGTCCGTCCGGACATCAATGTTCGGACAGGCCCTGAGAGCTTCAGTCGATTTCGCAGAACTGGGTGTGTCCGAACATCAATGTTCGGACAGTGTGCGAGGACGTTTCCAACTTGTAAGTCTTGACTTATGTCCGAACTTACAAGTTCGGACCAATGTTCGGACCACGTAAGATTTTGAAACTTTGAAACTCGACTTGTGTCCGAACTTCGATGTCCGGTCACAAGTTCGAACACCTTTGTTTTCCTGTTTTTCAACTCTCGACTTGCGTCCAAACATCAATGTCCGGACACAAGTTCGGACAAATGGTTGTCTTCAGACGTTTTCTTCTCGGCTTGTGTCCGAACTTAGGCGTCCGGACACAAGTTCGAACCGGATTTGTTTTGCACTTTTAGGACTCATTTGGAGTCCGTTTTCAAAACCGTTTACGCCGTTAGACTTGTATTTTTGTAAGCTATCATTTGAGGCAAAATCCCGGGTGTTGCACCACATGTCTATTAGGATTCCTCTGTAAACACCCCAACTTTTCTTATGATTAATCGACCTTATATTAGTATTAAACATCGCATCGGAACTACAAAAATCCTTCTCGGGTGTTATGTACAGGTTAAACCTATTACGGCAAGTGTACTGGTGTGTCGTAACAAGTTTTCTTAGGTAGTATTCCCTAGGTTATTAAATCAAAGGAGGTTGTGTCTAGTTAAAGCCTTAATCTAACTAACTAATAAACTAAGGGGAAAATAACAATAATAGATTGGGGTTTTGAATGCAGAAATAAATGATTAACTAAACCAGAAACAATTAAAAGTGTTCTTCTAATAAATCTAAGAGGCAGATCTTGGTTTACTACTTCACCCTAGTTTATCAATTCTGTTCCTGGATGTTTTCTAAATTCTAGTTTGCAACCTCGGATGTAAATTAATCTAAAACCGGTCTCCCGCAAGATAGATCCTTACTAGAAATTCCTAAATCTTAACTTTCATTACGAATTTACAAACTAACTAGTAGCGTTAAAGATTCAACTTGTTTCTAAACAACTAATCCCGAGGAATTTCCATCTCTAGTTTCACTGGTAATATTTCTATGATCTGATGAACGCCGCAGGTTCTCACTTGTAAACAATTCATACCAAATAAACTCAAGCAATAATTAATCACACGAGAATTCAATAATTAACAAGGATTAAAACTACATTATGTATAGAATTTATATTCAACAACTCGGGAAGCAAAATAATAAACTAGTTGTCCATATCAAACCAGAATTCTAAACAACTACTCAGACATAGGAGAGAAATAAATAATAACAATAATAAAGAGACAAGAAAACAACATCTAATAAAAAATTTCCAGATACCACAAAACATAATTTTAATTCACCAAATATCACAAATTACTAACCCAAATTTTTTAAGACCTAAATACCCCTAGTTGTTAATAAACGTAATTCACGGTATACCACATAAATATTTTTAATTTGTAAGATACCACAACATTTATTAAAATAAATTTAAAATGGAAAAAATAATAAAAATGTATTGGTTTATTGATATATAGGTTGACATTTTATAAAATTAAAAATACCAAATATATAATTATAAAATTACTAAAAAATATAAAAAAATAAAAATACCAAGTAGTTAAGAGAATGATCAATTTTAATTTTTTTAATTTTTTTTACTCTTAATAATTTTAATAATATAATAATATTATGTAAAAATTAAATTTATATAAAGTAAGATTATAAAAAATTCAATATCATTCTTTTTACTATTTTTGTATATTTTTAATCAAATTTGTGACTTCTCTAATATAATTATACCTTTTATTATTCTTCGTATTTTTTGAATATTTTATTATATAAATATATGGTATTTTTGTTTTTTCAATTTTAACCCATATATAATAAAATTTTAAATTTTGCTACTTACTTTTGTAAAAATATATTTAATATATTTTGTTGCATTTTTTAATTAAATATATATATAAAGTGGTATATATAAAAATATTATATACTATATACAAGCTAAATAATTTGAAAAAAAATTAAATAATAGTTAAGAGTATTATAGTCTAATATTTTTTTATAATATCATTTTATATATTTTAATTCAAAATAAAATTAATAAATTTATGTTGAAAAAGTAACTAGTAAAAATTAATGTTCTTCCTATAAGGGTTAAAACTGAAAAAAATTAAAAAACAATACCATATATATGATAATAAAATTTCTAAAGAATTTAAAAAGTATAATATATTAGAGAAGCCACAATTTGATAAAAATTAGACAAAACAGTAAAGAGAATGACAATTTAGTTTTTTACAATTTATTTTATATAAATTTGATTTTTATAATACTATTTTACATTATTAAAAATACTTTGAGTGAAATATTATTACAAAATTGAGTTATGAGCATCTTAACTATTTTTATTTTAAGCTAAGTTTTTTTTAGCTTTAAATGATATATAGTAATTTTTATATTTTTTTATTATATGAGTGGTTTTTTAATTTTTAAAAATTAAACCAGTATAATAATAAATTTAAATTTTTATTATTTTTTATTGTTTTTAATATATATTTTATTAACTTTTGTGGTATGTTGTGAATTAATAATATTAATGTGGTATATCATGAACTATGTATTAACAAGTAGAGATATTTTGGTCTCAAAAGTTTTGGGTTAGTAATTTGTGGTATTTAATGAATTAAAATATTTTTTGTGGTATATGAAAAACTTTAAAAAAATTGTAATATTTTGTGAATTAACAAACTTTTTAGTGATATCTCATGAATTTTCTCAAGATTTTTTCACACTTTTAAGAAATAGATTTAAAAGACTAGTTTACCTTACTTTGTATGAGTAATAAAAAATAAGAATACTTTATTGGTAAGATAAAAAAAGTATAGTATAATGACAACATAAATTAAAAAAGTATAAAGGACATAAGTAGAAAAAGAGATACAAGAAATCTAAAATAAATTATAATTAAAACATAACTCTCAACCTTAAAACGATAGGTAATTTGAACAGTAGAAATACGTAAGTTACACTTTTAAGGATACTCTTAGTTATTCAAATAGAAGCTCATGATATTTTTAACAAGGAAAAACCCTAACCCCATTATAGTTAAGGACAAGGCAATGGTCAATCCTATTACAACTAAGACAACTACCATTGTAAGGACAGTAGTAGAGTTTGAAACAAAGTATACGTATAATGACCCTAAACTTTATATTACACACCCTCAAGTTATCAATCACACTGTATAAAATATAACTTCAGTATATACAAAAATGTGGTTTACTTAGTTTAAAAAAATTCATAATGTATTCATACACAAAATACATAACATTTTAAATTTGTCACACACTATTCACAAGTCTCATTTATAAGGACACAAATATAAAATACTATGAAATGGGAAATTCTACATCACTGCAGAAATCTTTCATTTTCTTATTGACAAAAAGGTGTGAATCCACCCTCATTTTGGATGCCCTTGAATCAATCTAAAATTTTAAGAATAAAAAAAATAACTATACACTTAGTACTAACAAATCTTCCAACTTATTCCACATTTGAATTTATCTTGAATAAATATACCAATAAACACTTACCACATGCTTTGCCACACTTTCGAAATCTCAATAAAAAAAGCATATAAAATTAGATAATAACAATAATCTAGCAACTCGAGAGCGTGTGTCAAAAGTAAACAGAAACGCAATTCGGGACGTAAATAAAGAGCCATAACACAAACCTCAACTGAGTATAATCAGTGGTGTAATGCTACTATAACGCTGAATTTACAAGGGTGGTACAGCACCGCGTACAAAGACCAAGGACTTGCAGTTTCATTCATGATTCATCCAACCAAGTAAATAATCATGTATCGATGGGACAACTCTGAATAATCTGATTCTCAGAACACGCTCACCCACCGTTCTTATTGTCGAACAAGCACCTCCTAATGTGCACTGCAATTCTCCTAACCTGGTAAGGATGTAATAACACCGTACAAATGGCAAAACAGACGGCTAAAGCAGCCACCATAAAGATGAGAGGCCTAGATTTCAAACTCCTCTTGGATAGAATGACATTGTTACACGATTTTCTTGACCATTGTTTGATATCAATCACATCCATAGCAACATCGTCACTTATAAGAGGAGCAGTCTCCTCCGTCTGAAGAGATGCAGAACATTCTGAAACAATCAAGGACCCCTCCGGTCTAGTATTCATCTCCTGCCATCCAAAATTATAATTTAAGCAGTTATACATCAATCGGGTACCATTATGCATTAGCAAGGGGGGCCTCGAATCTTTATTGGCCAAGGCAATCGCCAAATTTTTATGTTCTAACCCTAACATGTATGGTAGTTCATATTTTGTACATGCACATTTTGGAATAAGTTGAGGGAGGCATATTATCATATAGATAGACTGTAGGGTCTATGATATTGGAGATATAGATAATACACAAGCTTTCTGGAGATTTGACTGTTGAGTCTATAAAGATATACCTGGATACGAACTACAGATACCGCCCCATCCAGATGAGAACTTTGTGTATATCCTTTATGGCATAGATAATCCCTCGCCTTCTTCACATACTCCAACAATATGATCCAATCCGCACTGCTGACCGCAACATATGTGTTGTCATTATCCGTACCATCTGCCATACTTTCTAGCGAGACCAACACTCTTTGCAAGATGTGAAAGCACTGATTTCTCAGTAGATAGTCTAATAAGCAACTCAATCTCCGGATTTGCGTGGACGTCATTGCTTGTTGCATCTTCTCTGCAGCAGGCTGCTTGAGTAGCCATGCTACATCCAGCACCACATCAGAGAGTGCTAATCCTCTCATAGATCGAACACTGCTATTCAATGAACCACTAGAACCAAGGTGCATAATGTTATCACTTTGCACATCATATTTTGTTGCAGTGTCTTTATCTCTGAACAGACTTGTTCATCACCAATGATAATGGGAATGAAGTTGGATAGACCACACTCATTTTCAATCTGCGCATCACCCACAAGAAATCAGTTTAGATGCTCCGCTAATATTAGACATGTTAACAAGACCAAAGGTTCCCGATACAGCATGTCCATTGTGGTCTGAGACAGGTTCTAGTTAGTAACAAAACTCACAAAACAGAATTAGGAACATTTCTACAGTAAAACTCAGAAAGTTCAGTTCAAATAAGTATATTATTGGAATCCAATCTATCCCAATTCTGTCTCTGATACATCTCCATGCAAATTCCGGTACTCAATACTCCAAATAAAATTTATACTCTAGAGAGTATTCTATCATCTGCAAATAAATGAACCATCCACCAAGGGAGCAGCAAAATCTTAGACTAATTAACTTGCTTCGTCTGGTCTACCAAGAAGAAACCTCTAACCAGAACTATGTTTAGCGCCCACATCACAAAATCAACATAATTTGACATAGACATGCCGTGCAAGAGACACAGATGATTGGTTCTCATATTCTGGTGAAATTACTTGGTCTCGACTGAAGGTAAGAGGACAAGCATGAGCAGAGCGCCTCTCATGATAGTTTTAAAAATGACTAAGCCAGCTCATTTCCCTGAGCTAACACCCGCTATTCAGGCTTTTTATGTTCATCATTGGCCCAGCCTCACCTCCATCCTCTCTTTTAGCCTTTGTTTGTCTTCCATCGTCATCTCTGCCCAAGTGCCCAGTACCACCTCCCTCTGTTTCTGTTCTCTCTTTTCTTTAATGTGGAAAGCTAGTTAACTTGCCTTTTTTAGAGTGTGTTGAAACAGCAAGGGATTACAGCATTATAGATTTACTACTAGTCAACTTGCCCACTTAGTACTCAACTTGTGCCCTCCTGACTGAAAAGAATCCATTGGAGTTCCAAACGAGTGGAACTGAATTAAGCCTCAAGGGATTAGTCAAGATCCATCTGGTTCAAAGTGAGCCCACTGGGCCCTAGAGCTTTATTCTAGGCCTAACTTTTACAGAATCAGACTACAGGATCCTCGAGCTTGTTTAAGGTTATCAAGATTGCAGTCAGCTCAACCTTGTTGACGTGGAACAGTTATTTTCAGTTCACGTTGACTCAATTGTTGAACCATATAGGGTTCGATGAACCTAATTTAGAATAAGTAGTGTAAAGCTTAGGTCCAGACTATTTTCAGGCATAATTAGGCTAGTCATGCAGCTTATTATGGGCTCCTTCTCACTTGTATTTTCAGGGTAGATGAAGATGAAGGGAGCAAACCGTCCTCCTAAAAGCGATGGATTAGGAGATGAAGTAATCTTGAGAAATTAGACTGTGGGGCCCATGAAAAGATAATCTTCATCTACCTAGAAAAGCTTGTGTGGGAACAGGGCCTACACCTTTCCGGGTCTAATGGCATTTGCCGCAATCCATTTTAGAATTTGAACAAAAGTTCTTCATGGTTGGATGTCCCCATATTGTATTAAGATAGTGAAAGAGAATCCAGTACTTCTACGAGATACGACAAAGGACAAACTCTAAAATGTCGCCACCACAACTTTCTGTCAATGGGCGTTGGTTCAATAGCTTTCTGTTTCAAACTCCAAATAATTATATTTGATTAGACATGAGTTTAGGCTAAAGGCCGCTATGAGTCAGTAAGCAATTGGACCAAGGGATAGGTGGGCGAAAGGGAATTTTGGGTTGGGAGGGTTGTTTGGTTGTCTAAGGAATAGCTCTAGATTTTTTTTGATAGTTCAATAGTTCACGGCGTGGTACGCATCAACAGATGCACTCGCCAGATGGTACAAACAGAGTACACTAAGCACTAATAACACATCAACAGAAAAAAGAAACCAAGTTTTCTGAATTGAGGACCGCATGAAAAGGCACCGAGGGGGGGATATGCCTTAGTCTCATCCATTCCTAGATGACCCCTCTTCCATGTTGTATAATCTTTTTTGGTTATTAAGGAAAGGTAGTGGAGACTACTAGGGCATCCTTCAACTAGAACATTCCCTTTTTTTGATAAGGAACTAGAACATTCCCTTACAGACCACTTTTGTGGATACGCATGATATTCCAGATTTGGCAGAGCCGGGCTTTGATAAATCCATCTTTCCGATTGTTTTCCCTACTGTATCAAAGTATATCATAGCTTCGGCACCTCATCTAACAGAATAGTACCAATAACTGGGTCTCGTTGCATCAGATTTTTCTGGTTTCCGTCATTATCATTGCTGGGTGCCGTCCGTATGACCCTAAATGATCATCATGCATTTAACTAAAATGACATACCAAGTAACTACAAGAAGAGCACTGTTAGCTATCAAGGTATAGATTGGAAGAATAAGAAATTTAACATGCTCATACATACCTCAACAAACGCTGGACCAAAGAAGTTTGGTTCCGTAGAAGGAACATGTATTCTGCAAAACTGATGGTCGAAACTTGCAGGAGTCCCCTTCAGGTTTATTGTGGGGAAATGCAACATAATAATCATGATCCAGGTATTTACCAGCAAATGACACAAGAGACCTGCATGAAAATCACAATAACCAACCAATTGCCTTATTATAGTGGAAGTGATGAACAATTAGGGAGGTCAATTGGCATCAGTTATCGGACAATAAATAAATAGCCTACAAAGTTAACAGACGCACAACCGGAGACATGGGAGATATTGGGGCATGTATTCAATGAAATGGGATCAACAATAGACTGAATGATAATCAACGCTGTGATCAAATTTCCTTTTCTTAGATGTCTGTTGTGACCAAATAGAAAAAAAATCTCATTACAATCATACAGAAAATATGAGCTCTATACCTGCCCGAATCAGTTGACACCATAATTTCGTATGTAGGAAAAGTGAATACTAACATTTATTAACTTCTCAGAGAAACACTTCAAACTGCATTTAATATTAACAAACTGAAAATATAGCTGTATACCTAAACTTAGGCTGAAATATATTGCTGCCACAAGCAACAAACTCCATGGGTTTGCCAGCTTCGAAGCATATAGGATTGACATAATGAAGTTGGGGAGTCCGTACATCCATCTTGATTTTAACCACAGACGTTTCATCTACACAATGACATAGAAGATGGAGTAAATAATCTTAACACCACCACATGATTCTTCTCTTCCAGAAATAGATAAATGGACTGTATCTACTAAAATGTATTTGCATAGGATCTGCCCTACACTCCTACGTGTATCATTGAAACCGTGTTTGACAGTTTAAATAAACCAACCTATCAGCAAGAGCCTTTGATGTAAGGTCTGCTAATAGGCACCAAAGCACCAACCTAAATCATACTGATGTGAGGGCATAATTTAAAATCATTAAGTGAAGAAGTGGCATCACCATATTATCAAAAGCATGAAAACTAAATTCAAGGTATCACTTGACACTTGTTACTTTTATCTAAAAGCTTCTTCCCCATCCATTTGAATAACACAGAAGTTTGTTAACTTCCATTGTCATTTATGAAAAAACATCCGGAGAGAACTAAGGAAACAATATAAAAGGATTGAATGCAGCACAGATATGCGCTAAGATAGTATGGTTAAATATTATGACTGATGTCAAGCCTCTAATGTACTGAAGATGCAAACAAACTCCACATAGGTTAACGAGCATAAGATAGGACGCACCTAGAAAAGAATGTAGCAAATCATTGAGCAGATTAGGAACAACTAACCTCTCAGAACACGGAAAATCATGTCATTCAGGTACACAAATGCAGTGCCTCTCCGGATAACACTTTTCCAGGAGCAATAAATCATTCACATAAGCTGTGGGATCTTCAAACAACTGGCAGCAACAGTCAGAGAGTAATATGAGTGAAAACTACTCCATCATGCTAACGAAAGAGAAAGAGAACAAAGACCAGAAGTTAGATAGAAGTAATCCACAACCAAAACAATAGCTAATGCTAAACTGAGAAAGCACCCTTAAAATAGCGCACCACCAGCAGCCAAAGAATACTTTATTATGGCCACAGTTCAAAAGGATTAAGGGCCACTTCCCAGACTTAAGTAGGGTTTCATCGATATTAGTACTTGGAACACCATGTAGTTAGTAATATTGAGGTGTCCTTTTGGGTAGCTAACCGTCGTAGGAAAAGGATGACGCAAGCTGTGACAGTGGCACTTATAACTGATTGTGCTGGATGAGGGATTAGCAGGTCAGGTGGCTATAAGTAAGGAAATTGTTTGTTGTAGTGGGCCATGTGGGTAACTTATCCTCAGTCGTGGTTAGTTACAGGGATTCTGATGAGACCACACTAAATAGCTCACATATAACAATACGAATAAACGGTCTGCTTTTCCATTGATAGTTTGGGTAACAAGGGGGTGATAACAGAGGAGTAAATCAGAGCAATGCTCTGCCTGCCAAAAGAGGGAAAATCAGGCAGAGCCTGCCAATCCACTAAGTGGCCAAAGGTTGCAAATCAAAAATGCCTGCTCCTTAGGTCACTATTCTTACCTTAAATAGCTATCCTACTCACACAAATGACAATAACAAAACAGATAAAGCATAACAAACTTATATGGCAGCCTGCCCCCAGCACCACCCGGCAAGGCACACAAACGAACGTCCCAGCCCCTCAGACAGCCATAGCAGTGGTCCCCCTACTCCTTTGGCGAAAATAAGTGATGTGGTCTCCACTCTCATTCTCAACATCCCTTCCCCGACGGGAAATTGTTGCTGGATTGTGGAGTACAGCTCCCATGAGTCCTCAAAATCTGGGCAGTCTTTCCATCGTACTAACACCTCCAGCTGGTTGTCAGCCCTTGTCTTACCATGATGATATTACTGGGGTAAAGGAGGAGTTCCAACTCATCAGTAAGATAAGGTGGGATTGATGGTAGGACAGCAGCACCTGTTACAGATTTTTTTAATTGTGACACGTGCACTGTGTGGTGTATTCGTGCCTCAGGCAGAAGCTTCAGCTTGTAAGCTACTGAGCCGACCTAGACTCGATCTCAAAGGGCCCAAAGAATTGTGGGCTGAGCTTAGCATTTCTGGGTCCCCCTAAGGAACACAGCCTGTAGGGTCTGAGCTTGATGTAAACCCATTCCCCCACTTCAAAGATAATATCACGACGGTGTTTATCAGCCAACAATTCTTGAGCCTTTGCCAGCACTCTTGAGCTCGTCAATTATAATGTCATGCTCGCTCAGTTGAGCATCAACTTCCTGCAGAGGCGAATTTAATGGAGGATACCGGAGGAGTATAGGCGGATCACGCCCATAGAGGACTTTGAAGGGGGTGGTGCCAGCACTCCTGTTAAACGTAGTATTGAACCAAAACTCCGCCCATGGAAGCCACCTGACCCACTGTTTGGCTTAGTGAAGGAAAAACTCCTGAGGTAGTCCTCTAGGCAGCGATTCACTACCTATGTTTGGCCGTCGGTTTGTGGATGGTATGCCGAACTGAGGTTAAGGGTCGTGCCTGATTGTCTGAACAATTCTTGCCAGAATGAGCTAGTGAAAACGGGATCACGGTCAGATACAATGGAACGCAGGATACCATGGAGTCGCACAATCTCCTTGATGAAAACAGAGGCCACGTCCTTAGCTGTGTACGGGTGAGCAAGAGGTACAAAATGTGCACATTCGGTGAGTTGTCAACTACTACCATAATTGTGTCAATTCCCCTCACCTTTCAGTCCCGTAATGAAGTCCATCAAAATGTCTTCCCAACTCTTGTCTAGAATCGGAAATGGCTGAAGCAGCCCGCAGGAGCCAAAGAGATGTACTTGACTTGTTGGCAAGTGGAACATGCTGCTACAAAGGCCTTGACTTGCCTGTGCATCCCTTCCCAATAAAAGGAGTTGCTGACACGCTTATATGTTCGCAGAAACCCCGAGTGTCCGCCCATGGGGAAGCTGTGAAATTCCTGCAACAGTGCTGGAATAAGTCGTGACTGTTTAGGCACCACCAGTCTGCCCTTGTAATAAAATCTTCCTCCACATAGCCCAAAACCCGGGTGGTCATCTGAATTGACAGCAACCTCCTGCCTGATTTTCCTCAACTTCGGATCAGCATCAATTTCATTTTCAAGTTGTTCCCATCCACCAAATTCAACCACAGAAAATGCCCACAGTTCTGGCGGTTTATACTAGACTCGAGAAAGGGCATCGGCAGCCCTATTTTCCCTACCGGGCTTATAATGTATCTCAAAATCGAAACCCATCAGCTTGAGAGCCCATTTATGCTGTCCTTCAGTGAGCAATCTTTGTTCCCAAAGGTGTTTTAAACTGTGTTGGTCAGTTCGTATTATGAAATGCCTCCCCAAGAGGTAATGACGCCACTTAGTGATGGGGAACACCACTGCCATTAACTTCTTCTCGTATGTGGACTTAAGCTGAGCTCGGGGCCCAAGGGCTTGGCTTAAGTAAGCTATCGGCCTCCCACCTTGCATCAATACCACACCTAAACCATGGCTTGAGACGTCTGTCTCCACCGTGAAGGTTTTAGCAAAATCAGGCATGGCTAAGATGGGGACTGAAGTTAGCCTTCGTTTCAACTCCTCAAAGGCATTATGGGCCTCCATGTTCCAGCTGAAATTATCCTTCTTCAATAAACTGGTGAGGGGGAATGCTACAACCCCTTAACCTTGGACAAACCTCTGGTAGTAGCCTGTTAGCCCCAAAAATCCCCTCAGCTCCTTGACAGTTTTCGGTGGTGCCAATCCATCATACACCGGATTTTCTTTGGGTCAGCTTCGACTCCCTGTGCAGAAATCAGGTGTCCCAAGTACTCTAGCTAGGATTTCCCAAATTGACACTTTTTCAGATTTGCATCTAACCCATTCTGTTGCAGGAGCTGAAGTACAGCTTCCAAGTGTCGGTAATGATCATCCAGGCTGCAGCTGTATACTAAGATGTCGTCAAACAAAACCAACACAAATTGACGAAGAAAGGGCTTGAATACATCGTTCACGACGGCCAAAAATGTAGCTGTAACACCCCATATGGGTAACTGTCCAACAACCTAGCTCTCAAACCATTCATGTTTGAAAACTAGCTACTTTAGGCCCTCAATCCTCACTTGGGCTTAAAAGTGAAGGTCTGTTGTTGTAGGTAACCCATATGTATCCATATAAACCATTCACATTATTATCCATATCCCGATGTGGGATTGGGGTATTACATACTCCCCCTCAAAGAAAAGACGTCCTCGTCGCAAATCTAACATCCAAGTCCCCAAGGACCTCCTCGGTAGGTGTCGGGTAGTCCATCTCGACACGGTCCCGAGTCGGCTCAAATATCATTTGTAACACCCCATATGAGTAACTGTCCAGCAACCTAGCTCTCAAACCATTCAGGCTTAAAAGCTAGCCACTTTAGGCCCTCAATCCTCACTTGGGCTTAAAAGTGAAAGGCCTGTTGTTGTAAGTAACCCATATGTATTCATATAAACCATTCACTATTATCCATATCCCGATATGGGATGGGGTATTACAGTAGCAGGCGCGTTGCGGAGGCCGAATGGCATTACGAGAAATTCATAGTGCACCTCATGGGTACGGAATGCTATCTTGGGCACGTCTTCAGCGCGTACCCTGATCTCGTGGTAGCCTGATTTAAGTCCAACTTCGAGAAAACTGTGGCCGCGTGTAGCTCATCCACCAGCTCATTGAT
This sequence comes from Limonium bicolor, assembly GCA_023374045.1. Classification (NCBI taxonomy): domain Eukaryota; kingdom Viridiplantae; phylum Streptophyta; class Magnoliopsida; order Caryophyllales; family Plumbaginaceae; genus Limonium; species Limonium bicolor. The sequence continues at coordinate 236,503,350 of CM041780.1, forward strand.
GACTGGAATGGGAAATTTATCAGGAATTGTGATTTCATTGAGGGCTCTGTAATCTACGCAAAATCTTCATTCGTCGTTTTTCTTCTTGACTAAGAGCATTGGGCTTGAGTATGGACTATTGCTAGGTCTGATCAACCCAACAGTGAGTAGCTCCTTTACAATCCTTTCAATCTCTCCCTTCTGATAATACGGCTAACGGTAGGGCCGCAAGTTTGGAGGGTTGGCTTCTGATTTCACTGGAATGGCGTGATCATGGAAACGGGCTGGTGGGAAGGGCGGGTTGTCAGAGAAGACCCCCTCATAGTGAGACAGCAACCATCGAACTGTTTCATCCACCACAGCTTTTTTTCCTCACTCTCTGGTGGATTCTCTAGGCTGATTAGAACACCCCCACCTTCCTCGTATTGTATTGTACGACGCATAGTTTTTAGGGACACTAAGGATTGGCTAAGGTTGGGTCGCCTTGAAGTGTGACCCATTTGTTCTTCTGTCTGAACTGAATCAAATGCAGCCCCATTTGTGCGTGTATCACCGAGGGATTCTAGCCACTCCATGCCTAAAATGGCATCGACTCCAATAAGATTAAAGGGAAGAAAGCTCTCCGGAATGGACCCTCCTGCACCGAGAATTCCACGATTATGCAAATTCCGCTCCCTCTGATGCACTCCCTGTCAACGACCAGCACCCCAAATTCGGTAGTTTCATCAACCTCCAACCCTAATCTGGTTGTCGCCTGATGAGCATAAAGTTATGTGTTGCTCGACTGTCAACGAGTAGCAAGTGTTCATCCCACGAATCTTTCCAATGAGTTTCATTGCGCGTTCAGCCGCGATTCCCATTAGCGAGGTAGGACAAATTGGCTAGGGCCGGTTCTTCCACCACGATTGGCTCCCGTGCGCTATCCATCATTTCCAACTCAGCACCGCTGTCCATTTCTTCCACCTCAAGAGTTAACAGTCATAACCCTGGACTTTTGCACTTGTGCCCAGGAAACCACTTTACCCCACAACTACAGCATAAGCCCAAGGCCCGTCGACGCTGCTCCTCTTGGGTTCGCTGGCCACCGAAGAAGATGAGCCACTGGGAGAGTAGAGCTCGTGGAGGAAGTGGCTGGTCCGCGTGTCACCCCAGATTTTTGGCCAGGTGAACTGGCTGTCGTTTCTTTCCATCCAGACTTCATCATCTTCTCCAGCATGACATTTCACGTGCCACCCCTATTGAGCAGCAATGGCTTAGTTCCTGACCACGACGAATTTCTCTTAACCCTATACTTTGAAATTCTATCCACCGCCAAATTCTTCTCCTCCACTTCTTGGGCCACTTTCATCAATTCCGGCAGCGAAGTTGGTTTGAAAAGCATGACTTCCGCCTCAATCCCGCCTTAAAGACGCTTTTGTAAACTTCATCCGACAACCTGAGTTTTGCGGACAGGCGCTCAAATTGCTGCCGATACTCCAATAGTGTTCCCTCCTGAATAATCGCCATTAGTTGATCCATTTGGCTTCCAGCCAACACGGGACTAAAGCGAAGGATCACAGCTTCACGGAACCCTTCCCAGTCCATGGCTTCTCCCTGATCTTCAAGCCAAGAATACCAATGGAGACATTCTCCTTCAAGATAGACCATGGCGGCCCTGACTCGATCTTCGTCTCTGACCCCACATATAGTGAATACCTCTCGCCCGGCACAACCATCCTCGTGGGTCCGTGCCTTCAAAGGTTAGAATCTCCATCTACTGGATGCGGAATCCCCTATCGTCGAACCCGTCTCTAGGCCTCCCATGACCGGTGGACAAGGAGGATTTGTTTTCCAGCAACGATTCCCTTCTCTCCATCAATCTAACCGTCGCCAGTATATCATTCTTCAGCCTTCAATGGTGGAACAGAGGTTTGTGATCGTGACCTCATCTCTCCCATTTCACCCATTTCCCCTTTAGTAACTGTTGTTCTCTCTCCAAATTCTCCATTCTCCCAATGTGAGTGGAGACCATCCAGAATCACAGCCCAAATTGATGAGACCACAACAAATAGCTCACGTATAACAATACGAATAAATGGTCTACTTTTCCATTGATAGTTTGGGTAATAAGGGGGTGATAACAGAGGAGTAAATCAGAGCAATGCTCTGCCAAAAGAGGGAAAATCAGGCAGAGTCTGCCGATCCACTAAGTGGCCAAAAGGTTACAAATCAAAAATGCCTACTCCTTAGGTCACTATTCTTACCTTAAATAGCTATCCTACTCACACAAAACGACAAGGCACACAAACGAACATCCCAACCCCTCAGACAGCCATAGCAATGGTCCCCCTACTCCTTTTGCGAAAATAAGTTATGTGGTCTCCACTCTCATTCTCAACAAATTCTTTCCTGTTAAAGGAACTCTTTGGACTTGGCGATATAGGCCTAAATAAGAGTTTCCTTTCCTCCATTCTTGACTTTCTCCAATCGTTTTGCTTTATCTGATAAATATCTCTAACAATTTTGGTGTGGCAAGCGAGGAAATCGAAGTGTATGGCACGTACACGAATGGAGGCCAGAGTTGAAGCGTTAAGAGAGACATGTGGATAGAGGAGAAGGGTAGTCTGGAACTACATGAGGAGATCACACTTACTAAACAGAAGGTTGATTAGTTCTAAGGTCAACATTAGAGAATTGAGTAGCTGGTGGTTTTGATCGTGGAACAACAGGATGGAAGGGTGTCGTCGTTTAGCATCAGCAAATCCAGTGGTTCCGGTGGTACAAGATCAGGAGAGAATTGCTCCTTCATCTCCGCCAAGAGGGTTGAGCTCCCAATCTTCAACGGCGAGTATCCAGGACCTAGCTCCCCAAGGCGGAGCAGTACTTCCCTGTCCAGTGCACAGCTGATCTGATGAAGGTTCACGGGACCTTGGTGTGTATAAAAGGTCTGACACTTTACTGGAGTCACGGGTAGCAGTAGAGGAAAGCGACACTTTCTTTGGAAGAGCTTAAGGTGGAATTACTGCAGCGATTTGATTAACAAATTTTGGTGAAAACTGTATGAGGCATTGGTTGCGGTTAGTTAGCGGAGCACGGTTTCTTCCTATATCAACAAATTCATTGTGCAATTTTCTTGTGGCGCCAATGTAATAGAATCATTCTATGTTGGTTTGTGTCTCAATGGATTGTGTGAAGAAATCAGGATCGGCATCCAGTCTCATGAGATTACCAATATTATCGCGCCATGATCTGGCAGAAAGAGTGTGTGAGTTGGACACGCTAAGAGAATGGGGATCAGCAGCAGTCTCTCCTGGCATATCAAGACTGGATGGGGTTAGGGGTTAGGGAAACAGGCTGAACTGCATATGTGATGATACTGGGATCTACTGCAATCCAGTTTGTCAATTTCCCTTTTTTGACCTGATCCAGACGCACATGGTGGTGGGAGTTCTTTTTCCCCATCACTTACTGGAAATAAGTCACTTGCTTCAATTGTGCAGCAATTCTCGGGAGTTCACTTCTCATCAACATCCTCATCTTCCGTAACCCGCTCATATTCAAGACACATCCGCTTTGTCCGTCAAAATACTTACCCGGAATATCCCGACTTGGAGCCAAGGGATTGTGTTTTCGATGCCAACACCAATTCTGCTACACATCACTGTCCAAATTGGGGGTTGTGAACCTTGATTTTGGCAGAGGATGACGAGTTCTCACCTGAGATTTTGATCCATGTTTCGAAGGCTGGCATCGAGCAACCTGGTGACGCATCTGATTTGGGTCCTTCTCAGCTCATGATAGACTTGTCTTGTCAATGAAGAAGTTTGATCAGCCTGAGACGATGAAGTTGCGCAGATTAATCAAGGAACAAGAAGTGATTCTCATGATAGACAGTGGAGCTAGTCATAATTTCAAGGCCAGCAGGTTGGTGACTGAGTTGCAACTTCCCTCACTTCCTTCACTATGTTTGAAGTAAGACTAGATCATGACAGCAGAATGATATCCAAAGGAGTTTGTAAGAATCTAGCAATCAATTATGGCCCAGTTGATATGAATATGAATTGATACTGTTTTCCTCTAGGTGGGGTGGATATTGTTTTGGGCATGGTTAGTTGCAAACACTTGGGGATGTGACCTTGAATTGGTCGAAGCTTCTATGCAGTTTGGTTGGCACGGCACACAAATATTCCTAGAAGGAGATTCGTCAATTTAAAAAGTATATCGTTACATTCAGCTGAGAAGCTGTTATTACAGCAGGATGATCAAGCTGCACCTCTGTGGGAATTACAACCACAGGAGGCTGGGGCGAGGATAGTGGAGACAACTCCCTTCTCTCACTATCCTCCAGAATTGGGGATGTTACTGCAACAGTTCTTTGGATAACCCATGGAATTGCCACCTGAGAGGGCTGTTGACCACAGCATTCCCTTACTGCCAGGCACGGTGGGTACTAATGTTGGACCATAACGATATGGGCATATACAAAAGAAGAGATCAAAGTTTGGTAGCAGAGATGTATCTGCTGGGATCATTCAAACCAGTACCTGTGCATTTTCCAGCCCTTTGTTGCTTGTGAGGAAAAAGGACGGAAGCTGGAAATTTAGTGTGGGCTATTGAGCATAGAAAAAATCACCTTATCAGTCGGCATCCCATAACTGTGATTCAAGAGTTGTTGGATGAGTTGTATGGAGGAACCCATTACTACTTCAAGATTGATTAGCAACCAGGATACCACCAGCTGAGACTGCATGCTGGAAGTCATCGACAGATTCAGCAGACACGGACATATCTGGGACTGCGTCACCCTTATACTGCCAAGGTGGTAGCTCAACTGTTTGCTAAGGAAATAGTCAGATTATATGGAGTTCCACAGTCAGTAATTGGTGATCTTGATCCTGTAATTTTAACATTTCTGGCAGGAACTTTCTAGAGCTCAAGGCACTAAACTGAAGATGAGCAACTTGTACCATCCGGAGACCAATGGCCAACATAAGTGGTTAATCGTGGTGTGGGCACATATCCTCACTGCTTTTCAAAGCAACCCAAGCAGTGGAATCAATGGCTTCACTGGGCAGAGTACTGGTACAATACTATCACATTTCGGCAAGCATGATTCCATTCCAGGTAGAGTATGGGTGTCCTCCGCCTTGCGCCAATATCTTCCAGGAGAATTTAAAGTAGTAGAAGTAGCTACTGGCCATCAGGCTCATGATGAGATCCTAGGCAGTTGTGTTACAACCTTGACAAGGCTCAGCAGTGAATGCACGGGCAGCCAACAAGAGGTGCAGGAAGGTCGAATATCAAGTTAGTGATATGGTGTTTCTCAAGCCAAGGGTGCATCACCAGTCTTCCATGCAAGCCAGAGTGTATTCTAAGCTATCACCTTGCTACTATGGACCATATAAGGTGCTGGCGAAGTTCAATCCTGTGTCTTACAAGTTACAAGCTGGAGTTGCCTTCTTCCTCACTGGTACAGGTGCATCCGGTATTCCATGTTTTGCAGCTCAAGCGGGTTGTGGGACAGGATGGAGTTTCTCCAGACCTTCCTGCAGGTTTGATGGCTGAAACACCATTGTTTGAACCAGAGGAAATCTCAGCAGTTCAGTAACGGCACCAGAAGAGGCTCATGGATTCTTGCATAGACAATAGAGCTCAGTTTGCCAACTCCAGCCTCGTGGTCAAGGTTTGCTCAAAGGGGAGGGTGTTGTTAGTAATAATGAGAAGGTATTCTATTAGTTTGCCACCATAGGGCGAGGATGACCCAAGCTGTGAAGGGGGACCACTTGCAACTGATCATGCTGGGTGTGGGCTTAGCAGATCAGGTGGCCTATGAGGAAATAGTTTGTTTTAGTGGGGTGTGTAAGCAAGATTTTTGGTATGAGTAACTCGCCCTCTGAGGTGGTTAGTTTCAGGGATTCTTTCTTGTTTGTGGAACTCTAAGGTGCTTTGGCAACATAGCCTCTAAAAAAAGAGCTTCCTTACCTTCATCCTCGATTTCTCCTATCACTCTGTTTTCAACTTATTTCTATCTCTAACACATGCTTTCCTGTATGCCCAGACATTCAGTTTACCACATATTTGTTTGGATTACTAGACTATCTCAAGAAAGAACACAGTTCAGTTAAATCTATAGAACTGGTTCTGGTTCTGGAAAGAATAAATAAATAATGCAGGTCGAAAAAAAAAAAAGAAATACACGAGCACAAAGCATAATACCATCACAAAGCTAAGCTCCCGCGTGAAAAACAGCTCTGAGTTCTATTTGTTTCTTACCTTGTTCCACATAAAATGAGGCATCGATATAAATGCAGTCAATATTGTACAACCAGGTCGAATGTAGCCTTCCAACTCAACAGGCATGCTCGCCAACCACTGAAATATCTGTTGATATTTTGAAGCAAGTAAACCAACACCTTTTTTAGCTAGATCTATAAGATAAGGCATTACTTTCACATGATAAACTGCAGTATAGTTTGTAATATACTTGCAGCCTAAGTCGTCTTGGAAATTCTGCTGGATTCCAGTCATAGAGCTTAAACGAAATACGACCTGTCGGACACTAAAACAAAAGACCCAGTGTAACCAAGTCAATTACGTAACCTAACAATAGTAATAAACAAAGAGGCTTAAAAATACCCACCATGGAAGAGTAAGCACTCTTGTTGTCACAATATGATGGAGAAAGGGCATTTTTGGAGTCCTCTTTCAATCTATTTACTTGAATATCATCAGAGGGTGTAGACGTCACACCACTATCACTCCGGGTATTCTGAGGATCGGGTGCCAAATGAAAGTGGGAAATGTTTCCATCTTTAGGATCGTGCACCAAATCAGTCTCTGTATTCAGGCTCTCTGAGCATATACCTGTCCCACGGAGAAGACTGAGACATTCTCAAAGACTCCCAGACAAGAGCTTTGAACCCAAACCATACATTATGCAAGGACTTAATGCAAGAAATATAGAAGCATGCATACAATAAAGAGCGCAATATCAATCACAAAAAAAGAGCATGCAAACTCATTGCAAATGTCAGTCATTAGAAGTCACAAGAGCAACAATCTACAGCTCAACGAAATACCTAGCCCAGCTTCCCCATCAGATGACACATCTTCGCCCACTGTATCCACTTGGGGCTCCTTATCAACAGCTTCTTTGGGATCATTAGACTTTCGTCGTCGCCGGTTGTTGTGGCGCTCTAATTTTCTCCTACAACTACGTTTACCTTCATCAAAATCTGATAACACGTGAAACCTGACAAAAAGCGGCACAACAGATGCATTAGCATAGAAGCACATGCATATAACTGAGATCACGTTGAAAAAAAATATTTAAAAGCAATTACAGCAAGATTTGATTATGCCACGACAGTTGAATTAAATTACATTAAAACACGATATCACAGGATGATGTGATGCAGAAAGTGGAGAATGCGTTCTCCCAGTTTCTGCCCCAATACCCCAAAAACTGCACTTCTTTCCTCCCAAATCTCAAGATCTCTTCTTAAAGGCTCCCCCGCTCAGGCAGCAAGTTCTTATGATGGCAGATCCAAATGTCATTTTTTTTTATGTAAAACAGCAAAAATGTTCTGATTCTAAAAGAGTGATGAACGATGTCCTAGAAAATCAAATGTCAAGTGCCAGAGACTGACCACAAACAATTTACTTGCAATGCAAGAAAACATAGAATCTTAAGTCCAGTTTCATGATACTGGAAACTGGCATATACAGTAGCAATATCATCAAAGATTCATCATCTTGCCAATAAAGCAAAAGAGGATGCACTACTATGTCCCCCTAGAACAAACCTTGTCCTCCTAAGGGGATCACAAAAGTTTCAACAAAATTTAAAAACTGATAAAAGCTAAAAAAATGTGACGTCTTTTTATACATCCCTCCCACGTTCAGTAAAAGAAAGGCAAATAAGATCACTGCAGTCGCAAGTGAAGTAACAGAAACATAGAAAGCTTCCCAGAAACCATATAAACTAGAGGCATTGCGGGTAAAATAATGCATATGACCATGAAAGTACATGAGCTAGTCAGGACACCACTTGTTTCAGAAAAGAAGTAACATACCCCACTTGTTTCAAAAAAGAAGTAACAGACACATAGGAAGCTTCCTGATAAGCATTTATGCACGAATGCATAACCCGTATAACTATGGGAGACGAGTTATTCCAGACTCACTGTTGTGCAGGGATGCACCAACAACTTTAGAAGTAGAACCCGGATCTGGATGTAGTATACGGGAATCAGGTCTGACAACTGCACATCCATCCAGAGCAAACCTTCGGAGATATTCGTACCACGTCGTATAAAACAACCAGAAATGGATCGTAACAGTACAGTGAATACACTAACTGACGACTCTGTGCTCATAACTACTGAAATCAAGACACTGCGGGCAACTGAAAAGAGGTTTCCTACGTAAAGTTTCTATCCTAGGTGCATCAGCTACAAATCAGCCATAAACCTGATAAACACAGTATAGGTCCAACACGTATCTTTTTGCCTAGCCGTTGGTTCGAGGAAAAGAACAGTAGCGTTAGTAAATAGCACGACCCCTGTGATCTAGCTAACAAGATATGTCGTTGGCCAATATTTTCTCACGACACAGCCGAATCCTCATCTAAACGCAAATAAATATCGCCAAAGGACCTAGAAATTAAAACCACTCCCCCAACTGCCCAACGAGCAACTAGAGCCTACTAATAATCAGTAACAACCCCCATCGAGAATGACTACACCACAAGACACGAGCTGAAAACTACAAGAGCTAGCAAACAGCAACTTCAGTTCCAATAGTTTCAATTCCAACTCGAATCTAAAAAATATCACGAACAAATGAATTCGTTTTAAAAGATAAAGACGTCAAAGGAAGATATATGATCCTACTTACTTGCCACACTGTTGGCAATATCGCTTGCTGTTTTCGTCAATCATCACAGAAGAAGCGTTAGCACACCTCAAGCAGACCCTGTGCCTACGGTGATACCCCTTGAGCTCAGAGATATCAGCTCCGCAACCAGGCACCTGGCACCTAGCCTTGCCGCCCCTACCCATCCTGACCTTTTTCTTCACCGATGCCCCTTCCCCCTTATCTGCCTCCTCCTCTAGCTTCGCATCCATCTCCGGGCAGGCGCATGGGACCACACCCGCCAGGAAGTTAGAGCAAACCATCCTGGGGTCCCGCTTTCTGACCCGATCCGATGACGATCCTACACGTTTACTCGCTGTCGGACCCACCCCGAACTGCTCCGCAATTTCCCCGGGACTGAGCTGCGGCTGCGGAGGAGGAAAAGAAGATGACGGCAGAGGCGGTTCCGATAGCGGTTGGGCGGAATGGGTGATGGAATCTTCGAGTGAGAGGTAAAGCTGCTCATCGAAAGTGAAGTCGAGGAAATCACTCCACTCAAACGGCGCTGCTGACTCGTCGACGCCGGCCGTCAACGACGGAAGTTCCGTATTGGTGCCCATTGACCGCTGTGTAGGCGGCGACTGCGGAGACCGGTGGGATGAGCTCATTTTGACTGAACCCTATGATGATCGATGCTGATGTAATCGCCTGAAGTTTGCGGGAACGATGGATGAACCAGGTTGGAGTGCTGTTCTAGGTGGGAGGAAAAGGGAAAAAACTCAAAAAAGGATAGAGTTGGCGGGTGGTTAGGTGGGTGAAGAGAATAGGTGGCAGTGGAGAGAGGAAGAGAGGTGTCGTCGAAGAGAAGTCAGCGATTAGGTGGTGGAGTGGCCGCTGAGGGACGGACGAGACCAGATGTGATTGGGCGCCGTTCTTGGAGAGCTGAATACACGCAGAAGGGTGAAATGACTCAATTATGACGACATCTTTTTGTTTAACAAACAACGACGCCGTGCTGATGTGGACAGGATGGACTGTTTTTCCTTATAAATCATTAGCTACAACTAATTAATTCACAGGGAAAATTCACGATATTCCCCTATTTTCTTTCGTAATTCACAATATACCCCTGTGTTTTTTGTAATTTAACTTTAAACATGTTTAAATGTTGTCCAAAATTGATGAAACTTTACATGGACGATGCTAAAGTGTTATATTTTTGGTCCAATTCCAAATTTGAAGTTTTTTAAGCTCATATGTGACCTGTGGGACCCAATGAACATGTGGCATATTCATTGGGTCCCATAGGTCACATGTGAGCTTAAAAACTTCATATTTGATATTGGACAAAATATAACACTTTAGCATCGTCCATGTAAAGTTTTATCAATTTGGACAACATTTAAACATGTTTAAAGTTGAATTATGAAAAACACAGGGGTATATTGTGAATTACGAAAGAAAACAGGGGTATATCGTGAATTTTCCCATTCACAAAATATTACACTTCTCTAAAATATTTTTCTTATACCATAAAAAAAATTAATTCATCAGATATCATTAATTATTAACCATAAACTTTTAAAAAACAAAATACATATATTTGTTAATAAACATTATTCACATTATACCATATAAATATTTTAAATTCACAATATACCACAAAAATTAAAAAGATATTAAAAGTAGTAACATTTAAGTTTATTAATATATTGTTTAAAACTTTGTAAAAATAAAATACCATGTATTTAATTATAAACTATTCAACTATATAAAAATATTAAAATTTATCATACATTATATAGATGCTAAAAAAATTGACTAAAATTAAAAAAATAGTTAAGAGTATAATAATCTATTTTTTTATAATACCACTTTATGCATGATTCAAAAATACCACAAAATTTATATAATATATTAAAAAGGTAACTATTAAAAATTAATTTCTTTCTCTATTGGTTAAATTGTACGAATTAAAAAAACCATATATATATAATAATATAATCTCTAATAAATAAGAAAAAGTATAATATCTTAAAGAAGGCATAATTTGATTAAAAATAGACAAAAATAGTAAAGGGGTGATATTTAATTTTTTTTAATATTACTATATATAAATTTAATTATTTTATAATATTATTTTATATTATTAAAACTACTTATAATAAAGATATATAAAAATAAAATTTGCATTACGTTAACTATATTTTATTTTCAATCAAATGTTTTAACTTTTAAATAATATACTATGATAAATTTTAATTTTTTATATTTTTATATAATTCATAATTGAAGAGGGGAAAATAAGATCAACCCAAAAAGGAAAGGACCGAAAGAAGACAACTAGCCTGTTACAACCAGGCATAAAGATAGACATGGATAGGGCAGTGACCGGTCGCCCACAAAGTAGACAAGGAACAAAGACAAGTGTAAATAGCGACCGGTCGTCTATGACTGGTCGTAAGAAGCAAGAGTAAAGAAGAAAACACGACCGGTCGCCTGTGACCGGTCCATAATCAAGAAGTATAGTGTAAATAACGATCGGTCGTATGTGACCGGACGGAAACTACTAAGTATGGATAACGACCGGTCATATGTGACCAATCAAAAACTCAAGAACTAAGTATAGATAGTGACCAGGTGAAATACCCCATAATTAAAAATAGTGATTAATTAGGCTAATAAGTATTTTAGAGGCTTAACTACATCTAAATAAACATGAGGGAACAAATCTCGAAGAAAACGGATCTTTAAAATGGGTTAAAAGCATAAACGAACCTTAAAGCGCGTTTTTCGAGGAAACCGGGAAAACGTGACTTTAAGCGGGTCAAACAGACTTGTAATAATTTTGGTCAACCAAATAGTCATTAATAAACATTAATGAAGGTTTAGAACCAATAAAATCAATTAAACGAGAAATTCCGGAAAACTGGTTCCGGTTAGTAAAAACTGTAGAAACCGGGAAGTTGTGGGGTGAGAGTGTAAATAAGGAAAACTAATGTGTCCACTTTTGCAAATAAAAATAAAAATCTGTAGTATGGGTGTGTGTGGCCGATTTCCCCCTCTCTCACTCTCTTAATTCTTTTCTTATTTGCTAAAAGACAACCCATAAAGTGGAACAAAGTAGAAAAGGAGGTTGGTCACTCTCTCTCCTCTACCCCCTCACTCCCTCACATACTCACTCCCTCCTTCTTGAATTTTTTCTTCCTCTCTCAAAGCCATGGAGGCTTGAAGAACACTCACACAAACTCTACTTCTCTCCTCTTGTTCAAAGCACAAACCTTCTCCAAAGATCATAAAAACTGCACCGTTAAATTCCCCTTGTCAAGGAGAGTATTCCCATCTTTCCAAAAATTGAAAATACCCACTTTCATATCCATGGGTGTGCTGCATTTGGAGCTTGAAGACCACCATTAGAAGCACCTTCATCTCCTTATTATTTTGAGGTAAAAATAGTCTTGGAAATCCATCTTTTCTAGCTCCATTTGACAAAACGAAAATTCAGATTGAACCCTTGTTTTGTTCCTTGTGCTCTAGCCGATTTTGGCTTCCTTTTTGGAGTTGGAATTTTGCCTTGGTTGCTGTCCAAAACTCCATCTACTCATTGGAAGGTAATACTCTTTTCTAAACCCTAGAAACATGTCCAAAGTTCTAGGTTAGTTTAAGGATAATTTTCTAAGTAGTTGTTGTGTATTGGTATGGTGGCTGTAGCATTATTTGTTGTGTGAGGAGGAACAAGGAATAAGGAAAAAAGAAAGGAGAAGGCAAGAAAGAAAGCAAAAACTAGAAACAACAAGGTAATTGCTCTTACCTTGGGCTAGTTTGTATTGTGTAGTGTAACAGATTTTAAGTACTTAAAATGGGTAATGTATATTGCCTTGAGTAATAACTATGTAGTAGTATAAGGAAGAAGAGAACAAAACGGTTTTGAAACCTTTAAAGTATGATTAAAAGCTTGGGAGAACATTGGCAAATAAATGTGTATGTGCAGGAAAAATTGTGTGCTGATTAGTGCTTGGATTGACATGGAAAATTAGGGATGAGTTGTGAGCTGAGAACCTTGTGTGGGCAAAGTGAAAATTATAGGGGAAACTCTGTCAAAATTGGCCTAGAAATTAGGAGACTTAGTTGTGTAAGAAAAGGAGTAACCTAGGTAGTAACTAGGTGTGTTTTGAGAGCTTAAGTGAGTAGTTTAATATTTTGAAAACAGATTTAAAAAAGGAGTTAAGTAGTGGGGATGACTAGGATGTAAGGTAATGCATTTTGAATGCTATCAATGGCATTTGTTGAGGGAGTATTGAATGGTAGAAGTTGGGTTAAAAATCTATAGCATAAGAGAAACAAAAACTGGTGCAAGTGTTGAAAAAGAAGTGAGAAAAATTGTGTAAGTTGATTTAGAGATGAGTAATGAATTTGGTGGATGAGCTAAGGTGATTTAGAGGGTCTAATTAATGTTAAACCATGAGGGATTACATGTAGGAAGATTAGGGGAGAAATGGGTAGAAGAATGAAGTTGAAACAAATTCAAAGGAGCAGTTCTGACCTCGACCGACCCAGAGGGTTGAGTCGGTCGTGGGTCGGTCGGACTAAAATCACTGGAACGTAAACTTTCTGACTTTGACCAACCCAGATGGGTGAGTCGGTCGTGGGTCGGTCGGGTAGAGAATTTTTCAAAGTTGAAGTTTCTGACTTCGACCGACCCAAGAGGATGGGTCGGTCGTGGGTCGGTCCAGATGAATCCCAGGAGTCGATTTCGTTCTGACTTCGACCGACCCAGAGGGGTTTGGGTCGGTCGGGTCAATCATGGGTCGGTCGGGCCCCAAACAAAAAAAATGGTAATCATATATGTATATATGTATATGTATATATATATGTATATAGGGGCTTGGTAACACACCATTAATAGAATAAAAATGGTAAGAAAGTATGTACATAAGTAAGAAAGTAAGTTCAAGAGGTAATGAGTAAAGAATGATCTTTATAATTAAATATGGAATGTAAACTAGTAAGTATACATTAGAGGTTTGGATGAAGGAATGAGTAGGTCAATAATAAATTATTGACCATACAACTCTATATATGTATAGGACTCGAATAGTTGAATTCCGAAGGGAAAACGGAAGTACAAGTACGACGGTGAACGGTATGATTTTCTCATGCCCTGTATCCTAACCTGGTTACTCGGATTTGTGTGCTTATTTGACCACCTAAATAAGATAAATGCACGAATCAGATTTATATTGCACTTACTTGTGCTTGTATTATATTGTTCTTGTTATAATGTCTTGAACATTTAGTTTGTATAATTCATGAAATGTATGGATGAGAATGAAGTGTATGTGTAACTCGTTGTGTACTTGTGGAGTGTATTAACTTTGGTATGGAAGTAATGACTTCTACTAATTCCTAACCACCTAACTCCTAACTTGAGTAATGAGTAAAATGGAATGAGTAGAAGTCTGATATAGTTTCGGCCACGCGTGAGGATAAGGAGACACAAGAGGTTGAATCCGAATCCTGGCCTTAATCTTTTCCATGGACCAAACCCCTTAAATGGGTAGCATCCTGGATTAGTGAGCCACCCTAAAGCCCGATGGTGGGATATAGTAGTCCCTACTCGGAGGTTATACCAACTTGACTTGAGTAAGTAAGTAAGTAAACTATTTGTATGAATAACGGTCCTGACTAGTGTAAGTCATTGACCACGAGTAAAAGAGTAAAGTACACCCGATTAACTCGGGTGGGTAAAGAATCTAACAAGTACGGTGTATGTATTGGAGAAGCGTATCTCCGTAACGGTAATCGTGAATGGTTGACTTGTAATGTCTTCCTTGTATGTATTAAATGGAATGTTTGTGTGCCTTGTGACATGAATGTATTGTATTGTATAAGAGCATGTATGTATGTATGAATAAAACGAACTGCATGTATTCGACTAAATAGTTGGTGTACCCTCGCTAGTACGCGGGGTATGCGGATTTCTATGCAGCGTTTAGCTGAGCCCCTTGGGGCATTGTTTTTATTTTACAGGTACTCGAGGGAATTGAAGGTCGTGATGAGACCGTGATGAATTCCTTTTTGAGTAGTTAGTAGATTGGAATGGTGTACCGAGTTGTACACGGCTTGACGCCTTTTTGAGTAACCGGTGTACCATGTTGTACACCCTTTTGAGAGAATTGAAATATGAACTTAGTATGAATGAGTAGATGCACAAACTCATAATTTTTGGAATAGACTTGTAGAATTGGAATGTAATTCATATCCTTCGGATATTCGGTAATCAAAGTGTTGATGTAATTTTGATCGGCAAACTCAGTTTAATACTGACGCATACAAAAAGATCAATACCAAGAGACGCGCGTCAGCTCTAAACTAAGAGAACAAGAAAAGAAGATAGAAGATCTTAAATCGGATTTTATCTATCTGTTAAAGATAAATAAAATCCACGCTTATGACCTGTAATTGATCTCTCGATGTCTATATATGAGGTATTAATCCTAGGGTTTAAAGTTAAGGTTTTACACAGCAAAAACCGATAGAGATACACGGGAAACAAAAGGTGTTAATCTCATGTGAGTCAATTCACGACACAGTTACATCAGACTAGGGTATTGGGATCTGAAGTTATCCATGGGGTAGAACTTCAGATATTAGAGGTTGAGGGATAGATATTTCTTAACGTGAGTTGAGTAGTATACTCGTGTGGTTATAGAGAAGTACTTGTTGTACGTGCTATACTTGTATCAAGCGTGATACGTGTTTATATTAAAGTCGACTGAGTTCTTCGTTTAATTATTCCAGTTCGCTGTTCTTTGTCAGTATCATACTCACGCGGTAGGATTCAACAATTGGTATCAGAGCAAGGTTACCCTCTATTTCGAAGAAACTTCTTCAGGGTAGATCGTGATGAATTCCTACAGTGTCAAACCTCCAAAGTTGACAAAGTTCAACTACACCAGCTGGTGTGAACAGATGAAAGATCAACTGATTTCCATCGATCTCCAATTGTGGGACGTAGTTACTGAAGGCGACCTAAAACCGAAGTTTGAGCAGGACGGGATTACCAAGGAGAAACCTAGGGCTAGCTGGAGTGAAAACGACAATAAGTTGATAAGCAAGAACAGGCAAGCTCGAAAGATCATTATGTCATCGTTATCAGACTCAGACCAACAAAAGGTATTGGGGTTGCGCACCGCTAAGGAGGTCTGGGAATTTCTCAAAACCGCATATGCTGGAATGGATTCGGTTAAAAAGGCTAAAGGGAAGCAGCTCAAAAGACAACTTGATAACTTCAAGATGTCGGACGGTGAGACTATATCCGAGACACTAGAGAGGTTTGACAAGATTTTATGCGAGCTCAAGGCTGTCGGAGTAGTTCTTGATAATGATGTGGTGAACGAGAGATTTCTAGACAGTCTCGATAAAGACTGGCTAAACTTCACCACATTGTTGGAGTCTACAAAGGATTTGTCAAAATTGTCCTTTGAAGAGCTGGGTTCAGAACTGACAGTTTACGAGGGAAAGATGCGAGGGGAACTAGTTAATCTGAGTGTGAACAAGGACTTGGCACTGAAGGCCAAGAAAGTCTCAAATGAAAAAGAGAAGGAGAGTGAAAATACGGATGAGGATGAGGAGATTACCATGATCGTCAACGGAATTAGGAAAATTTTTGAAGGAAAGCGGGGATCAGGATCTAGGTTTGATAAAACTAAATCCAAGAAAGACCAGATCATATGCTTTCGGTGTAATAAACCAGGACATGTGGTTAAGGATTGCACACTAAAGCCAAGGAAAATTTTCATGACAAAGTCAAGAAATTTATGGAAGATGCGGCTGCAGCATGAGGACAAGACGTCTCAGATACAGACTCAGAAACAGAAGAAACAGCTCAGGTGTGTATGACGGCTGTGGTCGAGGAAGATGAAGACGTAAGTGCAGTATCAGACAAAGACTTTTGTATGATGGCTAGTGAAGATTGGAAGAAGGTTCTTGAGGCAGATGAGGTAAGTCCTGAACTCGTCGAAAGTGCTTTTAATTCCTTGTCTAAGAAAGAGATATTTAACTTGCTAACTACTGCTATTGTTAAAATTAAATTGCTTGAGTCAAAGTTGTCTGATTTAGAGGTGTCTAAGAAACCTATCATGGAAAACCAAGTTAAAGAACTTCTCAGATAAAGTTCGTAAAACCCTTGTTAGAAAGAATCGAGTGTCTACCTGAGTGGGCACAAACTGAGTTTAGATCTCTTCAGGAAGGTTGTGAGAATTCGAGAAGAGAAAATGAGACTTTGACAAACAAGTTGTCAGGAATCTTAAGAGAAAAAGAAATAGCTTCCCAACAGAATCCAGTCTGGTACACTGGAAAAGCCGATCTAACACGCATGTTGGTTGGAAAGAAAAGAATAGAAACATCAGGTCCATCAACCATATACAAAACTTCTAATCCAAAAAACTCTAAGGTTAAATACTTATGTCAGTTTTGTCATAGGCATGGTCATAGCATAGGTTTATGTAGGGCTTTAAATTCCAGACCAACCACACGTATACCCAGAACCTTTCCCCAGTCCAGAACTGATCAAAACAGAAACAATTCCTCATATCCAAAGAAAACCATGATCAGACAGGTCTGGGTACCCAAGACTAACAGGTAATTGTTCATTCATAGGCACTAACAGCTACACAACATGAGAATTGGTGGCTGATGGATAGTGGCTGTTCAAGACATATGAGTGGTGATAGAAGAAAGTTCAATACTCTTGTTGAACAACGAGGAGGAAAGGTAACTTTTGGCAACAACGGGAAAGGTAGAATAATTGGAATTGGCACGATCAGAAAGGAACACTGCATTGATAAAGTTAGTCTTGTGGAAGGCCTAAGTCATGATCTGCTCAGGGTCTCACAAGTTTGTGATAAGGGTCCATCCGAAGTTGTGTTTGACTCTAATGGTTTTCAGATACGTAATAAGGCAACACAGGAAGTCTTGGTTCAAGGTTGTAGAGTAGGTAATCTCTACATGGTGGATGTCAGTGATCAGAATGATCTATCATATCTCACAGTCGATGAAGAGGATGTTTTACTGTGGCATCGAAGGCTGGGACATGCACATCATCGGCTAATCAACAAGCTCAGGGTGAAAGGCTTAGTAGATGGATTGCCAAAGAAGAGACTTGATCACAGTACGATTTGTCAAGATTGCGCTTTGAATAAGCTTACACACATTTCACACAAATCTAAAGGTGTGGTCAGTAGCTCCAAGATTCTAGAATTACTACACATGGATTTAATGGGGCCTATGAGAGTGCGAAGCAAGTCTGGAAAGAGATACGTGCTGGTGATTGTCGATGATTACTCAAGGTATACTTGGATTATCCTGCTTCATCATAAGGATCAGACCTTTAATGAAATCAAAAACCTGATTTTACAACTTCAGACTCAAACAGAGAGTAAGGTAAAGTGCATACGCACTGACCAAGGAACGGAATTCCTAAATTAGAGGGTGTCTCAGTTCTGTACTGACACTGGAATAACCCACACTCACTCTGCAGCCAGAACACCCCAGCAAAATGGAGTTGTAGAACGTAAGAATAGGACACTTCAGGAGATGGCTCACACTATGCTAAACAGCAGTGGTCTTTCATCTAGTTTTGGGGAGAAGCTATCAATACTGCTTGTTATATACTTAACAGAGCTCTCATTCGACCTATATTGGTCAAATCTCCATACGAATTATTCAAAGGTCGTAAACCCACTATTACACATCTTAGGGTGTTTGGCTGCACGTGCTACATTCATAATAATGGAAAAAATCAATTGGGAAAGTTTGATAAGAGGAGTGATATTGGAGCTTTCCTCGGATATACTATGAAGAGCAAGGCATATCGGGTCTTCAATAAACGGACTCTGATGGTTGAAGAGTCCATAAATGTTAAGTTTGATGAAAACAATTTTGGAGGCAGATCTGGTCAAGGTGTAATAGAGGATTTATTACAGAGTAAGGATGGAGTCACACCTCATGATGATAGTTCGGGAGCTGATTCAGAGGAAGAGTTGTCTCAAACCGAGACACCACAACCATCAGTTCGGAACTCAGAATAGTGTCTGACTGCACCAACCGATACCAACACTTCTCAGCAACAGACAACAGAGGCACCTCATCGTTTGATGGCCAGGAATGCTCCGGGCATAGAACTCACCAACATTCTGTCAGACTTGAACACAGGAGTCAGAACTCGATCTACCTCACAAACCTTCTACGCTTACTTTGGTTTTGTTTCCACAACAGAACCTAAAACTGTGAAAGAAGCGCTGGAGGATGAAAGCTGGATTAATGCCATGCATGAGGAGCTAATGAGTTTGTACGAAATGATGTGTGGGAACTTGTTACCAAACCCAAGATCAAAACGTTATTGGAACCAAGTGGGTCTATAGGAATAAACTCGATTCAGAAGGACACATCTCCAGGAACAAAGCACGACTGGTGGCAAAGGTTACAATCAACAATAAGGTTTGGATTTTGATGAGACATATGCTCCAGTTGCTCGTCTTGAGGCCATCCGTCTACTTATTGTTTTTGCTACTTTACACAAATTTACACTTTATCAAATGGATGTAAAGTGTGCGTTTCTAAACGGAAATCTCAAAGAAGAGGTATACGTCTCTCAGCCACCCGGTTTTGTAGATCCAGAGAACCGGATTATGTGTATCGGTTGAAGAAAGCATTGTATGGTCTTAAGCAAGCACCAAGGGCCTGGTATGAACGGCTAACATCTTTCCTTCTACAACAAATTTTGTACGAGGAAAGGTGGATCACACGTTGTTCATCAAAGAAAACGAGGCGGACAAGCTTTTAGTACAAATCTATGTAGATGATATTGTTTTTGGCTCCACCAGTCCCAGTCTGACACAAGATTTCGCTTCTATGATGACGAATGAATTTAAGATGAGCAACATGGGTGAGCTAACATTTTTTCTAGGATTGCAAATTAGGCAGGCAGCGGATGACACGTTTATAAGTCAGACAAAGTACACACTTGAACTTCTGACCAAGTACAAGTTTAATGAGTGCAAGCCGATGCTCACGCCAATGTCAACGACTCTCAGACTAGGACTGGAGACCGATGCAGAATCCACGGATCCCACTGTTTATAGAGGGATGATTGGTTCACTCCTCTATCTTATAGCCAACCGACCAGATATAATGCAAAGTGTATGTTTCTATGCAAGGTTTCAGGCTCATCCAAAAGTACCACATGTCAAGGCCATGAAACGTATCTTTCGTTATCTTCAAGGGACACCGACACTTGGACTATTATACACTGCAGAATCACTGCCTACTCTTGCTACGTACACAGATGCTGACTTTGGAGGTTCACTTACTGACAGAAAGAGTACCACAGGTACTGCCCAGTTCTTTGGATCAAATCTGATAGCATGGTCGTCAAGGAAACAAGCATCTGTTGCTCTGTCCACAACTAAAGCTGAGTACGTTGCTACCGCTGCTTGTTGCGCACAAATTTTGTGGCTGTATAGACAACTTGAAGACTATGGTTTATCTTTTATACCAGTTCCAATCTATTGCGATAACACAAGCACTATTGAGCTTACAAAGAATCCTGTTCACCACTCACGGTCTAAACACATCGATATTCGTCATCACTTTATTCGAGATCATGTTGAACACGGTACCGTCACTCTACTTCACTGTTCAACAGAAAAGCAGTTAGCTGACATCTTTACCAAGCCCTTACCTAGAGAAACCTTCGACAAAACTTAGGTTTGAGATTGGCATGGTTGACACTACGTGAGAGTTTTTTTTATTTTATCTTTTTCCTTAGTTTCAACGTTTTAGTCACAAACTATAGTTGTTTTTCTTTTCTTCTTCATGTTTTTAGTGTCGGGAATGATCACACCTGTTTCGTAACAATGTTATCACAGTTCTTAATGAGTCTTTACATAATCAATTACCGTGATTTGTGTTAATTAGTTTTGTGCTTGTCCAAGTAGCTATTCATTTTCTGAGATCAAAACTAACATATGCTTGAATAATTTGGCATTTAAATTTACACTCCGACAGTTAAATGGATCATAAGTATATATACAGTGACATGTTTGTATTTAAGAAATGAACTTGGCTTGGAGGATAGATTGGTGGTATGAACAAGGCAAGAGATTCCGCTACTCACGGTCTGATACTCAACACTTCAATCAAAACAATATTAAAAAAAAGGGGGAAACAAACTTGGCCTCTCTATCTGGCTATTAAGTCTTTAAGGGTGCCTTATCACCTAACTTCCTAAGGGCAACTGCTCTAGGCAAGTTGACCCAACGCCGCTACACAGATAAGGAGTAAAAGTCAAGTCCTTGTTTACAAGATGTAATAATCCCAAAAGCGGAAGTTCTAGTGCTAAAGAACCAGACTGCGAGTATGAATCTGTGGCGATGAAAGGTTCAGTGGAATAAGATTGTACTTCTAGCCCCTTGTCGATTCAGAGGAAAGTGAAAGAAAGGAGGAAATCTTTCTGAAATACAAGCGTGCCACTATATATGTGCATATATCTTCTAACCACGGAGAGTGAACTATCTCTACTTACTCAGACATACTACTTGATCTCCTTGGATACAACACTTCACTACTTATTTATCGTGGTACATTGTGTTGCGTAAAACTGATAAGTGAGAAATACATAGATATTTAAGGGTTTAATTTACCTTATACTTGTGCACTTTCAGAATAATATTTCTCACTTATCGTATGTTTTTCCTAAGATTTATGTCTTGATATGGATTGATATATTTTATGTGTTAAATGTAGGAAAAAGCCATGTTAATGGATAGATAATCTCATGAGCTTTCCAACGCAACAAACGGCGAGTCAAACGGACTTATAACGAAGAATCTGGAGCCAATTGAAGATTAGACTATAAAACCCCGCCCACAACATACACGTCCGCCTGGTTAAGGCGCGGACAACACACAGGCGTCCGCCTCGCGGACAAGACAGAGACGTCCGCATGATATGGCGCGGACAACACACAGGCGTCCGCCTCGCGGACAAGACAGAGACGTCCGCATGATATCGCGCGGACAAGACAGAGACGTCCGCTTTTATCTCGCGGACAGCACACAGGCGTCCGCCTCGCGGACAAGACAGAGACGTCCGCGCACAAACCAGGCGGACGCGCAGGCGGACGTGACTAAAATCAACGCGAAACAGTTTTCCTTTCGTTTTTCGCGGCGCTTTCTTCTTCCTTCTTCGCGCGCCTACCTACACTTATCTCAGGCGCCTACCGACAGTCCTCACGCGTCTGCAACCCCAATCTTCTGCAAACCCATCCATCTACTCCTCAACTTGGCCACTTGGTCACGCGTGCTCCAACCTTCTCCTTCCTTCCTCTCCTTCTCCTTCTTCTATAAATTCTACGAGCTTTCTGCTCAAAATATTTACTCCCTTCCTCAAAATCCAAACACCACCACCACCGTTCAAACCACGACAAACCACAATTCACCACAATCTTCCATCCAAAGTTCATTAAACTTACGCTGTTATTTTCCAGACAGCCAACGAAGAAGACGATCTGCACAAAACCAGTCCATATCCTGATCTGTATCCCAACAAAACCACAATCTTCCATATCATTGATTGTATCCCGCGTACCGTCGTTCTTCTTCGTTCTGTCGTCTCTGTCTTATTTATTATGTTGTTTTATAATTATGTGTAATTAATAAATCTAGCTTCCCGGGTTTAGAAGCGAGCTTATTTTATATAATTGTGTAATAAGCTTTCCAGTATAATTTATCTAAACAGTATTTTGATTCCTCTCCTTAATGCGCTTTAATTCTCTTGTACAATATTAAAGTGATATTTGTAGTTCTTTGTCAAAATGCAGTGCTGAGACAAGGTTCTAGACACAGGAAGTCAAATGGGTTAACGACTAGAAGCGATATTCCTCGCCGTATAGGTTAATCTATCTCCAATAGGGATTATTAATAATGCGATTATTTATAAAACTTGAACAAGGAATTGCGCTTGTTGTTTAAATTAATCAGGGGTTTATAGACAGGGAACGGTCAATAAACTAATTAAGATTCTTGAGTTTATTGTTAAAATGGGAAAGTTATATTAATATGATTAGATAAAATAGGTGAGCAGAACAACCCGGGGATGCTTCTTAAAAACACAAAAAAGATTTATAATTTCTATTTTTTCTGTTTTAATTAATTATTTTTATTATTGCCTTATGATTTAACTGTTAATCTCACTCCCTAAAAAAGATAAAATTGTTTATAGAATTCTTAGTCAATTTACTACACTATCAGTTATCCACAGCGAGGTCCCCAAGAGTACGACAACCACTTTCCACTATTCCGCAAAACGATTAGGTACACTGCCTAGGTGAAGAAGTAGTCACATATTTTCTACAACAAGTTTTTGGCGCCGTTGCCGGGGACCTCCGGCAAGGTTAATTGGTAGTTTTTAATTTTACTGAGTTTTCAGTTTATAAATTTGTGATATATTTTGCTTCTCTTTAATTTTGTTTCTGTTATATTTTGTTTCTATTATTCTGCTAATATTTTAATTGTGTAAATTTTCTGTTATATCTGTTTAATTTTCTTTTTCTTTTTGTTTTATGTAATTTACATACCGTTTTTTTTTATATATATTTTATTTTAGCAGTTTTATTTATCTCTGTTTTGTTTCATATTGTTTTTTTATTTAGTAATTTCCGTTCTTGTGTTTATTTTTATTTTTAGTTCTATTCTACTTGGTATTTTTATTTTTTTGTTTTTGTAGGATAGTTACTGATTATGGAGAGCGGCGACGATGAGGTGAAGAGATTATTGATCAATTTGGAATGGACTCACATGCAAGAGGAGATGTCCTCATATCAAAGGTTGGTCAAGGATTATCAATCACCTCAACAGTCAAATCGAGAGCCGTATTGGTGGGAAGTCGACCAGGCTAATACACAGTACCAAGAAGCTCAGTTGGGATACTGCTACTTCATCAGAATGAACAGCAAGCTACACAAGGGCAGACGAATTTCTCCAGACCGAACCGCTAGAAGAATTCCAGTGGTGACTCCAAGGAGTGAAGATCGATTCGAGCCAGATATTATTGAAGCTACAAGTTCTGATGAGGAGATAAAGAAACTTATCATGACATTTTTCTCCGACGCCGAGTTGGAGCAAATGTCTGAAAGTTACAAATCTCCTCCATCTCCATCCCCAACACAAGAGGAGCAATTAAAATTTGAAGATATTTTGTGTGAGCCTCATCAACCGGAAGTGGAAATTTATATCCTCGAATCTGAGGAAGGAACACCGCTACCACCAGTCTCTCATAAACTCTCACCCTGCCTCCATAAGCCTCAACACAAGAGGAGGATGTTTACATCCTCCAATTTGAGGAAGAGAAGTCATCACCACCTGGTCTCCTGTTAGAACTACGTTACCGGTAGTACCTCCTCAAACACCAGGTTTTGTGGAGTATACATTTTCCTATTTTATTTGCCGAGTTAACGTTCTGTTTTGATCCAGGTGGTCTGCTTTTAATTACTGCTACTTCGTTTTCCTGGCGAAGCTGTTGTCTACTTTTATTTTGATCCAGGATAACGAAGCTGGAGTCTAGCCAAAGACTATAAATACGGGCAGCTTACTGGGAGGCAACCCAGTGGTTAAATATTATTTCCCTTTTTTTTGTTTTATGTTTTATTATTATATATGTTTTTATAATAAAAAAAAAGGAAAGGAGAGAGAGAACGAGGAGAATTAACTTGAGTTCTTCTGGCTGTTTAGAATAATTATACAGAAACATCTTGCACATTCCGACAGCTGAACTCAAGTGTGGGGGAGCTACTCTACATATTCTACATAACTCTAGGGAGTACACTATCCATACTTTGCTCTTTAAGTTTAAATATCTCTTATTACCATGCTTTTTGATCATTACCCAGATAATTTGCATGCCCTGTTATTTTAATTCTTTCTATGCAATGAGGGCATTGCTTTGGTTCAAGTGTGGGGGAGAGATAATAATCAAAAGCTTGCTCTTAAGTTTTTCTTTTCGACACTGTGTTTAAATTTGTTAAGTGATTAATAATCAAAGAAGGAGTCATAGAGAGAGTAATGCTGGTATTAACAGGTTTAAAGGGTACACAAAAAAAAATTATTATTACTCTGCTCCTTACTCAAAAAAATTCTGAGGACATTATCATTTGAATTTTGTTGTGACTTTGAGCCTGGATTTGATTGGAAAGAAATGGTGGAAAAAGAACAAGGCAAGGTACTCCTCTGATCCAGACAGGCATATTCTGATCCTAAACAGGCCTCGTCCACTCGGTTATTAAGTTCTTAGGGGTGCTTTATCACCCGGCTACCTAAGGTACTCGGTATCTGGGATAGTAGACCCAAAACCGCTACAAGGGTGGAGAGAAAGTCTGAGGTGAAAGAAAAATGAACTTCAAAATTGAAGTATCAGTGCATTCGGTACTAAAATGAAAAAAAAAACGTCATTAAGGATCAAGAGTATGTGGCATGAAAGGTATAATGGAATAAGATTTCACTTCATGCCCCTTGTCGTTCAAGGAATTGTGAAAGAAAATGGGGGATGGCTCAGGGTTAAAAGCAGAATTTTCATGGTACTGCTTCTCTTTCTTTTTGCAGGACTTCAGAGTTATTCTCAGAAATAGAGAAATATATCTAATAAAATTAATGTTGTTAGTACCCTTTTAAAAATCTGAAAAGATTGGCAATTACCTCTTCTGTGCTCTCCTCACTTGATTATTGTTTGTTTAACTTGTTTAAACATTATGTCAGAAAGATTTGCTTGAGGACAAGCAAAAGATAAGTGTGGGGGAGTTTGATAAGTGAGAAATACATAGATATTAAGGGTTTAATTTACCTTATACTTGTGCACTTTCAGAATAATATTCTCACTTATCGTATGTTTTTCCTAAGATTTATGTCTTGATATGGACTGATATATTTTATGTGTTAAATGTAGGAAAAAAGCCATGTTAATGGATAGATAATCTCATGAGCTTTCCAACGCAACAAACGGCGAGTCAAACGGACTTATAACGAAGAATCTGGAGCCAATTGAAGATTAGACTATAAACAACCGCCCACAACATACACGTCCGCCTGGTTAAGGCGCGGACAACACACAGGCGTCCGCCTCGCGGACAAGACAGAGACGTCCGCATGATATGGCGCGGACAACACACAGGCGTCCGCTCGCGGACAAGACAGAGACGTCCGCATGATATCGCGCGGACAAGACAGAGACGTCCGCTTCTTATCTCGCGGACAGCACACAGGCGTCCGCCTCGCGGACAAGACAGAGACGTCCGCGCACAAACCAGGCGGACGCGCAGGCGGACGTGACTAAAATCAACGCGAAACAGTTTTCTTCTTCGTTTTTCGCGGCGCTTTCAGTCCTCACGCGTCTGCAACCCCAATCTTCTGCAAACCCAATCCATCTACTCCTCAACTTGGCCACTTGGTCACGCGTGCTCCAACCTTCTCCTTCCTTCCTCTCCTTCTCCTTCTTCTATAAATTCTACGAGCTTTCTGCTCAAAAATAATTACTCCCTTCCTCAAAATCCAAACACCACCACCACCGTTCAAACCACGACAGACCACAATTCACCACAATCTTCCATCCAAAGTTCATTAAACTTACGCTGTTATTTTCCAGACAGCCAACGAAGAAGACGATCTGCACAAAACCAGTCCATATCCTGATCTGTATCCGCGTACCGTCGTTCTTCTTCGTTCTGTCTGTCTATCTTATTTATTATGTTGTTTTTATAATTATGTGTAATTAATAAATCTAGCTTCCGGGTTTAGAAGCGAGCTTATTTTATATAATTGTGTTATATAAGCTTTCCAGTATAATTTATCTAAACAGTATTTTGATTCCTCTCCTTAATGCGCTTTAATTCTCTTGTACAATTATTAAAGTGATATTTGTAGTTCTTTGTCAAAATGCAGTGCTGAGACAAGGTTCTAGACACAGGAAGTCAAATGGGTTAACGACTAGAAGCGATATTCCTCGCCGTATAGGTTAATCTATCTCCAATAGGGATTATTAATAATGCGAT
Organism: Limonium bicolor; assembly: GCA_023374045.1. Classification (NCBI taxonomy): domain Eukaryota; kingdom Viridiplantae; phylum Streptophyta; class Magnoliopsida; order Caryophyllales; family Plumbaginaceae; genus Limonium; species Limonium bicolor. The sequence continues at coordinate 236,530,264 of CM041780.1, forward strand.
TAATTTATTAATAACTTGAACAAGGAATTGCGCTTGTTGTTTAAATTAATCAGGGTTTATTAGACAGGAAACGGTCAATAAACTAATTAAGATTCTTGAGTTTATTGTTAAAATGGGAAAGTTATATTAATATGATTAGATAAAATAGGTGAGCAGAACAACCCGGGATGCTTCTTAAAAACACAAAAGATTTATAATTTCTATTTCTTTTCTGTTTTAATTAATTATTTTTATTATTGCCTTATGATTTAACTGTTAATCTCACTCCCTAAAAAAGATAAAATCTGTTTATAGAATTCTCAGTCAATTACTACACTATCAGTTATCCACAGCGAGGTCCCCAAGAGTACGACAACCCACCTTTCCACTATTCCGCAAAACGATTAGGTACACTGCTTAGGTTGAAGAAGTAGTCAGTACATATTTCTCCAACAAAAACTCAGTCTGGAACTGAGATAATTTGTTCAGCAACGGTCTGCTACATTCACCTCGCTCCATTTTTTTAAATAAAAGGGGGGGGGAGAGAAAATAACAAAGAGTATTTTAATATCCTCCTTTGTTTAAAACGTTTGACATACCTCCTCCATTTTCTCTCACCTACTACCTTCTCTGATCTTCAAACAAAACTCTCACTTCTGTCAGCTCTCATCATCTCGAACTAAAGCTCGAACTCTCATACCCACTAAACATGGATTCCTTTGAACATCTGCTTGTTGACGAAAATGTACGCCCACTCGCCATGGAGAAGCCAATCGATCAAGAAGTCTCGCAGCCTATTCCAGATTCTACCTCAAACCTACTCCCGATGCAGACTCCCCAAACCCTAATGCTGAAGCGACGATACTGAGCGACAATGCATCCTCGAAACCCCTACAGAAGAAGAACTACCTTCTTCACCACCGATTACTACCAGACGAGGACTACGGGATCGCTTCAAGAAAGCACCATCTACAACTGAGCATACCCTTGCGCCTTCTTTAAAGCGCAAGATCGCCGACTCTCCTGCTCAACAGTAAGCGCAAGAAGACCGTAGGCAAACCTTTGTCCAGAACTAAGGCAAAGGCTTATAATCTTGAACGGTCGCAAAATCCAGATCACTCTTACCCTCAGAAGCCTGTTTTCGGTCGCGCCCTACTAGAATCGGACATTGTTCCTGGTAAGCTGGTAGACTGTGATTGGCTAGAGAAAAACTCTTTAGAATCTCTAGGAGATATCTTGCGATTTCAAGGATAGGATAAGTTGTTTAAGTTTGAGACCGTTTATTACCCGGAATTCCTGTTTCCATTCATCCAAAACATGGAATTTGTTTCTCCCTTTGAATTCAAGACTGAAGTTGCTGGCAAGAAACTGATTATTTCACCTGCATGGCTTGCTATGATCTTGGAAGTTCCACTAGATGGACTGGCTGAATTTAATCCACAAAAAATTGATGTCGCGTCCCACACTGATGTAGTCAATCATTTTGCCCTGTCTCGTGTAAGTTCTAGACTCAAGCACTATCCACAGAGGGATTTAGCAATCTTGCCCCGTCTGTTACATTTGATTACTTATCAATGTCTTTTTCCACGATCTAACATGAGGGACAAAGTTACACCTGTGGATCTTGCAGCTATGTGGTGCCTTGATAAGAAGATACAACTGTCTCTGCCTAGAATAATCATTTCCCATCTGAGAACTATTATTAACAGCTCAAAACCATCAATTCCTTACCCGTTTTGGCTGACCAAGGTGCTTAAGCATCATGAGATCTCCCTGGTGGATGCTTACTCCATCCTAGATCAACCAACGAGTTATCTTGCGTTGCCTACTCCCTCCAAGATGGGGATGGAACTCTTCGAGTCTGGCTGGCAACTTAAACAGACAGGTCCACACGATACAAAGACTGACAAGCAGTCTGTTCGCATTCCAGCGCTACAACTTCTAGTTCAGTCAGTTCTAGACTCAGTATTGGCTTTGGAGAAGCGTTTAATGGCACGCTTGGATAGGCTAGAGGACAAGCTGAATACTATTATGCCTGTGCCGAATTCAAACTCTGAATCCTCTGAGAAATTGTAATAGTTCCTTCTGTTTGTAGTCGCACTCTCTTCCCCAGTCAGTGACTGTTAAAGATTGTTTTATGCATTTCTATTAGTTGCTTTTGGATTGATCTTTTTGATGTGGCAAAAGGGGGAAGTGTTTGGAAGTCTTTAAATTTCTTTTGCTCCTTGAATTTCTTCAACCCAGTTTTAGATAAATGTGTTGGTGCATGAATAGTTGGTGGATGGTTGAATTACAAACTCTACTATGATTAGTGCGTGATATCTTGGTGATTCTAGCTACATTTTCTTCTTGCTAATGTTACAGTTCATTTTCAGTTTAATCCTATTTGAATATTGCTTCTGTTAAGTCTTTCGACTAGTGCTTTCCAACTATTTTTCAGTTGTTATTAGACTTGTTGTTATGAACTATTTAATGCTTGAAAGGTTGTGAGTTTCATACTGAGTACAAGATAAACTAAGTGTTACATGAGATTGAGGGGGAACGTTTTCACGCAGAGTTATCATAATACAAGACTCAGGGGGAATCAATTCAAGGTGTTCAAGACTTCAATCGTTTGTCGCATCAAAAAGGGGGAAACTGTTGATGTAATTTTGATCGGCAAACTCAGTTTAATACTAACGCATACAAAAAGATCAATACCAGGAGACACGCGTCAGCTCTTAACTAAGAGAACAAGAAAAGAAGATAGAAGATCTTAAATCGGATTTTATCTATCTGTTAAAGATAAATAAAATCCACGCTTATGACCTGTAATTGATCTCTCAATGTCTATATATGAGGTATCAATCCTAGGGTTTAAAGTTAAGGTTTTACACAACAAAAACCGATAGAGATACACGGGAAACAAAAGGGTGTTGATCTCATGTGAGTCAATTCACGACACAGTAACATCAGACTAGGGTATTGGGATATGAAGTTATCCACGGGGTAGAACTTCAGATATTAGAGGTTGAGGGATAGATATTTCTTAACGTGAGTTGAGTAGTATACTCGTGTGGTTATAGAGAAGTACTTGTTGTACGTGCTATACTTGTATCAAGTGTGATATGTGTTATATTAAAGTCGACTGAGTTCTTCGTTTAATTATTCCAGTCCGGTGTTCTTCGTCAGTATCATACTCACGCGGTAGGATTCAACACAAAGTTGTAAGTAAGTATTGGAAGTGTATTGTAAGTATTTTATTACTCGGTATATTTAATCTTCAGACTGTTACAGTAAGTAGTAGAAGCCTTGTTAGTCTTGGAATGACTAACGGTGTTGTATCACCCGCTGGGAGTACGTAAGTATCCGCTGCGTGTAGGAGTAAGTACGGAGACGATTAGAGGATAATGGAAGGATTAGTGGTTGGGGTGTTACAAAAAGTGGTATCAGAGTGCAGTAGCGCTCTGAAGATTAGAATGCCGAGTGTAGTGATTACTGAGTTAGGTTATAAACCGTTTTACAACGGAGAATCATAAACCTAACTAGGAATAACCGTTAATGATAACGGATACCCTTGACGTCTGAAAAGACGATACCATTGTTTGAATCAAGACCACATGGTCACAGTATCTAATGTAATCCACACTTGTTCAGATGTCAGGAAGAGGACGCGGTCGGGGCAGACCCCGGGGAGAGCAGGCTGATGAGCCTGGTGTGCAGACGGTCGCCGAGATTGTCGCTGCCACCGTGGCACAGCTGATGCCCCAACTCATGACTGCAGCCCAGCAGCAAGTACAACAAAACCAGTAGCAACAGCCGACCCGCCTCAGCCCCGTGTGAAACCAATTGGGTAAAGGCAATTGCTGACCTTCGACCTCCCTGCTTTAAAGGCGAGAGCGACCCCGCCAAGCTCGAGGCCTATATCTCCGAGATGGAGATGGCTTTTGAGACTCTCGAGACTCCCGCTGGAGTTCGAGTAAGGATAGTTGCGTACTACCTCAAGGACGCGGCTATGGACTGGTGAAAGCTCGTTAAGGCCGTGCACGTTGCCAACCCCGCATTCGGTTGGGAAGCATTCACCTCTCTCCTCCAATCTAAGTACTATCCCGAGCATGTCAAGACCAAGAAACGGCTTGAGCTCGATGCCCTCAAGATGACAGAGAAGATGACGGTAGATGAGTATTACCATACCTTTACCTCCATTCTCAGACTCCTACCCGACCTTGGGTATACGGCCAAGTCTTGGTCAACCGCTTCTACGACGGATTGAGCCATCGACTCCGGTATGGCATGGGATTCACACGGTTTACCTTCCTTCAGGTAAACATCGTTTAAACCCTTAAATGCCATGAACAATACGAACTAGTATCCCCGTATGTAAATGTGTAACCTAATACCCGAATACTTCATGAGTGTTACCACGCTGCATCTCGAGTTGAGATCACCTACTAGCTGAGAGATGAGGAGCAAGCGCTGAAGCGCAAGGTGAGCAGCAAGGGTAACAACTCCGACGAACAAAATCAGAACAAACCATGGAAGAAGAAGAAGAAGGGGAAGTACGCCCATCAAAACCAGAAGAACACATCAGGAGACAGCAGTGCCCATGCTGAGAAGGACAAGGCAGCTGAGCCATTACAGCTCGCCTACACTGCACCAGTGGCAGCAAAGCCACTCAGGTCTTAGCCCTATAAGGGTAAGAACCCGAAACCGAAATAGTATGCTTGTGAATTAGTATGTACAGGAATTGGTGTAAGTGTACCGAACCTTGCTAACATAGAAGCTACAGGTTCTGGTACTGGCTATGGCAAGAGCCAAATTGATGGCCAAAGCTATGTGTGCTGAAACTGCAACAAGGATCATCCCGGCATCGATTGCCAAGGAAGGGAGATCCGATGCTACAACTGCCAGAAGCCGGGGCATCGTGCGAATGTATGCCCGGAGAACTCGAAGCCCAAGGGCAACTACCAGGGCTACAAGCAACGCGAATGCAAGGAGGTTGCGTCGGGTGATGCTCAGACCCAGCATACCTCACAGGGACAGGGGTCCCGAGGTCCGCAGAAGGGCACACCACCGAGGCAGCCGGCCTTGCACATCATTGACCGTGACGGGACCGGTACTAAGTCCGGCCTAGGTATTAACCGTAACCTTTAATCCTTGAAGAGCATGACTAAAGCATTGAATTACTTGTATGAATGGATGCATGAATGCGTAAGTACTCGAAGTATGAATTTAAACATGAGTAAGTAGAATTGAAGTATGTATTTGAGTATGAAATGAACTAGTTGAAACTAGACCTCACCGTAGATGAAATTTACCACCTTAGGGAGATTCAATATCTGTTACCCAATACCTTCAAACCCACTTCATGAAGAAACCGATATCACCACTCACCCCTTCACCAACGAGCAGTGTCAGGTTATCCGCCCAGATTTAATCTTATTAAAAGGATACCTGACACCCGAAGCGCAAATTTCATCGTCCAATGATGCAACGAATTAGGAACGGGTTCAGGATGATTTTATACACCCGAATTCCCCGGTGGAGCAACAATGAAGCTGAAAATGATGTGCTTGGGAAAGGATTAGAACCCTTATGCCAAGACATACTAGAAGACACGAGCAGGAGACAGAGCAACACCTCTATCAATACCCATTGAATTTTAACGCTTGTTACTCAAGCTGTAGAAATCGCACAACAATGTGAAGATGACCCAATCCCTGCACTTGAAGCAGACCTATGTATCGTTAACTTCTATGAGAAAGAAGGACGAGACGACAGAATCTCTCAAACAAGGAGTGTCCGTAGTGTCTTGGTCCATTGGTGATGACGCCGTATTTTTGTATAGCGAGCAGAAGCGTATGGACCTCACAGAGAAACTGGTATTGAGATCAGGAGATGTTCTAATCTTGAGTGGAAAATTAAGGTTGCTGTATCACGGGATCAAGAAGATCAAGTTGAGTACGGCACCACCGGCAATAGTCAATGCCACACACATGAAACCGGGACGCCTGAACCTTACCTTTAGAAAGTATTAATTTGTAGTAGCATGTAACGCATTAGTAATGTGTATTAGAGACACAATATGTATGATGGTTGGTTTATTTAATAAAAGCAGTGTTGGTTATTAAATTCCACATGCGTGATACCATCAATTCTTACGAATCTTATGAATCAATAGGTTGTTGACTCGGTACCGAAGGTAACCTGAGTATCCTCACCGAAGCACAAGCCGACAAAAACGGCACCATTCTAACGGGAACCTTCCCAGTAAACGGCATTGATGCCTCTGTACTATTCGACTCCGGGCCTCTCAACCTTTGTATTGCCATCTTTTGCGAAGAGGTTGGGGCTAGACGCAGATGAGCTACCAAACTTTTGGTTACTCTCCCGTCAAAGAAGCGAGTGAGATGTACTAAATACTACCACACCGCCACAATTCGAATCAAAGGCGAAGAATTTCCCATCTCCTTCATCGAATTTAACGGGTTGGGATTAGACTTAATAATCGGAATGAACTGGTTGGAGCGGCACAAGGGACGAATCATCTGCGCCGAGCATCGACTGCTTCTCAAGAGTCCGTCTGGGGTCATTGTTTCATACCGCCAGAGACTGAGAGAGCCTTCGACTATAGTCATCTCCACTATGGCAATGTACCGGAAGCTCAGAAAAGGACATGATTTGTACTTATGTCATGTGCAAGATCTGGAGAGAGATCCAGAATTCAGTAACACTGTATCAGTTGTATCGGAATTCCCTGATGTATTCCCAAAGGAGTTGCCTGGTATGCCACCATAGAGAGCAGTGGAGTTTGAAATCGACCTCATACCTAGTACTGGTCCCATTGCTAGGACACCATACCGTATGACACCTGCAGAAATGACTGAGCTTAAGGAGCAATTGCGTGATCTTCTCGACAAAGGGTTTATACGCCCGAGCGTATCACCCTGGGGAGCACCGGTCCTCTTCGTGAAGAAGGAGGACGGTAGTCTCCGACTCTGCATCGACTACCGTGAATTGAATGCGATCACTATAAAGAGCAAGTATCCACTACCACGCATCGATGACTTGTTCGATCAGCTGAAAGGAGCTTCGGTCTTTCTAAGATTGATCTCCGATCCGGATATCACCAGATTGCTATCAAAGAGCAAGACATTGAGAAAACAGTATTCTGAACGAGATATGGCCACTACGAATTCACGGTGATGCCATTCGGTTTGTCTAACGCACCAGCAAAGTTCATGGACTTAATGAATCGGTTATTCAGTGATCAGCTGGACACTTCTGTAGTAGTATTCATCGACGACATTCTCGTGTATTCGAAGTCAGCAGAAGAACATGGAAACCATTTGAGAAGAGTACTTGAGACACTACGCGAGAACCAGCTGTATGCGAAGTTCTCCATATGCGAGTTTTGGCTAGATCAGGTATCTTTCCTCGGTCATGTCATCTCGAGCGTGGGTATCTCAGTAGATCCATCGAAAATCGAAGCAGTACGATCATGGCCTAGACCTAAGACTGTTACCGATATCCGGAGCTTTCTTGGTCTACCCGGTTATTACCGGAGGTTTGTAAAGGACTTTTCCAAAGTCGCTAAGCCCATGACGACGTTGATGAAAAAAGATGCGCCGTTTGTGTGGACAGACGAGTGCGAGGTATCCTTCTAGAGCCTAAAAGACTCATTGACCTCAGCGCTAATTCTCACTCTTCCAGAGGGCATAGAGGGATTTGAGGTGTATTGTGATGCATCAGGAAAGGGAATGGGATGCGTACTCATGCAGCATGACAAGGTAGTAGCTTACGCCTCTCGCCAGCTGAAAAAGCATGAGAGAATTACCCGACACACGATCTAGAGTTAGGAGCCATTATCTTCGCTTTGAAGATATGGCGACACTATCTCTATGGGGTAAGCATCACCATCTACTCCGACCATAAAAGCCTACAGTATGTATTCACACAGAAAGAACTGAATTTAAGACAGAGAAGGTGGATGGAGTTTCTCTCAGATTACGACATCGACCTGCAGTATAAAGAAGGGAAGGCAAACGTTGTAGCCGATGCCCTGAGTCGTCGAGCACACTCGCTCCATTCGCTACTCGCTTCTTCTAGCTTGGTTGACGAGGTGCGAGACGCTCAGTTGAGCAACCCTTACTTCACAGAGATCAGACAGAAAATCACAGAGGGTACCTTCTAGAACCGAAAGTACGACTTCAAATTGCATGAAGATGGTCTGATCCGGTTGAATGACAGATTATGCGTCCCCCGAAGCAATGCTAAGCTAAGGGATCGCATTCTGTGAGAGTCATATTGTTCCACATTGCATGTTCATCCGGGAGCCTTCAAAATATACAAAGACATGAAAAGGTACTTCTGGTGGTCAGAAATGAAATCCGACGTGACTAAGTATGTTCTGAGGTGTCTCACATGCCAGAAAGTGAAATTCGAGCGCCGAAGACCGGGAGGAATGGTACAATCTATGCCAATTCCGGAGTGGAAATTCCATGATATCTTTATGGATTTTGTTGTTGGACTCCCACCTGCCAGGGGAGGACTCAACATGATCTGGGTAGTAGTCGATCGCCTCACCAAGGTTGCCCGATTCATACCGATGAAGGACACCTGGAAGGTGGCGAAGCTCGCCGAGCTGTTCGACAAGGAGATCATTCAACACCACGGAGTCCCGAAAACCATTGTATCTGACCGCGATACCAGATTTCTTTTGAGATATTGGAGAGCAACACGGGAAGCGCTGGGTACTGAGTTGAAACTTAGCACCGCCTTCCATCCACAGACTGATGGTCAAACAGATAGGACCATCCAAACACTCGAGGACATGCTTAGAGCATGTGCCTTAGACTTCCAGGGGAGCTGGATTGATAAGCTTCATCTTATCGAATTCTCGTATAATAATAGTTATCATGCTTCGATTAAGATGTCGCCATTCCAAGCTTTGTATGGTAGACCTTGCCGTACCCCGTTGTGTTGGGATGAGTCAAGCGAAGCGGTCATAATTGGACTGGAGTATCTAGAACAACTACAAGCTGAAGTGCCACAAATTCGAGCAAACATGAAAGCAACCCAAGGTAGACAGAAATCCTATGCGGATGTGCGACGACGCGACCTTGAGTTCGTCGTGGGCGACCAAGTGTTCTTGCGCGTTTCACCTATGAAGGGCGTATTTTGATTTGGCCAGAAGGGCAAGCTGAGCGCGAAATTTGTAGGCCCGTACACAATTACTGAGAGGATTGGAGTTGTGGCTTATAGGCTAGCATTACCTAAAGAATTGGGGCGTGTTCGTGATGTCTTTCATGTATCACAACTCAAGAAATACATAGCCGATCCCTCTCATGTATTATAACCCGAGCATCTATCCCTAGAGCCGACAATGAGATATGTCGAGACTCCATTGCGAATCCTTGATACGAAGACAAGAGACACTCGCCATAAATCTGTACGAATGGTGAAGGTCTTGTGGTCTAACCACGATGTCGAGGAAGCGACTTAGGAATTAGAAGACGCCATGAAGGCGAAGTACCCAAATTTATTTGTAGACTAGCTGTCTAATATCCGTATAGTACGAAGGGTACGGGGCGTACCCCTTTTAAGGGGGGTAGAGCCATTTTGCTTCTGCATTGCTTAGGGATAGCAGTGCATAGTATGTATGTATCGTAGTACATTTTGTTGGCATAGTGTAGTGCTCGGTATGTGGTACAATGTGTATGGTATGTACAATGAGTAATGCATTTGTGTTGTACGGTATATGACACGAACGGTATGTGAAATGAATTGTGGAATGTGTGAATTGGATTGTGTATTGTGTATTACATTTGGATTGTGTATGTTTGCTGTGTAGGAATTGTGAACACCTTGTAAGGTGGTAGTAAAGCGCATTGTGGTGATTGGTTTGCCAAATGAGTAGAATAGTAAACCGTAAACCTTGAGCAATTTTGAGGGCAAAGTTCCTTAAGGGGGTAGATTGAAATACCCCGTAATTAAAAATAGTGATTAATTAGGCTAATAAGTATTTTAGAGGCTTAATTACATCTAAATAAACATGAGGGAACAAATCCCGAAGAAAACGGATCTTTAACATGGGTTAAAAGCATAAACGAACCTTAAAGCGCGTTTTTCGAGGAAACTGGGAAAACGCGACTTTAAGCGGGTCAAACAGACTCGTAATAAATTTGGTCAACCAAATAGTCATTAATAAACATTAATGAAGGTTTAGAACCAATAAAATCAATTAAACGAGAAAATTCGGAAAACGGGTTCCGGTTAGAAAAAACTGTAGAAACTAGGAAGTTGTGGGGTGAGAGTGTAAATAAGCAATACTAATGTATCCACTTTTGCAAATAAAAATAAAAAATCTGTAGTATGGGTGTGTGTGGGGGCCGATTTCCCCCCCTCTCTCACTCTCTTAATTCTTTTCTTATTTGCTAAAAGCCAAACCCATAAAGTGGAACAAAGTAGAAAAGGAGGTTGGTCACTCTCTCTCCTCTACCCCTCACTCCCTCACGTACTCACCCCCTCCTTCCTGAATTTTTTCTTCCTCTCTCGACAGCCATGGAGGCTTGAAGAACACTCACACAAACTCTCCTTCTCTCCTCTTGTTCAAAGCCCAAACCTTCTCCAAAGATCATAAAAACTACACCATTAAATTCCCCTTGTCAAGGAGAGTATTCCTCTCTTTCCAAAAATTGAAAATACCCACTTTCATATCCATGGGTGTGCTGCATTTGGAGCTTGAAGACCACCATTAGAAGCACCTTCATCTCCTTATTATTTTGAGGTAAAAATAGTCTTGGAAATCCATCTTTTCTAGCTCCATTTGACAAAACGAAAATTCAGATTGAACCCTTGTTTTGTTCCTTGTGCTCCAGCCGATTTTGGCTTCCTTTTTGGAGTTGTAATTTTGCCTTGGTCGCTGTCCAAAACTCCATCTACTCATTGGAAGGTAATACTCTTTTCTAAACCCTAGAAACATGTCCAAAGTTCTAGGTTAGTTTAAGGATAATTTTCTAAGTAGTTGTTGTGTATTGGTATGGTGGCTGTAGCATTATTTGTTGTGTGAGGAGGAATAAGGAAGAAGGAAAGAAGAAAGGAGAAGGCAAGAAAGAAAGCAAAAACTAGAAACAACAAGGTAATTGCACTTACCTTGGGCTAGTTTGTATTGTGTAGTGTAACAGATTTTAAGTACTTAAAATGGGTAATGTATATTGCCTTGAGTAATAACTATGTAGTAGTATGAGGAAGAAGAGAACAAAACGGTTTTGAAACCTTTAAAGTACGATTAAAAGCTTGGGAGAACATTGGCAAATAAATGTGTATGTGTAGGAAAAATTATGTGCTGATTAGTGCTTGGATTAACATGGAAATTGGGAATGAGTTGTGAGCTGAGAACCTTGTGTGGGCAAAGTGAAAATTATAGGGGAAACTCTGTCAAAATTGACCTAGAAATTAGGAGACTTAGTTGTGTAAGAAAACGGAAGTAACCAAGGTAGTAACTAGGAATGTTTTGAGAGCTTAGGTGAGCAGTTTTATATTTTGAAAATAGATTTGAAAAAGGAGTTAAGTAGTGGGGATGACTAGGATGTAAGGTAATGCATTTTGAATGCTAGCAATGGCATTAGTTGAGGGAGTATTGAATGGTAGAAGTTGGGTTAAAAATCTGTAGCATAAGAGAAACAAAAATGGTGCAAGTGTTGAAAAAGAAGTGAGAAAAATTGTGTAAGTTGATTTAGAGATGAGTAATGAATTTGGTGGATGAACTAAGGTGATTTGGAGGGTCTAATTAGTGTTAAACCATGAGGGATTACATGTAGGAAGATTAGGAGAGAAATGGGTAGAAGAATGAAGTTGAAACAAATTCAAAGAGCAGTTTTGACCTCGACCGACCCAGAGGGTTGAGTCGGTCGTGGGTCGGTCAGACTAAAATCATTGGAACGTAAATTTTCTGACTTCGACCGACCCAGACGGGTGAGTCGGTCGTGGGTCGGTCGGGTAGAGAATTTTTCAAAGTCGAAGTTTCTGACTTCGAACTGACCCAAGAGGATGGGTCGGCCGTGGGTCGGTCCAGATGAATCCCAGGAGCCGATTTCGTTCTGACTTCGACCGACCTAGAGGGGTTTGGGTCGGTCGGGTCAATCATGGGTCGGTCGGGCCCTAAACAAAAAAAAAAAAAAATTGGTAATAATATATGTATATATGTATGTATATATATATGTATATGGGGGCTTGGTAACACACCATTAATAGAATAAAAATGGTAAGAAAGTATGTACATAAGTAAGAAAGTAAGTTCAAGAGGTAATGAGCAAAGAATGATCTTCATAATTAAGTATGGAATGTCAAGAACTAGTAAGTATACATTAGAGGTATGGATGAAGGAATGAGTCGGTCAATAATAAATTATTGACCATACAACTCTATATATGTATATGACTCGAATAGTTGAATTCCGAAGGGAAAACGGAAGTATAAGTACGACAGTGAACGGTATGATTTTCTCATGCCCTGTATCCTAACCTGGTTACTCTGATTTGTGTGCTTATTTGACCACCTAAATAAGATAAATGCACAAATCGGATTTATATTGCACTTACTTTTGCTTGTATTATATTGTTCTTGTTATAATGCCTTGAACATTTAGTTTGTATAATTCATGAAATGTATGAATGAGAATGAAGTGTATGTGTAACTCGTTGTGTACTTGTGGAGTGTATTGACCTTGGTATGGAAGTAATGACTTCTACTAATTCCTAACCACCTAACTCCTAACCACCTAACTCCTAACTTGAGTAATGAGTAAAATGGAATGAGTAGAAGTCCGATATAGTTTCGGCCACGCGTGAGGATAAGGAGACACAAGAGGTTGGATCCGAATCCTGGCCTTAATCTTTTCCATGGACCAAACCCCTTAAATGGGTAGCATCCTGGATTAGTGAGCCACCCTAAAGCCCGGTGGTGGGATATAGTAGTCCTTGCCCAGAGGTCATACCGACTTGACTTGAGTAAGTAAGTAAGTAAAGTATTTGTTTGAGTAACGGTCCTGACTAGTGTAAGTCATTGACCACGAGTAAAAGAGTAAAGTACACCCGATTAACTCGGGTGGGTAAAGAAGCTAACAAGTATTGTGTATGTATTGGAGAAGCATATCTCCGTAACGGTAAGCGTGAATGGTTGACTTGTATTGTCTTCCTTATATGTATTGAATGGAATGTTTGTGTGCCTTGTGGCATGAATGTATTGTATTGTATAAGAGCATGTATGTATGTATATATGAATAAAACGAACCGCATATATTCGACTAAATAGTCGGGTACCCTCGCTAGTACGCGGGGTATGCGGATTTCATATGCAGCGTTTAGCTAAGCCCTTTGGGGCACTGTTTTTTTTATAGGTACTCGAGAGAATTGAAGGTCGTGATGAGACCGTGATGAATTCCTTTTTGAGTAGTTAGTAGATTGGAATGGTGTACCGAGTTGTACACGGCTTGACACCTTTTTGAGTAGCCGGTGTACCATGTTGTACACCTTTTGAGAGAATTGAAATGTGAACTTAGTATGAATGAGTAGATGCACAAACTCATAATTTTTGGAATAAACTTGTAGAATTGGAATGTAATTCAAATCCTTCGGATACTCGGTAATCAAAGTTGTAAGTAAGTATTGGCAGTGTATTGTAAGTATTTTATTACTCGGTATATTTAATCTTATGACCGTTACAGTAAGTAGTAGAAGCCTTGTTAGTCTTGGAATGGCTAACGGTGTTGTATCACCCGCCGGGAGTACGTAAGTATCTGCTGCTTGTAGGAGTAAGTACGGAGACGATTAGAGGATAATGGAAGGATTAGCGGTTGGGGTGTTACACCAGGCACCTACGCCTGGTCAGATAGCTAGAAATAGAACAAAGAGTACAAAGCATTGCGCTTGACCTAGCAAACAAAAAATGACAGCCTGGCAACTAAATAGAGTGACAGGCTGGCAGTTCTAGATTGCTTGGAAATCACTATAAATAGGGGTTCACCCCGTGTAATATAACACGCGATTGAGATTCACTAAATTTCTCTCTGTGCAAATCGTTTTCTCTCTGTTGCGAAGTTCCCCTTAATTACGACTCACTGGTAACAAGGTAACTCGGCATCGCACCCAGTCTAGATCTTATATTGACAATGAACCAGTGATTAGATTGTTCGGAAGAGTATACGACCTTTTTCATTTGGCGCCGTCTGGTGAAACGAACAGCTCAAAGATCTAAGCAACCACGAATCCACCTCAAAGAGAGACGGCCCTTGGCGGAATTCAAAAACAAAGGATCTGAAATCGGTGATCTTTTTTTGCAGGTTTAGGGACGAATGGCTCCAAGAATGAGAAAGACTCCACAGGCTAATGCTAGAAACGCCGATCCAGTCACTACTAGGGCCGCAGGCGCGGTAGCTCCAAACGCCATCACTAAAAGAGATCTGGAAGATATGTTCTAACAAAAACAATCGATGAAAGGATCGTGGAAGGTAATGAATTTCTACAGCAAGAACTGATGCGGAGAGATGAAGATTATCAAAGAAAATGGGGGGAGATGAGTGAGGCGATCGAATTCTTGAAAAATCAAGATTCCGAGGGAAGCAATGGTGGAAAGAAAGAGACACGGAGAGAGACTCCGATCATCATCGAAGAGGAGAATGAGCAGGGTGATTCGATCGACATGAGCCTCTATCCATCCTCCGAGAAGATCAGGAAAGTCAAGATTCCTCCTCACTTTATCGCTCCAGCGGTCGAGAAATACGATGGTATAGGAGATCCTGCTCAACACATCAAAAAATTCATGTTCGCCATGAATACGCAAGGATTTAGCTCCCTTGCCCTATGCAACTTGTTTCCGGGGACACTTTAAAAAAGAGTGTGGGTTGGATCTCCACCAAGCCTCCCCAGTATATCTCAAGGTTCAAGCAATTAACTGAAGAGTTTCAGCAATACTTCGCTACTAGCAAGAAGGTGAAAAGGGAAACAATAGAGCTCATGGACATAAAACAAAAGAAAGGAGAAACCGTGAAGGAGTACAGCGAGCGCTCCCAGCGATTCCATAAACAAGTGGCCGAAATCGATGATATCGATGAGAAGATCCTGATCAAATATTTCGGCAATGGACTGGCCCAACCTTGGCTTGCTAGAAAAATAGCAACCAAGGCGCCAAAAACGCGTGGAGAATTAGCTGAGATGATCCATGATTTTCTAAAATTGGAAATAGTTGAAAACAAAGCCAAAGAACTGATAAGCAGCTTCAAAATTCCGACCGCAAACGAAAAGAAGGGAGGACAAGCAGGGGGACCTACAACCGGGAGCTCGTCTAGCAGGGGGTCAAGGCCAAACCCATACTACAAGGCCCCAGCTGCTCTGGGTTCCATTTCCTCCCAAGGGTCACAATATCAAAATGCAAGGGTCTTCCCTGTAACACATATTGATCCAGGGAAATACGCGGCCGCTATGAAGGAAGGCCTTCTTCCTCCCCATAAGAAACCTCTGCCGGGAGAAGTTCCAATGGCATTCTGTGAATACCACGGCACCGCAATCACAAAACCATCAATTGTGAAAATCTTGCCAAGGAACTTAGGATAATTAAAGAAAATAAGAAGAAAGGTAAGTAACCGGTCGGGCAACAGAGACAGTCTAGCAACCAATACTCCCGGTCCCGACAGGAGGAAGAGATACACCCAGAGTTAGACCACATTAAATCTTTCAGGATGATTACAGGTATGTAATAAAGGGAGTAGGACTTTTTCTTTCTTAGATTGAAAAATCATGAAATCTTCTTACCATAAAATAAAGAAGGAATGTCATGTGTTTTCATTTTCTCATTACCTTTTATTTTCTCATCACTTTTTTGTCTGTTTATATACGGAAAATTTTCCAAAAAAAACTCAACAAAAAGAAAGAGATAATAAAAAACTTCTCCTAAGAAAATTTATAGGCCTCTTTTTAGAATTAGGACCATTAACTCTGAATGAAAGGAAAAAAAGGCACATCCACGAGGTACACCAAGAGCTGTCCGAGAGAAAAGTCATCAGACAAGAGAAACTTCCCCTAACCTACTTCACTGAAGAAGATGAAGACGAAGTTATTTATCCTCACAATGATCCACTTGTCATCAGAGCACAGGTGAACGATCGCATGATGGAAGGAATTCTGGTCGACTGTGGAGTAGGGGCCAATATAATCTCTGTTGAAGCAGTAAAGAAACTCGAAGTTCCTAGGGACAGAATCAAACCATATTCAATAGTGTTGGGAGGGTTTGTAGGAGGAATCTTCGCTAAATCAACAGGTAGTATTGACTTCACCATCACCCCTGGGCTAAGGAGATGAAAGACGAACGGAAAAATTAACAGCCTTCATTATGCCCGGTCTCTCCAGATATAACATGTACCTAAGTCGCCCAGGAATTAACGCTTTCAAAGCTATATGCAATACTCATCATTTGAAGATGAAGTACCTAACCAGGTCAGACAAATTAGTGACCATAAGGGGAAGCCAGAAAATGGCCCAATGTAGACACCAAAAATTCTCACCACATAAAAGCAAAATTCAGACAAATAAATAAAATAAGAGGGTTGTCACCTTTTTTTTAAAAAAAACTTATTCATGTGCGTACAAAAATAAAACTGTCATTTTATGACAATTTATTTTTTAAATCAATTTTCAAAGCATATGTCTTCAAACCCATCCCTTTTCGTTATTTACTTATTTACTATTTTTATTTCATTTTATTTCATGTTAGTGTGTTCTACCTTATTTACTTATTTATTTGCCCATTAGTTTGTATGTTATGTTTAGGCTATTTTTATTACAGGGTTATTTTATATCATTTCGTTGAGATTTTTACCTGTATTTTACTCATTAATATGTACGTTTGTTTTAGTTTGTGTTTATCATTATTTTCATTAACCAATGTACATTTGTTATTATATTACATTTATTCTTTTTTATATTCTGTATGTCCATTTTGGAAAACATTTCATATTTACATATAGAACATCTTCGGTTTCACCTCACACTTTCGCTTAAAAGCGTTAGTGAACTCATTCAGCCTAAACTACAAGTTGTTTGTTATTACGCAGTTCTTTATACCAAAATAAGGTTGTAGTTCAAGTGGTAAGCATGTGCACAAAGAGAGCCATAGGTTTGATGTTTGAAACTCAATGCTAGAAGAAGTGTCTTTCCATTTTCATTTAGCATTTTGCTTTTATAAGTTCATTAAGTCTGAACAAATGCCAACAATTTTCATTCGTCTACTATAAAACCACAACTCGAGAAACCCTATTCCAGAAGAAGAGGGCAGCCGACATCCTTCCTTTTTTTCCTTAACGTCATCATCTTCAATCCCAAGATAGCCTAGAGACTCTCATTGTTTTCTCACATATGGTGTGCACTAGAAACGTTCATCATTCTTTCACTCACGGTAATCTTCATCCCAAACGGCAACAAAGAACACTATACTCTCCTCTCTTCATTTCTTTCCCTCACAGACTCTTTTCATTCTCTTCTTCTTCACGCTGACGAATGATGAGCAAATCATCTTTGCCCCCCTTTTCATCTCTTCTACAGTAATTTGCAACCTATCTGGCAAAGACAAGGAACTTGTGCTCTACACCTGCTTCATTCTTTCCACTACGATGGCGGTAATCTGCAACCCAGCTTGCGAACAAGGAGCATATGACACCTCTAACTTTCTTCATTTATCTTCATCAACATTGGTGAAAGAGGAACTTACAGCTCTGCCTCTCTTCACATTTCTTCACCGACAATAATTTGCAACTAAAACTGGTGAATGAAGAACATACACGCTCAACCTTTATTTTTCTTCTTTTTCTCGATGCTGACAAGCGAAGAATGTACATGTTCCGCCGCGTTTCTCTATTCCCCTCACGTTGGTGCTGGAGAAACAAGAAGCATTCCTCAACCTCCCTTCATTCTCTTACTCCTGAGAACAACGAGCACTGTTGCTACTCTGTGTCGATGTTTACATAAGTTCCTAGCCACTGTCTTGAACTTGCCAGCATTTTCCTTCGAGACGTTTTCGCATTCCTCTCCAGTTCGATGACTTCAATCTCAGAACAAAACCAGAAGCCATCGCCTGCTCATCCTTTTTCGAAAGCAACCGACACACAAATCCCACAGTGAATAAGGATATTCATGCTCCACCATTTGATTCATCCTCCTCTCTCTCGTCTTTTCATGTCGGTAATTTTGCAACCTACCCGACGAACAAGGAACAAACCCTACCCTCTGATAATTTCTCTCCACCAGCGGTAATGTTGCATTGCAATCTCCCGGGCAAGCAAGGAACATACAGCTATGTAGTCATTCAGTTTCTTCACTACGCTGGCCAACAAGGAGCGTACAACTCCCACTTCCTCCCTTATGTTCACACCGGTAATATTGCAAACCAACTTGCGAACAAGGAACAACCCGTTGCCTCTGTTCATTTCTCTTCATCAATGGGATTCGGCGGCTTACCAGGCGAAACACAGATTATTTGCTCTGCACCCCCTTAATCTCTTCACTCTCGATTTTGCAATCCTACTGGCGAATAAGGAGTGAGCAGCGTCTCAAATCATTTCATGTTGGTAATTTCACAATCCTGCTGGCAAACAAGGAGCAGTAGCTCAAATCCTTTCATTCTTTTTATGTCGGAAATTTTGTAATCCCACTGGCAAACAAGGAGCAGTAGATTCTCTTCATTCTTTTCATGGCGATAATATTGCAACCCAGCTGGTAAACAAAACACACACATGCTCCTCCTCTGGTTTCACTTTCTTCACTCTCGTTAGTTTGCAAGCCCAGCCAGCGAACAAAGGCAATGAGGGACAAGCTTGATATGGAGCAGAGTTTGGTTCGGTTTTGTTCTTCGTAAAGGGGCATTTATTCCAGATCCGATTATGAAGACAGACATGGAGAAATATTTTCAATATTTCCGGCTTATGGATTTCATCACCAACATAGAGATTATCTTCACGGCATCTACGACGGTCTTCTCCTCTCCCCCTTTTTAGGTCGCTAGCATCAACCATGCTTCATTGGCGTTAAAATTTGTTTTGGTCATTAGTCCATTATTATCTGAATCGAATTAATGTTTCTAGAAATTAATAAATTGTTGCTCATAGGTTATTTATGCGAGAAATGTTTCTGCTATGCCCAGTTATATGCCATCGTCTTTAATATTCTATCATTGACAAATCCGAGAAATGTGTTTTGCTTTTATTATTTATTGCTAATGACACAAGTTAGCTAGATCATTTGTTGGGTAATTACTACTCGGTTAACGAAGTGATTACGTGGCGTTATATTCTGATTTGGTATGACTAAACTTCATTCACCTGCAAGTGTCGAGGAGTGGTTTTGACTCTGATTTTGGAATTGGATTAAGACAAATGTTTATTTCTGCTCTATGATCAGTTTTTTAATTTTGTTGGGTTTGAATGTCCTAACATGCAGCTGTTCACCCCAATCCATGCAGTATGATGTTTGTTGGGCTCGTATCCTTGATGCGAAAGTTTTTTTTTTCTGACCCTTGGATTGCTTTTTTGATCGAGGTACATTCACAATCGATTGGACCTAAGGGAATTGCCACCTTCGAATCATACACTTGGCTGATCGATTTTTGCTTCGAGGTTTGAATTGGGAGTTCACTCGTCGACTGAGTTTGTTCTTGTGGGCTTCTCGGAGCATTGGACCCGTTATTTTGCTGGATTTTTGGTTGAATAATAAACCGGGTGCAGGCCACCCCATAGGTTGGTTTCCTATCACCTACATCTCTCTTTGATCATGACCAATAACATGTTTACATTTCTAGCATCATTGTTTGCTCCTTGTGCGTAGGTTCGATTGTAAAGTTGATTCAAGCATGATTTCATTTGAGTCTTCACTCGAGACCAACTAATTTAATTGATAAATCTTGTTTCATTATCCTACTCTCGTTGTTTTGACATGTCTAGGATTGTATGTTTTGCTCCTTGCGCATAGATTCGATTTAGAAAATTGACTCAAAGCATGATACTAATTTAGTCTTCACTTGAGTCTAATTTGTCTAGTTGTAAAAACTTGTTTCATCCTGCCACTCTCATTGATATTTTGACATGTGTACTTCAATTTTTGTATGGTTGTTTCACTTTTTTCGTTTCTCACTTCAATTGTTCAATCAGTATTACAAGTGACCATAGACAGTCTCTAGGTTACCCAATCATTTCTGGGCCCTTGAGCCTAGTGTAGAAAAGTCGTAGAAGGTGTTTCTTCGTAGCGCAGGTCTATTATCTTTTAAGTGGAGTACCCTTTCCATCAAAATTTTCCAAATAACCCCTTAATTAAGATTCAAAACTTTTAAAAAACCAATTAATTCCAATTCAATTCAAAATTCGATTCAATTCCAATTCGAGTCAAATTCATCTCAATTCCAATTCAATTTAAATTCAATTCCAATTCAGTTTCAAATTCAATTCAATTTCAATTCAAATCCAAATAGATTCAATTCAAAATTCATTCCTATTCAAAATTCATCCCAATTCAAAATTCATTCCAATTCAAAATTCATCCCAATACAAAATTTATTCCAATTCAATCTCAATTCAACCTCAATTCCAATCTAATTTCAACCCAAAATCAATCCAATTTCAATCCCAAATCAATTCGATTTCAAATCAATTCAATTTCAAGCATCTCAGATCTTTAAATATCTTAGTAGCTCAATAGACTCGACCGTCTCAATAGCTCACCAGACTCGAACGTCTCAACAGCTCATTAGACTCTACCGTCTCAACAGCTCAGCAGACTCGACCGTCTCAACAGCTCAGCAGACTCGAACGTCTCAGCTGCTCAACAGACTCGACCATCTCAGCAGCTCAACAGACCCGACCGTCTCAGCAGCTCAACAGACTCGAACGTCTCAACGGCTCAACAGACTCGAACATCTCAAAGCTCAACAGACTTGAATGTCTCAGCAACTCAACAGACTTGAATGTCTCAACAGTTCTACAGACTCGAACATCTCGATAAACTCATCAAATCCAAACACCTCAAAAATCCTCAACTTCTCAAAAGTCTGAACCTCTTAAAATTTGATAACCCTTTCAAGCCTTGAATGTCTCACTGACCCAAGCGTCTCACAGACTAGCATCCCAAACCCAAAACTTCTCGAAACTCTGAACCCTCCTAAATCTCAAACACCTCAAATATCTTCATGTAACACCCCTCTCAATAATGTCGTAATAATCACTCACGGGTACTGAAAATAAATGCGTCTCACAGCGGAAGAAATGACAGTAATAAAACTCACATGGGTGTTACTTGCCATCCCTCGCCCATGCGAGTGATGTGGCAATACAACAACTTAACAAAATGAAAAACATAAGGATACAACCCGCAGTGACAACGAGATACCGCCTACACATCCATCTAAGTCCCAAAAGCTCATCTACAGTGAGCGTCTAGTTACACTCCAAAGCTTACAACCGATATCAGTACAACAAACTTAATACATAACAAGGTACGTACGGTAACTCCAAAATCCAAAACATCCTAACTACCCGGCCCCGCACTCCGACTTCAACCGTGATCAACAACCTGCATAAAGCCATAAAGGCTCAGCGATAAACGCTGAGTATGGACCCTAATGGTCAATTAAGTCGTATTAACCGTATTTTTATTAGGTTCGTTACATGCATCACCGGTTTACAGAGTATAGCGGAAACTGTAAAGCGTAATTAAACATGTAACAATAATCACAGGTATACACATAGCAACAGCACATCGTACAGTACAATAGCATCGATAAATCACATGTTTTTTTTTTGTATCACATCATCACGTGAAATACCCCTAAATTAATTTAAATTAATTTAGGGGATTTCTTTTATTAAACCTTTAATAATACTATTAAGAATTAAATTATTATATGGAATTATGAATATTAAATTATTATATGGAATTATGAATATTAAATTAATATAAGGGGTTGTGAAATTTATTTAGGGGTTTTCTCCTAATTATTATATATTATTGTATAGTATTATGAATTTAATAATAAGATTTATAAGTCAATAAATCTTGGGGAAATTTCTAAACACTCCAAATATATTATAAAGATTTTAGGAAGTGTTGGAACATTGTTTTGAAACATAAAAGTCAATATAAAATTCTAGAAACCTTAAAGCTTATTAAGCCTTGCTAGAGTTGACTTTTTGAGAATGGTCAAACCAGGCCATGAAACCTATACCAATAAATAGGTTATGAAAAACCATGAAGATCGATAAAAGAACGTCAAAAACGGATCATCCTAGCCAAAGTTATGCTAGATTGAAGTTTTGAATCAAAATTTTATAACTGCCACGTGTCGCCTCTCGTGCGCCCCAACCTTAGTCAATTCTATCTCCTTGTTTTTCTCCAACAATCATCCGATTTTGACCTAACTTGTGACGGCTATATCTCACTCGTTACTTCGAATTTCCCAGTGCCGTCTTCTCTATTCTTTTCTCCTTAATTCCCCTTTACAACCATAACTCATACAACCCTAGCTCATTCTACATCGACGGGAAAGTTGATCCAAAGTTGCCAGCTTTCGGTTCGTAACCCAGGTTCCAGTTTTCATTCGATTACAGGTAAAGTTCGTCTTGCCATAACTTCCTCGTCTTTCAACCAAATTTTTTTCTATAGCTCGTTGTGTAGATCTCTAATCCATCTACAACTTTCATGTTTATCCCAAGCCTGATTCGTAACCGTTTGGAAGATATAGTCGCCCAAAGTCTCTGATTTTTCAGCACATAAATCATAGAAAAACGACAGGTAAACTCGTAACTTTCGGGTCAATTTTCTTTCGGTATAATGCAAGTTAGATTGAGTTCTTGTTATCATTGTGTAGATCTATGTCCCATATTTCGATTGAGCCAAAGAACAAAGTCTAACTCAATCTGTACCCCAAGTTATAGAGTCGCAAAGTAGGCTACCCAAACGGTCAAGCTCGAACAGTTTTCCAGAACCCGATCTTGAAATCGCTTCGATTCGAGCAATTCCGGTGAGTTTCCGATCAAATTGCTCCGATAATGTTGTTCGTAGTGTTGTTTTCGACCTAACCCATGTTTTAATTGAATCAATTACGTGCCATATTAAGGGAATTCGTCGGATTTGTTTTCGAGTTAAACTCAGAAACTAATAAGAACCCTAACTCTCGAATCAAATTCGAATCTTGATGAACTCTGCATTAAAATTGGGGAAATCGGTACCAATAGAACCGAAATTTGATTACGAATCCATGGAAACAAAAATCACTCAATTTCGTTCTGTAGATTAGGAGTTATCATCGATTTAGTACTCGGGTCGCAATTTAATATCGGGAAGAACTTGAGTTTCAGGGACCGTCCGATCAGAGTTTAAAGGATTGGACGGTCCAGATTAGATCTGGCGATTTAAAGTTGTTTTAGGGTTTTATAAATTCCAGTAAATAGTCTTAACTTGTTGGGTTAATTTAAATATCTTCCCGAATGTATTTTGACTTGAAATTTTAACCATAGGTTCCTTATTTTATCTAATTTACTTTGATGTAAATTATTATGGTTTTCGAGTTTTTAAACATAAGTTATGATTTTTACAAGTTACGGGTTTTCTGAAAGTATTTGGTTAAATTAAAAAGATATTTTTATGAAATAAAAATTTTATAATATGTCTAAAATGTTATAGTTACTGTATATTAAGTTTGGGAATTTTTGGGCAACGGGAAAAGGTTTTAAAAATTGTGTTTTGAGTTTTTCATAAGAATAACTTATAATATATAGTTTTTAATGTAATCAAAAATTAAAGTATAGTTGATTAATGAACTTTATAGGTTGGGGAAAATATAATAAGACTAATTAACATTTAGTACAGTATGTTTATAAATATTTTGGGTATTAACTTTAAGTGAAGTAAAAATTGTTACATATATTTATATATATATTTATATGGGAGGAATAAATAGAAACTTATATTAAATCAAGGAATTTAACTAAACTACATTTTATTTATTATATATATGGAAGCTAATATGTTTAACTAAAACTAAGGGAAATACTCTATTTTATAAACCATAAATCAGTTGTGGATATGTCTAAAAGATATTAAATATAATTAAATACAATAGAATCTCTTAAAGAATGTTCTGGATAAATCTTGATATATGTGGATATATATATATAAATAAATACAATAAAAATAGATAAAGGAAATAACATTCCTTGTGAGAAATGTAATAGGAAGGATATATATATATATACGATAAATAAATAAATAAAAGGAATAAAATACCTTATAGAAATATAATATGAAGGAATTAATGAGTTAAACTAAACCTCTACATGATACTAATAAAAGAATATTATATGAGGTGGTATTAATTTATGGTTATACATTGAGTTTTTAGTTATCTTTGAGTTTCTAAGATTTATATAAACCGTATTTAAACACATGTATTTATTTAGTCAATAACCACAATGTAAATCTATAATTTGGTTAAGAAATAAGTTGAAATTTAGGAATATTTGTAATTGGTCCATAAAGGGTTACACAAATAGATCTTATTATATAATTAATAATAAAATGAATGAAATACTTTTACATTTAAATGTTCTTATTATATAAACAATAGTAAAATAAATGAGTTACTTGTACATCTAAATGTGAAGAGGATAAATAAGTCTAGATTTAATTATTTCTTAATATTTATAGTATTGAGTAATAACTTAATATTTTAAGATAAAATCATTAAAAGGATTATGATATAAAACTACATTAAACTATGATTAGGAATTTAATCTAAATAATAATCCTTAAGTTTCTTACAACTAGTTAAGCCATATAAATACATTTAACACCAATATTCAGGATGTGAGTTTATAGTTAAGTAATGTATTTGTAGTTAGAATTTATAAGGAGGTTTGCAAATAGAAATTAGATACTTAAAATCTTTAAACCTTTAATTAGATGAAACTAGGTTACATAAGAGATTATATTGATTTACCTTTTGACACTGGAAATATTAATGTGTCATTTGAATATAAGGTATGGAGATTGTTCAGAATATTATCTTATTAAGTAATTGACAATTTCACTTATGAACCGAATTTAATTTTTTGATAAATTCTACCTCATGCTAAGATATAATGTCCATCCTAAATACAATAAAGGAAATTAATTTATTAAGTTATGCTTTTGAAACTTTAGGTTTTGTAAACAATATAAAATGTATTTAAGACTTGAGTTTAACGAAGTTTAATATAAAAGGATTATACATGGTCTATAGAGAGAATGTGTGTAAAAGTAAAACAGTTAGGGAATTAAATGTAAGTAAGGATACATAAAAGGTTATCTTAAAACACCTTATTATAAAGATATGGTTAGTAAATAATAACCTTGTGGATACTAATGTGAGAGTTCGATAAGTTTGAGTTAACTATAATATGGTTATTTCAGATGAAAAGTAATTTAACAACTTATGACAAGATTAATAGATGGTTGTAATTAAAGGCCATTCTGAACTAAAGATAAGATAATTGAGTTTAGTAGCTCAAATAAGTTATACTAAAATGCGTCTACAACACTACGATTTCAATATACATGTAGGTCTTAATTAAGTTAAGGGAAAGACTTAATCATAATGGGTTGTCTAGTAGAAATTGTTTAAATATATAATCTTTATATTGTGAGATAATAGTATAGTATTCTAAGATAAACCCATCATTGGTCATAACACAATGTTTATTCTAAATTAAGAATAAAGGTATTGAGCTTAAGATTATTATTGAAATTCTTAGATTTAATATATACTAAAACACATTTTGTTATAAAGGTCTCAAAAGTCTTGAATGTGAGGATTGTGGTTAAATGAATTAAGTGGATAGGAGTGGACAGTTAGCAGGTGTTAATAAAATACATTCCTTGATCCTACAACCTTGGGCTATACAACCTTCTAAAATAAGTCAAAGTATATACATAACATTTAAGCGAGGGCTTATAAGATAATTGAGATTTGGAGATAAGAGAGAAGAATTCATTTAAGTTTTGCTTAGGGTACGGGTTATTGATAGTAAGTTATCTTTAATATTCTTCAGAGTACTGTTGATTGTTTGCGCAAGTAGATTAGAACTGCTACAACGTTACCCAGGTACGATTTCTCGTACTCAGCTTGATGTGTATTGGACCTTATGGAATGTTTTGTACGATTTCTCGTACTCAGCTTGATGTGTTTTGGAACTTATGGAATGTTTTGTACGATTTCTCGTACTACGTTATTTTTGCTGATTGACTTGTGGAATGTTTTGGAAACGCTAACTGACTTTAAGAGGAACTTCTAAAAAGGAAATGGTGTGTGACTACTCAGCTTGTGTGACTAACTGAGCCTTGGATGTGGAACTCATTTGGGTATTGGTTTCTTCTATTTGGTGTCCTGTTAGACATTGACTGCTTAGGGTTTACGCTTCTGCACTCTGTAGGACTGAGTGTTTTGGTATTGCTCTGGGTAGTTGGTGATCTAGTGGGAATTTGGAAAAGGTCAATCTTGGGAATCTTTCTTTCGACGTGCGCGCGTCTTCAATGGTAACAGCAGGGGGCTGTATATCCCTCGCCCATAGGGGCATTGATATTTAACAGCAGGGGGCTGTATATCCCTCGTCCATCAGGACATTTTTAATTTAACAGCAGGGGGCTGTATATCCCTCGCCCATAGGGGCATTGATATTTAACAGCAGGGGGCTGTATATCCCTCGTCCACCAGGACATTTAAATCTGACAGCAGGGGGCTGTATATCCCTCGTCCATATGGACATTGATATCTGGCGGTGGGGGCCATCTCTCCCAATTGAATTATTCACTCTTGAGTTATTGGTTCTTGGATCTATCTTATTTTCCTAGTCCTTTGTGACTATCTGAGTCTTTATACTCCAACGGGAATTGGTTCTAACATCAACAATGGATGCTTACTAACTATGTGGTGTGACTACTTAAGTGGATGACTTGTTTTGGAAGTTCTCTATCTCTATCTTGTCTTGTTTTCTTTCTCTTTAACTTGATTGTTTTGAAGTGCTTTATCTCTGTTTTACTTTTAAGAGTTTGTTTTCATGTTACTGTTTATTTTGAAGAGTTATGTTTTATAAGTTTGTTTTTGGAGAATTGTACCAGTTCCATTCCAGGGAACTGACCCGCCCCTTTTGGGGTGGGCTGCTTGGTTTCATCTTGCAGGTACGAATTGATTTACAGGTGGCCACGAAGAGAATGAGCGTTTGGGATGGGACTAGGTTTTGTGGAGAGTTAATGTGTTTAATTTCTATTATGTTTGTGTTAGTTTTTCTCGAGTTCAGACCGTAGCTTTTGTAGATTGTAAGTTGTAATTGGTGAGGTTTGGTGCCGGGTGTTTGGAACCCGATGGTCTGTAATCGCCTTAGAGTTTTATTTCCGCTGTATTTATGGTTAATAGGGGCGTTACAGAAAGTGGTATCAGAGCGTAGTTACGCTCTGAACCCGAGAAAACAAGCCGAGTGAAATACTTAGATTATAGGTGCACTTAAAACTGGGGAACTGGGGTAGAATTGGGAGGTGAGGACTCCAGTAAGGCACGACTCCTAACCCTTTTTGGAATTGTGAACGATTCCTTTACACACTTTTCTTTTGTGAATGTCTGTTGAGTGTGATGTGTTGTTATACCGTCCCAACAATAAACTACAGAAAATATATATACATATATATATAAGTTTGGAACATCCTATATTAAGTACGATAAGATTTTGGTTGAGATAAACCAAATATTAAGCTATTTTTCAAAAGCATGCTCATGGAGAATACATTGCTAAAAAAATGTAATCCTTTAAAAGCTAGTACACAAATTCCTGGAATTGTAAAGAATACTTTTGGTTGAAAACAATATCCAAATATAACTTTAAATAACTAAATTAGTATTGATATTATGTGAAAGTACTTCAACTCCTTTAAAGTTTGAAAATAAATCTCAAGAATTACTTGGTACAAATTGTTGCCTAAAGGTAATGTTTGGATAAATCTTAAGTCTAGAAAATTATTAAGCAAACAAGAACTAGTAGCGTATTAGAAAAGATCAACATCTGACCTTGTAAAACACATTAAAACTCTATGTTAACTTTAGAAAGAAAACACCTAAACCTAACACCTTACGGGAAGTGCCTGGTGCGACGAACGTCTAGGCTGAAAGTAGTGGGGGTGCACACCCACTTCTGGAAGTTTAGGGGCTAGACAAGCCTTGTCATCTAACTGTAAATAATCTTCTACGCAGGTGATGGATTGTGTTGAACTTGAGGGGAAGTGGTGGTAAGACGTTACCATCATGAAATCTTGAGCTAGGCATATTTCATTGCTAACCACAATGAACAAATCAAAATTTGTATCTTAAGATCCGGTATTAAAACTCATAAATGTAAAGGGTTATTGAGTTAAATCTTTGGTGAAAAATACCTATATATGGAGGAAGGGGATTAAGTTTGGGTACTCCAAGATACAACATCCACCCCTGGTTGAATATAAAAAAAAATCAATAAAAGAAGTTACTTAAAGATTGAGTGAAGAGAAGAGTAATACTAAACTAAATATCATTGATCCTTAAATACTTGAGTATTGAGCATCTTAAAAAAAATTGAGAGTTACTTAAAGACTGGAAATTCTCATGTTTACTTGGAAGTTTAACATTATACATGTATAAAATTTTAAAAGACACACTAAGAGTGATATTTACCAAAAGCCACCATTATCTAAGGGAGTACTAAGATTTAATAATCAGAAGAATACTTACATAGAACAAACCTTAAGAAAAATAATTACCAAGAGTGAGTGAGTTTTCATTAGACTAGCTCATTTGACTTCAAATTTTATACAGAGTCCCTACCTTGAAAAATAAATTTTAAGATAAAGAAATCAGATTTTGGAGCTACATTATAAGAACTTCCTAAAATTATGCCTTGGGTGAAATTATGTATATATTAATAAGTAAATTTTATAAGTAAACACTGAATGAATCGTCTAAAATACGATAGTTAATTATAAAAACAATTGAAACTTGAAAAGTCACAGGAAATATTTATCTTATAGAGTTTTAACATATGGTTGACTAATAAACCTTTGAAGATAATTTTGGAAGATTATTGAGGATTATTAAATGATCGGGAATATTATGTTAAAACTACTCAAGTACGTTACACCTGGTTTATAGCTTGGTAATATAATTGATATGATAAATGATCATATATTGACGTATAATTCGTACCGGTCATAAAATGAAGGGATAAGGATCATAAAATGAAATTTTACAACAGTTAAGAAAATACAAATACGAAACAATCAGGAGATACAGATATATATATCGAGCGCAGATAAAATCAACAGCGCAATAAAATGTACAACAAAGCTGGTTAATAAGGTGTTGAATTCTTTGAGTGTGTCGTTAGTAGCGGTACGAGGGCGTACCTTAGCTCTTTTAAGGGGGATATGCTGGCATACTCCTCCTTCGTTATCTCATCCGATTATGCCTCGTTGCATTATTAGCAAAGGGAGAACAGTATTAGCAGAATGAGAGGTGTTTGTATGTGCTTGGTTTTTGCATTATGACTCAGTATGTGACTTTTGATTTTCATCATGTTATATCTTGGTATATCCTGATTCAGTTTGATTTTGAGTAATCTTGAGTGGAATGTTGTTATGGAAGTGGATGGAAATAAAGGATTGGTTTGGTATGGAACTTCATTGGAACTTTTATTGTCTCAGCACACCCGAAGCGGTGTGAGTGCTTATTAGTTGATTTTTAAACTTCGAGGCGAAGTTTCTTTTAAGGGGGATATGCTGAAATACCCCTAAATTAATTTAAATTAATTTAGGGGATTTCTTTATTAAACCTTTAATAATACTATTAAGTATTAAATTATTATATGGAATTATGAATATTAAATTATTATATGGAATTATGAATATTAAATTATTATAGGAATTATGAATATTAAATTAATATAAGGGGTTGTGAAATTTATTTAGGGGTTTTCTCCTAATTATTATATATTATTGTATAGTATTAGAATTTAATAATAAGATTTATAAGTCAATAAATCTTGGGGAAATTTCTAAACACTCCAAATATATTATAAAGATTTTAGGAAGTGTTGGAACATTGTTTTGAAACATAAAAGTCAATATAAAATTCTAGAAACCTTAAAGCTTATTAAGCCTTGCTAGAGTTGACTTTTTGAGAATGGTCAAACCAGGCCATGAAACCTATACCAATAAATAGGTTATGAAAAACCATGAAGATCGATAAAAAGAACGTCAAAAACGGATCATCCTAGCCAAAGTTATGCTAGATTGAAGTTTTGAATCAAAATTTTATAACTGCCACGTGTCAGCCTCTCGTGCGCCCCAACACTTAGTCAATTCTATCTCCTTGTTTTTCTCCAACAATCATCCGATTTTGACCTAACTTGTGACGGCTATATCTCACTCGTTACTTCGAATTTCCCAGTGCCGTCTTCTCTATTCTTTTCTCCTTAATTCCCTCTTTACAACCATAACTCATACAAGCCCTAGCTCATTCTACATCGACGGGAAAGTTGATCCAAAGTTGCCAGCTTTCGGTTCGTAACCCAGGTTCCAGTTTTCATTCGATTACAGGTAAAGTTCGTCTTGCCATAACTTCCTCGTCTTTCAACCAAATTTCGATTTCTATAGCTCGTTGTGTAGATCTCTAATCCATCTACAACTTTCATGTTTATTCCCAAGCCTGATTCGTAACCGTTTGGAAGATATAGTCGCCCAAAGTCTCTGATTTTTGCACATAAAATCATAGAAAAACGACAGGTAAACTCGTAACTTTCGGGTCAATTTTCTTTCGGTATAATGCAAGTTAGATTGAGTTCTTGTTATCATTGTGTAGATCTATGTCCCATATTTCGATTGAGCCAAAGAACAAAGTCTAACTCAATCTGTACCCCAAGTTATAGAGTCGCAAAGTAGGCTACCCAAACGGTCAAGCTCGAACAGTTTTCCAGAACCCGATCTTGAAATCGCTTCGATTCGAGCAATTCCGGTGAGTTTCCGATCAAATTGCTCCGATAATGTTGTTCGTAGTGTTGTTTTCGACCTAACCCATGTTTTAATTGAATCAATTACGTGCCATATTAAGGGAATTCGTCGGATTTGTTTTCGAATTAAACTCAGAAACTAATAAGAACCCTAACTCTCGAATCAAATTCGAATCTTGATGAACTCTGCATTAAAATTGGGGAAATCGGTACCAATAGAACCGAAATTTGATTACGAATCCATAGAAACAAAAATCACTCAATTTCGTTCTGTAGATTAGGAGTTATCATCGATTTAGTACTCGGGTCGCAATTTAATATCGGGAAGAACTTGAGTTTCAGGGACCGTCCGATCAGAGTTTAAAGGATTGGACGGTCCAGATTAGATCTGGCGATTTAAAGTTGTTTTAGGGTTTTAATAAATTCCAGTAAATAGTCTTAACTTGTTGGGTTAATTTAAATATCTTCCCGAATGTATTTTGACTTGAAATTTTAACCATAGGTTCCTTATTTTATCTAGTTTATTTGATGTAAATTATTATGGTTTTCGAGTTTTTAAACATAAGTTATGATTTTTACAAGTTACGGGTTTTCTGAAATTATTTGGTTAAATTAAAAAGATATTTTTATGAAATAAAATTTTATAATATGTCTAAAATGTTATAGTTACTGTATATTAAGTTTGGGAATTTTTGGGCAACGGGAAAAGGTTTTAAAAATTGTGTTTGTGAGTTTTTCATAAGAATAACTTATAATATATAGTTTTTAATGTAATCAAAAATTAAAGTATAGTTGATTAATGAACTTTATAGGTTGGGGAAAATAAATAAGACTAATTAACATTTAGTACAGTATGTTTATAAATTTTTGGGTATTAACTTTAAGTGAAGTAAAAATTGTTACATATATTTATATATATATTTATATGAGAGGAATAAATAGAAACTTATATTAAATCAAGGAATTTAACTAAACTACATTTTATTTATTATATATATATGGAAGCTAATATGTTTAACTAAAACTAAGGGAAATACTCTATTTTATAAACCATAAATCAGTTGTGGATATGTCTAAAAGATATTAAATATAATTAAATACAATAGAATTCTTAAAGAATGTTCTGGATAAATCTTGATATATGTGGATATATATATTATATAAATAAATACAATAAAAATAGATAAAGGAAATAACATTCCTTGTGAGAAATGTAATAGGAAGGATAATATATATATATACGATAAATAAATAAATAAAAGGAATAAAATACCTTATAGAAATATAATATGAAGGAATTAATGAGTTAAACTAAACCTCTACATGATACTAATAAAAGAATATTATATGAGGTGGTATTAATTTATGGTTATATTGAGTTTTTAGTTATCTTTGAGTTTCTAAGATTTATATAAACCGTATTTAAACACATGTATTTATTTAGTCAATAACCACAATGTAAATCTATAATTTGGTTAAGAAATTAATAAGTTGAAATTTAGGAATATTTGTAATTGGTCACATAAAGGGTTACACAAATAGATCTTATTATATAATTAATAATAAAATGAATGAAATACTTTTACATTTAAATGTTCTTATTATATAAACAATAGTAAAATAAATGAGTTACTTGTACATCTAAATGTGAAGAGGATAAATAAGTCTAGATTTAATTATTTCTTAATATTTATAGTATTGAGTAATAACTTAATATTTTAAGATAAAATCATTAAAAGGATTATGATATAAAACTACATTAAACTATGATTAGGAATTTAATCTAAATAATAATCCTTAAGTTTCTTACAACTAGTTAAGCCATATAAATACATTTAACACCAATATTCAGGATGTGAGTTTATAGTTAAGTAATGTATTTAGTAGTTAGAATTTATAAGGAGGTTTGTAAATAGAAATTAGATACTTAAAATCTTTAAACCTTTAATTAGATGAAACTAGGTTACATAAGAGATTATATTGATTTACCTTTTGACACTGGAAATATTAATGTGTCATTTGAATATAAGGTATGGAGATTGTTCAGAATATATTATCTTATTAAGTAATTGACAATTTCACTTATGAACCGGAATTTAATTTTTTGATAAATTCTACCTCATGCTAAGATATAATGTCCATCCTAAATACAATAAAGGAAATTAATTTATTAAGTTATGCTTTTGAAACTTTAGGTTTTGTAAACAATATAAAATGTATTTAAGACTTGAGTTTAACGAAGTTTAATATAAAAGGATTATACATGGTCTATAGAGAGAATGTGTGTAAAAGTAAAACAGTTAGGGAATTAAATGTAAGTAAGGATACATAAAAGGTTATCTTAAAACACCTTATTATAAAGATATGGTTAAGTAAATAATAACCTTGTGGATACTAAATGTGAGAGTTCGATAAGTTTGAGTTAACTATAATATGGTTATTTCAAGATGAAAAGTAATTTAACAACTTATGACAAGATTAATAGATGGTTGTAATTAAAGGCCATTCTGAACTAAAGATAAGATAATTGAGTTTAGTAGCTCAAATAAGTTATACTAAAATGCGTCTACAACACTACGATTTCAATATACAAGATGTAGGTCTTAATTAAGTTAAGGGAAAAGTTAATCATAATGGGTTGTCTAGTAGAATTGTTTAAATACATATCATATTGTGAATAATAGTATAGTATTCTAAGATAAACCCATCATTGGTCATAACACAATGTTTTCTAAATAAGAATAAAGGTATTGAGCTTAAGATTATTATTGAAATTCTAGATTTAATTATATACTAAAAACTTTTTATAAAGGTCTCAAAAGTCTTGAATGTGAGGATTGTGGTTAATATGAATAAGTGGATAGGGTGGACAATTAGCAGTGTTATAAAATACATTCCTTGATCCTTACAACCTTGGGCTATACAACATTCTAAAAAGTCAAAGGTTATACATAACATTTAAGCGAGGGCTTAAAGATAATTGAGATTTAGAAAGAGAGAGTTTTTAAGTTTGCTTAGGGTACGGGTTATTGATAGTAAGTATCTTTAATATTCTTCAGAGTACTGTTGATTGTTTGCGCAAGTAGATTAGAACTGCTACAACGTTACCCAGGTACGATTTCTCGTACTCAGCTTGATGTGTTTGGACCTTATGGAATGTTTTGTACGATTTCTCGTACTCAGCTTGATGTGTTTTGGACCTTATGGAATGTTTTGTACGATTTCTCGTACTACGTTATTTTTGCTGATTGACTTGTGGAATGTTTTGGAAAACGCTAACTGACTTTAAGAGGAACTTCTAAAAAGGAAAGGTGTGTGACTGACTCAGCTTGTGTGACTAACTGAGCCTTGGATGTGGAACTCATTTGGGTATTGGTTTCTTCTATTTGGTGTCCGTTAGACATTGACTGCTTAGGGTTTACGCTTCTGCACTCTGTAGGACTGAGTGTTTGGTATTGCTCTGGGTAGTTGGTGATCTAGTGGGAATTTGGAAAAGGTCAATCTTGGGAATCTTTCTTTCGACGTGCGCGCGTCTTCAATGGTAACAGCAGGGGGCTGTATATCCCTCGCCCATAGGGGCATTGATATTTAACAGCAGGGGGCTGTATATCCCTCGTCCATCAGGACATTTTTAATTTAAGCAGGGGGCTGTATATCCCTCGCCCATAGGGGCATTGATATTTAACAGCAGGGGGCTGTATATCCCTCGTCCACCAGGACATTTAAATCTGACAGCAGGGGCTGTATATCCCTCGTCTATAGGACATTGATATCTGGCGGTGGGGGCCATCTCTCCCAATTGAATTATTTCACTCTTGAGTTACTGGTTCTTGGATCTATCTTATTGTTCCTAGTCCTTCGTGACTATCTGAGTCTTTATACTCCGAACGGGAATTGGTTCTAACATCAACAATGGATGCTTACTAACTATGTGGTGTGACTACTTAAGTGGATGACTTGTTTTGGAAGTTCTCTATCTCTATCTTTGTCTTGTTTTCTTTTCTCTTTAACTTGATTGTTTTGAAGTGCTTTATCTCTGTTTTACTTTTAAGAGTTTGTTTTTGTAACACCCCAACCACCACCATACACTTAACATCAAACTGCAGCGGAAATCTCAACACATCACATTACTCAATTCAATGGTGTTACACGCCGTTAACCACCCACGTGGCTAACAAGGCTAATACATGTACTTTGTATCGGTCTGATGGACTAGACTCCCGAGCAACTGCACGTAACATTGCTTCCCTTAACAACAACCCATATACTTATTACATTCCAACCGTACCGAGTATTTACAAACTAATGCCGATAACAATTTTGGTCTTACTACGCCTACAATGCTTACGCCATTTAAATGGCTACCCATGTATAAACATCTACCCCGTCCTACTCTCGAACGGCTTCCAGCTCCTTGTACCTGAAATAGAAAAGGAGAAAGGGTGGCCCCCAAGGGGCTCAGCACCTTTGCTGGTATGGTAATCCCGCAGCCCACATGCTACCGGGCCACGCACAACTAATTGTCGTCTTAGCATGCGGTTGATTATATTTAAATCATGCATACAAGACATAAACATACAACACATAACATTTCGCCTCAATGGGCTCAACCTATAACCAACACATCCACACTTAACAAATCATCCAATGATTCCTAACCCTAGAGTGGCTCTCCTCTAAAACGGAGCTACTTCCTTAATGAACGACACATACCCACTAATCGGGTTATCCTTAAACGCCTCTTGTCATAACTGGGATTCATTTCCCTGATCCCCACACTCCATATCCTACAACACATCTCATTCCTCACATAACAAACATAACCAAACCTTTCTTGTTTCGGCGCACACCTGATAACATCGTATTCATTTTAGGCACCTAACGTATACATATCATAGCATAGGAAGGGAAATTGCCTAGCACAATATCAACACAAACACCATAAGATCGGTTCACACAAGGAACCTTCCACCATAGTTAGTATATATATTAGTGAGCCTAGAGATTATTGTCAATCTCATGCTAAGCTCGTTACCAACCTCGTTACCGTCCAGTTATATCGAACGGTTAACTTAAACCCAAGGTGTGTCGGATATAGTAATCCCAAGCACACCGAAATAACATTCGTATGCCCCTGTGGCCCGACGTGAGTCAGTAACTAGCTTTGGATAAGCTAAGGGAAGGTAGAAACCAAATTGGAATACCACCTATACATACACCAAGAGAGCCGAACCGGATATGATATCGACTCCCGTCCATCACACGCGTGGCCGGAACAACCGGACTCCTCACCCCCATTAGTACATATACACTTATAAATAAGTAGTTAGAGATCCATTATGGAGCCTACCACATCCACACACCATACGGTATCATAACCGAGTTAAGCACACAAGGGAGGTTCACACTTGCATACAACAACAATGTCCAACTAACTCACACATAGCCGTGGTTAGCACGTTCCCAAGGTTTGGGCCGTCAACTCCGAATACCGATCACTCATGTGTTCCTAGATTTGGTTAGCTAAGGTTTAACACCTATTTGAGGTTAAATGGTATCGGAGGCCAAATTCGCCACATAAATGAATTACTATAAACTCATTACATGTTTTAATCTTACAAGGTGGCAAACACTCAGTAAAACATATTGGCATACAAGCCGGTGTAATTCGGTAGGACACAGGTTGCAAAAAACCATACCTGTCACCGGAGTCCACTTTACCACGTCCACTTATGTTCCTCGAGCAATTCTCGAACAACTGATAACATCACGTGTTTTTATTAACATCGGGGTTTGCTTGATTATTTAATGTCTAATGCTTAACTTTCCCCGTTAACTTAGTTACATAACTTTACATTTTAACTTGTTTTACTTTCACATTTTGATACAACTTTTCACCCACTTAATTGCCATTTAAAACTCCCTACCTAACATGTCCTTAACAACCTTATAACATCATTACCTATCAATCCCCATCATACATATCATTTCATAACCTTAAACCATATTTTTGGTCCGACCGGACTTGCCGACCGGACTTACCCAAGTCCGGTCGATTCCAGAACACATTTCCGTCAAAATTTTTCTACTCCGACCGGACTTGTAAGTCCGGTCCTATCCGGTCCATTCCACAACTAATTCCCACAGGGTAAACTGGGCCCGACCGAACTTGCAAGTCCGGTCGCAAGTCCGGTCTGCCCCAGATCTTTGTTTCCTTTTTACATTCAACTCCAAACTTCACCCCATATATCCTAGTATACCCTAACCTCATTTGGGCACTTCAAACACACCTTAAGATATCCTTAAACACTCACAAAACTCTCTTTTCTAATTCCTTAAACCTTTACTTATATCTTCACAAAATTTCTAACACTTACAATGTTTTCTCCTAGTTTTTCAAGTGGTGTGTTTCAATCCTTAATAACCTTTATACCAAAGTGTTTCCTCACCATCATAACATCATCTCCCAAGCATCTTCTCTTACTAACCAAATCTTCTCTTTCACAACTCCTTAAAGTTCCTTTCTCAAACCTTATCTATACATTATTCCCACCTTGCACATCACATAACCTAAACCTTAAACAAACTTCTTCAAGACTTTAATACATTCTCAAAACACACATTGAATTCCTAGAACTTCCAAGATAACACCTAAATCCTTGCATCACTCTAAATCACCTTAATACTTGTTTTCTTCTCAAGTAAACATTTATTCACCTTTAACACTTCCTAGTTCATCAAAACCATTTAAAACACTTAGATCTTCTTACACATTTTCCCAAATTTGGCCATAGCTTCTCTTGTTATACTCACATCCAACCACTTAGGTTTTTACCTTATTTCATTCAAGAACACCTAAAATCCATCAAACCATTTTTATACACAAGACTTCCACACATTTAGCACTACATCACAATATAGTGCATAACTTAAATTGCTTGGCACTTAGGCCCTAAACAACATGGCTCTTAGGCCCTTAAACTGCATAAACCTTAAACTGAATCTCCCACAATATATAGCCTTTGACCTGCAATTACACACCCAAGACATATGTTCCCTTACTAGTCTCCTGAGAAACACCTTACTAAGTCATTCACATTTGCTCTTTAGGTAGTTTTAGCAAGCATTATAAGCTCATTTCTCCTAAGGCATTAAACCACATTGAGATAGCACATTTACCTCTTTTCCACTCAAACTTCTTCTTGCTTCCTCTTAAAACCGGTAAGGCACTTCACTCCTTGTCAACTACTTAACAATATACAAGCATCATAATGAGTTTTCAAGCTTTAAGCTCCATCTCATTGTAAACCCTAATTACATATATTGTTTTAACACTCAAGGTAATTGTTTTACCTTTGAATGGAAAGAGAGCTTGAATGAGTATCAAGAGAGGACTCCTCCTAGCCCTTGGAAGATTTAAATGAAGCTAAAACAAGACAAGAGAAGACACCATTACAAGGTGCATTTTCGGTCAACACCAAAAATGAAGGAATGGAGTTTTCTTTGGTTTTTCCTTACCTTGAAGCAAAGGTGATCAACAAGGCATAAAAATATTAGCTCAAGCTCCTTCCATGGAAGTTCTCCTTGGCACCGAAATGGTGGGTTTGATGATTTGAAAAGACAATGTTGTAGAGCTTGCTCCAACTAAGAGAACGGTAGTCTCGGAATTAAATTCGGAGCATGGAGTCATAAGTTACAAGTGAAGAAGGGTGAAGAATGATATGGTTCTGTTGGAAACCGATGGAGAGAGGAGGAAGAAGATGGCCATCGTGGGAAATGAAAGGAAAGAAGAGAATGAAGAGATAAGTTTGCTTTTGTTAAGATATTTATGCTTATAAAGCAAATAGTACATTAATTAGTCATTCTTTCTTTTCTTAGTAAACTAACAAGGGTGGTGAGTCACCACACCTTAAAAACCGGCCCCCAATAGTACCTAGGGGTATTTTAGACTTTATTAATCAATTGTCTCACTTATAGTAACGTATGTTACAACTAGCTTATAAAAATCACTATTCACCAAAAACAAGGCACATAGAAGTGAAATTTTTGATTTCCCATTGATATAGCCACCCAAATGTGATACTATATAGTACACATGTTAATTAAAGAGTAATGATGGACATTTAGCCATTCAAAACTCATTTACAAGACAATTTTTCAAAAACGTGCTTTAAGACTCCTTAAAGCACATTTTGCGTTTTAACTTGTTTTCAAGCTTGGTTTTCTTTAGTAATTGATTTAATATGTTCATTAACATATAAATAAGGCATAGGTATGACCATTAGGTCTTATACACATTTATCCCAAGCTTTGAGCACATTTTAGCCCATATTGACCTTAAGGTATTTATTTGTGTTTTGTTTGGTTTCATGTCTACCAAAGTTTCCTAAGGACTTAATTAGCCTTATAAAGTCATAATTAAACATTATCAAATCTTGGTAGGCTCCTTGGGTCCTAGCCAAGTTCACTCCAAGCTTAGAGCATGTTTTTGCTCAAACCGTGTCTTAGTGTTTTATTGTGTTTTACCATGGTTTAAATGGTTCGTTTATGTTTCTAAGGCACTTTTTAGCCTTTAAATACCATAGTTTAACATTTACACAACATACCAAGGTTTGGGGTATTTCAGTTTTCATGTTACTGTTTATTTTGAAGAGTTATGTTTTATAAGTTTGTTTTTGGAGAATTGTACCAGTTCCATTCCAGGGAACTGACCCGCCCCTTTTGGGGTGGGCTGCTTGGTTTCATCTTGCAGGTACGAATTGATTTACAGGTGGCCACGAAGAGAATGAGCGTTTGGGATGGGACTAGGTTTTGTGGAGAGTTAATGTGTTTAATTTCTATTATGTTTGTGTTGAGTTTTTCTCGAGTTCAGACCGTAGCTTTTGTAGATTATAAGTTGTAATTGGTGAGGTTTGGTGCCGGGTGTTTGGAACCCGATGGTCTGTAATCGCCTTAGAGTTTTATTTCCGCTGTATTTATGGTTAATAGGGGTGTTACATCACGTATTACAACGCTCGGCCCCCCGGGCCCTCACATATCGTTTGATTTGGTTAGCACTGTCGGGAGTCAGTTAGGACAACCCGAAATATATTCACTTGGACAGTAGTCCCACGTACACACAAGGTGCTCACTGCCCTGATCATCCGAAGACTCCGGGACTAATTCACTTTGCCTTTGTAAAGGCGTCCATTTAGGTGGCCAAAGGCCTGGTGCCAACGGTAGCACACTCCGCCTAACGATCTATCTAGGTTCGTTCAGGATTAACTAGGGAAAACCCGACACAGGTTAACCCAAGAGATACTCTACGCGCGACCAGCAGCCGGTGACTGTCTGGATTAAGGTACACATCACTTTCTTTCACACTCCACTGTTAACCTCGTTAGTTAGTAATTCTGTTACAGTTTTAAATATGGAGAATATCACTTATTTGTTGGCTGCCCTGTGGGTCTTACGCATGCCTAGAATGATTCTAGGTAGTATTTATGTTTGAGTCGAAGCTCTAGGGACTGACAATGTCGTGCCCCGTTCCTAAGTGTTTTACTTAGGTTATAACTACATACTTGTAATACTTGGTGTATTAGGTCAGGCAACAGTAATCACAGTCACACAACTCGTATATGTAGTTTTATTTAAGCCGATCTATAGTCGACATAGTATTAGTTCGTGCATAAATAAGTAATGCAGTAAACACATACCGTACACCGTGTCTAAGTTCGCGCAGTGCAGACCGCTAAAGCTTTCGAGCGCGCACATCGGAAGGGCGATCTAGAAATACAAGGAACGCTAAGCGTCAATCCACATGACAGTACAATTCGGTATATCCAAATAACGTTTGAAATCCCAGTACTATGTCCCCGGATTTTACAGTTGTTACTAGTTACAGTACTGTTATTTTAAAAACCCCTTACTCGTCGTGTAAGTTAATATTCGGTTTACAATAGAGTATGAAACCTTACGTTATACACCTGTGGTACTTCGCTCGGGATTTATTTATCATACCAAAGTCATATACTAACCTTAGTATTTTATGTCGTTGTAAACTATAGTGTATATCTTTATTTCTTGATATGTGTTTATATATATATGTATGCGTTTAGCATGACAGTTTGAATAACTATATTCTTGACCACACAATATCATTTTGTGTTACATTCATTTCATGATGCTATATAGTATAATGTTTTATATGTCTTTAGACTTATAACATATGGTTTTGGTAGTTTGATGTATGTACCGAAAATAGTATACACATATGTTACACTTGAATCTCTTTACTGTATAATTCTCATTAACCACATTGTGACCCCATAACTTATAATATATTGTAAGTATTTAATTTTATAACACCAAAACCTTGTGGTAAAATATAACCCAAGGTTTTTCACACTTGCTTAGTTACCGGTACTATATATACATATCAGATTCCATTTCTTTCACATCCCATTTTCTCTCAACATCACCATTCCACCACATTTATCATAGATTATAAAACTTAGGACTGTATCACAACTTAACCCCCTCTGTAACTTATTTATACAGAAGGAACATGTTATCGAAAATTCTGAGACAATATTAGTGTATCTCTTCTTTGTTGTTCCTGTTTGGGTTATTTAGTTTATTCCTAAAACTCCCAATGGATGTACCAGCCTAGTTCACTCTCCTAAAAGTATTTTGGGTTCATTATTAACTCTCTCTAACACTCTTAAGCTATCTGTCTTATTCTTATACAGAGACAACCAAATTCTGGAAAAAAACTGAAAACATTATTGATGTATCCCTTCTTCAAGTCTTTATTTAGCTTGCTGTTCAGTTTCCAAAACTTCCCAAAACTCTTGCACCACTAGATAATTGTACTAGGAAGGATTTGAGCTTAAAGACCACTCAAAACAATGAAGTTAACATCTCTGAAACTCATTTAACAAAAACCTGAAATCTGTAGGAACTGTAAATACCAATTCTGCATAGATCTTCTTTAAACTCCCCTTTCTGGTTATAAATCAGTTCCCAAAATGCTTACATACCTAGTTAAGTGGATTAGCAAGGTGTTAAATTCTTGAACCACCCAATGTCATCCCCTTATACTCTCTGTAACACTGTTATACAGAAGGTCATGCATCACTGAAACAATCTGGAAAAACTGATGCACTAGTTTTGCTAATCTAGTCCTCTTCTGTTTTACTTCTCATTCTTTGATTTGATTTCTTCTCCACTCTCTCCCCCATTACCTAGCTACTTAATTCATGGTGCTTATACACTTTAAATCTTACAGGGACCTGCCTATCCCTAGACAGGAAAATGCTAAGACAGAAAAGAAGCTAATCCCTCTAATCTGTTTCTTTTTTCTCCTTTCTGTTTGTTGACAGTTTGACTCACAGTTTCCTTTTCTCTTTTCTTTCCAAAAATGCTTACATATCAGTTACATGAATTAGCTAGGTTTTAAGCTCTTTAACCACTCAATGCCATTCACTTATACTCCCTGCAGCCTAGTTATACAGAGACAGGAAATTCCTGAAACTGCAACTAGAGTTATACACTGATCTATGCCCTTACTTGTTTTCTCTGTCTGTTTTCTAAATTGACCCACACTCCTCCTAACTCCTTACCTACTTAGTTAATGGTTTATCGAGATTTTTAGACTTAAAAACAAACCCAAAGCAAACTCATTAGTGCCACTGAAAATTTGGGTACACAGGAATCAGAACTGCAGAAAGAAAGTCTGCAACAGATGTATTTTTTCTCCATTTCTTTTCTCTCTGTTAGTTCACGTGTTTGAATTCCCAATCCTTGCCAAACTGTTGACCCAGCTAATTAGGTGTGCTATCAAGTTTCTAACCCAAACCAATCCCAAGACAACTTGTTACAGACCCAGAAATAACAAAAGCACTGAACTGAAAAAAACTGAAAACCGGATAAAATCTGAAATCTGAAACGGGTGTCTCTTTACTCTTCTGTTTCTCTTATGTTCACTCATCAGGTTTTTACTTCCCCAATAGTCTAGCTATTCCGTTAGGTGTTTTGATATCGTTTTAATCTTCATAGTAGCCCTAAAGACATAGACCATAATCCAGGAGGTTCTTTACACAGAAAGCAACAAAATAAAATCTGTAACAGAAACCATGCAACTGCTGTAATGTTTTTCTATGGCTATGTTTTTCTGTTATCTAACCTCTTTCTTAGCTTCCATCACTTGTTTAGGTAGTTTATTCAGGTTTTGACTCAAAACACAAGCCAGCTATACCGAAAACACAAAAATCTTAGGACTAACTGAAACATAAAAGAAACTGATAACTTCTTCCGGTTTCTGAGAATTCTTAATCCTGGTTTTCTTTTCAGTTTTCCTTCACTGCTATCCTACGTAGTTATGTGTCTTTACTGGGGAATTAAGTT
Source organism: Limonium bicolor (assembly GCA_023374045.1). NCBI lineage: Eukaryota > Viridiplantae > Streptophyta > Magnoliopsida > Caryophyllales > Plumbaginaceae > Limonium > Limonium bicolor. The sequence goes on from CM041780.1 coordinate 236,573,702, forward strand.
TTAACCTAGCCCTTACTACCCTCACATTACCTCTGCAAAGTAAGTGTACAAAACACAGGCTTCACATCAGTTGAAAAACTACACCAGAAACAAAACATAAACTGTTGCATCTGTTTTATGTCTTTTCTTTCTTTTTAGTTGTGATCTGTTTTTTTTCTTTTCCTTCAACACCCTCACGTTTATAGACTCAGTTAGGTGCATTCATCAGATTGTAATGTATTAGCAACTCAAGGACATTTAATATACAGAGGCTACATGCTACAGATTTGGCATGGTTATACGTTTTGACAGGTTTAGTCATCTTTTTGTTTTCTGATCCTGAATCAGTTTAGGAATTACTCACCAGTCTAGTGACTTGACAACTTCTCCTTAGCTACACCTTGGTAGAACATGGAACTCCAGCTCCTTGGTCACTCGACACAGCTGAGGAAGGTTTTCAGAGGTTAGACTCGGTAACAAGAAAAGAGAATGCACAAGCTGTGGAAACTGGTAGACAGTTTACCTTCCACTTCAGTTCAAACCCAAAGGTGTTGTTGTGTTGCGGAGGGATTTTCTTGCCTGATTATCTTTGGGAGAAGGACGTCATGTTATTGCAGGCCAGAAAGACAGAGAGGCTTCAGTCATGGTAGTAAAGGTTGTAACTGAAACTCAGAAATACAGAAGACTGGACAAATCTGTTTTTTTTTCTTTCTGTTGTTATGATTCACGGCTTACCTACTAGGAGCTTTTGGGGGAAATTGTCTCAGGAACTCCAGAGTGCTACCCTTGGTTAGCATACGACATTCTTGCAAGACAAATACAGATTCCTGAAGCACTGGGTTGTGCATTTTCTATCAGACTGAGCCAAGGCAAAAGAAACAGAAACGAGAAGAACTGGTTTGAAGTATTACCTTGTGTTGGCCTCGAGAAGGAATGAAATACTTCACAGTTTCAACTTCCAGACAGAATTATGCAAAGGCTGAGGGAGAAGTGAGTTAGGAAATAAGGAAGATCCTCGGTACAAAGACAAAGGTGAAGGACAATGGATGAGCAGCTGATAATTTCCTCACCTGTGTTCAGAACTGAATCGTGTTGCTTCAGGCGAGCTCTTGCGTGGAGTGGGCTCAGTTTTGGGTTCGTTATACTGAGACACTCACTCAAGGGACAAGGACTGGGTGGCTTTATTGGTTCACGGTTCCTGCTGATGACTCCCGTATGCATGCGTGGGAATTTCCAGAAGACAATCTGATGCACGGTTTTTTTACTGGAGTCAAGGAGTGCAGTTCGTGGTTACAAGTTACTAGAGGAAGTCATGGGCGATTGTAAAAAAATAATCAGCTCTGTCTCATGGGGTTTATGGGCGATTGGAAAAGAAATAGTTAGCTCTGTCGTATGGAAGTTAGGGGTAGTATTGGCTTTGAGGTATCGAGAAACAGATGTGGAGGAGCGTTCTAATTGAGGTATGTTTGTCTCTGTTCTTTCTTTTCTATAACTTGAGTAGTGAGACTACTAGTTATAATTCGTTGGTATCTATTACCGAATTTGAGCACAGCTCAACCGGTTAAGGCTTCGGAAAGGGTACGAAAAGTCTCAGGTTCAAATCCTGGCTAGAGCATGTTTGCTCCTTTTTTTGTTTCAGCCTTATTTATGCTTATTTCTTGTATATATGTGACTGTATTAACATGTCGCGTTATTAGTTGTATGTACATATATATATATACGACTATTTTGTTATGTCACGTTTTTAATTATACCTATATACGGGTACGACTATTTTATTTGTCGCGTTTTAGCTATATATACAACGTTATAATATTGTAACGTTGTGTATATGTACATATATATTCGTATGTACGTAAGTGTGTGACCGTATGAATATTGAACTTTTCGTTTATACCTTAATGTAATACATTATATATTTAAATAACGTTTAATTATTTAGAGGTATTTCACTTCAAGACTCCACAAACATCAAAACTTCCAAAACCCCCAAAACATGTGAACTACGTAAGGTCTGATCTCAACAGGAAGTTGAGTACGTAGGCAGCCCATCTCTCCCATTGGACGACCATGGTTATTATGATCTTCGATAGGGAGGAATGTACTACTTCCGACATTCCCATATATAGCAGAGTAGAATATCACTATATAAGTGTAGCGCGTATTATGGTCCCTATTTTTGTGTTCACTTTGTCCGGGGGTGCTGAGCCATCTCCATTGAAACGTATCTCCCTGAGCATCTCGTTGTATCGTGTCAGGTTGAACATGTTCTAGTACGAATATTTTACGGACTCTATGTCTCATTTCAGTGAACAATGACTTGCGCACTTGCTTCAAGATCCATGTAAAGGTAATCCACCACTACCCTAAACCCATAATTACCATCTGGGAGAACATTAATATATCGAGTGATATATTTAAAAAGGTTTGCCTGGAAGTCTCCAAAGTACTGGAATGTATCCATGGACATGAAGCGTCCAGGAGCTGATGATCTTGTGTTGAGGATCTTCTAGCCGATGATGCTTCTTGGGATTGCTCACCCGTGGTCGATCACGCTCTCAAGCCAAAGGTTCCCACCGGTTTGGTCTAGAAGGCCCTGGAGGTCTTCCAATCCCTTGCTACTCTAGTGGTTATCCCAAGTCGCATGATAGATTCGGATGGATGAAAGTGTGGATGTGGCTGTAACATCTTGCCTTCAGTGTTGGATTCTCTAACTGTGCCACCTCAGCAGTAATAGTTTGTGGAATACCCCAAACTTAAATATGGTGATTAAATTATTCTAATATGAATTTTAGAGGCCTAATGTTGCCTAAAGAGCTTTGGTAAAGAAAGTAAAACAAAAAAGAAAAGAGAAAACGCTTAAAAAATGTAAAACGTGAAAATGAGCGTTATGCAACTCTAGGAGATGTATGACCTCAACAAGGGTCCTAGATGGATTCCTAAGGCTTATTTAGGCCTATATAGTATGTGGGAACAATTCCCGAAGAAAACGGATCCAAATAATGAGTTAAAACGCCATTGAAGCTTTAAAGCACGCTTTTCGAGAAAACCCAAAAATGTGAATTTAAGTGGTCAAACAGACCCGTAAAAATTATAGTTAACTAAATAACTATAATTAAACATTAATGGAAGCTTAAGAACCATTAAAATTAAAGAAACAAGAAAAATACGGAAAACGGGCCCGGTTGGTGAATAGGGCTAAAACTAGGAAATTAACAAGCGTTATTGCGAAAAGACAAAAACACCCCTCCCTCAATAATTATAGTGGGCCGGTTTTTATATGACTAAACCCCTCCATGTTGCCTCATTTGACCCTATTAATTAAAGAAGAAACAAAAACAAAAGCAAAAAGTGGCAAGTAAGTACAAAAGTTACTTTTTCACTCTTCTCTACTCTCTCATTTCTCCACGTATTCCCTCCCCCTCCATACTTCTTCTCCTTCCTTTTTCTCTGCAAATGGCGATTTGGAAGAGCTCCCATGGCAGCCCTCCTTCCTCCTCATGCCCAAGCCATAATAAAGCTCCAAACGGAAAACAAATTGCATATTCTTCTTCCTCTCCTCAAGAGCTATCTTCCTCTCTTTTCAAAATCCCAAAATGGTGAAGTTGAACTCCATTTGTATAACCCCATTTGAAGAGAAAGCTAGAGTTTCTTGAAGCTTGGAGTCTCCTCTTTTATCAAGGTAAGAAAAAGTCAAGAAAACTCATCTCCCTTCCATTTCTTAGCTTGACCGATTTTGCCCCTTTTTAATACCTTGTTTTCCTTCCATGTTTGAGCATTGGTTCAACTCCCCAATGGTGGTGGAACCCTTCTTTTGATTCAAGGTTGAAAACCTATCCTAGAACTTCTAAGGTAAAGCCCTAAATTTTGTGCTTTAAGCACTTCCATTGGGTTCTAGAATTATTCCAAGGGGTTCAAGAGTTTAATTATTATTCATTTTATTTCTTTAGGTGTTGGGCTGGAGTGTTGGCATTTAAATTGCCCTTGGCCAATTTTTGGAGTCAAGAGAAATGGAGAAGAGGAAGATGAGAATTTAAAAGAGAATTTGAGAAATCAAGGTAAAAACCTACCTTAATGTATATTCCATATGTATTAGGATATTGGGATGGGTAATTAAAAGAATGAACCCAAAAGAATGGTGCTAGAAATGTGTTTGGTAGTTAGAGAAGAGAATTGTGATTGAATTGTGATTTAAGGGCCTAAGAGCCATGCATTTTATGATTTATGCATTATATTGTGTTTGGAGAATTTGATGAGATTAGAATGAGTATTGTGTGCTGGTAGGATCCCTTGTGGATGTGGCTAGTGAATGAATTAGGAAATGGAAAATTGTGCATTTGGGCAATATTAGAATTATAGGTGAGCTATGGCAAATTTGTGTAGAAACCTAAGGAGTTTTAGGCGAGGAGTTGAGTATAAAATGACCTAGAGTTTACTAGGTGTGGTAAGAGATTTATTTGGGTTAGTTGATCACCCTAGAATGTTGGTGTAAGGCTTGGTTTAAGCCAAGCAAAAATCTATAGCAAATGAGGAATTAGAGTGTTGGAGGAAAACTAGGTTGTATAACCTTGAAGGAAATAGATGGACTTTGGGAATATAGATGAGAATGCCTAGGATGAATTGGGAATGGTCAAAAGGCTTGAGGGCAACATGCAAACTGCCATGAGAAAGGTTAGAAATGCATTAGAGTGCAAAGTGCAAAATGTGAGAATTTGAAATTTGATAGAATTGACCAAGATTGGGTAAAAGAGTTAGGCAATGATTTAAGAAGGTTTAAGGAGTGTTTAAGGTGTTTTAACATGTTTGGAAACATGTGGGAAGATTAGGAAATGATTGGGTGTGGATTAAGGTTGGATTTGGGGTTGAAAAATGTAATTTTAGCAGGGTCCGGGACTTAGGGGCCGAACCAAGTCCCGGACTAACCTTAAAAATGCCCCGAGAGTAATTCCAGTGACTCGTCCGGGACCTAAGACCAGGACCAAGTCCCGGACCAAGTGTAAAAAGTGGCCGAAAGTGAGAAATGGTATTGGTCCAGGACTTTGGGTCTGGACCAAGTCCCGGACCACCCCCAGAAATGCACCGTGAGTGTTTTAAAGGCTTCTAAAGATGGGGGATTGAATGACAATGGTTTTAGATGATGTTTAGGCCTTGTTTGGTGACATGTAAAGGTCCTAAGAAGTTTAAGCAAGTGCTAGAAGTGATTGAGAAAGTTAGAACTTAAGAACACTTGAGCAAAATTAAGAATAACGGGATAACATGGTGAACTATGGGAGTACTAGTCGTTTACATACCGTAAGGCCTCGTTGTTAATGGAAAACATTTGAAATGTAACCAGTTGAATGGAGAATAACCTGAGGAACGTAAGACAACACGGTAGAGTAATTCCATGGTGAAAGATATGGTTTTCTTGCAACTTGTGTCCTGCCGAGTCCTCTCGGCTTGTGTGCTGTTTGCTTGTATGCCGACCTAACAACATAAAGGCATGAAAAATGTTTATTGCAATGTATGTATATCTTGATGCTTGTTGCATGTGCTAACCTTCCTTGTGTGAATGTGTGGTCTAACATAGTGTTGTAGACTGAAACATAAGTAATTAACGAATGGTTAGTGACTCATAGAAAAGAGTCATCCCACGAGATAACCTAAACATGGAAAACACACGAGAACTATCAATTAGAGAATAATGATAATGTAACTTTAATAACTCACTAGAACGTGAGAGAGATGCACGGGATTAGTAAACTCCCGTTAACAGTTAGAGAACCGAGAAGAAACAATCCATGAAATAATTAATAGTGGAAAGGTATAAAGAAACCTCTATTGAGAGAACATTGGTAGTTCAAAGGTATGAACCCAACAAAGAAGTAGAAAGAAACATAAGGGACCATCAAACCCCCTTTAAAAGATAGTCGTCCTCCTACATGAGGATCTAACCTAGTATGAGAAAATATCCCGAACATATAAGTATTCGAAACGTTAGGGTAATCCTTAAATCCGAGAATACTAGAAGTTGAGAAATTCCCTAAGCTACTAGATGATATCGAGAGAGATGCTTATAGGCTAATCTACATGATTACAATGTAACTCCGATAGAGGAGTATATGGGATATTGAGTAGTCCGGTAGAGATACGGACGTTTGTGGATTTGAAGAACTAAGAGTATAGTTCTGTTTGATAGTCGTACCTTCCCACTATGCTAGACCCGGAGTAGGGTCAAAACCGGGGAAGTAAGACTAGTACTTGAAAGCCCGATGGTGAGTCTTGTGTATGACTCTGCCCGAAGGTCATGTGTAATGAATTAGTAAGTATCCAAGATACGTTGAGTATGAGTACCCAAAGAGAATGGACAAGATAATGAATGAAGTGATTAGGGCATTAGTGAGGTAGAAACCCTCAAGGCCTAAGAGTAAGTTAAAGTATGCTAACTACCTTGATGTGTTAGTTAATGATTGTATTCTATTTCTGATTACAGTTTGTGAATGCGAGCATGATGTATGTTTATTGCACTTCATGTTATGATTTGAATAAAATCAATCGCATGTTAAGATGAGAATTAGTTGGGTGCGACCCGGTAGTTGCGAGTTGCACGTCTACCATACCAGCAAAGGTGCTGAGCCCCTTTGGGGCCACCCTTTATTTTTCAGGTACCCGGAGGGTGAATACCATTCGAGAGTAGGACGGGGATATTGGTTAAACATGGGTAGTTCATTTAAGAACAATTGTATTTATGTTATAAAAGTTGTAATGTAAGTCCGAAATGTTATCGGCAAGTTTGAGGATTGTATAGACTCGGTATAGAATTGAATGGAGGATTGTATTGGTATTTGTCCCGGTTAAGGAAGGGAATATATTTGTATTGTATTGAGTACTCGGTGTTTTAGTCCATCAGACCGATATTGTATTTGGATTTGGCCTTGTTAGCCACGAGGGTGGTTAACGACATTGTATCACCCACCGTGTGAAGTGAGGATTCCGCTGCTATTGTATTTATGATTGAGACGGTTTAAGAGGTAATGCCGTGATTAGCGGTAGGGGTGTTACAGTTTGCCATCTCATTTGCTCTGTTTCTTTGTAGTCTAGCATATGTGCTGCTGATTCATTATTCTTCAATCTTATAGTGTATCTCTCATGGAACATAAGATACCATTATCCTACATGGTGTCAACCTACATGTACAAGGTAATTCATGGGACGTCACCTTATCAAGCCCGCAAAGTGAGCTATTCGTTCCAATGTAATCCCTTTACCAAGATCCTTCTCTATAATATCTAAGCATAGGACACTAACCTTCCCGATTAGATCAAAATAGGAACCCTCCTATGCCCTTTTGCTTTCGTCCTTGCACCTTTATAGGATCAGACAACAGACTCAAACCAACTCAAGGTGTGAGTCTGAGAGATGGTTTGACTTAATCGAACAAAGGGTGCAGAAACAGTTACTCGAATTCAAAGCGTGGAAAGACTCAAACGAACTAATTGAGAATATACTCAAAAGACGGAAAGACTTAGGCGAACTCAACAGGATACACAATATAAGTTATTTCATTTCCTGGTCACATGAAACAACTTACACTGCCCACTAAGTAGAAAGGATTTACTCAGTGGTTTTTCACTCACTTATCCAACACAATTTCTGATCAGTACAGTGATAAGTGTGATGAAACTAGGACCTACCTAAAATGACTCTATCGATGTGTGCAAACTGAAACTAGTAATTTTCTCTCTCTAAGATAAGTGAAGCTTTCTCTAAGATAAGTTATTTTATATAGTTGCTAGGATTTGAACGTAAGGGAGAGTTAGTTCCTAAATTTCAGGAACTAATCGATGAACTCTCTCGAAATTTCAATGTTGACTAACTCTTTCAATGTTGACTGACTCTTCTTGTTTTAAGAAGTGTGATTGACTCGTTTGATCTAGTTGACTATCTCAGCAACATCTTCATACTCCAATAGTTTCCCCCTTGTTGCTGATGATAGAAAAACCCTTGAAGTGAATCCCGAATGAGTCAATCATGCAAAACAAGAAAAAACTGAAAGACTTGGGGAACCGACCCTGTCCAAGTTCCCCCTTAATCAAAGCATTGACTGAGTAACTCTTTTAAAGTTCCCCCTAATTTGATATGCGCAACTTTGGCAGAGCATAACCTACTAAGTGGAATCAAGAGAAGGAGATATATATGCCTAAGTTAAGAAAACTAAAACCAACATCATATAGTACCAACAAAGTTAAAAACTAAACAGAATACCCAAACGTACTTAAGACCTAGTCGCAACAGAGACAAAGTCAATCCATAACATAACCAAAATAACCCGTTTGCAGAGAGACGGGATTCACTACTTCCCTCGTTTGACAATCATCAGTAGGAGAAGGTTGCAACAGAGTCCAAGTGTAACACCCCGATATCTAACAATGTGTAATCATGATTTATTAACAATATGACTAATAGTTTGAAGCGGAAATATAAATAAATAAATAAAATAAAATCTAATCGAGGGGCTATCGCTACACTCAGCCTATGAGTGCCAAGGCTTAGACAGTTATAGCTTGCAATAGAACTTAGCGTCAACAAGAGTTAAAAATCCCAAACGTAGGCTAAAACCTTAAGATCTTCTTAAATGTTCCAAAACCAAATGATTAAAATACTAGTCATTACGCACCCCCTATCCCAGCAACTTAATCATTTATACTCGTGGTCTGAAAACATAACAACACACAAGAAAGGACCGCACAAATCAGAGAAACTGAGTAAACCTTGCAACACCTTGTCAAATACATTTTAAAAACTCAATGAATATAATAAGCATCAATAGACACAAATTTTATCACATATTAGAATCCGGATAATCTCAATCATCAATCAAAAATATTACAACCCAATTCTGGGATGATGGGAGTCACCAAAGTTCCAATAATTGGTACCATAACATAGTTGGGACCGATCCACTTCACCCTTAATCTAAGTCCTTAAGTGTGCACAACCCCAAAAGTTTCCTCGACTAATGGAGTAGATCATAGAGCTTAGCTGCAGTCTGAGACTCAACAACGTCAAGATATATAAATTAGCCAAAGGTCTTTTCCAATTCCAATATCAACCTCCCATCAAATCTAGAATATATAATAGTCAATTCAATAATCATATACTAACAAAATTCTCAACCATCTCAAATATTTCATACCATCAGTATAATATCAACATTATAAGCATAGTTTCCACATTCACAACAATACAATCAACATCAAAATACCACAACACAATCACAAAGTAAATTAGGTGAACAGAAAGTTTACCTAAAAATATGTCCTAAACATCAACGAGCAGCTAACTAACAAGCCTCCTTTACAAACCCAGGATCTATGATAATTAACAAAATACGACAATTAGAAGAATATATATATATATATATATTAGGGCTAGATTAAAACTGATCAACACATATACTCATATATAAAACTATATATATGCATATATAATAGTATACGTTTTACTCCAACTCTTGTTGCAATCAAAATTGATATACAGAAAGAGATTTTAATAAATAATGAAAGTACGGTAAAACACTTCCTATATATATAGTGGTAAAATATAACATATGTACATACATGTAGTACACCTCTATATGTGTATGTGATAGATATACATAAAATTAAAATACGCTAATAGATATAGACGGAAGGTGAGACACCCGAGAACATGGAATACAAATGCATACTAATTTAATAACCACAAATTTGCGGCATAAATTCGTATATCTCACGGTCAATAAAGACAAACAATATATATATATAACCATAACTAGTGTGATTTTAAATTAATATTTTGAGATCGGAATATATTTTAATCTAATACCATTTACTATATTCTTGATAGATCCTGCTATCATACGAGTCAAAGTACACTTTTGGAATTTAATAAATTATTAAAAGAAAAAGATGTATGCAACTCTTGTATCATAAACATAAAATAATGTGATTGACAACAGTCATTCATTATCTAGTCTAGGAGGGATTTGTTTTAAAGAAAAGTAAACACACTAATGTACCTTTCCACCTTATAGTCACCAAAACTAGGTTGTTGATGGAAAGCAAGTGTTGATTTGATGTAAACTCAGGATCGTATATAAGGAAGACACGGGTGAGAGAGATAAAAGAGAGTCGTGACAGAGAGACGAGTGTATGATAATTTGTGATTGGGGTAGGGTTTAGGTTTTTCGTTGTGTACGACGACAAATATTGTAGATAGTAAATCTGTCAAATAGTTGTTCATCAAAATTAACACGTTAATAATTTTGAAATAATTAGTAGATATAATAATAATTACTAAATAGTAGAGCTGATCAAACGGGCGGGCCGGCTAGGTTCGGGCCGGGCCAACATTGAATTTTAGGGCCGGACGGGCCTATATATTTGCTCAAGTCCGGTTTTAATTTTTCAGGCCAGACCAGGTTAGGTCCGGATTTATTTTTATCGTTGCCATTGCCCGGCTCGCCCAGCCTGGTTTTATAATTTTTTTGAAAAAATATATAGATTATGTATAATATTAATATATATTAATTATAATATGTATATATGTTGTATGTAATATTAATAGATATTATATATAATTTAAATAAATAGTAAAAGGTATTATATAAAGTTAAATTAAATATATACTCCCTTTTGTTATCAATACTTGATTTTCTAGCTATATGCACAAGAAATTAAAGACAGAAAAGTTAGACTATTTTGCCCTTAATTTTTGCATTGGGAATTGAAATAATTTGAAAAGTAGAGTTGTGAAATAAAAGATGAGGGATAGAATTGAAAAGTAGATGACAAAAAGGCTAGAATATGTTATATTTTGAAAATAGTGAAAGAATTCCAAATAATCATATATTGAGAACAAGAGGGAGTATAATATTACATTTTAAAACTATAAGATAATAAACTGGGTCGGGCCGGGCTTAGTTGTGGGCCTAAAACTTTGCCGAAGCCCGGCTCGGTTTTCATTCGGGCCTGATTTGTTGTCCAAACCCACCCAGAATTTTTTCAGACGGGTTTTTCAGGCCGGGCCAGATTGAGCCGTCAGGTCGGGTCAGTGTTGATCAGCTCTACTAAATAGGCAAGGATAAAATCTAGTTAGTTCATAACAGTAGATAAATGTGAAACTAAAAAAATGCATACTTTAAGATAAAAGTAGTGTATCATTAAAATAAAGTTTATACAATTAAATTCAATCAACCACTAACTACAAGAACACTGTACTATTTTAAATAATTTCATATACTTTAGAAATAATAATAACCAAAATATCGTAAGTACCTTATAAAATAGGCTAATAATTAAATAAATACATCATAGGGGTATGTATTTCACTCTCCCCCCCCCCTTGAACGAAAACTTCATCCCTGAAGCTTATGTCTATCCCAATAATAAAACTAAAAGACTCATATTAAAATCTTTTTAATCACTGTATCTATTATTTCACTAAGTCAATCCATACATTAAAAAGCAGATCGATGTGTCTATAACACAAACACATGCTAGCATACTTATGGACGACAAGGGGCATGACGTATTGTCCTATTCCATAATACCTTTCAATGCTACATACTCATAACTCGAAAGGATCCCTGTTGCATTGCATTGTAGTTGTGAATACTTTATAACTCTATATTTTGCAACTCATAAATATTTAACAAGTTAGCACATAGGGACCGTCTCCATCCCCCAGACTTTTATCTTCACCCATGTAGCTGCTTTCGGCCAAATTTTCCAGGTTTCGCACCCTTAGGAAGTTAGGTGATGAAGCACCCTTAAAGGCTTAATAACAGAATGAAGGAGGTCTATTTTGGTTCAGGAGAAACAAGTTAGCGGAGTACCTTGCCTTTGTCCTGTCTTTTTCTTCAATGAAAAATTTTAAGGGACACAATCTATCGATATGAGAACATGGATTGATCCAAACATAATGCGAGCAACACCTACCAATTATTACATCCAAGGGAGAAGAGAGATTACCTTCTCACGTTGGTTGGGTAATTCGGATTGCTGAACGGAGTGCTTTGAATCTGGCAGTAGGGAGAGGCTTGGTAAAGATATATGCTAGTTGATCTTATGAAGAAACAAGGTCAAGTTGGATGAGTTTCTTTTCAACACAGTCTTTCAAGAAATGAAAGTGTATCACAATGTGTTTAGTTCTTGAGTGTTTGACTGGGTTTTCCGAAATCTTAATGGTGCTTCTAGTATCACATAAAATAGTAATTTGATCTTGTGTAATGTGATATGCCTCAAGTTGATGTTTCATCTAAAGAAGTTGGGCACAACATGCTGCGGCAGAGACATACTCTGCCTCAGCTGTAGAGAGGACAACAAAATTTTGCTTTTTAGAGGACCAAACGATTAAGTAGAGACCAAGGAATTGTGCATTACCCGAAGTACTCTTTCAATCTTGAAGAGAACCTGCCCAATCAGAATCACTAAAACCAGATAAAATAAAAGTAGGGGAACAAGGGTACTAAAGATGAAGTTGAATGGTTCCTTGTAAGTATCAAAAGATTCACTTAACAACCTCGAGATGGGACTGTTTGGGTGCTGCTTGAAAGTGAGCACATAGACAGACATGGTCGTCAAGGTTGATGACATTTAGAAAAATCTTGTACATATTTCCTTCCCTACGTCTTGTGGATTTAAGAGACCCTATACATTCATTAAAAGACTTTACAATGATAGGTGAGAAAAGTACTAAATTTAATCTATCACAAATTTGAGAAATTCTTAACATATTATGTTGAAGTCCAGTGACTAGATGAACTCCATCTACCTTAATTTTGAAGGAGTTACCTATGGATCCAACTCCCAAGTTCTCCTTGGTTGTTGTTATCTAAAGTAACCTTACCTCCTTTGTAGGTTGAAAGCGAGCTAAATTTGTTGGGATCTTCAGTCATGTGTCTGGAGTACCCACTGTTTAAGTACAAATAGTCCATCTCCTCGTTCGCTTCTACCTGCAAAAAAATCATCTGGTAATTTTAGGAACCCAAATATACTTGGGTTCCCTTTTTGAACCAGACTTTTTCAGCTTTTCTCGTGTCTCAAGGATAAGATTGAGTCGCTTGATATTAAATGACATATTGTGAAGCTTTTCACAGGTAGTGTCTCGATGTCCAAGACATCCACAATAACCATAGATATTGGTAAGGGGAAGGTTGACATATTTCTGAATGCCTTTCCACTAGGAGTCAAACTTCTCCTTTTGTTGTCGTCGCTTGGGTTTATTACTGAATTTAGAAACATTTTTTGGAATATCGAACTTGCCTTTATGCCATTTGGGCTTGGTTGAGTGGATCCAACTCCTGATCGTAAATTGATTATCTCCTGGGAATGTTTTTCAACTTCCTTTTGGAGATTATCGTGATCTTGACTAAGTTCTGGGATCTTAGAGTTGGCTTACTCAAGCAATTCTGATGGAGAAACCTATTTGATGAAATTGACTGGTTTGAGAGGAAGATCATGTTCTTTTTCTTTTAGTTTTTGGGTGAGTTACTCAACAAAAAAGTTGAGAGAGATAATATGAGATTTTGAGCTATTTAACTCATTCTGTAGAGAACAACACTTATCAGCAAAAATAGTAAGATCTTTTCTAAAATAGTCAATCTGAGCCCAGGACTCTTCTTGTTCCCATTGATTTGATTTGATTCAGAAAGGATTTTTGCTTTGTTTAGCTCCTTTTGAAGAGAGTTAACAGAAAGTCAAGAGTCTTGCAGATCTAATCTAAGTGAGCAAGCAATAGTATTATGCTCCTCAGTTTCATCTCTTAGAGCATACACTATAATCTTGATTCTTCATGTTCTTCAGTCAACTCAGAAATTTTCTAGTGAGAATGGCTTTAAGAGAGTTAGTTTTAGAAACCATTTTAGCAATGAAAGTCATGAAAACCCATATGAGATATATGGTAAAGGCTGTCTTCAAATGAGATATCGTTACCTCGTTGTCGGGAATCATGGAATGAGTCTGGTCATGTGCCATGTCTTCTTGATTGGAATGTCAGCTAAACGAGGCTCTGACACAGCGTGTAGGATCGAATAGCTAACTCAAACCAACTCAAGGTGTGAGTCTGTGAGATAGTTTGACTCAATCGAACAAAAGGTGCAGAAGCAATTACTCGAATTCGAAACGTGAAAGACTCAAATGAACTAAATGAGAATATACTCAAAAAATGGAAAGACTTAGGCGAACTTAGCAGGATACACAATATAAGTATTTTATTTCCTGGTTAAATGAAACAAATTACACTGCCCACTAAGTAGAAGGGATCTACTCAGTGGTTTCTCACTCACTTATCCAACATAATTTCTGATCAGTACGATGATAAGTGTGATGAGACTAGGACCTACCTAGAATTACTCTATCGATATGTGCAAACAGAAACTAGTACTTTTCTCTCTATAAGATAAGCGAAACTTTCTCTAAACATATGCTTTGAGTAGTTCACTGGAAAGCTTCAAATAACAAGTGACGTTACAAGTCTCTTATATAGTTGCTAGGATTTGAACGTTGGGGAGAGTTAGTTCCTAAATTTCCGAAACTAACTCCTTCATTGCTTAAATTCCTAGTTCCAAAAAATCCCAGAAGTCTTGGAAACCCCGTAAATGACCTTAGAAACCTCAGAAAAGCCATGGAAACTCAATAAAACGCTAGGAAACCCTATTAACAAGAGAGGGAAGACCTTGGAAAATTCTAGGAGACCTGATAAAACCCTAATAGCCGGAAATGCCTCCATAGTTATTTTTACACCTTCATAGCTTTTCTCCTTAAGAAACACCTTAAGCAGCTTGGTAAGCACGAGGTGGCGACCTAGTTTAGGTAAGCACGAGGCGGCAACCTAGTAGGTAGTAAGCACGAGGTGGCAACCTAGTTAACCTAAGCACGAGGTGTCGGGAAGCACGAGGTGTCATGAAATGATTAGTTAACATGCTGTCAAGTAGGATCCACACAAGCTTGCAAGCAATTAGGAGGTGTCATGAGGTCATTGGTTAGGTTTTAAGTCAAAGAACAACAACAACATGTTCCTTAATTACACTTAAAACACCTTAATTCCTTTTGTACCCTTAAGTGGCTCCTTAAATGAGTTACAACCTGAAGTGTATTCACTTTCTTTTACTCCTGCAGCCACGACCTCCTCTATAACTTTTCATCCCTTAGATGTGCTCACATTACTTATTCAAATCAAGGGTTACAAAGGTAGATAGGTGGTGTCATGAGGTGTCATCCTTATATGCCTTACCTTAGTCTTAAGACTTCTTTCCTTTGCCTATAAGAGAGAGGCCACGACCTGGGATTCTACCACACATCAATCATCTTCTTATACGTCCATAAACACTGAAAAACTCGAATTAAGAGGTAGAACAAGCCAGCCAACCCAGAACTCCAAAATAGAAGCCAAAGAACCTAAACAGTTTAGAAGCCGTGTAGAAGTGAGGAATTTTGAAGGTGTTCCCAGGTGAATTTTTGGGAGATATTGGAGTATAATTTTATCTATTTGAAGTACCTAACTCGTGGTAAAAAAATGGCAAGAAGGAGCCAGGTATTTCTTGTGTACAACAATTCTTTCCTTATGTGTTAATTCTGGCGATTGTTTCTGTTTGGGTAATTTTCATCAGCTTAGGCTGCATATCTCTTATAAATATTTTCATTGTTAAAAAGTAGACTTCTTTGTGGTGATTGTTATGTATGGTATGACCGTAGAAGATCTGGGAATCTTGCTGAACAATTCTTGTTTTCTTAGCCATAGTTCTGGAAAAATTTGTGCTTTAACTTGGAGCTAATTGTGTGAATGATTTTCGAGAGTAAACCCTGTCGTTTTTGTGCTGAAAATTATGTTTACTTATCACCCATCAATGTTCCAGTTCGTGGTAAGTCCACAAGTTGAGTTTTAATGAGTTAAAGGCAATATAAAAGCTAAAAACATGTTTTAAGACCTTTCTGGTTTCTACTAGAATTATGAAGAGGTTTTTGAATGTTTCTTGCTTTTATTTCATGGATAATTACTCATAAGATGTTGGTATTGAACTGGTAAAAAGATGGGTCGAAGTTATACATAGCTTAAACATGGAGTTGTTTTTAAGGTATTTTCAAGGTGTTTCATATGTGCTTTAACTTGGTTTTTGTTTGTTTGATGGTGGTTATGTACTTTGATTCTTCTTGGTATGTTGTGTGGATGTTATAATAAGGTTAAGGATGTGGTGGAACAACCTGAACACTTGGTAATGACTTTGGTACTTGGTATTACAAGTTTATGAGCCCTCGAAGGCCGAACACTGATTTTTCCCCACTACTAATGAATTGTGGGTAAGCCATCATGATCTACTCTATGGGATGATGACTCATAGGGGGTGTGTACACTTAAGGATATGGGATGAGGTAGAAGAATTGTCCAATGGGCAAAGGGCCTTAGTGCCCTTTGTCGAAAGACCGGTGTGCCTGAGGATTGGTGGAATAATAAACCAGACTAAAATTGTGGTGGTAATCTCTTGGTTGGTATTTGAATTGTATTTTGGTAAGGTGGTATATGGTTTCTGAATTGTTTGGTTACTTGTGTGTTAATATATTGTTTTAAAGTGTTTTCATAAAGATAAAATGTATTTTACATGTTGTGGCAAGAATTACTCAGCTTTGTTGACGTTTGTTTTCTGGCATGTGCCCTGTGGTCTTTTCTACTGTGATTGTATGACTGACCACATGAACAGGTTAAGAAGTTGCATGAGAGAAATGAGCTAAAGGGACTAGAGATTGAAGTTAGAAGGCGATATAGCATTTCCATAAAGTTCAGCTGTAATAGGTTTAAACTCCTTGTGTAAACTAGTAATGAGTTTTGAAAGAAGATGTTAGTTTATGGATGTATAATTTGTTAAAGGTTAAGGTTGGTTTTTTGAACATATATATAAGGTTTAAATAGTTTCAACTTAGTTTGATATAGTGGTGGTAATATGCCTTAGCATCCAAAGTGAGTGTGGGTGTGGCGGTAGCACCCCGGGTAGAACTTACAAGTCTTCCGCTGTATTGTATGAAATGAGAAATAGAAATAAAAGAAAAAATAGGTCTGGAAAATGTGGGTGTTACAAAATTACTTTCACTACCATTTTAAGTCATTTCTCTCTCTCTACTTATGTTATTTACGGCTTATTACGGAGTGGGTTTAACATAAGTGCGCGAGTTTCTAATTTTTTTAATTATTTTTGACATTTTGACTGAAAGTTAAAGTGAAAATTAAATGAACCAAATTATGTCAAATTTTAATTTTGTCCGTGACCACGGACCTAACCTTCGAACCCACGGACCCTAGTTAACCTAATTGATCAGAAAAATCAAAGTTGCAAGAAAACTAAATTTTGACAAGTCCGTGACCACGGACTGGGCATCTGTGTGCCCAGACATGAGTTAAGAGAACCTAAAAAATTTGAAAAAGTAAATTCCACCACCTTCCGAGGCTGTCTGTGGTCACGGACGGGCCGTCCGGAACCTCGGACAAGCCGTCCAAGGGCACGGACTAGCCACGGATGGTGATGTTCGTGCACTTCCAGATGGTGTTTTTGGCTCAAAATTTATGGACATGTAGCCTGAAAGATTCTTAGCGTGTTAGTAATTTATAAACCTTAAATTGACTTCAAATTATGGCCAAAACCAGATGAACAAGTTACTATATAGAAACGGAAGCAAATAGCAACTCAGAAGCTGGAAAGGGTCGGTTCAAACCCAAATTTTAACAGAAAGCTAATAAGGTCGTGGGGAGTTAGAAAATCATAATTCTAACCTGTTTTACCTTCAAAATTGATGGGATCCTTCACGTCAGGATTCTTCAGAAGCCTCGTTGATGCCGGTTCCGGATTGTATTCGACCCGAGCTTCTGACCCTTGAAGATTGATGGTGTTATTCACGTTTTGGTAATTGTTTGATGATTGTGGTGGCAATGGGAGTTAAAAAACTTATTTCTGTGGTGATTTCGGTGAAATTTCGATTTATGATCGAGGCTCGGGAGTTCAAAACATGGGTGAGAAGAGATGGTTGAGTACTCTGGTGTTCTAGGATTCTTGAAGTTCTGATTTATTGAGGAGAAAATATCCCTTATATAGGAAACACTAAAGATTGAGTAAACTCGGTAAAAACAGAAGTTTACCGGGATTTGGTCGGGTGACTTCTAGAAGGAATATGGCTATGAGATTTCACCAGCATGTAAAGGAAGATATTTCTGATTTTTCTAAGGAAAAATTGGAATTTTCGGATAAAGGAATATTTTTAAATTCAATTTCTCATCAAATTTGTTCAAAAATTACTAGAAAATTATTGGAAATTCAAAAATTCAAAATTTCAAAGCCATTATGCTCTAAATGTCATCCTTTATCATGTGCTAAATTTCAACGCATTCCAAGTTGATTTGAGTCATTTTCGGAGAAGAGACAAAGTTTACGGGATGGCTTATGAGCCCTGAAAATTACAAAAACACCCCTCGTGATGATCAAGCTGTCACCAATGTCTTGAGACGTGCTAATCAACCTGGCATTTTGTGTCCTTTGAACATACTACCCTTTCCAGCCTTGTGCCTTAAGAGACTTTCTTCCAGGGGGTCAGCATTTAGGTATAACACAATTTAGGCTCTCACCAAAGTATTTAATGGGCAACAATAAAAATTAAAATCTGCACCTCCAAAAGACTAGCTGGCATACAACCGACGCTAGTTATAGCTTTGCCGAAGTCCTAGAGTAGACACATGGAATGTGTGAATTGGCTGAAACACATCGCTGAGAGATGCTTATGGAAGCGTAGTTGCCTACTACACGTGGCTGCTTCTAATTGGATGTATCCTAGTGTCATAGTTTGACTTGAGCCACTAGAAAGTCGATGCCTAACCGAGCTCTGTCCCTAGTCAATTTGAGACACATCTCATAATTCTTACATCTATTTATATGACATTATTCCCTCACTTCTAAAGCATCCCTTTCACATCAAAGTATTAGTTCAAATTCTAAAAAAGCTTTCTCCTCTCTCTTGTTCTTCCTCACTTAAAAGTAGTGTTTCTCGTTATGCACTTCACATTATGAACATTACTTTTATGCAATTTTGCTTTATGCAATTTAGTAGATAAATTATTTCTTTTGGTGTGGTGACACCCTAAGCTTGTTCTTAAATGTAATGCTTTTGAGGCTTGATCACTGATGAATGATCCTAGGAACCGAGGGCTACACACCATCAGTGATGCCTCAGGTCCCAGACCAAATAAGGTAAGGATGATAAGAATAATGACATTAAGAAATACTTTACATTTGTTGCATGTTTAAAGCCAACTAATATTTTTAATGCTTTCCAATCCACTATAACTTGAAGACATTCTGGTTATATGCAATGACGGAAACGAATCTAGGGTCAATCCTCTTTTGTTATTGCTAAAGACACAAAAGGACTAGCCAAAATAGTCACCACCCCAATAACTTATCTGAAATACCCCAAACCTTAATGTGTTAATTAATTATGTAATTATGAATTTATAAGGCTAATTAAGTCCTTAGGAATATTGGTGAAGAAAGTAAAACCAAAAAGAAAAGGAAAATGCGTAAAAGTCACAAAACGTGAAAACGCGTATTTAATTATTTTAGGAGGTATATAACCTTCACCAGGGTTATAAATATATTTTTATACCATAATTACACAATAAGAACATGTGGGAAAAATTCCGGAAGAAAACGGATCCAAATAATGCGCTAAAACGCTAACGGAGAGTTAAAGCGTGTTTTTCGAGAAAACCCAAAAACGTGACTTTAAACAGTTAAATGAACCCGTAAAATCATAGTTCACTAAATAACGATAATTAAGCATTAATGGAAGCTTAAGAGCCATTAAAATTAAAGAAACGAGAAAATTCCGGAAAACGGGCCCTGTTAGTGAATAGTGCTAAACCGGGTAAAATAACGAGCATTTTCGGTAAAAGACGAAAAACGCTCCAGTTACATAGTATAGTGGGGGCCGGTTTTTATAAGTAATCAGCCCACCCTTTACTAGTTAATAACTAGCTAGTACAATAAAGGAGCAAAAAGCATAAAAAGTGAAAAGTAAAAAGGGAACCCCTCTTCTCTCTCCTCCCCCATTTCTCTCTTTTCCCTCTCTTTCCTCTCTTTCTTCTTCATCAGCCGTCCCCTTTCTCCCCTCTTTTCCAGCCAATTTTTGAAGCTCATCCATGGCTTCTCCTCCTTCCCAAGCTTGCCCAAGGTGCTACACCACTCCAAATGAGAAAATAATTACATATTCTTCATCTCCTCATCATTCTCTATCAATCTATCTTTTCAAAATTTGAAAAGGATGAACTTCATCCACATGGGTTTTCCCCATTTGAAGAGAAAATGGCACCATCTTGTAGCTTGGAGTCTTCTCTTTCAAACAAGGTAAGAATCTCCATGAAAAACCTCATTTTTCTCCACCTTGTAGAGCTGGCCGATTTTTGCCCTCTCTCACACCTTGTTTTCTTCTTGATTTTGAGCTTCAATTCAACTCTCCAATGGTGGTGGAGTTTCCCCTTTGATTCATGGGTGAAAGCCCCTCCTGAACACTCCAAAGGTAAACCCTAACTTGAGTGTTTAAGCTCCTTCTTTGAATTAGAATTTTTCTAAGGGTTAGAGGTTTGACTATATTCATTTTGTGCCTCTTGAATGTTGGGAATGGAGTTTGGCAACTCCATTGCCCATTTGACCGAATTGGAGAAGGAGATGAGGAGGAGGAGAATTGGAAAGAGACTTGGAATAATTAAGGTAAGAAGTCTACCTTAAACCTTGTTATAATTGTTTAAGAATTTGGGATGGGTTAAACTGAATAATGAATCCCAAAATATTTTTAAAAAAATTATGTGTTTAGTTGATTTTGAGAGAGTTCGTGAATTAATGGTTTGAACTGAGGGCCTTGGAGCCAAGTGTTTTGAGTTTATGTTTATATTGTGGTTTATTGAGATTTTTGAGTTATGTTGTTGTTGATGGACTTTTGAGAATGTGTGCTGTTAGAACCCACTAAGGGTTTGGATAGTTGAACTGTGAACATTAAGGCATTAGGTGATGAAGATTGTGAATTTGGGATGTGTTAGCATAGTAACGAAGTTATGGTGAATTTTTCGTAGAAACTTAAGGAATTTAGGTGACTTGGAGAGTTGTCATGACCTAGGGTTGACTAGGTGTTGTTAGGAATTGATTTGGTTGGTAAACCACATTGTGGTGTTGGTTGAAGAATGGGATGGAGTTAGGAAAAAATCTGTAGCAAGGATGATATTTGAGAGTTTTGGTGTTGCTAGAAAGAACTAGGGTGTGTAGCTTGGAAACAAGTTGAACCTTGTATAGAAGAAGTGCAATGGTCTAATAATGATTTGGTGAGGTTGGTGGAAGGTTATGAAGCATCAAAAGAGGTTTTAAGTGCACTGAGGTGCATAATGCAATAGAGAGAATGGAAAATTTAGGAATTTGAGTAAGAAATTGAGTAGGGATTAAACCTATGTTTTGAAGAGGTTTAGAGCATGTTTTACATGTGGGAAACATGTGGGAAACATGTGGAATGATTAGGGAATGATTGGAGGTGAATTAGGGGTTGAAAACTGGTCAAAAACGGTCAATTTTAACACCTACAGACATGGTCTGGGTTTGTAAACAAGTACACAAACCCGGACCACGTTAAAAACGTCCCAGAAAGTCATTTTGGCATGTGGTCCGGGTTTGTAAACCAGTACACATACCCGGACAATGCAATTTTAAGGCAGAATCATTTTTCTGGGGTTGGTCCGGGTTTGTAACCCCGGACACAAACCCGGACCAGTCTAAAAAGTGTCTAGAATGTGTTTTTAAGGGTTGTCATGGTGGGGAAGTGAATGGTAATGGTTTTAGATGATGATTAGGCCTTGTTTGGTGAGTTTTAAAGGCCATTGGAAGTATAAACAAGTGTGAGAGTGAATGTGTAAGTTGTCGACTTAAGATCACATAAATAAGTTAAGGATAACGGGTCAACGGGGTTAAGTACGGGAGTAATAGAAGTTTACATACCGTAAGATTTGTTGTTAATAAAACATTTGAATAATAATACCAGTTTTTGGGAACTACCCGGAGAGCGTGAGATGACGCGTTGGAGTAAATCCTCGGGAACACGGTAGAGTAACCCATGGTGTAAGGTATGGTTTTCTTGCAACATGTGTCCTACCGGGTTACACCGGCTTGTATGCCAACTTGTTTTTCTGTGTGTTTGCCACCTTGCAAGATAAAGCATGAAATGAGTTTACAGTAATTCATTAATGTGGCGTAAATAATTCCGATACCGTTTAACCCCAATTATGTGCTAAACCGTAGCTAACAGACTCTAGGATCACATAAGAGATTGGTATTCGGATTAAACGTCCCAACCTACGGGAACGTTCGAACTACGGCTATCCGTGCGTTAGTTGTATATTGAGGTTGTGTGTTGTGTGTTGCCTTTGTTTAATATATCGTTGCTTAACGAATGTTGTTGTCCATGTTTGTCGAATGGGATGTTACCTCCATTGTGTGTGATTAACCAAGCTTGTAACACCAAATGGTGTATGGATGTGATAAGTTCCATAAAGGAACTTCTAACTAATATGTATATATTATAGGGGTGAGGAATCCGGTCGTTCCGGTCGCGCGTGTTGTTTGGGAGTTGATGTCTATAATTGAATTAACTCCCACTCTGTTATGTTATGGTTGTTTTTCCTTCTTGGATTACAATCTTCCGCAAGCTTAACCAAAGCTTACCTACCTTGATTATTGTTCCGGCTAGGGG
Source organism: Limonium bicolor (assembly GCA_023374045.1). Lineage (NCBI taxonomy): Eukaryota > Viridiplantae > Streptophyta > Magnoliopsida > Caryophyllales > Plumbaginaceae > Limonium > Limonium bicolor. Next base: position 236,596,465 of record CM041780.1, read on the forward strand.
GAAATATGTACGGTGTGTTCGGTACTATATGGAGGCCGACACATCTCAGTAAAGTTATTGTGTACGGTGCGTTCGGGACTAAGTATTTCTGGCGCACCATAAGTGACACGTCTTCTCTATGTAGAACAACAAGTTATTGTGTAACGAGCTTATCATGGGAATAAAAAGATTCTCTAGGATCTAATGAGAGTACTAACTCACATTTCGGGGTACGTGTCCTCACGTGACCCTCTCCAAGTTATGTGGTATGTATGTTAAAGTGTGATATGAGTTGTTATGTGAAGTGTGTGGTTCATGGGTATCAATCCCACCTTGTTATAAGAGGAATTTAAGTATGACCCGATTAGTGGGTAAGTGTTGTCTATTAAGGAAATAGTTCCATTAGAGGAGAAACCCTCAAGGGTTAAGGAACAAAATGAGTGAGCTAACGAGTTTTGTTGTGTTGATTGATTTGTTGGACCCCTTTGTTGTGGGTATGCAATGTGTTATGTGTTTATAGTTTTCATGCATGATTTAAATAAAATCAACCGCATGCTTAGACGACAATTAGTTGTGCGTGGCCCGGTAGCATGCGGGCTGCACGATTACCATACCAGCAAAGGTGCTGAGCCCCCTGGGGGCCACCCTTTCTTTCCTTTCATTTCAGGTACAAGGAGCTGGAAGTCGTTCGAGAGTAGAACGGGGTGATAGTTGGTACAGGGGTAGTTACTTAATTACTTATGTATTGTAGGTGTAGTAAGACAGAGACTGTTATCGGCATTAATTGTAATTGACTCGGTTTAGTTATGAAGTGGGATTGTAATGTTAATGCTCGAGAGTCCTGTCCATCAGACCGGTACACTATGTATGTATTAGCCTTGTTAGCCACGTGGGTGGCTAACGACGTGTAACACCCATGGATTAAGTTAAGTGTTGAGTTGTAATTCCGCTGCTAAATGTTGTTTAGTATGGTGTTTGTTGTTGGGGTGTTACAAAAAGTGGTATCAGTGCGAAGTATCGCTCTGATGACTGGAAATACCGAGCTTAGGAAGTACCGAGTTAGGAGTTTAAGACTTTGGGTTAAGGGTTGAGTGATAGCGTGAGAAGTACGCTAGTTAGGAATTACCAGTGTGCACTGGATACCTATAACATCCTTCCCGCCCTCCGCAACCCCCGTTTTATAACTCGGGAAAGAATGCCAGAGAGATGGAAAGTCCTCTCATACTCGGAACAACCCGATCATGCTGTTATGAATTATTCCTGTAAGAACCAAAACCTGTCATGCGGTAGATTGCAAGAACTGAGAATCCCAGAGACGGAACATGTTTGAACACCTTTACCCGCACTTAATAGCGGAAGATTAAGAATCCTATCTACAAGAGACTGAAATTTTCGGCGACCTGGGTCGACATGCCTAGCAGTCGAGGAAACCCAGCCAACAAGAATGAAACCACTAATTGTGCACAGAAGCGGAAAATGGAGAAGCAGCAAACCCTGGACACATGTCTACGGGACCACAATTGTTAAATAGTACCGACAATGGTATAGTAATCGACTAAGGAACTAGTCAAGGTTGGATGATTCCAAACCTACTACGCCAAGAGGCTGTAATACCCGATTATCATAGTTTAGACCACTATGGGAGTGTTAGTGGAACATACTTCAACAGGACTACGACGTAGTACCTAAACAAGAATCAAGCCTTAGTAACCACGGCAAATACGTGGGGGCAACATTAAGGAGGAACACGGAGTTAAGTGATTGGAGAGTCATTAACGACTACCATGTCAAGACCAATGAGAGTCGCTCAGAAGATTTATTATTAGGACTGTAATTGAACCGATAGCCAGCCAGCATGGCACACTTGCTATTGCAAGTGCTGCTATAACGGGGCTATTCGGGAAAATTTTAATAACTACGAAGTACTTGGTGGAGTACCGTATTGGTGAATGAAGTAGTTATAGAACCACAAATCCAAGAAGTTGGAGAGTGAAACGTGGAAGGGTTTAACAGCCTAACCTCTGTAATTGGAAATACACCAGTCAGCAAGAAGCTAGACTTGGTCAAGGCAAGAAGACGTTGTGAAACCACGAGAATTTTTCTTTCAAGCACAGATTTATTCCAAACTCTTTTCTTTCAAAACTGAATTTTCTTTCAAACCACTACTTCTTTCTAACCTTCTTTAAAAACCAACCAGAGGACCTACACCGGGCCTCAACGATTTGAACAACCGGACGGAAACAGGTTAACCAAGGGTAACAACCCTAGGGGATGGATTGAGTTCATAGTAATACTACGGTGGATGGAAAAATTTCCCTTAATATATAGTTCAGGAAGCACCAAGGGTGCATTATCATCGGACGATATTAGAGGAGTTGACAACAGAATACTTCACATAGGCGTGTGACAGACACTACGAGTATACGAATATGAAATGTGGGACGACCGCACTCCGATAGAAGCATGCGGGCCTGACAGACCTACTTATAGGTTAGTCGGGTAAGTAGCAATGTACCAGTAGGGTACCCCACATATGTATACGAGTAGAGTCGGGAACACGGGAAGTAGTCGACTCCATACTACGGTCAGCAGTAAAAGTTAAACAAGAGTAAGGGATTACCATGAATGGTTGAAGTAAAAGAACCGAGTTAAGTTAATGAGACTAAAGGAATTAGTGAGTTCATCTTGGGAGAATGTTTAAGAGTCAGGGAGTGCGAAGTGCACTGGTTAGCAAGTAAAGACATAGCATATGACTCAAGTGTCACGAAGGATAAAACATGATAGCTGGAACGAATACCCAGCCTATACATGGTAAGGCAGATGCCTAATGTGGACACATTAATGTGCAATGAACGGGATGAAACTCCTGGAATGACTACTTAGACTACCAGAGAATATCGATCTTCACAGAAAAGGTTAGTAAACCCAGCTAAGAACGCAAAATGGCGTAGTTAACTAAATGTACCTATAAGTGCAAGCCAGATGTAATGGCATAACTTAGTAACACCCAGGAGCAATCCTTGAGGGGTGTTTGGATCAACAATTGTTGGACGAATTAACGCGACAGAAACGTAAGGGTTGGAACTTACACTCAATAAAATATAAGTCGTCAGGAGGCGGACTGACATTCCTAAGGGTCATCCCATGAGAGGCGGCGTGATGCAACGACCCTGTTATGGAGCCCAATACTACCTCCAACCCATGTAATGTTGTACAGAGAAGTAAATGTGTGTGAACAGCCTACAATGAGGACAGCTCGAGGCAAAGAGGCTTATAAGCCACAAACAAAATGTGTTAGGTAAATTTAATTGATTATGAGAGTTTATGTTGTACAAATGAATAGAGCGGAGAACGAACCACTGCTTTAAGAGTGAGGATACCTCTCGATATTGTGAGACCGCAGAAGCGGTAGTTAGGTGAACCAAGTTCAAGAAATATGTTAAGGAATGACCATGTGATTATTACGGGAGAGCAGTTAGTTTAGTAGGATGTGTGTATAATGTGAAGCACCGAATGAGCAACGCTCAAGGAGCATAAAAACTCGAAAAAGAGTGTATTCAGCAGTCATCCAAAAGAATGACGAACCATAATTCAGATGATGGAAGTACACGTACGTAAGCTAGTATGACAGTGGATGCCAAGTAAGTTAGTGTTGTACAATAAGTAAGAACATGGTGCGCAGTAAGCGACTGTTGTATAAGTATTGTTAAATGATAATATGGCAAATAAGCAGAGTTATGAGTTAGACCCAGTGGAGATACAACGGTAAGTGATAGCAAATAAACTAGGCAGTAAGCCAGTAGCCAGTATTATGAGATAAGAATCTCAGTGAAACACGGTGTGAATTCCTATTGCAATCGCATAAGAGATTTATTGCCAAGGGTTTACGCCTCTGCACTCTGTACGACTGAGTGTTTTGCTATTGCACTTACGCAGCAATGATCGAGTGAGATAGCTAGGAATTTGGGAAAATGTTAATTATGGAGGAAGTAGAAAGAGACTTATAACGTTATAAGGACCGAGGCATAGGAAATGCAAGGTCGTACAAATGAAAGAGTACTTATACAGAACCAAGTGTGGAGGCATGATTAGCAATAAGTGACTGTAGTAACACGAAATACCAAATATCGGTATGGAATATACCTCAAGCGTGGGAAATAACCGAGAGAGCACTACACATTAGGTAGTAGCTCAACCTCAACCGACAGTAAGTCGGAAGAAATCAAGTTAATCATCGTAAAAATACATAGCGGTATACACAGTGAACTATCATAGAAGTGGATAGAAAGTTTGTAACTCACCGAATTCACTCACGGTATGGGATACCACGCGTCGGTTGAGAAACCATTCTTCACAAGAGGAAGGTGATAAATGGGAAATGTACAATACATTATGAAAAATGAATGGGGCAAACTAACCTCCAAAGTTATCAGAGTCGCGCAACAGTAACTAGTGATCCAATGATTCAGCTACTGAATGTGCATAGTGAATATGAGTAAATGGCTAATCATTAACGCCTAGAAGCCTCACAGGCCAGAACCGAAATCGGTTATGAGTTAGATAAACTCCAATGAGAATTCTAGGTTTGGGGACTAAACCACCAATATGGTTAAGTTCCTCTAACCAGAACGCATTGCATAACAGACCGCATGGAAGTTAAAACACTTCACGACGGCGAAACATTTTAAACCAATGTTCAGTGATCGATTACGTGGGTGTAATCCCTTTTAAGGGGGGTAGAGCCTAAAACCGCTTAGTGTGTTTTGACGTACAAGTGTACGTGAACTATGGTGTGCATAGCACAAAATAATTTGTTTTGATTATTGGTGCGTATGTAATATGAGCATACGCATTCATTCATGGTTTAATTGTGGTAAGTGCGCACAGAGGATGCGAATACCATTGTGATAAGTGTGTCTACTTGGTTAACTATTGTGTGAGAGTACAAGTGTAAGGGAGTAAGAAACTCCCGGGGAACTAAAACCCCGACAATGTATGTTCATATAATACTAAATGTAAAACCGTGTATTGTATTTTGATAAAAGTATATATATATACAGTATTGTGATTTATGAAGAGGTATGACACCGACATAGAACCTAGCGAGAATTAAATTCCCTAGGTAACTTGATTAAAAGTGAATGGAGATAATTGATGGACGGAGTTCCATCCCTTGGAGATGTAACCATTATGACTAGAAGGATTGGAAGATAGAAAATGGTAAATGCTTGAATTAGTTGTTGTTTGAAATTGATGTGGGAGGTGGAACTTGATTTGCATGCGATCAAGGGAAGCCGAACACAAATTGGGGTGGAAGGATATTCCAACACTGATGTTGATCACATCAGGGTTGGATGACTCTGGAAGCTCCCTATAAGTGGTCACAAATAATCACGTTAAGAACAAGATGTAGTTAGCACAAATTGGACTTGGAGTTGTATTGCGTTTTCAAAAGGAATTTTAAATTGGTGTTTTCAAATTTTCAATGGGTACTTTCAAGACTTCAATAAATATTTCCAAGATTCTTAAATGGTATTCTCAAAGGAAGGATTTCTTTACTTGACCTAGTAAAAAGGATTTTCAATTAGTACTTTCCAATAAAGAATTTCATTCCACTTAACCTCATAAAGAATATTTTCGTATTACTTGCTCACGAGCTGAGTACATATTGTGGAGGGTGATTTTTCGGTATGAGGGGGGGGTCTATGCAAATATGGTCTGACTGAAAAGTCAAGTTCCTAGAAATATGCCATTCTGTGGAGGGTGAAAACCCGTTATTCTGGCATCCCTCAAATACCTACTACATCGTCCGTCTTTCCCAGAAAGCATAAATGGGAGTGCAAGTGTGCACTACACCCGCTCTCAATGGGCTCCACGCGGACTTATGCCTCTATAAGGCGGATTTGACTAGAGTCGCCACCTAGTTTGACCTAAGGAACTAGGAAGGAAAGATGAGGGTTCTAAGAACCGTTAATTGACTCTGAGATTGTTGCCTATGGATAGGAGTTATCGGGTCAGATCAGAGATTCTGTTGTGGGTTCGCACTGGGTTACACCCCTTAGAAGTGGCAACGACCACGACTTCGGATTGGTGCCCGAGGAAACCTCGGTCTCCAATTGTCGGGATTGCCTTCTTTCAAAACCTTATTAGAGAGATTCATTTAAAAGCCAAGGATAGAATCAGAACATGAGGAGAGGAAACGAGCGGATGAGGCGAGCTTTTCTGCCAAGCTAGCGCCAAGAAGAAGAATTGATGAATTCAAATGAGTATAGAATGAAAGATTAGGATTCTGAGAGTTGAAGAAGTCGAGGATTTGTGGGAGTTAGAGGGGATTTGAATGTTTTGAGAGGTAAGAAGAACACCTTAGAGTGAGAAAAAGGGGTTTTTGATTGGAATGGGGTCGTACCCTAGATGGGCTGCCTACGTACTCAACTCCCTGTTGAGATCAGACCTTACGTAGTTCAGGGTTTTTTTGGAGATGTTTGAAGTTTCAGGTTTGAGGGGTAGTCTGTGAGACGCTCGGGTCTATGAGACGTTTGAAACCTTGAGATGTCGAAGTCTGTGAGACGCTCGAATCTGTGAGACGCTCGGGTCTGTGAGATGTTTGGGTCTATGAGACATTCGAATCATTGGGATAACAAAGTCTGTGAGACACTCAGGTCTGTGAGACGATACGGGGTTGTTTGGAGGTGATGGCTGAGTGAAAAATGGCATTTGTGATTGATGTGGGGTCGCACCCTGTGTGGGTTGCCTACGTACTCAACTCCCTGTTGAGATCAGACCTTACGTAGTTCAGTGTTTTTTTGGAGATGTTTGAAGTTTCAGGTTTGAGGGGGTAGTCTGTGAGACGCTCGGGTCTATGAGACGTTTGAAACCTTGAGATGTCGAAGTCTGTGAGACGCTCGAATCTGTGAGACGCTCGGGTCTGTGAGATGTTTGGGTCTATGAGACATTCGAATCATTGGGATAACAAAGTCTGTGAGACACTCAGGTCTGTGAGACGATACGGGGTTGTTTGGAGGTGAGATGGCTGAGTGAAAAATGGCATTTTGATTGATGTGGGGTCGCACCCTGTGTGGGTTGCCTACGTACTCAACTCCCTGTTGAGATCAGACCTTACGTAGTTCAGTAGCTTTTGGGGTTTTGGAAGTTTTGATGTTTGTGGAGTTTGAAGATATTTGAAGTGTTTGAGATTTAGAAAGGTTCGGAGTTTCGAGAAGTTTCGGGTTTGGGATGCTAGTCTGTGAGACGCTCCGGTCTGTGAGACGTTTGAAACCTTGAGATGTTGAAGTCTATGAGACGCTCGGTCTGTGAGACGCTCGGGTCTGTGAGACGCTCGGGTCTGTGAGACGCGTAGGTCTATGAGACATTCGAATCATTGGGATGACAAAGTCTGTGAGACACTCGGGTTTGTGAGACAATAGGAGTGTGAGGAAATTGGAATTTTTGGAGATGAGATACTTGGAGTTTGGGGTATTTGAGATTTTGAGGAGTTTTGAAGCTTTCAGAGAGCTTGAATTTGGAATGTGAGATTTATGAAGTTCAGAATTATTTGGGATTGAAACGAATTTTTGAATTGAATCAGAATTTGAAATGAGTTTTTGAAGTGAAAGCATTTTTGAATTGAGTTAGAATTGAATGAAGCTTGGAATTGAATTGGAATTGGATTGAACTGGAATTGAGATGAACTTTGAATTGAATTCGACTGAAGATGGATTTGAATGAATTTGAATTGAGATGTATTTGAATTGAATTTGAATTGATTACAGTTTTGAATTGAATTTAGAATGAATTGAATTGAAATGAATTTTGAATTGAATTGGAATTGAGATGAACTTTGAATTGAATTCGACTGAAGATGGATTTTGAATTGAATTTGAATTGAGATGTATTTGAATTGAATTTGAATTGATTACAGTTTTGAATTGAATTTAGAATGAATTGAATTGAAATGAATTTTGAATTGAATTGGAATTGAGTGAATTGAGAATTGTGAATTGAATTTGAATGGGTTTGGAATTGAATTGAATTGAATGAATTTGGAATTAAATTTGAGTGAATTTAAAATTGAAATTGAATTGAATGAATTTTGATTTGAATTGGAACTGAATTAAATTGGGGTTGAAATTGAATTGGAATTGACTTGATTTTTAAACTGATTTGAAGTGGAATTGATTTTATTTTGGGCTGATTTATGAATTGAATTATGGACTGAAACGGAATTGGGTCAAGGTTGAAATTGGACCAAGTTTGGGTCTTAGAAATTGAGTCAGATTTGAGCTTTTGAAATTGTGCCTTAAAATGGGTCTCAAGTTTGGGCCTAGAAATGGGCCTTAGGTTGAATTGACTATTGGGCCTCAAATTGGATTGAACTGCTAGGCCAGGTTTGGAGTGGGCCAAATTTGTGCCTTTTGATTTGAGCCTCAATTTGGGCCCCTAATGGTTCGATTTGGGAGAGATTTGATTTTTTTTTATTGATTTTCTTTTTGAAGTAGAATTTTACTCATCAGCTTTTGAACTGATTTCAAATTGAGTCATTGATTGTAAATTTTATTTTGACAATGATGGATGGTTTGGAAAGTTTTTTTTTTTTTATACTATGAGAGATATTGCCCACAAACAGGTACTACGACCCTCGGGTACTACGACCTTAATGTGGGAAACATCTACGAACAAGTCCTAGGGCTTTTCTAAAGAGGCCCACGAAAATTTGTGTGCCTGAACCACTTTCTAATCCAAAAGAGTGGGTAACCTATGGGACTATTCTAAGGCCATCTATATTAACACAATGCGAACTAGAAATGGGTCGAACCTTAAAAGATAGACTATGGCTAAAACAACTAGGTTTAATCAGGAGTGACCCAACAATTCACACACCAAATGCAGAGATATGTATTCAACCGTCATTATGAAGAAAAGCCAAATGATTAAAAAAAGCATAACAACAAATCGTCAATCATCAATACATTTGTGTTTCTTTTCCTATTCAATCAAAAATAACGTTCCGATTTTGCGATGTAAACATGACGAAATTGAATTAGCAACTTGAAACTATGGTTATTCAATTTAAACAAGAGGTAAAACAACATATGTCCATTAAATCTACAAATTCATATTTATCATACAGATCAACTTCAACGCCTAAAAGGTAAAGCATTATTCTGTTTTGGTCGAGAACTAATCGTCCTTTTAATTAAGCTAAACAGAAGCCAAGTATATTTTCTTTTTAGCAGCATAATGATAGACACCAGGAACTCAACGACAAAATTTAAACAGAGATCAAGCCTGATGACAACAGACCAGGCTGACTCATGGGCCGAAATCTCTTCCAACAATTCATACATGCCAAATCTCGATCCAAATATGTGTGTGTGTGGTACGGAGAGAATGATGCTCAGCGTCACCTGCAAAGAATCGAAAAGGAAACACAAGCAGACACAATTAAACACATCAATTTTCAGCTTAACAGAATGAATAGCAAAATAGATCATGAAGTGAATGCTTATTATGTCCGAAAACAGATCGAGGAGCTCCAAACCCATTGTTGGTTTTGTCCAAATGAAATGCAAATGAGATAGTAACAGCTGGCTACGAAATAAACAACCAGTAGAAGATTCATAATGAACCACGAATCCTTTTCGGTTAGCCTTTGATTCTCCGTACAAATTGACCTGGAACCACCAGCTGGGTCAGGACGAACTCAAAACGTGAGGTAATGGCAGGATTCACCCAAACAGATCCGAGATTGTAGCAAAACAGGATGCAAGGAGGATATTAAAAAAAACTAGACATTCGGAACAAAATAAACAGAAGACTGAAGTAAATAAGATGAAACCCAGATACGATTGATCTTGGTATTATTCGAAGGCTTTGGTCTTCTTGCCGAGAATCAAAACGTGACGGTGGTAACACACACGGACAGCGAAGAACACAAGGGATATTTCATGAGATTCCAGCTTCCTTTTACCACTGGATGCACCTGAGAGTCTATACCACCTCCTGTCAAAATTATCAAGCTTATGCACAGAGGGGGATGACGATTTCACTGCGATGCCAAGTAATCAGCGAGAAAAAAACAGAAAATACAACAGGCGGATGAGCTTCCCACAAATGCTTGTTCACACAACAGAAAGATATAAATGATGTTTGGAAACCGCAGGAGAGATAAGGCAAAGTCGAAGCTAGCAGAAAATATAATGCGTTCGGAAATGAAACTAAACGGACTCGGTTCCTGCTAACAATCGACGTGCATAGCCAGAATGTGAGTTTCTCGCACTTCTCTGCTCAAATGTCGAACGGGTGGCAAGGATGGGGTATGGGGAAGATTTCGACGGTTTGGTGGATCTCTTGTGGTGGTTCCGTGAATTCGAGTGAAAGGGGGCAGCTGCATATGAAGTACTCCTCTCACTGAAGGATTTTATGTTAGGGTTTTTGTGGTCGATTGAAGAAGACGATTCTTGTTGGAGGTGTTGTGTGTTCGATGAGGAAGAACATCATGTTCTTCGTTCTTCATTGTTTTTGTTTCTGGTTTTAGCAGGGGAAGAAATCGAGAGAGGTGGGGAGGAAATCACCGAGGCAAGGCGTTTTTGAGGAGTGAGCTCTTGAAGATGAATGTCAGAGGACGTTTTTTTTTTGGGGAAATGAAGGAATCTTCAGAGGTGGAAACCAAAGGAAATCGCATGGAGAAGTATGGTGGGTGAAGTCCTTCGACAATGGTGCAGCTTCGGTGGTGTGGAATCGACTGGTGGCTGTTGAGGGATACGTTATTCTTTTGCTTATGGAAAATTCAGAGGGGAAGATTGGAAGATTGTTGTGTGTTTTGTGGATAATTCAAAGAGAAGAATAGAGAGTTGAAGACGGTTGAAGAAGAGTGAACTGGAGAGTTGAATCGATGGGGCTGGGAGCAGGAAGCGGCTACAGTGAAAATAACGGGAATCCGATTCAACCTTACCACTGTAGGGTTTCACTAATTTATTAAATAGAGGGATATGAACAAGTAGGGTTTTGGTTAGTCTTGGGTCGGGTTTGACCCGCAGGTAAATGGGTTTGGAGATGGGTCATGTTTGTCAATAAGTGTTTGACTGACAAAAATCTGGAAAAATAAAACACCCTCATATTCACAATGAGGTTCGAACCCCTGACCTCGCACCACTACTATATAATTACTAGCCAACTGTGCTAATGACCGAACATGTTGTATGAAGGTGGGAAATAGTACTAGAGTTCTCATGTGAACTAAACGAATTCTCTAAAAAAAACGCTAGCGTTCCAAACAGGAATTTACAAAAGACAAAAGGGTTCCATCTAATAAGTGGTTTTCTTCTCAAGTGTCATGATGTAAATAATGAAATAGGAAATAACACAATAATGAGTACATGAAATAATGAAATAGTAAAAGTACAATGGAAGTAAAATACGAGTGAATATTCTAAAAATAGAAATTGAATCAAATATGTACAAATAGCAGTAAATAAGAGAGAAAAAAGAAGTAATAAAATAAAATGAGATGATAGTGAGTTAAATCGAATTGGCGACATAACGAAATATGTACATAAAATGATGAAAATGATTCTAAAAGTAATAATGATAAAGACAAAAAATAAAAACAAGTACTAATAAAGAAAATACAAGTAAAAGTATCAATGAAATGAAATGAGATAAAATAAACGAGTAACAAAATAGCATGAACCAAAATAAAAGCGAATTTGTAAACAAATAAGCAAATACAACAAACTGACTAACATGAAATAAATCAAAACAAAATGGTAAAATAAGTAAATAACGACAAGGGACGGGTTTGAAATGGACGTTTTGAAAATTGATTTAGCACATTTGTCATAAAATGACAGTTTCGTTTGGTACATAGATGAATAATTTTGAAAAGAAAGGCGACGACCCTCTTATTTTATTTATTTTTTGAATTTGTTTTTACGGGGTGAGAATTTTTGGTGTCTACAGATGGCTCCCTTGATTCAATTCTGCAAGTTCTTGCAGAATGATCAAGGTTGAGTGGGCGCCAAAAATTCTCACTATGGTATTGCGGTGCATTGGGATGTGACCGTGAGGAAGATAATATTGAATGCGATGGGAAATGATATGATAGCTGAATGCACGAGGACTTATTACGAGCCTTAACTGGACCTCTTGACATCCAGCCCTAGGACTTATATGAGCCTAGAATGCTAACAATAGATTGGTTGAAGTGCATGAGGGCTTAGGAGTGCCTCAACTGGACCTCTTGACATCCAGTCCTAGGGCTTATGACGGGCCTAGAATGCGATTGAGAGTACGAGGACTTAGGAGTGCCTCAACTAGACCTCTTGACATCTAGCTATAGGACTTATGACGAGCCTATAATACTTTGATCGAGTACCGTACTAGTAGCGCAATAGCTGCCTAGCGGGTTATGAATGAACGAACTCGCACTAGTAGCGTAATAGCTGCCTAGTGGAGGAAAAAAAGGCGAGACCGCACTAGTAGCGTAATAGCTGCCTAGCGGGTTATGAAGTGAACGATCTCGCACTAGTAGCGTAATAGCTGCCTAGAGAGAGAAAAAAAAAAAGGCGAGACCGCACTAGTAGCGTAATAGCTGCCTAGCGGGTTATGAATGAACGAACTCGCACTAGTAGCGTAATAGCTGCCAGTGGAGGAAAAGAGGGACCGCACTAGTAGCGTAATAGCTGCCTAGTGGGTTATGAAGTGAACGATCTCGCACTAGTAGCGTAATAGCTGCCTAGTGGAGGAAAAAAAGGCGAGACCGCACTAGTAGCGTAATAGCTGCCTAGCGGGTTATGAAGTGAACGATCTCGCACTAGTAGCGTAATAGCTGCCTAGTGGAGGAAAAGAAGGCGAGACCGCACTAGTAGCGTAATAGCTGCCTAGTGGGTTATGAAGTGAACGATCTCGCACTAGTAGCGTAATAGCTGCCTAGTGGAGGAAAAAAGGCGAGACCGCACTAGTAGCGTAATAGCTGCCTAGCGGGTTATGAAGTGAACGATCTCGCACTAGTAGCGTAATAGCTGCCTAGTGGAGGAAGAAAAGGCGAGACCGCACTAGTAGCGTAATAGCTGCCTAGCGGGTTATGAAGTGAACGATCTCGCACTAGTAGCGTAATAGCTGCCTAGTGGAGGAAAAAAAGGCGAGACCGCACTAGTAGCGTAATAGCTGCCTAGCGGGTTATGAATGAACGAACTCGCACTAGTAGCGTAATAGCTGCCCAGTGGAGGAAAAGACGGACCGCACTAGTAGCGTAATAGCTGCCTAGTGGGTTATGAAGTGAACGATCTCGCACTAGTAGCGTAATAGCTGCCTAGTGGAGGAAAAGACGGGACCGCACTAGTAGCGTAATAGCTGCCTAGCGGGTTATGAAGCGAACGATCTCGCACTAGTAGCGTAATAGCTGCCTAGTGGAGGAAAAATGACGGGACCACACTAGTAGCGTAATAGCTGCCTAGAGGGTTATGAAGTGAACGATCTCGCACTAGTAGCGTAATAGCTGCCTAGTGGAGGAAAAGATGGGACCGCACTAGTAGCGTAATAGCTGCCTAGCGGGTTATGAAGTGAACGATCTCGCACTAGTAGCGTAATAGCTGCCTAGTGGAGGAAAAGACGGGACCGCACTAGTAGCGTAATAGCTGCCTAGCGGGTTATGAATATGTGTTCGATTGTGAAAGAACTTTACGGGTATATGTAAATGATATGCGATGTGAGGTGTTTAAAACAAATGCACTGGTTAAATCGAGACTCCCTGTTTGTGGATGTAGAATCCTTTTTCTATGAGTTGATGGCTCCAGAGTTGCTTCAAAGCTTCGGGATGGCTCTGCCATGGCTTCAAAGATCTGAGATGGCTCCATCATGCGTTGATGGCTCCGGTATACACTGGTGGCTCCGGTATACACTGGTGGCTCCGGTATGCACTGATGGCTCCGGTATGCACTGATGGCTCCGGTATGCACTGATGGCTCCGGTGTGACCAATGGTCTCGGGGTGGTTGGTGGGTTCGACGTGGTTGGTGATTTGTGGCAGTTTGTGGGCTTTGATTTGCCTTGAGATTTTTTTTTTCAGGGTGGTTTGATGGCTTCGATGATGGATTTATTGTTGTTTGACGGAAAGTTGTGGACTTTGTAGTGAGTGAATGGCTTTTCACGAGTGAATGATGAAACACTGTTGCATGACTTTGTTGGGAGTTCCCAGCATGGTTCCAGGATTTCCGTGGATGGCTCCAGGATGACCTTGTGATGATTGAGCATGATGATGCTTTGGTTGGTTCACTTTAATGACTCCGAGGGGAAAATGGAAGTTTTCACCTTTGATGTGGTCGCACCCTGAACGGGCTGCCTACGTACTCAATTCCATATTGAGATCAGACCATACGTAGTTCGATGTTTGTGGGCGAGGCTTTGATGATGAATCGGCTCCAGTATGGTTCAGAGGTGGCTCCCGTATGGCTCTCTGGCTCTTGGGATGGCTTCTGGATAGCTCTAGGAATGGTTCCAATGTCTGAGAATGGCTCCCATACTGTTCTCGAACTGTTGGGGAGGCTCCCGCATGGCTCCAGGAATGCTCTGGAATGGTTTCTGCATGGCTTTCGAATGGCTCTTGTACGATCTCGGTATGGCCTTGGGATGGCTCCAGGTTTGACTTCTTTTGATCGGGAATTGAGCTTCAATAACTGCAACTGAAGTCGACTTTCAGCGAGACTAGGCAGAGTACTTACAAATCGGATGCTGATGATGAATTGGTTATGATGCATGCAGATATTAAATGTCGGATACGATGCAAAATGCATATGCAATTTTTGGAGAGAAGGTATGGCCTTATCTTTATTAATATGAGGTTTACGAATATAAGACATCTTTGGTTGATCTTGAGTGATTGTTCAACTGGAATGCGTGAATCACTTTCCTCTCACGGAGGGATATGGGTCAATCTCTTGTGAGTGTGGTTGTGTGTGCTAATGATGTGATGATACTCTCGATGCTCAGAGCAGTATTTTCCTTAGAATTCCTTTGTGAGGTTCTGACTTTCGATCCTTACAAATTCCTCACTGCAATGGGGTAGCTTTTATGATTTGGTGTTCGATCAAAGAGTCACTCGCACTCGAAAAACCTTGTAAGGTAAGGTTGCGCTCATTCACTCATAGTCCCTGTATTATGAGGTGGGACATGTTGATAACAAGTACGAAGCTTATGATTCATGTTTCAGATCTGGTACATTCAGTTAACGCTCATCGGCTAACGAGTCAGAGGTCTTTATTAGGTTATAACGGGGCTGAGGGGTATGATGTATGTTACATGGGACTGGGGGATTTATTTGGGAATTGTGGAGCTTTTGTGCAATAGAGGACGTGTTTCGCCTTTGCCATGGGTGGAATAATTGGACGGGTTTTGATAACCTTTTATTGGTTTCTATGGGACATCATTGGTCCTTCTGATTTGGATTTCTCCTTCTTGCCTCTTCTGGTGCTCGATTTGAACTTTCTTCTCATTTTGTTTTTTTGAAACTGCATTTGGCTCATCAACTTTCTCAAGCGTTCTCTGCTTTGTATTTTGGCTTTCAGCTCTGGAGTTGCATTGACTCATCGATCTTCTTGAACATTTTCGGTGTTCTTTTTTTTGTGTTTGGCTTTGGAGTTGCATCGACTCACTGATTTCTGTTTTCCTCAAGCATTTGTTTGTTGCTTTGTTTTGTGAAGATGGTGGGGAGGGACCATGGCTCCGGCTCCTTTGAGATCCTCTATTGCAAGGCAAGTAAGTATATGTACGTGGGTTGGCATGTTGTGGAGTTCACAGAAAAAGGTTTATCGTGAAAGGCTCAGCGGGGCTCACTAAGGGATTATGTACAGGGTAGTCAAAGTTTTTTGGTTTTGTGGGGATTTTGATCCTAAGTGCCTCGTCATTCTCATTATTCAATGATTGTTTTCTTACTCTTCTCAAATCTTTGCATGAATCACAGTTCGTATCATGTTTATCGACATTGCTCTCACTATGTATTGTGCCTCTCCATGTGCTGAAGGAATGCACATGTCGCTCGTGGTTTTACCTCAACTGGAACTCTTTACTTCCCTCATCACTCAATGGATTGTCCAAAACACTCATTTGAAATTCGAAGGAAAATACCGCTCTTTGTACACTACTCACTTTGGTTTGTGGTGCTGATTTTGATTGGACCCTTGAGTTCATTGACGGGTCAAGAGTTTAGTGATTCAAACACTATGTTCAAACAATCAATCAAGCTTTTCACCGAAGACATCGTTTCGATATGGGAGTATACAAATGCAATTATCTACAATGCAATATGATGTGGTAATATGGAATTACTATGTATAGGATGCATGAAATGATGAGAATGAAAATGACTCATTCGAATTTTGGTTCGATTTTTTTTGCTTGTTTTTTTTAATGGATGCAATGCATGAGTGGTAAGGTTATGACTAGTCTCGCTTGAGCCGAACTCAGCTTGCGGTTCATGAAGCTCATCCCGTCATTATAAGCCCTGAAAAGGTCAAGTTGTTGGATGTGATGTGAGAGAAGTTGTTTCAAAATGGTATTTGGTCGATGATTGGCTCCTGGGATTTTGGAACTTTAGGGAGTGAAAACTCCCGCGTGGTGATCCCATGATATGACAGTGACTGCATTTTTTGGGATTTTTGAAGGTATGTTTTTTATTTTAGGATTTTTTGGATGTATGACTTTTTTGGATTTTTGGATGTGTGATTTTTTTGGAATTTTTTTTTGTATGCTTTTTTGTGGCTGTTGGTCTCTATGTACATGGTATGCTGAATGGGAAAAAAAGCTTGAATGCTCGGTATTCTTGCTATCACTTCGAAGATCATGTCGCCACTCATAGGCAAAGACAGTTATTCACCTGCAAACACGACCATTATTGTAGAAAGAATAATCTGACAAATGTTAGCATGCTTGAAAAATGGGATGGATGCTCTTGTGAGGTGTGTTGGAAATGTAACATGTGATTATGCATTTTCCTAAGATGAGTGTGATTCATGCATGATTAATGAATTTGAACTGAATGAGAATGCATGCAACTCTTTTCCTTTCTGCCATGAATGTGTTGCATGCTTTGTTTGTTGGTTGTTTTATTAGCTTGTTCCCAAAAGAAGCTACATTTTAGAAAAACGGTTTTGAAAAAACGTGTTTCCGAAGTGGTGGATTTTCGCAGTAGGAATTTTGACGCTCGGTCATTCAAATAAAATAGGGAGTGGGGGACCCTATACACATTGATCTAAATAAATTCAAAGGGAATGTACAACCTATACACAAAGTCTATTCAGAAATTGACAAGAGAGAAAAGAATGCTAGGGGAAAACCTATACATCAATTCTAAAAGTCATTAAATGGGGGAGTTTGAGCTTAAAACTTCTCCCAAATTCTTCTACTTCGTCTTCGGGCTTCTGACTGACTACTCATTCGTCTTCGGGCTCCTGATTGATCGTTTGCTCGTCTTTGGGCTCTTGCAGCGAAGCGGTACTGTGATCATACAAAACAGGTTGGTGTTCTTCTGACTCTCAACAGTTTGAACTCGAACAGTCGTTGCTAGTTAATCAACTCGGGTTGGTACATCTCTCATTTTTTACCCAAACTGCGTTGTCGATCTTCATGTGCTCCATCTGCTCCGACGAGGGAAATAAGGGGCGTTTTTTGAGAAAGGAAAGGTGAATGATCGAGCACAAGTTCTTTGTGAAAATCCACCACTTATGTGAAAACACGAATGACTAGTACGCTCCACGATAATGACCGCTGCTCTTGCAGGTGGGTTGAACTTCAAAAATAGCGGGTCGCAACATGGGGACTAAATCATTTATTTTGAAATACGTTTATGAAAATCAACTTTGAAAATTGTTTTGAAAAACAAGTTTGAGATAATATCCGTGAAAAATGTTGTTTAAAATTTATTTGTAAAAAGCGTGTTTTTGAAATCTGTTTTTGAAATGAAATTTATGAGAAGTATTGTTTGAAAATCATTTATAAACAGTAGATTTTTGAAATGTTCTTTGCAAACGTTTGACAAAGTTTATTTTTTGGAAGAGTTTGATTGAAACCGTTTTGAAATCTGTTTTGGAAATAACAATTTTGAAATCATTATTTTTTGAAATCATTCGAGGACGACTTTGAAGATATTTCATTAGAGTGTTCGACATGATTCATTTTCTGTTTTTTGCTAATTTTTGAAACGTGATCACACATAGATGTAAGTGTAAAATAAAAATCGTGGCTGATTTTATGTGGAGCTGAGTGCGAATGATTGGGATAATCACCTTCCAGGTCAATCAATGCTTCCATACCACCGGGGGAACCGTCGTCCCTTCACTGTTCATCTCTCGGGATTTATCTCTATTATGCCTTGTGGGGCACGTCATCGAGAAAGACCGGAGTGCTTAAGTTCGAAAGGTCAGGATACCCGAAGTGATACAGTCACATGAGCCACGGCCGGTGATTATCACAACATGCTCACTTTCCAGAAAACTTGGGGAAGTACTGCATGGGGTCGGGTCTCCCGTCGTCTGCACGGTCAGGTGTGTCTAAAGTCCAAATTATTCACTGACTACGTTGTGCCATGTATGGGTATCCGGTAAATACGAGATCCTCTATGGACGTGTAGCGTGACATCAGGCTTTAGACACCCGTGGTGCAGAGGACACTTGGAGAACTGAGCCCATGCAATCTTCAGGGTAATGCAAAGGGTGGTCAGACAGGCGGCATACAAGGGGGTGACTACCCATAAACCCATCTTAGACACGGGACGGGCAGCTGGACACTGAAGGCTCAGAGTTCACTATATGCTGGTTTTGACTCGAAAAGGTAAGTGTTGAAGGATCATGAGTTTCAAGGCGTAGATACTACGATCATACCGCCTCGTGTGCATAGTCCTTACTACGAAGGGCATCTGCTCATGGGGAATCAATTGTGGACCAATATTTATCCCGACCGCAAATATCAAGGGTGACACAGAGGAATGCATGTCCTAAGCTACCCTATGCACCCACCTCAGGACTATTCCTAACAGTTCAATATCACAACCAAAAAGCGGTAAATAAATGCGCAGCAAAGAGAGGGAAGAAGTTAGACCCTAATGGGCCCACCTACCTGAAGTTCCTGCAAGTTAGTCTAGCATAATCACGCAATTATGTAGCAAGCAAAGCGCAGATGGCAAGCAAAGTCAAGTATAACTACACACTCTCATCCTAACTATCCTCACCAATCACACTCTGAGTGTGGAGTAGAGTAATCCTAATGGCTTTCGAGATGAATCTCTTGAAGGTTTTGAAAGAAGTGGGGAAGTCCGACAATTTTGAATGGAGTTCAGTCTTCCTTGAGTTTGAGAAAAACTTACTCAAGTTTTCCCCAGCAGAGTCGCCATTCTGTGGAGGGTGATTTTTCGGTATGAGGGGGGTCTATGCAAATATGGTCTGACTGAAAAGTCAAGTTCCTAGAATATGCCATTCTGTGGAGGGTGAAAACCCGTTATTCTGGCATCCCTCAAATACTACTACATCGTCCGTCTTTCCCAGAAAGCATAAAGGGGAGTGCAAGTGTGCACTACACCCGCTCTCAATGGGCTCCACGCGGACTTATGCCTCTATAAGGCGGATTTGACTAGAGTCGCCACCTAGTTTGACCTAAGGAACTAGGAAGGAAAGATGAGGGTTCTAAGAACCGTTAATTGACTCTGAGATTGTTGCCTATGGATAGGAGTTATCTGGTCAGATCAGAGATTCTGTTGTGGGTTCGCACTGGGTTACACCCCTTAGAAGTGGCAACGACCACGACTTCGGATTGGTGCCCGAGGAAACCTCGGTCTCCAATTGTCGGGATTGCCTTCTTTCAAAACCTTATTAGAGAGATTCATTTAAAAGCCAAGGATAGAATCAGAACATGAGGAGAGGAAACGAGCGGATGAGGCGAGCTTTTCTGCCAAGCTAGCGCCAAGAAGAAGAATTGATGAATTCAAATGAGTATAGAATGAAAGATTAGGATTCTGAGAGTTGAAGAAGTCGAGGATTTGTGGGAGTTAGAGGGGATTTGAATGTTTTGAGAGGTAAGAAGAACACCTTAGAGTGAGAAAAAGGGGTTTTTGATTGGAATGGGGTCGTACCCTAGATGGGCTGCCTACGTACTCAACTCCCTGTTGAGATCAGACCTTACGTAGTTCAGGGTTTTTTTGGAGATGTTTGAAGTTTCAGGTTTGAGGGGGTAGTCTGTGAGACGCTCGGGTCTATGAGACGTTTGAAACCTTGAGATGTCGAAGTCTGTGAGACGCTCGAATCTGTGAGACGCTCGGGTCTGTGAGATGTTTGGGTCTATGAGACATTCGAATCATTGGGATAACAAAGTCTGTGAGACACTCAGGTCTGTGAGACGATACGGGGTTGTTTGGAGGTGAGGTGGTTGAGTGAAAAAGGCATTTTGTTCGATGTGGGGTCGCACCCTGTGTGGGTTGCCTACGTACTCAACTCCCTGTTGAGATCAGACCTTACGTAGTTCATAGCTTTTGGGGTTTTGGAAGTTTTGATGTTTGTGGAGTTTGAAGATATTTGAAGTGTTTGAGATTTAGAAAGGTTCGGAGTTTCGAGAAGTTTCGGGTTTGGGATGCTAGTCTGTGAGACGCTCCGGTCTGTGAGACGTTTGAAACCTTGAGATGTTGAAGTCTATGAGACGCTCGGTCTGTGAGACGCTCGGGTCTGTGAGACGCGTAGGTCTATGAGACATTCGAATCATTGGGATGACAAAGTCTGTGAGACACTCGGGTTTGTGAGACAATAGGAGTGTGAGGAAATTGGAATTTTTGGAGATGAGATACTTGGAGTTTGGGGTATTTGAGATTTTGAGGAGTTTTGAAGCTTTCAGAGAGCTTGAATTTGGAATGTGAGATTTATGAAGTTCAGAATTATTTGGGATTGAAACGAATTTTTGAATTGAATCAGAATTTGAAATGAGTTTTTGAAGTGAAAGCATTTTTGAATTGAGTTAGAATTGAATGAAGCTTGGAATTGAATTGGAATTGGATTGAACTGGAATTGAGATGAACTTTGAATTGAATTCGACTGAAGATGGATTTTGAATTGAATTTGAATTGAGATGTATTTGAATTGAATTTGAATTGATTGCAGTTTTGAATTGAATTTAGAATGAATTGAATTGAAATGAATTTTGAATTGAATTGGAATTGAGATGAACTTTGAATTGAATTCGACTGAAGATGGATTTTGAATTGAATTTGAATTGAGATGTATTTGAATTGAATTTGAATTGATTACAGTTTTGAATTGAATTTAGAATGAATTGAATTGAAATGAATTTTGAATTGAATTGGAATTGAGTGAATTGAGAATTGTGAATTGAATTTGAATGGGTTTGGAATTGAATTGAATTGAATGAATTTGAATTAAATTTGAGTGAATTTAAAATTGAAATTGAATTGAATGAATTTTGATTTGAATTGGAACTGAATTAAATTGGGGTTGAAATTGAATTGGAATTGACTTGATTTTTAAACTGATTTTGAAGTGGAATTGATTTTATTTTGGGCTGATTTATGAATTGAATTATGGACTGAAACGGAATTGGGTCAAGGTTGAAATTGGACCAAGTTTGGGTCTTAGAAATTGAGTCAGATTTGAGCTTTTGAAATTGTGCCTTAAAATGGGTCTCAAGTTTGGGCCTAGAAATGGGCCTTAGGTTGAATTGACTATTGGGCCTCAAATTGGATTGAACTGCTAGGCCAGGTTTGGAGTGGGCCAAATTTGTGCCTTTTGATTTGAGCCTCAATTTGGGCCCCTAATGGTTCGATTTGGGAGAGATTTGATTTTTTTTATTGATTTTCTTTTTGAAGTAGAATTTTACTCATCAGCTTTTGAACTGATTTCAAATTGAGTCATTGATTGTAAATTTTATTTTGACAATGATGGATGGTTTGGAAAGTTTTTTTTTTATACTATGAGAGATATTGCCCACAAACAGGTACTACGACCCTCGGGTACTACGACCTTAATGTGGGAAACATCTACGAACAAGTCCTAGGGCTTTTCTAAAGAGGCCCACGAAAATTTGTGTGCCTGAACCACTTTCTAATCCAAAAGAGTGGGTAACCTATGGGACTATTCTAAGGCCATCTATATTAACACAATGCGAACTAGAAATGGGTCGAACCTTAAAAGATAGACTATGGCTAAAACAACTAGGTTTAATCAGGAGTGACCCAACAATTCACACACCAAATGCAGAGATATGTATTCAACCGTCATTATGAAGAAAAGCCAAATGATTAAAAAAAGCATAACAACAAATCGTCAATCATCAATACATTTGTGTTTCTTTTCCTATTCAATCAAAAATAACGTTCCGATTTTGCGATGTAAACATGACGAAATTGAATTAGCAACTTGAAACTATGGTTATTCAATTTAAACAAGAGGTAAAACAACATATGTCCATTAAATCTACAAATTCATATTTATCATACAGATCAACTTCAACGCCTAAAAGGTAAAGCATTATTCTGTTTTGGTCGAGAACTAATCGTCCTTTTAATTAAGCTAAACAGAAGCCAAGTATATTTTCTTTTTAGCAGCATAATGATAGACACCAGGAACTCAACGACAAAATTTAAACAGAGATCAAGCCTGATGACAACAGACCAGGCTGACTCATGGGCCGAAATCTCTTCCAACAATTCATACATGCCAAATCTCGATCCAAATATGTGTGTGTGTGGTACGGAGAGAATGATGCTCAGCGTCACCTGCAAAGAATCGAAAAGGAAACACAAGCAGACACAATTAAACACATCAATTTTCCAGCTTAACAATGAATAGCAAAATAGATCATGAAGTGAATGCTTATTATGTCCGAAAACAGATCGAGGAGCTCCAAACCCATTGTTGGTTTTGTCCAAATGAAATGCAAATGAGATAGTAACAGCTGGCTACGAAATAAACAACCAGTAGAAGATTCATAATGAACCACGAATCCTTTTTCGGTTAGCCTTTGATTCTCCGTACAAATTGACCTGGAACCACCAGCTGGGTCAGGACGAACTCAAAACGTGAGGTAATGGCAGGATTCACCCAAACAGATCCGAGATTGTAGCAAAACAGGATGCAAGGAGGATATTAAAAAAAACTAGACATTCGGAACAAAATAAACAGAAGACTGAAGTAAATAAGATGAAACCCAGATACGATTGATCTTGGTATTATTCGAAGGCTTTGGTCTTCTTGCCGAGAATCAAAACGTGACGGTGGTAACACACACGGACAGCGAAGAACACAAGGGATATTTCATGAGATTCCAGCTTCCTTTTACCACTGGATGCACCCTGAGAGTCTATACCACCTCCTGTCAAAATTATCAAGCTTATGCACAGAGGGGGATGACGATTTCACTGCGATGCCAAGTAATCAGCGAGAAAAAAACAGAAAATACAACAGGCGGATGAGCTTCCCACAAATGCTTGTTCACACAACAGAAAGATATAAATGATGTTTGGAAACCGCAGGAGAGATAAGGCAACAAGTCGAAGCTAGCAGAAAATATAATGCGTTCGGAAATGAAACTAAACGGACTCGGTTCCTGCTAACAATCGACGTGCATAGCCAGAATGTGAGTTTCTCGCACTTCTCTGCTCAAATGTCGAACGGGTGGCAAGGATGGGGTATGGGGAAGATTTCGACGGTTTGGTGGATCTCTTGTGGTGGTTCCGTGAATTCGAGTGAAAGTGGGGCAGCTGCATATGAAGTACTCCTCTCACTGAAGGATTTTATGTTAGGGTTTTTGTGGTCGATTGAAGAAGACGATTCTTGCTGGAGGTGTTGTGTGTTCGATGAGGAAGAACATCATGTTCTTCGTTCTTCATTGTTTTTGTTTCTGGTTTTAGCAGGGGAAGAAATCGAGAGAGGTGGGGAGGAAATCACCGAGGCAAGGCGTTTTTGAGGAGTGAGCTCTTGAAGATGAATGTCAGAGGACGTTTTTTTTTTTTGGGAAATGAAGGAATCTTCAGAGGTGGAAACCAAAGGAAATCGCATGGAGAAGTATGGTGGGTGAAGTCCTTCGACAATGGTGCAGCTTCGGTGGTGGTGGAATCGACTGGTGGCTGTTGAGGGATACGTTATTCTTTTGCTTATGGAAAATTCAGAGGGGAAGATTGGAAGATTGTTGTGTGTTTTGTGGATAATTCAAAGAGAAGAATAGAGAGTTGAAGACGGTTGAAGAAGAGTGAACTGGAGAGTTGAATCGATGGGGCTGGGAGCAGGAAGCGGCTACAGTGAAAATAACGGGAATCCGATTCAACCTCTACCACTGTAGGGTTTCACTAATGTTTAAATAGAGGGATATGAACAAGTAGGGTTTTGGTTAGTCTTGGGTCGGGTTTGACCCGCAGGTAAATGGGTTTTGGAGATGGGTCATGTTTGATCAATAAGTGTTTGACTGACAAAAATCTGGAAAAATAAAACACCCTCATATTCACAATGAGGTTCGAACCCCTGACCTCGCACCACTACTATATAATTACTAGCCAACTGTGCTAATGACCGAACATGTTGTATGAAGGTGGGAAATAGTACTAGAGTTCTCATGTGAACTAAACGAATTCTCTAAAAAAAACGCTAGCGTTCCAAACAGGAATTTACAAAAGACAAAAGGGTTCCATCTAATAAGTGGTTTTCTTCTCAAGGGTCATGATGTAAATAATGAAATACCAAACGCAATAAAAGATGAAATAGGAAATAACACAATAATGAGTACATGAAATAATGAAATAGTAAAAGTACAATGGAAGTAAAATACGAGTGAATATTCTAAAAATAGAAATTGAATCAAATATGTACAATAGCAGTAAATAAGAGAGAAAAAAAGAAGTAATCAAAATAAAATGAGATGATAGTGAGTTAATCGAATTGGCGACATAACGAAATATGTACATAAAATGATGAAAATGATTCTAAAAGTAATAATGATAAAGACAAAAAATAAAAACAAGTACTAATAAAGAAATACAAGTAAAAGTATCAATGAAATGAAATGAGATAAAATAAACGAGAACAGTAACAAATAATGCATGAACCAAATAAAGCGAATTTGTAAACAAAAAGCAAATACAACAGAACTGACTAACATGAAATAAATCAAAAACAAAATGGTAAAATAAGTAAATAACGACAAGGGACGGGTTTGAAATGGACGTTTTGAAAATTGATTTAGCACATTTGTCATAAAATGACGTTTCGTTTTGGTACATAGATGAATAATTTTTGAAAGAAAGGCGACGACCCTCTTATTTTTTTATTTTTTGAATTTTGTTTTTACGGGGTGAGAATTTTTGGTGTCTACACATATGAGCCTTTGTCTTCGGACCGGTGACATGAGAAGTATATTTTAAAAATGTATGTGATTGTTTTGATCTCCCAAAGGAACGGGGACCAGAAGGTGTCCATCGCGACCGGGTTCTACGGGATCACAGTGTATATGTACTCAACATGGGACTCGAGCCCATTAAGAGATGGAAAAGGTATTTCTGTTTGTTATACATGCTAAGACATGTTGTGTGATATGTGTAATAAATATTATCCAAACCTATGAGTCTGAATGTTGTTATGTGACCCAGACCCGAGAGTCTGAGGGTTGTTATGTAAGTACAAATGTTGTTATGTTACCCGGACCGTTGAGTCCGAGGTTATTATGTAAGTATGTCATGTATGGATGTGGATATGTTACCCGGACCGTAAAGTCCGAGGTTGTTATGTAAAAGTGTGTTTAGTATGGAAGTTGTACCTTGCAAGTAAACCGGTATTCTAATTAAAGGATGCATGGGAAGTTGTGAACTTTGAGCACAAAGTTCTTTTAAGGGGGGTAGATTGGAATACCCCAAACCTTTATGTGTTAATTAATTATGTAATTATGAATTTATAAGGCTAATTAAGTCCTTAGGAATATTGGTGAAGAAAGTAAAACCAAAAAGAAAAAGAAAATGTGTAAAAGACACAAAACGTGAAAACGCGTATTTAATTATTTTAGGAGGTATATAACCTTCACCAGGGTTATAAATATATTTTTATACCCTAATTACACAATAAGAACATGTGGGAAAAATTCCGGAAGAAAACGGATCCAAATAATGCGTTAAAACGCTAACGGAGAGTTTAAGCGCGTTTTTCGAGAAAGCACAAAAACGTGACTTTAAACAGTTAAATAAATTCGTAAAAATCATAGTTCATTAAATAAATATAATTAAGCATTAATGGAAGCTTAAGAGCCATTAAAATTAAAGAAACAAGAAAATTCCAGAAAACGGGCCCTGTTAGTGAATAGTGCTAAACCGGGTAAAATAACGAGCATTTTCGGTAAAAGACGAAAAACGCTCCAGTACATAGTATAGTGGGGGCCGGTTTTTATAAGTAATCAGCCCACCTTTACTAGTTAATAACTAGCTAGTACAATAAAGGAGCAAAAAGCATAAAAAGTGAAAAGTAAAAAGGGAACCCCTCTTCTCTCTCCTCCCTCATTTCTCTATTTTCCCTCTATTTCCTCTCTTTCTTCTTCATCAGCCGTCCCCTTTCTCCCCTCTTTCCCAGCCGATTTTGAAGCTCATCCATGGCTTCTCCTCCTTCCCAACGCTTGCCCAAGGTGCTACACCCCACTCCAAATGAGAAAATAATTACATATCTTCATCCTCATCATTCTCTATCATCTATCTTTTCAAAAATTGAAAAGGATGAACTTCATCCACATGGGTTTCCCATTTGAAGAGAAAATGGCCACCATCTTGTAGATTGGAGTCTTCTCTTTCAAACAAGGAAGAATCTCCATGAAAAACCTCATTTTCACCTTGTAGAGATGGCCGATTTTTGCCTCTCTCACACCTGTGTTTTCTTGATTTTGAGCTTCAATTCAACTCTCCAATGGTGGTGGGAGTTTCCCCTTGATTCATAGGTGAAAGCCCCTCCTGAACACTCCAAAGGTAAACCCTTAACTTGAGTGTTTAAGCTCCTTCTTGAATTAGAATTTTCTAAGGGTTAGAGGGTTTTGGACGATATTCATTTGTGCCTCTTGAATGTTGGGAATGGAGTTGGCAACTCCATTGCCCATTTGACCCGAATTGGAGAAGGAGATGAGGAGGAGGAGAATTTGGAAAGAGACTTGGATAATTAAGGTAAGAAGTCTACCTTAAACCTTGTTATATTGTTTAAGATTTGGGATGGGTTAACTGAATAATGAATCCCAAAATATTTTAAAAAAAATTGTGGTGTTTAGTTGATTGAGAGAGTTCGTGAATTAATGGTTGAACTGAGGGCCTTGGAGCCAAGTGTTTGAGTTATGTTTTATATTGTGGTTTATTGAGATTTTGGAGTTATGTTGTTGTGATGGACTTTGAGAATGTGTGCTGTTAGAACCCATAAGGGTTTGGAAGTGAATTGTGAAATAAGGCTTAGGTGATGAAGATTGTGAATTTGGGAAGTGTTAGCATAGTAACAAAGTTATGGCGAATTTTTCGTAGAAACTTAAGGAATTTAGGTGACTTGGTGAGTTGTCATGACCTAGGGTTGACTAGGTGTTGTTAGGAATTGATTTGGCTGGTAAACCACATTGTGGTGTTGGTTGAAGAATGGGATGGAGTTAGGCAAAAATCTGTAGCAAGGATGATATTTGAGAGTTTTGGTGTTGCTAGAAAGAACTAGGGTGTGTAGCTTGGAAACAAGAGTTGAACCTTGGTATGAGAAGTGCAATGGTCTAATAATGATTTGGTGAGGTTGGTGGAAGGTTATGAAGCATCAAAAGAGGTTTTAAGTGCACTGATGTGCATAATGCAACAGAGAGAATGGAAAATTTAGGAATTTGAGTAAGAAATTGAGTAGGGATTAAACCTATGTTTTGAAGAGGTTTAGAGCATGTTTTAAGATGATTAAACATGTGGGAAACATGTGGAATGATTAGGGAATGATTGGAGGTGAATTAGGGGTTGAAAACGGTCAATTTTAACACCTACAAACATGGTCTGGGTTTGTAAACAAGTACACAAACCCGGACCACGTTAAAAACGTCCCAAAAGTCATTTTGGCATGTGGTCCGGGTTTGTAAACCAGTACACATACCCGGAACAATGCAATTTTAAGGCAGAATCATTTTTCTGGGGTCGGTCCGGGTTTGTAACCCCGGACACAAACCCGGACCAGTCTAAAAAGTGTCCAGAATGGGTTTTTAAGGGTTGTCATGGTGGGGAAGTGAATGGTAATGGTTTTAGATGATGATTAGGCCTTGTTTGGTGAGTTTTAAAGGCCATTGGAAGTATAAACAAGTGTGAGAGTGAATGTGTAAGTTGTGGACTTAAGATCACATAAATAAGTTAAGGATAACGGGTCAACGGGGTTAAGTACGAGAGTAATAGAAGTTTACATACCGTAAGATTTGTTGTTAATAAAACATTTGAATAATAATACCAGTTGTTGGGAACTACCCGGAGAGCGTGAGATGACGCGTTGGAGTAAATCCTCGGGAACACGGTAGAGTAACCCATGGTGTAAGGTATGGTTTTCTTGCAACATGTGTCCTACCGGGTTACACCGGCTTGTATGCCAACTTGTTTTTCTGTGTGTTTGCCACCTTGCAAGATAAAGCATGAAATGAGTTTACAGTAATTCATTAATGTGGCGTAAATAATTCCGATACTGTTTAACCCCAATTATGTGCTAAACCGTAGCTAACAGACTCTAGGATCACATAAGAGATTGGTATTCTGATTAAACGTCCCAACCTACGGGAACGTTCGAACTACGGCTATCCGTGCGTTAGTGTATATTGAGGTTGTGTGTTGTGTGTTGCCTTTGTTTAATATATCGTTGCTTAACGAATGTTGTTGTCCATGTTTGTCGAATGGGATGTTACCTCCATTGTGTGTGATTAACCAAGCTTGTAACACCAAATGGTGTATGGATGTGATAAGTTCCATAAAGGAACTTCTAACTAATATGTATATATTATAGGGGTGAGGAATCCGGTCGTTCCGGTCGCGCGTGTTGTTTGGGAGTTGATGTCTATAATTGAATTAACTCCCACTCTGTTATGTTATGGTTGTTTTTCCTTCTTGGATTACAATCTTCCGCAAGCTTAACCAAAGCTTACCTACCTTGATTATGTTCCGGCTAGGGGGAAATATGTACGGTGTGTTCGGTACTATATGGAGGCCGACACATCTCAGTAAAGTTATTGTGTACGGTGCGTTCGGGACTAAGTATTTCTGGCGCACCATAAGTGACACGTCTTCTCTATGTAGAACAACAAGTTATTGTGTAACGAGCTTATCATGGGATAAAAAAAGATTCTCTAGGATCTAATGAGAGTACTAACTCACATTTCAGGGTACGTGTCCTCACGTGACCCTCTCCAAGTTATGTGGTATGTATGTTAAAGTGTGATATGAGTTGTTATGTGAAGTGTGTGGTTCATGGGTATCAATCCCACCTTTTATAAGAGGAATTTAAGTATGACCCGATTAGTGGGTAAGTGTTGTCTATTAAGGAAATAGTTCCATTAGAGGAGAAACCCTCAAGGGTTAAGGAACAAAATGAGTGAGCTAACGAGTTTTGTTGTGTTGATTGATTTGTTGGACCCCTTTGTTGTGGGTATGCAATGTGTTATGTGTTTATAGTTTTCATGCATGATTTAAATAAAATCAACCGCATGCTTAGACGACATTTAGTTGTGCGTGGCCCGGTAGCATGCGGGCTGCACGATTACCATACCAGCAAAGGTGCTGAGCCCCCTGGGGGCCACCCTTTCTTTCCTTTCATTTCAGGTACAAGGAGTTGGAAGCCGTTCGAGAGTAGGACAGGGTGATAGTTGGTACAGGGGTAGTTACTTAATTACTTATGTATTGTAGGTGTAGTAAGACCGAGACTGTTATCGGCATTAATTGTAATTGACTCGGTTTAGTTATGAAGTGGGATTGTAATGTTAATGCTCGGGAGTCCTGTCCATCAGACCGGTACACTATGTATGTATTAGCCTTGTTAGCCACGTGGGTGGCTAACGGCGTGTAACACCCATGGATTAAGTTAAGTGTTGAGTTGTAATTCCGCTGCTAAATGTTGTTAAGTATGGTGTTTGTAGTTGGGGTGTTACATTATCAAAACCAAAAACCTACCAAAAACCAAGACAACCTCGAAGTTCCTTGGTTCAATACCCTTAATCGGAAAAACTTACCTCTCTACACTACAAAGACTAGAATACTTGTCGGAACACTCACCACCTCATTACCTTCACAAAATCAAAAACCTACCAAAAGAAGTTAACCTCGAGTTCCTTGGTTTAATACCCTTAATTGAATAAACTTACCTCTCTACACTACAAAGACTAGTATACTTGCCGGAAAACTCTCTGAACTCCACAAAAAATAACCCAAACACATTCTTACAAGTATATATCCACCTTTTTGTACACCCACTAATCTTCAAGTTTAATAAATAAACCCCTCTTAGCATAGAATGAGCAATTCCTTGTGCTACGTGCCTCTACCAGGTGACCAATCAGGCTAGCTGACGCTCAACTGACATCCATCTTGTCTCGGTTGGATCAAAAGGCTTAATCGATCAGCTATGGAGATCCGTTTGCATGATAGTTAGTTCCATCACTAAAGCACCAAAAACCTACAAAAGTACAAATATACACATCGGAACGAACATCATGGAATGTGAAGCATAATTTTTTAATAAGGTAATATGCATAGTCAATAAATGGGATAAATGGAAGCTTTAAAGTGCAACCTCTAAACCACTTATTAGCAACTAAAAAACAGACATAGTACAAGTAAGAAAAGACTTCAACACACTAGACACCAACATTGACCTAGCATTCCAGGGAGGCTTTGACCAACTATGAACCCTCATCCTAACATCCAACAAGTAATTAAAAAGTTGACATATTTTTCTTCTAGCCTTGACCGGGAGACCGAGATATAATTTGAAAAAGGGAACTTTAGATATCCAAACACAAATTCGTCTCTTAATATTGGGGGGTGCGGGGTGGGGGCAAGTTGTTGCTATAGTAATTAGGGGTGGCAATTTTAGCACGACCTATTTGACCAACACGAACCTGACACGCAATTTGTGGTTTGGCTTTTCAAATTTGACACAATTAAATAAACGAGTCATGTCCGGGTTGACCCGCTTAATAACTATGTCTGGTTGGGTTTAATATAGGTTACTCGTTTAAGTCATTTATATTAAATAAATATATATTATAAATTATAGATTAATTATTTTGATCAAATTTTAATGTTAATAAGATCTACAAATATTAACAAATTTTAAATTTTAATTGAAGTAAAGTTAAAAATATCATAGAATTACAAAAAATAATGTTAATTAGTCAAATAATTTAATATATATTACTAAACGGGTTATGTGGGTTAGGTTTGGGTTTAATATATGCCAATTTGAGTTTCATAATTGGACACAATTAATTAATTGGGTTTAGCTGGATCGGGTCAACCCGTTAATAAATGAGTTAGGTTTGAGTTTCATAACTGGAACAACCGTTTCATCACAGTACTTACTTATGGGCTAACAGGTCACACTATGGCCAAGTATCCTACAAAGAGACTCACGAAAGCCATAAGTATAAAGGAATGGGCGCATCATGACATTGTAAGATGTCTCACCCGAATGAATTAGTTGGTACTAGAAATGTTAGAAAAAGTAAACGAAAAGAGTAATAAGAAGTGAAAAGGACATAGACACTTCCCAACCATAAAGCAAAGTTCCCACTGATGGTATACTTAGTGTAAGCGAGCTCTAAGATCACATCTTTGGAATAAAATCCAGTTAGAAAAGGAAATCCAATTAAAGATAAGCTGCCCATGAGCATCATGGCATAGGTAAAAGGGAATGAAGAGGCAAGCCCCCCCCCCATCTTCCGTATATCTTGCTCATCCGACATGGCATGAATCACCGACGCCTTACTAACTATTACAACATTAACGGCTAAGCGATCTCATAACCGTCACTTTTCTTAACCAGCTGACCAACAAAAGTAAGGTCAGCCTTAGCCTCCTTTTCTTCATAATCTTAATGTACTTTCTTCCTACTGTAGCATTGGCCAACACACTTCAAACGTGCCCGTGAGGACGGGACCCTGACCCGCGTTTTCTTTTTGAATATGAAAGAATGGGGCCTTACTTACTCATGGAAGATGAAAGAAAAAGAAAGAGACTATAAAACTTTATGTTAATAAACGGGTTAGGTTTGGGTATAGCCTAACAAAATCTGTGAACCCTTTTCGCCACCCCCTAAGATTAAAAATGTCAAACTTTGATTGTTGATCATATGCCCAAAAAAGGAAAGGAAATTTTCAATAATCTTTTTAAGAACCATAGAGGTTTAAATGGTCGTAGAACCAGAGAACAAGATAGAATCTGTAAAAGCTAAATGAGATAGAATGCCCTGATTACGATATCTTAATTACCTATATAATCCTATGATTTCACACTTAACAATGACACTTGCAAGAGATTCTTGCACCTTAATAAAAAAGGAAAATAAGGGATCACTGTGTCTAATACCTCTAGAAAATGTGCACTTCACCAATATTCCCCTCTTTCATAAACCATACTAATAGCAAGATGCGATCAAAGGCAACATACTTCAAATTATACTATCCAATACCTTTATACTATCTTGTAGTCAAAATTGCATAATGCAATCGGCCAAAAAATTATCAAAATCCACAACCTCAAAAACTTAGGAATTTAAGTAATGAGATAGTGACAAGCGACCTAGAAGGGGATTACCTTGAAGGATAGAGAGCATTGTCTTAGTCACATGAGGTCTCAAACATGCTAAAACGTTTTGAAGAACTTCCTATTGAAACCTTTCGGGCCAGAAGACTTATCTGATCCAAGTTCGCTTCATAGCCTTGATAACCTCATTACTAGCATAAGAGTGTTGAGATAAGAGAGAAGAAGCTTGACCGATCCTACCATGACCTGGATAAAGAAAGGGTCAATGAGGGGAGAGGAGGGGGGAAGGGCATGAACCCATGAAAAAGCGTGCCATAATGGTCTCTAGAAATGTCCTTCAACAAAGTCAACCATAACACTTCTACCTTTCAAAGTCCAGTAGCCCAAATTTTTTACTTAACTTGCACCTAGTAGAAACTTTTGAGTGAAAATACCCACTATTATTATCTCATTCTTTAAACGGTTTTGCCCTTGACCTATTTTTCCACCATATATCTTCCTTCAGCATAAGTAATTCTCCATAAGAAATTCTCCTTGTGCGCCCCAAAATTAATGGTAGGGATACCTCTAGATAACAAGCTAGGGTTTTTGCATATAACATAGACCTTCAATTGAAGATTCAACCATTTCTTCTCCCATATCAATAAAGGTGACAACATCCAACGGGTACCCGCTCCACCCAGTCATATAAAAGGGTGAAACCTGGAATAAACGGTGATGGGTCAGATCGGATACGAGTGATGATTTTTTCATCCATCACTCGACCCATCACTCGATCCATCATACGATCCATCATATGTTTATAGTTTGACCCAAATATTTTAAAAAGTTATAACATTACCACTTGAATTTTACTAAGAAGTACACTCAATTTTATGAAATTCTCAAACAAATTACACTTAGATTCCAAAATTCACTATAAATTTACAATCAAACCCCAATATTTTTTAAAATTCACTATAAATTTACAATCAAACAAATTACACTTAGATTCCAAAATTCACTATAAATTCTCAAACAATTTTTAACGGGTCAGGTTCTGGTGAAGCGCATGAAACATGTGATGCTCACCGACCCGAACCCAACCTATTGCTATCCGTATACCTTAGTAACAATTTCTGGATGAATTTTTTTATTATAAAGAATCCACATATTAGCAAATCTTAAACCATTGAAGGTGTCCTATGATTTTTAAAAATGTCTGATTAATAATGGGTAAATATAAAGTTTTCTCTTTCTAAAAGATCAAAATAAAGCTACCTCTTCAAGAGAATAAAGGCTCTATTGATTTGTAATTGTAACACCCCTACCGCTAATACCGTCATTATCGTCTAATCACCTCGTACTTACATACCTTCGCAGTGGATACTTACTTACACAACGGTGGGTGATACAATGCCGTTAGTCACCCACGTGACTAACAAGGCCTACTACTACATACAACATCGATCTGATGGACTGGAATATCCTAGTACTACACAATTACAATACATACTTCAATACCTACAAGTACTACAATGCTCCATTTCATACAATGCTCCATAATACAATACAATACAGTACACCGAGTTTACTAAGATCCAAATCCGATACAATAATTCTTTCAAGTTCATACATACTCATCAAGAGTCTAACATCTACCCATTCCTCACAACTACATACTTGCAATTACATAAAGGTGTACCCCTTGGTACACTTCTACATCCAAGGCTACAAGCCTTATACAATTCTCTACTATCTACAATTCTTTTCTAGCTATCTAAGTGTAGCTGCCGGTCTCTTATTGTGACCATAACCGCTTCGGGTACCTATACAATAAAAACATTGCCCCTAGGGGCTCAGCTTACGCTGCATATGCCTTCCGCATACCCCGCGTACTAGCGAGGGTACGCCG
Organism: Limonium bicolor; assembly: GCA_023374045.1. Taxonomy (NCBI): domain Eukaryota; kingdom Viridiplantae; phylum Streptophyta; class Magnoliopsida; order Caryophyllales; family Plumbaginaceae; genus Limonium; species Limonium bicolor. Next base: position 236,631,083 of record CM041780.1, read on the forward strand.
ACTACTTAGGTCGAATACATGCAATTCATTTTACTCATACATACATACATACATACATACATACATACATACATACATACACGCTTTCATACATAATACTACAATACTACACAAGGAATACATACATACACTTCAATACATACAAGAAAGACAATACAAGTCAACCAATACATACTTACCTTTACTGAAATACGCATACACAATACATACACAATACTTGTTAGCTCCTTTTATCCACCCGGGTTAATCGGGTGGAGATTACTCTTTTACTCAGGGTCAATGACTTACACCTGCCAAGACCATTACTCATACATACTTTACTTACTTACTTACTCAAGTCTAGTCGTAGTGACCTCCGGGCAGGGACTACACCGTCCCACCACCGGGCTTTACTGTGGCTCACTAATCCAGGATGCTACCCATTTAAAGGGTTTGGGCCGTGGAAAAGATTAAAAGCTAGGAATCGGATCCAACCTCTTGTGTCTCCTCATCCTCACGTGTGGCTGGAACTATATCGGACTTCTACTCATTCCAATTTACTCAATACTTACGTTAGAAGTTAGGTAGTTAGGAATTAGTAGAAGTCAACACATCCACACAAGGAACAATACACCTCCATACCAAGGTACAATACATTACACAAATACACTACAAGGTACATATACATTTCATTCTCATCCATTCATTTCATGAATTATACAAACTAGATGTTCAAGGCATTATAACAAGAACAAATATAACAAGCACAAGTAAGTGCATTAAAGTCCGATTCATGCATTTATCTTATTTAGGTGATCAAATAAGCACACAAATCGGGGTAACCAGGTTAGGATACAGAGCATGAAGAAATCATACCTTTCACCGTTGACTTTGGACTCACTGACTCCCTTCGGTGTCCAACTATTTGAATCCTATGACATACATACAGTTGGGTGGTTAATTATCCATAATTAACCTTACTTATTATTTTTCTAAAGTTTCCCAATTTATACTTACTAACTCTTTGTTACCCAAATACCTTTACTTATGTCACTTACTTAAAATTACTTCCTAGGCTTGTTCATGGCCTTAATGACCTTTAAACATCATTAATTAAGTCTTAATTACCTTATACTATCATTACCCTTCATTACCCTACCTTAGATTAGCTTTAAAATACTTTCTGTGAAGATTTTGATGTGGTCCGGGTTACTGTCCGGGTTTACAAACCCGGACCACATGGTCTTAGTACTCTCGGCTGTGATTTTCAACTGGTCCAGGTTTGTGTACTACTTTGCAAACTCGGACCACAAGTCTGGAGAAGTTACGGGAGTGAAAATGGGGTGGTCCGGGTTAGTGTCCTGGTTTGTAAACCCGGACCACTCCTTACGCATTACATTCTGTACTGATTTTAGCTTGGTCCGGGTTTCTGTACTGGTTTACAAACCCGGACCAGTTGTAGTTTTTACATATATGCTAGTTTTTTATTATGTTTCAACTCCAAACTTCTACCAATCTCTTCCCCAATATTCCTACATATAATCTAGGGTGTTTTGACCCTAATTAGGCAATCAAAACTAACATAATCCAACTCTATACAAATCTGTTACAGAATACATTCCACTATCAAATTTTCCTCCACTGTTACAATTTTTCTTCTTCAACAATTGCTACAGATTTTTCCTTTCTTCTTCTCACTAATCCTATGGCTCTTTCATTGCCTCATTTTCATTATACTCAACCCAAGTCTTACTCAGTACAATACTCATTTTACTAAGTCCTACACACTAATTCTTCCTAGTTTCTCTAATACATTTCAATACCTCTTGCTACAGATTTTACCCCTTTTTCATTCTCATACCACACTACCATTCCATGGTTACTAAACATCCTTACTCAATCCAATACACACCTTGGTTTTCCCATTCACCAAGTCATCCCTAAATACACATTTCCTACTAAAATTTTGCCATAGTTCACCTACATTTCTAACTTATCCACACACACATACTTTCTCACCAAATTCATTCCTAATCTAGCCACACCCATACAAGGGTCCTACCGGTAATCAAAGCAATACTCAATTCATCAATACCTCCTCAATCCACAATACCAATACACATACATAATTTACTTGGCTCTAAGGCCCACAATTCAAATACTTAGCTCACAAATACTCAAACTTCCATAACTACAACACTAGTACAATATTTGGGTTCTTTAAATTAGTTTACCCATTCGCATTACTCTAATGCATTAAAATTTAGCATTAAGAAGGAGCTCTTACCTTAAGCTCTTGATTTCTCCTTTTCTTTCCCAATTCTCCTCTTTCTCTCTTTCTTGCACAAAATCGGTCAAGTGGGCAATGGAGTTTCCAAACTCCATTCCCATCACCCAATGAACACAAAAATAGGTGTAATTAAAATACAAACCCTTAGATTAATACTAATTCATTGAAGTGCTTAAAATACAAATTCTAGGGTTTACCTTTGGAATGTTTTAGGAGGGGTTTTAGCCCTTGGTTCAAGAAGGTGATTCCACCACCATTGCAAGGTTGGAATTATGCTCAAAAGAGAGAGAGAGAGAGAGAGAGAGAGAGAGAGAGAGAAATAGAGCATTACAAAGGGGGTAAAATCGGCTACAAAGAATGGTAAAGGAAACTTGAGCTTTTCATGGAGATTTTTACCTTAATGGAGAGAGGAGACTCCAAGCTTTAATTTGGTACCATTTTCTATTCAAATGGGGAAAACCCATGGAGATGAACTTCCTCATTTTGAAATTCTAAAAAGAGGGAATGGTAGAGAATGATGAGAGGAGTAAGAATATGCAATTATTTTTACATTTGGAGTTCGAATGAAGATGGAGCATGGAGAAGAAGAGGGGCTGCCATTTTTGTTGTTGGGAGCTTCAAAATCGCCAGCCTTGGGAGGAGGAAGAGAGAGAAATTGGTTGGGGAGAAGGAAGGAAGGAGAGAGATGAGGGAAATGAGAGGTGAGAGAATCCCCCTTCACTTTTGTACTTTTTTTTTGCTTTTTGCTTTTTGATTTATTTATTAGTTAGTTGTGTGAGTGTGTGAGAAAGGGGTTAATTAATTCCTAAAAACCGGCCCTCACATTATACTAGTTGGAGCGTTTTTTGTCTTTTACAGAAACACTCGTTAATTTACCCGGTTTTGGTACTATTCACTAACCGGGCCCGTTTTCCGGAATTTCCTCGTTTCTTTAATTTTATTGGTTATTAAGCTTCCATTAATGCTTATTTATAGTTATTTAATGAACTATAATTTTTACGGGTTCGTTTGACCACTCAAAGTCACTTTTTGGGTTTTCTCGAAAAACGTGCGCTAAAGCTCTATTAGTGTTTTAATACATTATTTGGATCCTTTTTCTTCGGGAATCATTCCCGTACACTAATTAGGCATGAATAAGCCTTTAGAATCCATATAGTACTCTAACCTAGGTCTCATACCTCCTATGGTTATTTAACGCTTAATTAGCGTTTTTCGCTTTTTAGGTGTTTCTTCATTTCTTTTGGATTTACTTTTCCTTACCAATATTACTTAGGCATTTTTAGGCCCTTAAATACGTATTTAAAATAATCTTAATCACTATATTTAAGTTCGGGGTATTTCAGTGATGGAGTACTTATCCCCTAGCTGACCATTAGACCTGGCAAAAGTAAACTAACCTGTATCGAATCAATCCGCACCCGAATCTCAATCGAAATCTATAACTTGAAAATGACCCGAAACCCAAAACAAACCTACCCACAGCGAACCGAGCTGCATTTTGTATAACAAAAAAAAACCACAATCCACAACCATCTGAACCAAAGTCCAAAATCAACTGAACCGAAGTCACCCATAACCCGACGATGACCTGAAATTCAAAGTGACCCAATATGAAAATCAACTGACACTAGTAGAAAAAATATCAAAAATGACGGCTTATAAGAGACGGTTCTACACAAAACCGTCTTAAATAATAAATTTCTGTCCGCGCGGTTAAGTTTTAAAGACGGCTATTAACAACCGTTGTTTAAAGTGTAAAGTTTTCGGCGGTAATAGATCTTAAATGACAGTTTTTTATAAACCGTCTTTTTAAACGCTTAATAAAAGACGGTTTGGCGTCAACCGTCGTTTTAAAGTGTGAAGTTTTCGGCGGTAACAGATCTTAAATGACGGTTGTTTAAAAACCGTCTTTTAAAACGCTTAATAAAAGACGATTTTTAAGGAACCGTCTCTTAAAACCCCTTTTATTTCGCCCGCCCTTATTAATTTCCTCGGCCAATTTCCCCCGCACCGTAGCTCTCTCTCTCTCTCAGTCGAACATTCACCTCCCTCTCTGTGCTCGTCTTCCGCCATTGTTGCTGGTGCCCATCAACTTCAACTCCACCACTGTCGCTGCCTACTCCTCATCCAGTTGCTGCCCATCCGTTGCATGCACAACCCCAGTCGCGCTGCCCCTTCGTCGCCACTCTAGCCGCTGCCCAACACCATCGCGTGTCGCCCCCTCTCTTTCTCTGCTCGCCATGTCCTCCACCGTACCCTAACAGTTTCTCACTGAACCGGTAATATACTCTACGCTACTCTGTTAATTTTGCCTTGTTGCTGCGCCCTCTCTTCATCAATCGATCAGGGCTAAAATTGCCCCTTGTTGATGCGCCTGTCTTCATAAAACTTCTGTATAATTGCAGTGTTAATTAACTGGCAAACCACAATTGTTTACGCTAGCTAGTTTTGTAATCAATACTGGTGCATACATATACACTGACATTAATTTAATTTCCAGAATGAAGGCTTGTGTTCGGGTCTATGTTGTAACCCCCTTAAAGATCTTGATAGGCTGAGTATGAAAAAAGCCAATATGTTGTTGTTCAATATGGTTGATGAATTATTTTTCTTGATGTGCTGGGTGTGGATTGTTATATTGGTTTCAATTCGACAGTATTAAACTTACATGCTCCCTGCAATTATGTGTGTTGTCTAAATATGGTGTGGTTTTTTGAACCCTATATACATATATAGAAAGAAACGGCGGGATATTAAACTATACATATAAGATAAGAACATACTGCTCTGCGATTTTCTCCATTCTCTTTTCATGTCTACATTCTCTTCTTGTCTTGTTAGTGCGAGATTACAAATCGCGATCGATCACTGGAACTGCTGCTTTGCTCACGTACGTCTGCGCCTCCGTACTAATCGATCACTGGAACTGCAAATAGCCCACACTCCTCTCTTTTGGTATTTTTCTCTAACCATAGATTCTAACTTCAATTTTAATTAGATAATTTCAATAGGTTTACAACTGGTTGATTAATACAAATCAAGGTTAGTGGTTTTACCTGAAATATGCACTATTCTTTACACTGTTGCACTGCTCATTACATAAGTTGTTTCTGGATGTTTGTTTCTATTTTTGCAACATCTAAAACCCTAACTAGAACCATGGCATAGTTGTTGTTTGCCTCTATAATATACTGCTACTATGAGCAGCGTTGATTTTAGTTTTGTCTGACTTTCTGACCATGACTACCTACTGTTTGTGACCTGGGAAAAAACCTTTACAACTGAATAAGTTAAGAAGTACTACATGGATATTGCAACAGATCACGATGAATAGCGAAGGAACGAGAAAGTAGAATACTCCAAAAATTTACTGCGAGAAAAAAGTAAATCAGCAAGATACTCTACCAATCTAGCAAGTAGTAAACTATGATCCTAGTTCTTAAGCACTGAATTCCTACTGATTAAGTCATAGAGACAATATGGGCAAGGTTAGGACTATCAATAGTTGTGTTGCGGTAACTATTTTTAGCGATGGAAATGATTATCCAGCAATAACAGTTTTGCTTGTGTTTATGAATATGGAATGGAATAATCATTTAACATGATTTTGTTATGTCGCTTAAGGTAATTCCCAACAGTTCATGGCATTGATTAATGTTCTATTCCACATCTGTTTATGTTGCTACCTCATGCTTCATTGTAGTTGCTGTTTGTGATAAGTCTATTGTTAATGTGTATGATAAGTCCAGTTTCTAATTATACAATTAATTAATGATTGGTGCTTATTAATCTACAAGTTGATGATACATGATGGACTAAATAGTAATAGGGCTTATGACTTGTTTTGTATACGGTAATGCAGCATTCAGGTACGATTAACCAGTCAAGTATGTGAGCGATCAAATATGTGTTCATAGCAACCAGTGGTAATTTTTTCTGTCCTTTTCAGCTTTAGTTAAGAATACACACAAGCTCTGCAATCTCATTCTCTTATTTTGACCGCTCCTCTACAGTGATAATAATCACCGGGTTGCTGCATCTTCTCTCTAGCATATATTCTCACCGGGCTGCTGAATAAGGTACATTTAATGTTCCATTATGGATGATACCGGAAGCTCGTGTGCCCAATTTTGATCCTTAATTGCCTAAGCTACTAGATTATTTGGTTACATTTTGTGGTGGCATTAAGTGTGAAAACTTGATGAATTGTTAGTGTGCTTGGTGGGCTAGTCATCATTGTGGTTGCAATTGCTAGTGATGCGCTTGGTGAGTTGAATGGTATCCTTTTGAGAGAAGTTGTGGAGGTTCTTAGAACCGGGAAAACAAAGAAAAACAGGGGAGACCATGCCGAAATTTTCTTGTGAAATTTTCTATCTTTTGATTTTTACCTGCACTTGATGATTTGTTAATGCTATTCTTATTTGTTGCTGATTTGCTCCTAATTTACTGTTGATGAAGAACTGCTGCTGGAAAACTGCTGCTCTTTTTCACTTCTGAAAATTTGACCATTGTACTTCTGCATTTTTAAGGTATGCTACAATAATTTTTACCTTGTTAAAACGCACTACTTCGCCTCTATTTTTGCTGCTTTCATTATTATGTTTTGACTATCACATTTGCACTACAATTGTAGTTACGATTTTTTGTACTGTTACTTTCTATTTTCTTAAACAGAGTTAATCTGATTGGATTTCTCACGTTTGTTCATCACCAAAGTATTACGCTTATCATCTGCATCGAATAAGGTACATTTAAAATGTTTTCCTTAAGTAATATATGCTTATGCAACATATATAGTTAATTACCTGTCCAGGATATACCCAATAGGGTAAAATCTTCGACAGTTCCAATAAGGGCTGAAAACTGTTCATTCTATACTTGAATACACTCGAAATATATATCTTTTTACTATTTAGTATTAATAGGGCATAGCTTGCAAATATAACATTTTATCTTCTCTCCTTTAGTTTCTAGCATTCAAAGAATAGCTTGCAAATATAACATTTTATCTTCCCACCTTCCATTGAACGCCTTATTCCCCTCCACAATGAAGTAGACTTCCTTTTGTTCATCCTCGTCGTGACTGACAAAGATGCAAAGTCAACAAACTTAACAGTCCATATCCTACTCTTCATCACAACAATTATTCTGCCGTGATTATTGCTTTATTAATTCTTCAATTTGCCCTTGGTTTTTCACATGTGGCACTAAACAATATTTTAAAGGATATCAGATGGCAAACTCATGGATGTACAGCGGAAAATTGGATAACAAGTTTCTTGAGGCAGTTGACAAATTTTGCAATGTTCTGGTCGATAATCTGACTCCTGCTAATAAGGGATACATATTTTGTCCTTGCGTGGACTGCAGAAACTATTTGAAGTATCAAGGGATAGAAAAAATAAAGGAACATTTGATTCGTCGTGGTTTTACAAAACACTATGAAGATATAGTCCGGTGGCATGGTCAGAGGGCGGTAGATGTCATGTGTAATGAACAAGAGGAAGTTGAAGATAATCAAACAATTGTGGTCGATGACAATGACATAGTAGACAATGAACCAGATTACGATGACATTGCTGCAATGCTGGAAGATGTTGAACAAGAGTTTTACAATAGGCCAGACACCTATGAGACTTTGCTGGATTCATCCAAAACACCGCTGTATTCGGGGTGTGATTCTACAAAATTGAGTAAATTGAGCACAGTCTTGAAACTCTTTAATCTAAAATTGAAATTTGGTTGGAGTGATGTGAGTTTCACTGCTCTCTTACAGATGATGAAGAGCATACTACCTAAGGATAATGTTTTACCAACATCGACTTATGAAGCAAAAAAGTTGATGTGTCCAATGGGTATGGGGTACAAAAAGATCCACGCTTGTCCATCTGATTGTATTTTGTACTGGAAGGGTAATGAATTTGCTGATAAATGTCCAGAATGTGGGGAATCACGTTATGCGAGGAAAAACCAAAATGAATGCACTGGTCGTCGTAAGGTGGCATCCCCTGCTAAAGTGTTGTGGTATTTGCCCATAATACCACGATTGAAGCGTCTATTTGCAGTTGAAAAAGATGCGGAGAATCTAAGGTGGCATTCGACTCACAGAAAAAATGATGGTAAATTGAGACATCCGGCAGATGAGTCCCAGTGGAAAAACATTGACATGAAATTTCCTCAGTTTGCTAGCGAGCCAAGAAACTTGAGACTCGGTTTGTGTACTGATGGGATGAACCCTTACGGTACATTGAGTAGCATACACAGCACGTGGCCGGTATTATTGATGATCTACAATCTTCCCCCGTGGTTGTGTATGAAACCTAGACACATTTTGTTGTCACTTTTGATATCTGGTCCAAAACAACCGGGCAACAAAATAGATGTTTTTCTACAACCATTGATAGATGACCTACAACTCTTGTGGAATGAAGGGGTCATGGTGTATGACTCATTTGGAAAAGAGAATTTTAACTTGCGTGCTATGTTATATTGCACAATCAATGACTTTCCTGCATATGGTAATATTTCTGGTTACACAGTCAAAGGTGCATGTGCATGTCCTATTTGTGGTGAGCATACATCAAATATCCGCTTGAAACATAGTGGTAAGAATGTTTACATGGGTCATCGAAAAATGCTTCCAAAGAGCCACAGATATCGCAAGATGTCGATTGAGTTTGATGGAAAGACTGATCACAGTGTGTCTCGTCCTCCTTTACCAGGTTCAGAGGTGTATAAAAAGGTGCATAATATTGTCAACAACTTTGGTCCTTTGACAAGAAACACAGAGAAAAGTGTATGGAAAAAAAGTCAATCTTTTGGGAACTTGAGTATTGGCAACATTTAGATGTCAGACATTGTATTGATGCAATGCATATCGAAAAAAATGTCGGAGAGAGTGTTACCGTAACCCTCTTGAACATACCAGGCAAGACCAAAGATCACATAAAGGGGAGAAGAGATTTGATTTATTTGAACATTAGGGAAGATCTTTGGCCACAAGAACGTGGAAAACGCATGTTCTTACCTCCTGCATGTCACACATTGTCAAAACAAGAGAAACATAGTTTGTGCAATATCCTCCACAATATCAAGGTGCCATCAGGGTATTCGTCTAACATAAGAAAACTTGTTTCAATGTCTGATCTGAAATTAGTTGGAATGAAATCCCATGATTATCATGTATTAATGCAAGATTTTTTACCCGTCGCAATTCGTGGGATCCTACCTGATGTGGTGAGAAACACAATCACCAACCTTTGCGTGTTTCTCAAAGCAGTATCTGCTAAAGTTCACGATGTGGATAATCTAGACAAATTACAAGCTGATCTTGTTGTCACGATGTGTCAGTTGGAGATGTATTTTCCTCCTTCATTCTTCGACATCATGGTTCATTTATTGGTTCATTTGGTCAGAGAGATTAAAGAGTGTGGCCCTGTATATCTTCGTTATATGTATCCTTTTGAAAGATACATGGGTATACTGAAGAGAAAAATGAAGAATCGTCGTCGTCCGGAAGGAAGTATTATAGAGGGATATATAACCGAGGAAGTTGTTGATTTTTGTACTCACTATCTGGAAGATGTTGAATCCATTGGTCTTCCTAGATCTAGACATGAAGGAAGACTCCAGGGACACGGTACCGTTGGGAGAAAAATGAAGAGAATTGATATTGAAACCCTTAACAAAGCTCACTTAGTTGTGCCGAGTCACCTTGAAATAGTAGAACCGTATTTTGAAATGCACTTGTCCCTGCTTGCAGCACAAAATCCAACAATGAGTGACATCAGGCTAAAAAAGGAGCAGTCAACTACAGTGCCAGCATTAGTGAAGACGTTGGCACTTGGTCCTAATCTTGACGTTGTTTCATACGAAGGGTATGATGTAAATGGCTACAATTTTTATACGGAACGACAAGATCAAAAATCAATGAATCAAAACAGTGGCATCAATGTGGTTGCTTACCAGAGTATGTACAATGTCAGAGGTATGGGTCAAAATCCAGTGGAGTTGAAACAATCATACTACGGTGTTGTACAAGATATTTGGTATCTAGATTACACCGCATATGAGACTTGTGTGTTTCGGTGCAAGTGGATTGACAACAGACATGGTTACCGTGAGGAGAAACATGGTATGAAACTAGTTCATCTTGGTGGTGCAACACCCACAGTTGAGTCGTTTGTTGTTGCAACTAAGGCGAAACAGGTATATTACATTTCTGACCAATCTAATCCTAGATGGTCCTTTGTACTTCAAGGAAAAAGAGGAATAGTTGGTGTGGATGGTGTGGTCGATGAGGATGAATATGACATGCAAGATGAAATACCAAGCCTTTCGATTCAATTACCAGAGTTGGACCATATTACAAATTTTGTGCGGTCAGACCATGACGAAGGAATGTGGTTTGATTAATGTGAGCTTATTTATTATTTCTTTCGTCCATCAATGACATTAAATAGTTTATTTATGGCTTTTCCATTATTGATAGTTTTGTTTCCGTATTTATAATTTCTTAGTTTCATTTACTTTTTAATTATCTAAATCTTCTATTTATATTGCATGCAGGAATCAAAATGGACATCGATATGGATGATCTAGACTTATATTGTGATGAGGGTGTGGGTTTGATGGACTATGAACCATCATAGCTGCCACAACAGCAGCCACAGTAGCAGCCACAACAGCAAAAATCGTCAAACAAACGAAAGGGTAGGGGGCCGAGCAGAGGGGTGAGGTTGAAGAAAGATGCAGATATTGATCTAATATGGGATAAATACTTCAGAAGCTGGGGAGACTGTAAAGCTGAGTTCGCAAGCATGTTAGGTAATCTTGCGAAGTCCCGTTGCTCAATTAATAAATATTGGAGGCACGAGGAGGAAGAAGTGAAAGAATCAATGTGGCAGCAAGTACAATAACGGTACAAAATACCAGATGAAGCGCGGACGACGGTTCTTTCACTTATAGGTGCACGGGTGAGGCAGTTCAGATCTTTCTTGGTGGCGAACTGGATCAGGAAATCGCGCGACGTGCCACCATGGATATTTTATGATGGCATGATCACAAAGGAAGAATGGGAAGAGTTCGAGAAGTTTCACACGTCGGAGCAATTCATGGTATACATTTTTTAATGAATCTATATTTAAGTTTGAATCTAAATTTGTATAACACAAATTTTATATGTGTATATATTGTTTTAATGAATAGCTTAATGATTTGTATTGATAGGAGGTTCAAGAAAAAGCAAGGGCAAACCGAGCAAAAAATAGATTTCAACAGTATATGGGCCGGAAGGGATACACTGGTAGCATTCCCAAGTGGAAAGATGCCGGTTTTCTCACAAAAAAGAATGACGATGGCATTGAAGTTCCCATCGACACTGTGTATGAAGCCAACCGAGTTCAGATCTACGTTTTGGGTCACTCAAAAGTAGATAAGGATGGGAAGATAGTACACCCGCGACCAGAGACAGCAGAGTTGGCTGCTCAGATTGTAAGTGTTTAACTTGTTCAATAATAACAGTTTTGTTTAAAAGTTTATTTTATACAATTTATAACTTATTGCTTATTTTTTGGATCATCTTACTAGGCTGAAGCCTCCCAGCAAGGGGAGATAGATATATTTGCTCCACCGAGTCAAAATGATCCGCTGAATCAACTTCTTGGATTAAAGGATCATCCTGGAAGGGTTAGAGGTTTCGGGGGACAAGTGCGTCAGAAATTTGTATTTGAAAAGTCCACCTCAAAAAGTCTGACGGAGCAGGAGGTGTCTGCACTTGTAGATCGGAGAGTGAATGAGGTTGTTTCTAAGGCTTTGGGAGGACGAAACCAACAAACTGATCTAACCCGACCGACTTCTTCATCTAGTTGTATCGCCCCTTCTGATCCGTATCCGTTTGCTAATCTGAAGGTTAGTATGTCTCTATTAATCTTGTTCGTCATGGTAAATGTATGACTGTAAAAAATACTAGCCTTATTCACATTTAAATTGTAATTTTACTTATTTTAGGAAAAAAAACATGTCGTCTACAAATCACGCTTGATGGTTATCCTGTGGATGCTGCATACGGTACTGTGCTACAATCAGCATCAACTACATTGATTAATCTCAAGCGTCTTCCCCCATTCTATGCTAGAGTAATCCTGCAGACCATCATTGATGGATTTGAGAATGCTTTTCTTCCCATGGATATTGATGGCAAAGTCACACTATTTGATGGGAAGGGTGCTATTGTACCATTGCCAGTCGGTTTTATTGTCATCACTGATGAGGTATGTCTAAATCTTTTATGAATTGTTTTCCCTTTAATGTATACATTGTTTTAACTTTTTGTTCTTTGTATTATATATGATTGGGTAGATCCCTGATCAAACGAGAAGATTGGGAAACCGTGATGAAGAGATCAACCAATCAATGGATGTTGATCAAGAGAACACACAGTTGGCTGAGGGCAACCAGACATCCAAGGGGAAAGAACCTATGCAGACAGAGGTAACTACTGAAGCTCAGCGAAAGAAGTTTGTGTGTCCCCCCTTTGTGATCAGTCATTTCGTGAAGTATGAGAAGATACTGTATGAACTGATATTGCAAAAGAGTCTGCATATGAGTGGCTTTTCCATTACGAAGCGGATCAAAGAACAATAATAAATTTTGAGGACATCAAAGAGATGTTGTGCAGAGATATATTGAATATATCTATCATCCAAGCATATTCCATGTAAGTGTTACTTTTTGTTTCTTACATTCGAAAATAAATTTAAATAAAATAACTTGTAATTTAAGGACTACCTTGTTATGTATTGGTTTTGCTATTCCACCTTTAATTATTATTATTTTTTGTTGAAGGTATATGAAAGCTAGATTGCGTCATAAAAAAATTGGAGATGTGCTGACATTCTTATGTCCTGAAACAACATCGCTAGATTCTGCAAACAGAGACGCGGCCGGATACAAGAACTATGTGTCGTATGGTATAACGAAGGCTGTTCAAAACAGTAGTATATACGTGATGATCCCTTTCCATCAGACGTGCGTAATACTCCCCCTCTTGCATTTAATTCGTTTTGTTAAGTTTGTGACTTATTGTATTATTATATGATAACTATTTTCAAAATTACAATTGTAGCAACCATTGGGTACTCCTTGTGTTCTCCATGGCAACATCACAATTACTTGTGCTTGACCCATTACGAATGTATCGTGACTTGCAAATCGACGACTTGTTCAAAGCGTAAGTGTTAGTTAATGAATGCAACTTATTGTTTGTCTATATAATATGATGAACCGGAATTAATGAATGAATTTTTGAACTTAACAGTGCTTATATGAAGACGGTTCTTCAACAGTTTGACAACCTTTCAATTGTTCATCTTGAGGTACAGTTATTTATCATTATTGTGTTAGTCGTAATTTACTATTTTTGACTGTTTGTTTTTGTTTTCTACATACTTGTCAGTGTCCAAGGCAAATGGACTCTAAGAGTTATGGTTACTATGTAATGCGATACATGTTAGAAATTGTCTTAAACATAGAGAAGCTCACAAAAGATGATGAGGTATATTATACTTTCCATTACATATACATTTTATAAATCTGTCTATCATTTTTGTTTAAAACAAATAAATATGTGTCTTTACATACATATTTGTTTATCTTGTTCTCTACAGGTTCGAGAACATTTCAAGAACTCGGGCAAAACTTACTCGGTCAAAGATCTGCAATTAGTAAGAGAGCAGATGTGTTTGTTCATCATCAAGTGTTTCAAGAAATAGAGTACGTATCTATGAATTCTTATAATTTTGTGTAAGTATTTGATGTTGATGAAACAGTTGGGATCATGAGATAATTGACTCTCTAAGTCTTCATGTATTTTCTTCTGCATCTTTGTAGATCCACGTCAACGGTGGCAGCAATGATAGAGGAAGCTCAAAGGAGGAAAATGATTTCATGGATAAGACTGGGAGGTCAAAAAAGAGGGTGACTACAAGACTGTCTAGCTGTTGTCATTGTGTGTTTTACTTCACACTTTTTTGTTTAATTTGTGTAAAAAGTATCGATTACACTGTTGGAGTAGCTGTTGTCATGATTGTGTTGTAGCTTTTTAAATTGCAATGGCAATCTGTGTGTGAAGCATGCCACACATTACATATTTTGGTGAAATATGATTGTTGTACAGTGCTGCTATTATGCAGGTTTGGTGGATGTAATCATTTGTGATTACAGAGGGAATGAATGCCACATTACATATTTGGGTGAAATATGATTGTTGTACAATGCTGCTATTATGCAGGTTTTGTGGATGTAATCATTTGTGATTACAGAGGGAATGAAAAAACAGTAAAACAAATTAAAAAAAAATATATACTATAAAAGACGGTTCAACAGAAACTGTCTCTTAAAGTGAAAATGGCGTGACCGGTTTACGTCTATAAAAGACGGTTTCGCGATAGAACCGTCTTTCATACTGATACTATAAAAGACGGTTGTCAGTAAACCGTCTCTTATAATCAATATCGCGCGTCTGGTAATGCGCGCGGGAAGGTGACTATAAACGACGGTTTAATGAGAACCGTCGTTTAAGGTCCCCAATTCGCGCGTCTGTTAACGTTCTTAAACGACGGTTTTGAACCGTCGTTTAAGATAATATTGAATAAACTACGCCAGTATAAGAGACGGTTCGAAACCATCGTTTTTAGACAGTTTGAACCGTCTCTTTTGGAGCGCGCCGCACCAGTGTGAACCGATCCCAAACCAAATCCAATGTGACCCGAGCCTATGTGAATGGTGAAATAGAACACGCCCAATAATAATAATTATAAGATTGATATGTTCACATGTTTTTCTTGATTTGTATAATCAAGGCTATACATTACAAACATAAGCTACTTCTAGTTGTAGTTACATAAGCCAAAAGAGAGGTAAAAATATTACTCAAACAAAAGTAAACGATAAAACCTAATGATTATACCAGTATATTAGATACACACAATTTTGCAAGGCCTGGAGAATAAAAAGGAAAATAAGAAGACATAAGAAAAGTAACCAGCCTAAACAAAAATGACTAAGGTGCAAGCATAAGTCCGACTGTATGACTTCAACCCATTTTGATGAGTCTCTTCATCCAAGAAAATGCAAGATTAACTAAAACTTCATCAATAATTAGAAGCCATGGAAATAGATGAAAACTAACCAAACAAAAACGTGACATAAAAATTAGATAGGAAATAACATCATAACTAATTCGGAGGTGAACTAACATCACAACTTACAAACTCAGTATCGTCGGCATCACCATGCTACACCAAGAGTGTGAACATATACACCCCTCGCTTTGTTTGTTTTTTTCACAACTCACCTTTTTTTTTTCTTTCAAAGTTTAAGAGTTGGTTACTAATGTATAACATGATGTAAATTATAATCATATGTTTGAATTAATCTTTATATGCATTCATACTTATAATACTGAAAGTCTCATGCACTATTTCTAGTCTTATTATATTACAACTGATTGTAAGCATTACATGAGGTACAATAAATACTTAATTTCTGCAGCATGTCCCACGCACACCTTGTCCTCACCCAGTAGCACAACGTCGGTGTCGCAATGTAATCTCGTGTGCATGCCTGTCCACGTGTACACGAGGCCCAGCCCACGCACATTCCCGGGGTGTCATTGCACGCCCCACACACCCTATGGCTAGGTTATCACCACGCCCCACGCCAGGTCGTCACCATGCACCCGAGTTGACACCGCGTGGGGCACGTCCGGGTCGTTGCCGCGTTGCAAGGCCCCCTACGCCTACTTCTTGTTGCTCGCACCCTTCACTGGAATATGTTGGAAAGGATTTCATGAGTTCAATGAACAAATTACAAGTAAACTCATTTATAGGCCTGGATGCAATTAATAGAACAAACATGTTTTAACAAAGAAACACAACAAAATACGGAATATGGTAAACATGCATGTTATTCATTGGATGTTTAGATGTTGTAAAATCAACACTTAACTTTGTTTTAGTGTTGACCTAACCAAATACAAATTGTTGAGATTAATTGAAGTTAAATTTACAAATCATGATTATGAAGTTGTTTGATTCTGTAATGTCAACCAAATTTAACCGAATAATTAACCTGAACTAGACCCATGACCCGAAATAACTGAGTAACTCAGAGGCAAACCGGAGTCGAAAGCGACCCAAACTGAAGTCATCCAGCAAAAGTTAACCAAACCAAAAGTCACCGATGCCGATCGAAACCAACCCGAAATTTCAATAAATCTAACTCAATTCGTACAAACCGAATTCACCCAATTCGAGCTAACTCAAACCGAATACTAGATAATTCAAAATCAACCCAAACCAAACCAAACTAAACTGAACCTACACCGAACCTAAACCCTGACGGGAACTATCAGGTCTAGTGAAGAACCTCTTTCTCCTTTCTTATTTATTTTGGCCCAGGAAGCTCTCTCCAGTTACTCGAACAAAGCTGACCTATGTGGTGATTTCAAAGGTATTAAACTCACCTCTTAGTGCCCTTCTATCTCTCATCTAGCTTTTGCTGATGATATCCTTTTATTTGAAATGGCCACTCCCATAAATATGTCTTTTCTAAACCAGACCCTAACCAAATTTCTTCATGGCTCTGGTCACAAAATCAACCTTGCCAAATCCGAGCTTGTTTTTAGCAAAAAACTATCCCCCATAATAAAAAACAATCTAGCCAACATGATTAATGTACAAGAGGTTCCTTTCTTTTCCAAGTATCTTGGCCTTCCCCTCAAAATTGGTAGGAAGAAATATGACCTCTTTACTTATCTCCTGGATTGAGTTCATAAAAAAGTTTCCAATCGGTCGAAACCTATGGCCCAAGCAGCTAGATCCATCTTGGTGTCTAGTGTTCTTCAATCTATCCCTAACTATACCATGTCCCTCTTTTCTCTCCCAAAGATCATCATATTGAAGCTAAATTCAGCCTTCTCATCTTTTTGGTGGAGTGGTAGAGTGGAAACAAAGTCCCTTCATTGGATAAATGGGCCAAAGTTTGTAACAAAGTGCAAAAGGGTGGTTTAGGGTTCAGAGAAGTGGAAGAATTCAACAAAGCTCTCTTAGCCAAGCAGCTATGGGATTTGTTAATCTTCCCTGATTCCTAGGTGGCTCAAGTCATAAAAAAGATCTATTATCCTAATACCAACATTAAAGATTCTCAACCAAGTAATAAAGGGAGTGCCATTTGGAAATCTATCTCATCTGTTTTGGACTTATTCAGGAATGGTACCAAATTTCAACATGAAGCTGGATCTAGCTCGTCCTCGGCTGATGGAAATGTTGGGGGTGACAAGTGGATATGGATTCATTCAAAAGATAGTAATTTCTCGGTCAAATCGGCTTACAATAGCCTTTTGAATGATTTGGTTACCAAGAGCACTTCGAATCCATCTCACTTTGCTAGCAGAGTGTGTAATA
This sequence comes from Limonium bicolor, assembly GCA_023374045.1. Lineage (NCBI taxonomy): Eukaryota > Viridiplantae > Streptophyta > Magnoliopsida > Caryophyllales > Plumbaginaceae > Limonium > Limonium bicolor. The sequence goes on from CM041780.1 coordinate 236,648,816, forward strand.
AAATCATCTCCACCATTTGTTATCCTAGGGTGAAGCTCATCCTCTAGAAGTTCATGATTAATATCATTCCATGCCAGGATAACCTTGCTAGGCGTATTGGGGGATTGACTAACTGCTTATTCTGTGGGGCAAAGGACAATCTTGCTCACTGTTTCTTCCATTGTTGTGCGGTGTATGATACGTGGAAGGACCTGGTTAATGTCAATAGTGTCCCATGTAATGCAGATGGGCTTATTGATTGGTTCTACCGCATGGCCAAGGTTTGGAGTGCTAAGAAACTCTCCTATATTGCTAATAACCTTTGGGTTATTTATACTTCTAGGAATAAAGTCAAACATAATAGGGAGCTCTCTTGGTGGCGAACTGTCGAAGACAAGAGAGCCTTTACAGAAGCCTTCATTCAGGTGATGAAGAAGGATAATACGTCTATTGCTATTGTCCAGTAGACCCCTTCCCCCTCTGGTTACTCTAATATCAGCACTGGTATGCACAGAAACTATAGAGGGGATCTTATTATTGCAGGGTTAATTCGCAATGAGCTTGGGAAACCTATGGTTGCTTTCAATCGGAAAATTCTAGCACTACAAAGGTGCAAGTTGCTGATATGAAAGCAAAAAGAATTGCTATGGAACTTGCCTCCTCGGTGGGTAGCCATAACATTTGCTTTGATTCAAGGAGTATTTCAAAGATGTTCTCAAAGGAGCTGGTAGATGGGACAATTCTATTTGGCAGGAAGTGTCAAATGTTTGGAATATTAGGACCTTGTTCTCTAACATTATTTGTGGCAATAGAAACTCTTATGATAATTATCCTATAAGACTTATTTGTAATTTAGGATATCCCATTCTGGATAGGGATCAGTGGTGGATAGGGGAGAATGTTCCCCTCAGTATTTATACCGTTTGTAAGTTGGATGAGGACCTTCTTATTTTTCTTTTGTTTGGATAAGTAAATATATGGGAGAAGAAGTTTATAAAAAAAAAAAGGTCTACTGAACATGGCATAATCCCAAAAATACCCCCAGTCATTTAACACATACTCTTTACATTTACTCTCTAGCTTTTTGGGTTAAACAGGATTTAATTAAAATCTTCATCCACTACCGGTCGGCAACGTGATTCTTAAGAACCATCAGATATTTTATGCATACGTTCGACTGACAACTTACATCTTGGGATCACCAGAGGGACAGAGACAAACAACCCTCGAGATTTGCTATGAATAATGCTGCTGCTGCTGCAAATCGTTAAATGGGCAGGATCAGAAAGATAGCATGGGGACGGGGTAGTCCAGCATTTCCGTATGCAGTCACGTTTGATGCGTCAGATACAGCTCTGATCCCACATGCAAACGCGAGCGCCTCTCCTTTGCTTTTTTTATATTCTATCCGTCTTGTAGCCGGCGGTTTCGTTCACTTTTCGTTCCTCACTGAATTATCAAATCAGTTTATATGTACTAGTAATATGCAATCAGCCATTATGCATAAGAGACAAAATCCATCTTCTTACTTTTTATACCTATATATATCTTCTGCTCAACTTTCAGTTTCTCACCAGCAGCAGCAGCAGCAGCTCGAAAGGTTCAACCTTTCGTGTTCTATTCACCATTAATTCTGCTGCCTAGTTCATTGTTTTATGTTTATTGGTTTTGCTCGATTCTGGTTCTGAGTAGTTACAACTTAAAACTATACAATAACAAAAATGGCAATTGATCACTGTAACGAAGTGGACGATACCCAACACAACAATGGACTCCAAGATTTGGGACGACCATTTCTGCAACAGGTGGGGAATTACAAGAGGCGAGAGAGTTGCGAGGAAGACGGGAAAGTGGATGCAACTGATTCTTCTTCTTCTTCTTCCGACTCTGTTGCAATGGTTCTGCTCGCTACTTCCGTTGCCGTGTGTGGGTCATTTGAATTTGGAACTTGCGTAAGTTCTCTCCGATTATTCTCATCTGAAGTGTCCAGATTGCACGATTTTTTGGGTTCTTTTTCTTTTCTTTTGCTTGTCTGGCAACATTGCGAAAACTTTTGTTCTTAGTGGGTGTGGACTTCCAATTTTTTTTCTTGTTGTTTCTCCTTTCTGTTTTGTTGATCTTGATTTTGAACAAGTAGAAACAAAAGAGACAGAAACGGGGAAAGAAAGATAGACGAAGAAGGAAACTATTTAGCTTACTTAGATAGAGCTGCATGTACATGTTTCAGGTGGGATACTCAGCGCCAACTCAATCAGCTATCAGGGAGGATCTCAATCTATCCTTGGCAGAGGTTTGCTTGCTGAACCCCCTTGCCTTCAATTTTATGTTCATAAATTACTTGAGCAATATGCAGCCACAAAAGAAGGAAGATATATGTTTTAATTGTAAATTCCCCTGTTTTCTTTTAGTACTCCATGTTTGGCTCAATATTGACTATCGGTGCAATGGTGGGTGCTGTCACAAGTGGAAGAATGACAGATTTCCTTGGAAGGAAATGGGTAAGTCAAAATTGAAGATTTGAAAACGATGAGATAATAAATACATACAAAGAGCTTGTCCAAATTGCTGAAAAGTACTGATGGATGGGATTTTGTTAATGAATATCCAGGCAATGAGAATGTCTGCCTGCTTCTGTATTGTGGGGTGGCTTGCAGTGTTCTTTTCAAAGGTGAGAAGTGTAGCAATATAACTTCCGTCCAAAGATCAATTTTTCCTGGCTGACATAATCATGGACATATATGGTTGACTCACTCATAGCCGAAAATTCTGCACAGGGTGCGACGGTCCTTGACATTGGAAGATTGTTGAGTGGTTATGGAATTGGGCTTCTATCATTTGTGGTAATACTTTTTCACTGTATTTTATTCACTTGGTTGCTTTGATAGTTGTCAATTTTCATGTTTCCATTACTAGTTCCATCAGGTATATCCCAAGAGAACTGTTCCGTAAATTGTGTAAGCTTGAATGTTCTGATGAGAATGTGGAAATCTTTCAGGTTCCTGTATTCATTGCGGAAATAGCTCCTAAGGACCTACGTGGGGCACTTACTACATTGAATCAGGCATGACTATTTCATACATTGACTAAATAAGATAGATGCATGTTTCTTAAGAACTCTTCTGATTCTAAACTGTGAAATGTTATTTCAGCTAATGATTGTCACAGGAGCATCCTTCACTTACTTGGTCGGTTCAGTTATTCATTGGCGGATCCTTGCATTAATCGGTACTAATTGCATCCTTCCTGCCTTCTCTGTATGGTATACATTTCAAACCATACATAAAACTGTAATGAAACTAATAAAGTAAATATGTGAAATTATTTCCAACTGATTTCAAATTTTGATCCTTGGTTTGAAGGAATTGTACCGTGTGTGGCATTGCTCTTAGGCCTCTTTTTGGTACCTGAATCGCCACGGTGGCTGGTAAGCTTCTGTTCCTGAAATTGTCTGTATGTAAATCTTCCGAATTGTTGATCATCTTTAATATCTTGGCTTGTCCTCATAACTAGTTTTGGCTGAATCATCTGAACAGGCAACCGTTAACCGCCAGAAAGAGTTCAAGAGTGCTTTAAAACAGTATCGTGGCAAGAATGCTGATATATCTCAGGAGGCAGCTGATATTGAAGTAACTGTCCAAATCTGAATTCTTATTTTGGTTATGCATCTATGGGTCTGTTAAAAAAAATAAAATAATACAAGTTTCACTGTTGTCGAGTATTAATTTGTAGTACATAATTACTGTTGGGGCAGGAAAATATCATGAACATGCAAGCTCTACCAAAAGCCAAGTTCTCTGATCTTTTTCAGAGTAGATACATCCGCCCTGTGATTGTAAGCCAAGTCATCATTCAAATTCTGATATCTCGTAGAACCCATATTTACAAATCATATATAGTGAAGTGAGGACTCGATTAGTTTTAATTTTTGTCAGTGCTCTGGGCAGATAGCAGTTGGACTCATGGTTTTCCAGCAATTCGGAGGAATCAATGGTATCGGTTTCTATGTCAGTGAAACCTTTGTTGAATCAGGTTAAAAAATTTATAGTTCTTCTGTTATATGTAAATCAGCAAAGCATTTAGCTTGTGTGGCAACAATTCTACAAGGTCAATTGAGCTAAGTGTTGAATTACAGGACTTTCGTCAGGGAAACAAGGCACCATAGCATATGCAGTGGTTCAGGTATTTATAACATATAAGGACATGATCAGGATCAGATCTTCAAGAGAACTCTTGTTGAGAACAGATGGTTTCTAAAAGAAGTAGAACTTGTTTTGTGCAGGTGGCAATAACATTATTTGGAGTACTACTGATGGACAGATCTGGAAGAAGGCCGCTAGTGATGGTAATTATTTAGTTTATATGTTTGCCTCTGAATTTACTTAAAAGCTCAGATGTTTTTTGTCAGGAATGGACTCTTTCTAAACATTTTATGATGATGATGATCTTGTTTACAGATCTCAGCTGTAGGGACCTTTGTAGGATGTTTTCTAACTGCTACTGGATTCCTCCTCAAGGTGAAACACCTTGCGCATTTCCAAATACATTTTTAATCCAAATATTAAATACGTGCGATTGAATGTTTATGTCATGAATTTGATGAGATATTTGTGGCTTTAATCTGATACAGAGCCAAGGAATGTTGCTCAACTTCGTTCCAATAATGGCTGTTTCTGGTGTAATGGTAAGTTGGACTAACATCAAGTACATTCATGAGCTTGTTGAGTTGCGAAATATGCTATGTTTTTGAAGAAAACAGATTTCATTGATTAACTCTGCTTGGTGCTTTGTCTTGAAAAATGTTCAGATATATGTCTCAGCGTTTTCAATTGGGATGGGAGGTGTTCCTTGGGTTATAATGTCTGAGGTAATAGAAACACATCTGCCTCTCTTTTGTAGATCATCTGAAATAAATTGATGCTGAAGTGAACTTAAAGAGTTAATTTCTTCTTTCTTGCTGACATTATATTGTGTATATTGACTCTGTATTTTTGAACTCAGATATTCCCAACATACATAAAGGGAATTGGTGGAAGCTTGGTGGTCCTAGTGAACTGGTCAGGAGCATGGTTGGTGTCTTACACTTTCAACTTCATGATGAGTTGGAGTCATGCTGGTCAGTACATAACTATACTGTAACACATGAAATTATAACTGCATTATTACTCAATTACTTCACTTAGAAATGGGTTTCTTTTCTTCCAAAATATAATAACTTTGATTTCCTCAGGTACATTCTACATATACGCTGCGTTTTGTGCGTTGACGGTCGTATTTGTGGCTAAAGTGGTGCCTGAAACCAAAGGCAAAACCTTGGAGGAGATACAAGCATCGTTGAGTTCCAAACAAATTGTTCTGGAGTAGGAGCATCTTAATTAGATATATACAGAAGTGGAACCTATTTAGCCGTCTTTCATGTTGATGGGTAGGCTTACCCCTTTTAGTTGGGGCACAATTCTAAGTGGAATTTATCAGGGAACTAGAGTTGAAATAGGTTTTAGTACTACTTCACTATTCTTTCTATTGATAATTCTACATGGTCTGCATACCCCATTTCTTTTCTCAATGTAAGTTGAATAGTGGAAAGTTTAAGTATCTTGTGTATGATTCAGTTCCTCCCTTGGGAGTTGGGATGATGATATATATGATAACAAACGGATGATGAGTTTTGGATTTTAGAATAGGATGTACAAACCTATTTATAGAAAACAAATACAACATTAATCTGCCATAGTCAAATATAGAGGCTAGGAAAGTCTACCACCACATGTTTCAAGTTCAACAATGGTGAACGGGAATAGTAACTGACGGTGCCTAATTCTAGATAGGGTTGGTGAGACTAATTTAGGATTACATTTTAACATCCTCCCTTAATCCTGAATTTCCATTGAAGTCATCCCCATTTTTCTTTTTAGCTTGACGAAGGCATCATACTTTAGAGGTTTGGTGAGAATGTCAGCAACTTGATCTTCAGATCTACAATACTTCACTTCTATCTCAGTCTTTGCAACTTGATCTCTTAAATAGTGATAACGAGTCTCGATGTGCTTGCTTCCATGTATGACTGGGTTCTTTGACAGGTTAAGTGCTGAAGTATTATCAATAAAGATCATTATGGTATTCTTTTATGGAATATTGATGTGATTTATTAGGTACCGCAACCACAATGCTTGGCAAGCACTTGTTGCTGCTACATACTCTGCTTCACAGGTTGATAACGCTACAATAGACTGCTTCTTGGATGACCATGAGCACGCAGTCATTCCAAAGTTAAAGCAGTAGCCTGAAGTGCTCTTTCGATCATCTACATCTCCACCCCAATCGCTATCAGATCCTACAATAGAAACATCATTAGATGACCCATAAATTAATATGGTCATAAGTTCCCTTCCCATATCGTAGAATTCTCTTGCTACTTGCAAATGTGGTGATCGGGGAGTCTCCATGAATCTGTTGATCAATCTAACACCAAAAGTAATATCCGGTCGTACAAGTTAGATATCTGAGACTGCCAACGATTGCTTGTAGTAGGTTGGATCAACATAGGCTCCTTCTTCATTCTTTGATAATTTGGTTCCAATCTCCACGGGGTTCTTACTGGGTTGCAATCCGACATCGGAACCTTTGCAAGAGATCGAGGCGTATTTCTTCTGAGAGATGAAAATACCATCATTCTTTGAATTACCTCAATGCCAGAAAGTATGACATCAGTCCGAGGTCAGACATCTCAAACTCCTTCATTATGATTTCTGAAGGGTTCAATCATTGTGGGACGGTTGCCTATGAATAATCAAATCATCAACGTACAGACAAATGATTAACATACTGCCAGTTTTATCACCTTCACATACAGGGCATGCTCTGAAGGACATATTGTTAAACCACTCGCATTAAAGAAAGAATCTATATGCTTATTCAAACTCTAGGAGTTGTTTTAATCCATACAAGGCCTTCTTCAGTCGGTATACTTTCCCATCACTTCCAGATTTACCGAAGCCGGGAGGCTGCTTGACAAACACTTGTTCTTCAAGTGGACCATTGAGGAAAGCTGACTTCACATCCATCTGGTGAATCTTCCACTTATTTTGAGCAGCCAAGGCAATAATCAGCCTTATAGTCTCCATTCGAGCAACTGGTGAGAAAACATCTTGGTAGTCAAGGCCTGGTCTCTGCTTGAACCCTTTTGCCACCAATCTTGCTTTATATCTTTCTACCTCACCATTTGGTTTCATTTTTGTCTTAAAACCCACTTCACATCGATGGCTTGTTGGCCTGGTGGAAGGTCGGTAAGAACCCATGTACCATTTCTTTCGATTGCGTCAATTTCATCACGCATGGCCGCCATCCATTTTGGATCTTGAAGTGCTTTCTTCACTGTCACTGGCTCAAGATCTGCGAATAGAGCAAAATGCACAATCTCTTCAATCAGTATCTTCATCATCAAGGTTTACCTCATAATCTTGAAGATGTACTGGTTGTCGGCGATGACACTGTGGTCTACCAACATCTGTCTGTGGTCTACCAACATCTGTCTGGACCTGATTAGGTGTTAACTCTCCTCCCTCTGGATTAGACTCTTCTAACTCTTCAGCAAGGGAGATATTACGGCTCTTGGGATCTATGGCACCACTATTATTCCAATCCCATGATTCATTTTCAGCAAAAGTAACATCACGAGTGAATATTACCTTTTTCATCATTGGATTGAATAGTTTATATCCTCCCCTTTCATATCCAATGAATACTGCTTTCTCTGCTCGATCATCCAGCTTCTTTCTTGTCTCCGCTGGAACATGCGCATAAGCTATAGCGCCAAATACCTTCAAATGCTTTACTTCTGGCTTGACTCCGGTCCATGCTTCTTCAGGGGTAATACTTGAGACACCTTTCGTCGGAGAGCGGTTCAATATATAAGCTGAACGAAGAGACTGCCTCCGGCCAGAAAGAATTTGGTATCCCTTTGGTCTTCAACATGCTTCTCACCATATCCATGATGGTTCTGTTCTTCCTTTCAGCAACACCATTATGCTGAGGGGTGTAGGGACATGTTACTTCATGCTTTATCCCTTGTTCTTCACAGTACTCCTTGAATTCGTTGGAGACATATTCACCACCGCGTCAGTGCGCAACACCTTCAAAGTAGCCACTTTGTCTTTCTACACATGAGCTTTGAACTTCTTGAAGTATTCAACACCTGAGATTTCTTCTGTAACATATAGACCCATAGTTTTTCAGAAAAATCATCAATAAAGGTCAGAAAATACCGATTGTTACCATTTGACATGGTACTCATTGGACCGCAAACATCAGAGTGCGCCAACTGAAGAGGATGGGTGGCTCGTTTTCCATCTCCTGAAAATGGTGATCGGTGATGCTTTCCGATGGTGCAGGCTTCACACAACTGCTCAAGATGATTTATCTCTGGTAAACCCTTTACCATATTTTCTCGAGATAACTTTTTCAAACCATGAAAACTCATATGACCAAAGTAAGTGCCACAACCATGACTCATCAGATATTATCGCAGTAAGACAGTGATAAGCTCCACAGGATACATCAATTGGAAACATACGATTTTTAGTCATCGTTGCGGTGAGAATTAAGATACCCTTTCATCAAAAACTGAAAGCTTGCCTCCATGAAGCTTCATATCATACCCCTTTACATGCAGCTGGCCAATGCTAAGTAAGCTAGTTTTGAGCTTGGGCACATAGAAGACATCAGAAATATACATGTGGTCTCCATTCTTCAAATTGATGAGAATTTTTCCTTTACCGGCAACTGGATCTTACTTTCATCTCCAAATTTTACTGTGGTTTGAATCGATTCATCAAGATGAGCAAACAACTCCTTTTTCCACACATATGATTTGTGCAGGCGGTGTCAAGGAACAAAGTATGGCTATCTGGTTTCTCCCCGTCGTCAGTGACCATCAAAAGTGTATGATCTTTATCATCACTTGCATCGCTATGTTTCACATAGTTAACTCTCTGGTTTTTGCCTTTGCTTCTACATTCTGAAGCATAATGACCATATTTATGACATGCATAACATTGGACATCAGGTCTGTCATACCGTCCTCGTTCTTTACCTCTACCACGTCCACGACCTCTATCGTAATTTCGTTGATGGTTGGAACTTGATTTATCTTCACTGCGATATTGATTTCTTTGGCCACCATAATTGTTGTAGCCACCACGACCTCTATATGACCGACGACCTCTTCCTCTCTGGATGGAACCACCTTGTCTCTTCTTTGGCTCATCGTCTTAGTCGTCAGAAAGGGAAACTTGAGCTTGCAATGCTTGCTTGATTGGCTTCTTCATCTTTCTTTCATTCATATGTTGCTCATGCACTTGCAACGTTCCTGTCACCTCATCCGGTCATTTTAGCTGTATCGTGAGCCTCTTCGAGCGCTATAACGACACTGTCAAACTGGAGTGTTAGTGACCGCAGGATCTTCTCCCACTTTGGACTGTTCTGTCAGTGTCTCTCCATTGGTTTTCATCTGGTTTGTTAAAGCCAGAAGCCGACTGATGTATTTTGACACCATCTCTAAAGGCTCCATCTGTAGCAACTCGTACTGGCGTCGTAAGGTTTGTAACCTTACCTTCTTGACTTTCTCGCACCTTTGAAAGTGGTTGTCAAGGTTCCCAAGCTTCTTTTGTCGTAGTTTTGCATCGATCTTCTCGAACACCTCATCATTCACGCCTTGATGAATTAAATAGAGTGCCTTCTTGTCCTTTTTTGTATTCTCCTTGTGGGTACTTTTCTGAGCATCAGTTGCATTTACCGCAAGCTCCGGAACACCGTCATTCACACTGTATATAATTCGTGATAATCAAATATCACCCGCATCTGGATCGACCACCAATTATAATTTTTACCGTCTAACACAGGAATAGATATGTTGGAACTGGAATTGGAACCGGAAGAACCGTTCATTTTTTTACTCGCGAACAACACTCACCACCTTTTTTTTTTACTTACACACGCACAGGGATAGGCAAAAGAAAAGAAATAAAAAGCCTTATACTTTCTTTTTCTTTTTTAAACATGAGACACTAAGAGTGAGAAAAATAGCCTTTTTTTTGTGACTTTTGCTTTGCGTAAGTCTCTTACAAAAATGAAAAACAAAAGTAGCTCCTTCTTTTTGACAAATCACCCACAACTCTTTTTGAATTTGTTGCAAGTCCGTCTCTCTATCCTTTTTTTATTTGCCACTCACAGCCTAAATATAGGCTCTCCATTTGTTAGCACACTTCCCTCAATTCACGCAACAACTTCTTTTGTTTGTTTTTTTTTTGTTTAAACACAACCTCTCTTTTTTTTTTCTCTCCTTCCTCGACAAACTCTCTGATTTCTTCAGAAAGAAAAAATCACAGCCTTTTTTTTTGCTTCACTCTACTTTCCCTCATCTCCTCTCTCTCTCTCTCTTCCCTCCACACGCCGGTGCTCTCTCGTTTATTTTTTTACTAGCCAGTCGTTCTCTTCTTTCTCTATTTCCTCTCCTTGTTTTTTTCTTCACCAACTACAACAACACAGAGGTGCGCAACAGTCGTAATACTCTATGAGCAGATAGAATCATTCCACCTTCAACAAAGAAGGGAATCGAATGGATTTTGAAAATATTTGGTGCTGGAGTTTGGAGTTTGCTGGCTTTCACAGATTGTATCGGGCTCTGATACCACTAATAAAAAACGGGAGGTGAGTTTTGGATTTCAGAATAGGATGATTATTTCATTCAGTTTCAAACCTATTTATAGAAACAAATACAACATTATCTGCCATAGTCAAATATAGAGGCTAGGAAAGTCTACCACCACATGTTTCAAGTTCAACAATGGTGAACGGGAATAGTAATTGATGGTGCCTAATTCTAGATAGGGTTGGTGAGACTAATTCAGGATTACATTTTAACAATATATTGATCTCTGAAAGTGAAAAAAGTCTTTTCACACTTCAGTTCTACTCTTCTCTTGAGCTGTAAATTATTACAGGTATCGGCTCAGTTACATACGTGAAACATAAGAGATCGCGACAAACCATCAGATAAACTGAGCAAACTAATCTACCTCGTAAAAGGGCTTGTTAATAATTATTTTGCTTTGATTAAGACGAGCCTTAACCATAAGTCATACACAATAAAACGTAACACAATCATAATATAATTTTTTTTTTGATAATTTGGGTTTATGCCATTTTATTAATATGCTCTTCGAAAGAACCAGCTGAATGAGATTAATGTGGGCCTCGTTACAACCCCCTAAGCAAAACCAATGAGAAAAAAACTTAGGAGGGGAAAAAGAGTACTCACCATTCATCCTAGATTATAGCTCATGTCTTTAATTAAGCCACACCATTATAACATAAATATAGTCCAAATCTACAAGTTCCTTTGTGAGAGATTCCCTTGTTTAATTCCGTCATTTCCAACAACAATCGTTCACCCGTAACTAGTTCAAGTTATTACGCATCTCATATACCATAACCAACCAAATATCTTATATTTTCATGTGTTCGATTTCCACATCATAGATAAGTTCACTCATGGGACTTCAACTTCATCAACAAGAGCGCTCATAAACAATATAGAGTTTCTTCAAGAGAAACTTATCATTCCATATTCAAGAGAAGACATTATAGACCTTCACAAAGGTCTAGAAGCCGGTATAGATGAACTAGGTTCAATATCCTTTTTATTGGCTTTTGAAATTCCGTTCTAACAATAAAGTTGCTTCTAGATGAAACCCTTTACTTTTTTTGGCTAATATAGTGGCTATAGGCATTGTCTTGATCCACTTTGCAGAATAAACAATTGCAACATAGAGTTTTTTTTATAACTTATGGGTGTTGCTTCCATAAATGGTCCTACAACATCAAGTCACCATATGGAAAATGGTATCAGACTCAAGGTAGACTTGAATTCGATAAAGGAAAGTGAATCTTTCTGGCTTGTACATGACACTTTTTTGCATTGGCTCACATATTCCTTACTTTCTTTTGCAAGTTTTGTGATACCCCATCTCACATTGGATATGAGTAGTAATATGAATGATTCATAAGAATACCTATGGATTGACTATAACAACAACATCTTCCACTTTTAAGCCCAAATGAGAACAAATGGCTTAAAAGAGCTAGTTTTTAAACCCAAATGGCCAGAGAGCTAGGTTGTTGGACAGTTTCTCATATGGGATGTTACGAATGACATCAATACTGACTCAGAACTGTGTTGATATGGAATATTCGAATCCTACCGAGGATGTAACACCCCAAAAATTAGCCGGTATTTTATTAAGACGAAGTATAAGTTGTAAATTATCTACTCAGCAATGGAAGTTTAAACCTAATAGGTGTTACCGTCACACTCACCAACTTAGTGAGTGCTAAGGCTAGTTAAAAAAAAGTTTCAACCTAATCAAATAATAAATAAATGAATAAAAAAAAAAAAAACTCAAAATACAATCTAAAAAGCATTAAATTGTTTAGGAATTTCCAAATGAATCTAAGTGAAAGTCTTTAACAAATCCCAACTGACGCTCACGCATCCAGATCATCTTCACTACCTACGACCAAAAAACCAAACAACTAACAAAGGAGTCGCAGAGACCAAAGCCCCAAAATCAGTAAAAACTGAGTACAACTATTATACCCTGTCAAAACCAGGGTTTTATCTTGAAAACTCATTTTAGCATGATAATCATACAAAATAGTAGAACAATTACATCAACCAACAATTTCACTGTTCAAGAATGATCGGAGTTATCAAACTTCCACAGTTCACAATTTCCAATAATTAATTGCTGCCATAACAAAATTAAGACTGAACCAGTTCACTCTCACTCTAAGTCCTTTAAGTGTGCACATCCCCCAAAAGTACTACCAATTAATGAAGTAATCATAGAGCTTAACCATGGTTTGAGACTCAACGACACAAAAGATATTAGCCATAGGCCTTTTCCAATTCCAACATTCCAAATCATTCTCCCATCAAACCAGAACATAGTAACCAAGCCAGTCTTAATATTAATCGACAGTACAATAACCAGTTTGAGTTAGTACTGGTTTATCGTTCTCTCTAGTAGAGGCGATTCCGGAGACGATTAGCTTCGTTCTCTTAAATTTCTCATTTGATTATTCAGTGAGTGTGGCTTGACGTCAAATCTATCCTTCCTTCCCATAGCTTCATACCCATCCAGTTCTCTATCCTTCCTGGTTCTCTTCTGTTTTCTTCAAAGAGATTTTCTGTCGCGTTCCCTCTCCTTCTCTAGATCTAGGAGGCGGTGGTTTTGAATCCCGTTCGGCAGTTTGGGGTTTGTTTTCTTCTCCGGTGGTTTTGATTCCTGTTTGCGTCGCGGTGGTGAGGCTTTGTATCGTGGTAGCCTTCTCAGTATTTCATTCTCCGCCGATCAGTTATGGTTGCGATTGGTGTCTCCTGAGAGGTTCTCCTTCGAAGATGTTGGTTGTCTTCTTTAGTCCGACGTCGGGTTAGGTTGTTCAGGAGGGGCTCGGTTGGTGTTGTCTCCGCGAGTCAAGTGCAGAATTGGCCGAGTTAGGTTGGGTCTACCATCGATTGTATTTTGTTCCTCTAGTGTGTTGTGTGCGCCTCGTGATGGTGATTTGTTTTGGGTCTGTGTTGATCAGCTGAGGCAAGTTGATTTGGGCTCTGGTGTGTATCTTCGCAGCTCTCTGCCGGGTTTGTTTCCGTCTGGGTGCCTTGGATCTGAGCTCCTGGGTGTAGTCCAAATTTGGGCGAGTTTCTGTATTTCGCTTTGAACTGATCGAGTTCTTCGAAATCTTTTCGGGGTGTGCTGCCTTTTGAAGGCTCTGGGTGTCGGGCTAGGGGGACTGGGTCCTTTGCCCCTGTTTGGGGGCCTCGATATTGGTTCTGTTCTGGGGCTGCTTGTTGGTTTTGTGTCTGTACTGTGTGTTTTGGTTCGGGGGTTTGTGTTGGGTTGCCTCAGGCTTGCGAGGGATCCCTGAGATCTTCTTTCAGATGAGCTGTTTAACCCTCAATTGTAGAGGGCTAGGCAAATCCAAGGCAGTCTATTGGGTTAAGAGTTTAATTTTGAAACTCAACCCGGATATCATTTTCCTCAGTGAGGCTCACAAGTCTGACAATGATATGGAGCTCTTCTTTGGGATGTTCCCGCTTTACGGCGGGCTAGCGGTGTCAAGCAGAGGAAGGAGTGGAGGTCTCTGCCTTATGTGGAAAAGCTCCCTAGGATGCTCGATGATCTCTCAATCTAGGCATCATATATTTGCCAGTATGTCTATGCCAGGTGATCTCCACTTTGTTTTTACCGGGTTTTATGGGTGGTCAAATTGGTCTCTCAAGCATCTGTCCTGGAAACTCTCCGGATTCTTGGTAAGCAAGTTAGGATGCCCTGGGTGATAGTTGGGGACTTCAATCAGATCCTTCATGCCTTTGAGAAGATCGGGGGTAGAATCAGGCAAGATGTTCATATGGCTCCGTTCAGAGAGGACATTTCTGAATGTGATCTCCATGATATCGGGTTCTTTGGAGAGAGCTCTACTTATACCAATTGCCAGGATGGGGTCTTCCATTCTCATAGTAGATTGGATAGAGTGTTTTGCTCCTCTGCTGGGCTACAGGCCTTCCCTAATATTTCAGTGGAACATCTTCCCCGGGAAGCTTCAGATCACTGTCCCCTTCTAATCAGGTTCTTTGGTATCCATAAAGTTCCGGTAAAAGTGTTCAGATTTGAAAACGGTTGGTGTTTGGATCCCAAGTGTGCTGAGATAGTTACGGATGTCTGGAGTAACAATTATCCTAACGTCACTACTTCTCTGGATTTATGTGCTCAGAAACTAAGTGAATGGAAGGGATGGTCTATCTCCAAGATTAAATGGAAGATCATAAATAAGAAGAAAGAGTTGGGTAAGATCTCTATTAGTGATAGCTCTTTGGGAGCAATCAATGATAGAAAGAGGCTCCTTTTGGAAATTGAGTTACTCTCTATCCGAGAGGAAATATGGTGGAAGCAACGATCCAGAGATAGGTGGATTAACGAAGGAGATAAGAATACGGGGTATTTCCATGCTAGGGCGACCTCTAATACAAGATCCAAAGAGATCTTTGGTCTCCTGGATTCTGGGAATACTATGCAGTATTCTTGGCAGAACATAGAATCCATTGCTAGAGAGTAATTCCAAAACCTCTTTTCTTCCTCCCAACCCCAGGTGGATAGGGACCTTTTGGGAGCGGTGGAGGGCAGACTAAATGGTAGTTTTATCTCTGAGCTGAGCAGACCTTATACTAGAGAGGAAATCATTTCTGCTGTCAAACAATTAGGAGCCAACAAAGCTCCTGGGCCGGATGGATTCAATGGTAAATTCTTTATCACCTTCTGGCATATCATTGGGGACCAAATTATTGATGCAGTCATGCCTATTCTTAGAGGCCAGCCCCTCCCTGATTCCTTAAATGAGTATTTTATCACTCTTATCCCAAAGATTGGGGGCGACAGAGATTGATAAATTCAGACCGATTGCTCTTTGTAACTTTGTGTATAAGATTGCTTCCAAGACCTTGGCTAATAGGGTTCAACATATCCTACCACATCTTATCTCTCATAATCAATCTGGGTTTGTGAAAGGAAGGCTTATTACCGACAATATCATTCTAGCAGGCGAGCTCCAACACTTTTTAGAGAGAAACCAAGCTGTTAAGAATGGTTTCTTTGCTCTTAAGTTGGACTTCAGCAAGGCGTATGACAGGTTAGAGTGAAGCTTCCTCCATGATGTTCTCTTTTCCATGGGTTTCCCTTCCCATTGGAGTATTCCAGTTATGAACTGTGTCCGCTCAGTCAGATGTGCTATCCTCATCAACGGCAAACCAGGTAACTCTTTTGACCAATCTAGGGGCATTAGACAAGGAGACCCTCTTTCTCCCTTCCTATTCATTTTGGCTCAGGAAGCCTTGTCTAGTTTCCTAAATAAGTCCGAGTTTATGGGAGATTTTCAGGGGATCAAGCTCTCCCCCCTCTGTCCGTCCATTTCTCATCTAGCTTTCGCTGATGATCTTCTCCTTTTTGGAAAAGCCAATCCCACTAACATTTCTTGTCTGAACCATATCCTCACAAAATACCTTCAAGCCTTCGGCCATAAAATCAACCATCTCAAATCTGAATTGGTGTTTAGCAAAAGACTATCTCCCCCCATTAAAGACAATCTCTCCAGTCTTCTGAATGTCCAAGAGGTACCTTGCTTCTCCAAATACCTAGGTCTTCCCCTCTAGATAGGTAGGAGAAAACATGATCTTTACCTATCTTATCGAATTAGTTCACAAAAGGGTTTCTGTAACACCCCTACCGTTAATACAATGCTTACCGTCCAATCTCCTTACACATCAGATACACGCAGCGGATACATACTTACATACAGTGGGTGATACAATGCCGTTAGTCACCCACGTGACTAAACAAGGCTACTGCTACTACATACAACATCGGTCTGATGGACCGGAATCCCGAGTATTACATATCTACCATACACACTCGTATACCAATAAATGCTACAATCTTCCATTCGATACAATACAATATAATCCACATACCGAGTTTACTAAGATCCTTATACAAGTATACTACCTCTTCCAAGTTCATACGTACCCACTACGAGACTTACTACCCGTTCCTCACAAGCTACTTGCTTCTAAATACAAGGGTGTGCCTCCGGTCTCATACCTTGACCACACCCGCTTCGGTACCTGCACACTAAAAACGTTCCCCCGAAGGGGTCAGCTTTCGCCGAGCATGATAACCGCATACCCCGCGTACTAGTGAGGGAACGCCAACCACTTGGTCGAATACATGCGGTTGATTTCATTCAAACATACATGCATACATGCTCTTATACATAATATTACAACACGTTACGCAAGACATACACACATACATACACTTTGTTACATACAAGAAGTACAACATAAACCATTCAATACATACTTACCTTTTTCCGAATTACACATACACAATATACAATTCTTGTTAGCTTCATTGGTCCACCCGGGTTAATCGGGTGGAGATTACTCTTTTACTCGTTACTTCATATATACGCATACATACTCATACTCATACATACTTACGGATCCATACTTACTTACTCGTACTCTTACTCAAGTTAAGTCGTCGGGACCTCCGGCCCTGGGGACTACTCCGTCCCACCTCCGGGATTTACTTGACTCACCAATCCGGGATGCTACCCATTTAAGGGATTTGGGCCGCAGACCAGTTTAAGAGTCAGGAATTGCAGCCAACCTCTTGTGACTCCGCATCCTCACGCGTGGCCGAAGCTATATCGAACTTCTACTCATTCCGGTTTACTCACTTAAGTTAGGAGTTAGGTAGTTAGGAATAAGCAGAAGTCATTCATACTAGCCACATACACAATTACTATGCTCAATACCCATTTATACAAAATACAATACAATACTTAAGTACCATACAAGATCCGAATACAAGTCATCATCATTCATACATTTCATGAATTATACAAACTAGTGCTCAAGACAATAAATATCGAGAACAACATAAGTCAAGCACAGGTAAGTGCAATATAGTCCGATTCATGCATTTATCTTATTTAGGTGATCAAATAAGCACACAAATCGGGGTAACCAGATTAGGACAGGGCATGAAGAAATCATACCTTTCACCGTTGTACTTGTATCCCAACGTTCCTCCGGTGTTCACAAATCAAATCCTATTATTTATACATGCAGTTGAATGATTAATCTATCTATCATTAACTTAACCCGATTACTCTTACGTTTACTAATCCATACTTACTAAGTCTTGCATTACAATACTTACATTTTAACTTACTCCTAATTACTTAACAATGGTTTACTTACCTATATATGTACATATGTATAGGTGGGTATACATAATATATATATATATATATATAACTATTATTTAATTTAGTTAAGTTAATTTTTTTTTGTATGTATGACTCGACACGAACTGCAAGTACCGGTCCGGTCGCAGTTCGGTCCAAGTCAGTAAGGAATACTGCTAGAGAATTACAGGGCCAACCGACCTTGCAAGTCCGGTCCCAAGGTCGGTCCATTCCAGTAAGTTTCGTATGTGAAAATTTTTAGCCCAACCGACCTTGCAGCAGTGGTCGCAAGGTCGGTCCATTCCAGTAGCTTACTCGACGGAAATTTTTCTGGCCGACCGAACTTGCAGGTCCGGTCGTAAGTTCGGTCCATTCCAGAAGGTTACTGACGGGAGAATTTTTCTGGTCGACCGAACTTGCAAGTCCGGTCGCAGTTCGGTCCATTCCAGAAGCATTCCCGTCTTTGTAAATCTGGGCTCGACCGAACTTGCAAGTCCGGTCGCAAGTTCGGTCCGGCCCAGTATTTGCATTTTTACTTCTGTTTTCAGTTTCTATACTTACCCATTGTTTCTCCCATCTTCTACATGTAATCCCACATGTTTAAACACTACCTAGCCCTCCAAATTGCCTTAGTTCATCCACCAAATTCTTTACTAAATCCATCAATCCAACTTACGCAATTTCATCACTTCCTTTCCACACTTACCACAGATTTTCATCCTTCAATGCCACAGATTTTTGTTCTAATTTTTACACTCAATACTCCTACTACCAATACCATCCTTTGCATCCCAAATACATTTCCAAGCCATTGCAGTACCTATACCCAGTCCAACACTCTTTTTACCAATTCTTGCACACTAATCCTTCCTAACTTCCAATGCATATAATACACTTTGCTACAGATTTTGACACTTACTCTCCCCTTCTCTAACTACCTCTTCTAATGTCATTTCTAGAGTTCCTAGTACATCACAATACATTATCTATCTCCCCCATCTACCCCTTTATCTTTCTCTATCAAAATCTGTTACAACCTATTAGTCACCTAGTTCTGGTTCATAAGTGTTATAAATCTAGGCAAATTTTGCCATTGTCTCCCCTAATTTCATACACTCTCACCACAATGTTTCCTCCACAGTACATCATCTCACCTGTTTATACACCACATCAATATACAAGCTCCCATACACAATTACCAATACTAAAACACTACTAAAAATTCCTGCACTCAACAACCAATACCCAACTAAGTTCAATACCTTTTACATGTCTTTCAACGGTTTAAGCACTTAGTTTCTCCTGCACAATACATTACTACACAATACCAAGTTTCCATTACTCATTTCAAACTTCTAAAATCTATTACACATACATATACAAGACTACACAAAGGTGAGTTTAATTACCTTGTTTTCTTCTAGATTTTCTTTGTTCTTCTTGCTTCTTCCTCCTTCCTTCTCTCTACCGGTTTTAGTCTCTCAACCAATCTACATCACAACCCATTCTTAAATACACCATTCAATACTAAAAATTACCCTAACATTATTTAAGCTTTTAATGTGGGTTTTAGGGTTTAGAAAATTCCTTACCTTGCAAGGGTGTAAGTGAAGTTCGGAGTGGCTCAGAACAAAATTCCACTCCACCAACAAGGCCAAAATCGGCTAGCATAAAGAAGCAAGCAAGGGTTTTAGTTTACATTTTCGTTTTGCCCTTGAGGCTAGAAAAAGATGGAGTTTTTAAGAATATTTTTACCTCAATAGAACAAGGAGAAGGAGGGCCTTCTAATGGTGGCCTTGAAGTTCCAAATGGGACATACCCATAAAACGAAAATGTTGGTTTTCGAATTTTGAAAGGATGGAAATGTAGCTCTTGATGAGAGGATTCCAATGGTGTAGTTTTTGTAATTTTTGGAAGAGATTTGAGGGGGTTACAAGAGGAGAGAAGTTGGGTTTGTGTGGGGGTTTCTCATTTCACCATTGTTATCGGTCAAGAAGGAGAAAATAGAGAGGAGGAGGGTGAGCTCTACGTGAGTGAAGAGAATGAAATGGAGGAGAGAGAGAATAAAGGTGAGTGGGGTTACTTTTATTATTTTTGTCTTTTGTACATATTAGATAAGTGAGGAGAGTGAGAGAGAGGCCCAAATCGGACACCCCCACTGCACACACACACACTTTGCTTTTTATTTTAAAAGTGGACACATAAGTTTGTGTTATTTATGTTCCTACCCCACAACTTCCCGTTTTGACAGTTTTTGCTAATTTCTCGTTTTACTGATTTTATTGGTTCTAAAGCTTCACTAATATTTATTAATGATTATTTAGTTGACCAAAATTGTTACGAGTCTATTTGACCCGCTTAAAGTCACATTTTCTCGGTTACCTTGAAAAACGCGCTTTAAGGTTCGTTAGTGATTTTAATCCGTTTTCTTCGGGATTTGTTCCTATATATTATTTAGGTCTTATTAAACCTTCAAAATCCATATAATACTCTAACCGAGGTCTCATACCTCCTATGGTTATTTAACGCTTATTTAGCGTTTTCCGCTTTTTAAGCGTTTCTTTATTTCTTTTGGATTTATTTTTCCTTACTAGTATTAATTAGGTACCATTAGGTCCTTAAATACGTATTAGATTAATTTGAATCCCTATATTTAAGTTCGGGGTATTTCAATCTACCCCCCTTAAGAACTTTGTCCTCAAAGTTGTTCGAGGTTATAGGTTTACAATGCTTACTCATTCTTACGTGTCTAATACCAAAGACATACCTTCTTCCTCCTTACAATTCCCAAATCCATTACTCAGGGTCTCCACATACCATACCATACCAATGTACTATAATTACTCCAATCCGTATTACTACCAACCATCCGGTTCCTTATTACAAAATATACATACATACATACAGTGCAAAGCTATCCCCAAAGCAATGCAATACACATTACAATCCCGCAGGCACTCAGGTCATCTAGACACAGGAATCCTCTATGTCCCGCTGCCCTTGGAATAATACAACCTGTTACACTACTATCTTCTCCGGTATAAGCTTCTAACAAATCCTTATTCTCATGTCTAAGACTATCTTTTCAATACTACTAATTAGAAGTTCCTAAAACACACAACTCTGAATTCCAATTTATATCCATCACTTCTATCCTATGTGTGATTCTTGTGACCACTTGAGGGGAGCTTCAAGAATCATTCGACCCTGATGTGATCAGCACCAGTGTCGAACTATCTTTCCACCCCAATTTGTGTTTGGTTTCCCTTGATCTGATCAGGATCAAGTTCGACTTCCCACATCAGTTTCAAACAAGCAATTAATTAGTTGTTTTCATTTTCTATCTTTTTACTCTTTCTAGCCGTGATACGAATTCATACATCTCCAAAAGATGGAATCAATCCATCGATCATCCTCACTCTACTTCCCCAAATGTTTTACTCCGTGATTCGATACCTAAATTCTCACTTCATCAACCTTCACTACTTCCATCCATTACTCACCATCATCTCCCATATTCTAACTAAGGAATATTGTACTTATAAGATTTAGTTGACTTCAATTGCTTCAAATGATTTAC
This sequence comes from Limonium bicolor, assembly GCA_023374045.1. Taxonomy (NCBI): domain Eukaryota; kingdom Viridiplantae; phylum Streptophyta; class Magnoliopsida; order Caryophyllales; family Plumbaginaceae; genus Limonium; species Limonium bicolor. The sequence continues at coordinate 236,670,240 of CM041780.1, forward strand.
TTGCGATTCCACTACTCATAAACTTCATTCATCTACTATCCTCATTCATTTCGTACTACTTCTTCAAAGGTTACAATACTTGTGGAGCTCCATCCACTACTCATTACTTTTCTTTTACTAATACTCTTACATTGGTGTTACAAGATAGATATATCCATCCCATGGTATTTGCATGTCTAATGCCTAATTACCATAATTACAATATGAATGAGTACTTATGTTTATTTAACATAGTATCAATCATCAATTTGGTTCTCATTTGTGCTATGCACATTATGGTTTATGTGTTTTATTCACAAAACTTACATTAAGCGGTTTTCGCTCTACCCCCCTTAAAAGGGATTACGCCCACGTAATCTACCATATTTTATTATTATTAAACTTTGGTTTAATCAGTCTGGGCAAACTGAAGCGTTTAGCTTCACTACCGTATACTATACAATATGCTCTGGTCAAAGGGATCTTAACCATACCAATGGTTTAGTATTTGCACCAAGAGTTCCTATATGAGTTTATTTAACTCATATTTAATTCGGTTCTAGCCTAATCGGCTTCAAGGCATTAATAGCCATTGTATTATACTCCTAGCTAGGGCCCACTAGCTTCTGCTGCGCGACTCTGATAACTTGGGTTATTCACCCCTCTTGTTATCCTTAATGTGCTATACATCACCTTCTTATCCGTCTATTATGGGAATAAGGTTTACTAAACAAGTGCGGTATTCTTTCACCGTGTTTGGACTCAATGAGTTTAAGATTTATAACCAGCTCTCTGGTAATCTTCTGCACATGCTATTCGTGCTTCTACGATTATTCGTTAAGTTCCTCCGACTTATTGTCAGGCGAGGTTAAGTCACCACTTAACTGTAGTACTTCCTCTGTTGTCAATAGCTTCTGAATTATACCAGTTCTTCCGGTTTAGTACAAGTGTCCTTTACTTGTATGACCTTGCATTTTCTATGCGTCGGTCCTTGTGACTTTCTTGTATCTTCTTTCACCTTATATTCCAATGGAATTCACATCTTGTGATTACTAGTGTGTTGTACCCTCTTCGTGCTTCTTTGGCCTTAGGCCGCACTGTATGTTGCTAAGCTTGCTTGACTGGCTTATGCCATGTTTGTGGTGAAAGGAATGATTTACTACGGTTTACATTCTTCATATCCCTAGCCATCTCATTAGATCATTAGCTGAACAAGTGCAATGCCAAAACACTCAGTCATACAGAGTGCAGAGGCGTAAACGCTTGACAGTAAGTCACTTATGTGATAGGAAAGAATATTTCTGCCTGTCATCTGATACTTATACTCCGTGTCATTGCATAACTACTTCCTCATAGCGGTCGCTTGTTGCGCACCGTATTCTTACTCGTTATACAACATCGTTTTTACTGTTTCTGTTACTGTGATAGTTCCTCTTTACTCATTGCCATTGTCATTGGCACCATTCCCTTATGGTGTGTATACCCTGGGGTTTCCAATGTTCGTGTGTATGACGGTTGTCGTAGCATACCACAATATTAATATCTTCCCAATGTGGAGATGTTCTTCCATTTTAGGTTTCATGTGTAGGTTAGCTTACCTCACATTCCATCATCATTTATGATACGGTTTACCAAGTATCTTGGTTGACCAAGGGTGAGATAACTCATCGGGTTATAAGCTCTCTTGAGCGTTAGTCATTCGTGATGTTCAATGTGTGTTCACATTAATTGCTTTGATAATTATTGCCTTTCAGTGCTGAGCATTGGTTTAGGCTCTGGCTGTGTAGTTTTGCTTGTATGTATATTACCAGGACATCCCACGAAACTTCAAGGGCTTTCTGGTCCCGTTCTCCAATTGGAGGGTATTCTATCACTGATAAGTGAAGGTTCTTGTTGAGGGGTTTGTCTCCACTCATAGGTCTAATAACAAGGTTTGCTATGTTGGTGTTTACGCAATGGTCCACCACATGTTTGGGTGTATATGGAGTATGCTTACTCCTTAAGTCGTAATGGTTTGGAGATCTCATTTCCTTATTCCATCACCCCTTGGCAATATCTATATGCGTGGGCTTTTCTGTTATAATAGATGGAAGCCTTTTCTAAGGTTCACATCATCGCCGCATTAGTGGTCTTCGGTTACGAGGGGTACCTTCCTTTGGGTTTCTCATAGTGTCCAAGTGTGGACTAGGCCAATGTTGGCATTATCATGATTCTCATGCCTCTGTGCTACCATTGCTACAGAAGGCATGGCGGTAATTAAGAACTCCGTCAACTGTATACTAGGCTGATGCTCTAGTGACAGTGACATTGAGTTGGCCATTACTCCAAGCCACTCAGGATGTTGGGTTTGAATTTATGGTCCAGTTGTTGATTTCTTGTCGTATGAGGCAATCCCCCTTGCAAGTCTTGTTACCAACGGTGTGGGTTTTGCAACCGTTTGAGTTCATATAACGTATTTGGTTTACGGCTTCTGAGCCGTATTGCTGCAAGCTATGCCCCTTGCAGGCTGCTTATACATGTCTCCACTCCATGTATATGAAGATGTAACAGAAGTTACTCTCCCAACACAATTTCCACGCCGTGATGTATAGTGGTTCGGCCAATAATCCGGCCTACGTCCACTTCTAGACAGAGCTATTATTCATTCTTTGGTTTACAACTCTAGAGAGCCTTTCGGGGTGGGCTCTCTCTTTTCTAACTTGAGTCCCTTACAAATGAGCCCCTCTACTTCTATTTATAGACTTTCTATGGCCAAGTTACCCTTAAGCCCCTATACATGTGACAGTATTACATAAATATAGCTATCAGTCCTTTTACGGGTAGTCTCTCCGGACTGGAATACCGCTTCCGCATTGGACTAACTCTTCCGGACCGTCACTATAACAATAATCCTTCCGGTAGTAGGGCTTCCAACGATAGGCCTTCCGACAATTGGCCTCCGGTAGTAGTCCTTCCGCTAGCAGGCCTTCGGTAGATTTTTAACCTTCCGCATGGTATACTTCATACCATTACATCAGTCCACAAGTTCTACTTTTAGTACTAAAAAGTGGAACTTATAAAAGGAAGATAAAATTTACACCTTGTAGTCTTTTCTTTCCTACTATATATCTCCTAGTCCCACAAGTTCTTTTTCTTTTGCCTAAAAAGGAAATGAACTTTAAAACTGTAGCCTATACTAGGAGCTTGTCTTCCGGAAAACAAAGAAGTCCCACGGGTTCCGGGGCGATGAAGTCCCACTTGTACTCCTGAGAAAAGGTCTCCGCTCGTTGAACGTGGCATAATAAGAAATCCAAAGATCTGGAATTCCGAAGGGCCATAATAATCCCAGAAGACCATAATAATTCCAGAAGACCATAATAATTCCAGAAGACCATAATAATCTCAAGAAGTCCGAGATAATAATAATAATGGGATATTACTTCATAATCAGATACCGCTTGAATCACTTTATTCCTTGGACCTGCATACCTAAATTTAACAAATTAAAAGATATTTGTCTTTTGGGCTACCCGGAGCGACCGGATTTCCCAAAAAGCTTTTGTTAGTTAGAGTATATTAATCACGGGGATAAAAAACACAAATATACAGCCTATAGGTTGTTTTAGAGCAGCCCTTCTAAGTTCATGGATAACACAAGTCTGAAGTGGACAAAAAGAATTACTATAAATTCTATTGCTTCCCAAAAGTTGGAGATTCTGATAATGAATAATTTTAGACTGTTCTTTTTGTTTTTTTTTTTTGCCAAGATCTCTTTTGGTAACCCCTTAGTTACACTTTCATGCTTTCACACTCTACCACTGTACACATGGTGAGATCGTCGGTTTAACACTCTACCGACTTTGAGCCGGTGAGATCGTCGGATTAACACTCTACTGCCAGGACGCTGACAGTGAGATCGTCGGATGAATTACACTACCATCGTCGATGGTAGATCGTCGGATACAAAACACTCTACCATGGCCAATGGTGAGATCGTCGGAACATTCTTTGTCTTTTCTTTTCTCTTTTTTTTGTCAAGACTCGTGGTCTTTGCTTTAAGTAATACATTGTTTTAATATTTCTTTTTGAAACTAGAGGGTGATCAATCCTCTAGAGAAAGTTTTGTAAACTTCCAGTGGTAAAAGAATATTCACAATGAAATATCAAAAGTTTGGTACTTTTTTTTACCGGTGGGATAACGTTACCCGTGGAATGATATTACCGGTAGGACTTCAATTTGTTATCGGTGGAAATTCTACTGGTGGAGGTGGCCCATTGCTACTGATAAAAATAACATGTCGCCCCTTTCAATTGAGCTTTGCTTCTGCCGATAGTCAGAAAACGGTATTATTAACTCCGTTACGTTGAGTTCTTGCTCGAGAATGTCACTTGGAACTCGACGCTATCGGAAGAGGTTGGCTAGACATTGCTTGTATCTAGGTGTAGTAGCTCCTACCCGGGCCTGGACCTTAAAATGTCTTCCGGGGCTTGCCGCTTAGCAATTCTAGCTGCTTGCTTTTTCTAGCGGTGGCCAGAACAATTTGCTGGCCCTTCTTGGATATGCGACCATGTTTATTTGTCGCCCAGGATTTTATCATCGTCGCAAGAGTGCGGGATCTGAAATCGGTCTGGTGCGTATGCTATTTTCTGTTTTTATTGGATCCGTGCTTTTCATTTCTGCCTTGCGACTCCGAAGACTCCACCGGTGAAGATTTCAATCTACTACAGGAGGATACTTCGATCAATTATCGGTGGAGAACTCAACTGGTTATCGGAGAAGAAATCAAATTGCTATTGGTGCGGACATCGAACTGCTACTGGTGAAGGCTTATCGGTAAAAACATCAAATTGCCACCGGTGAAGGTATCTCCAGCAGTATAGAACCGCTTCGTATAAAAAATTTCTACCGGAGGAGAAACCCAATTTTCTACCGGAGAGGAAATCCAACTTTCTACCGGAGAGGAAATAAAACTTTCTACCGGAGAGGAAATCCAACTTTCTACCGGAGAGGACATAAAACTTTCTACGGAGAGGAAATAAAACTTTCTACCGGAGAGGAAATCCAACTTTCATACTGCCCCAAAACTGGACTTTTGTCATCGCTATGGTCGTTAGGCAACGATAGTTTTCTTCCGCATGTTGCATACTGTTTAGGACGTGTTTGAACCAGTCATCTTCAATTCAGCTGCGGAGACTTTCCCTCGTCCGACTGACCTGGGTGACACTTCAGGAACGTTCTTCTTTTTGGTGACGTGCTTTTACCCTTCTGCGGTGTGAACCTCTGGAGACGTGTGCATGTAAGAAGTCCTCCGCACATCAAAGGGATGTTTCCCCCGGATCTTCTTTTGCTTTTTGGAGGCCACCGGTTGTTTGAGTCATACTGTCCGAGAGGTTTGGGTGTCGTAATGTGTCCGGTGGAACGATTTAGAGCATAATTAGATTAATATTTCCCTGGAGCCCAGAGAACCCCCTCCGACATTTCTCGGTAACTTTGGTATACTTCTGTCGGTTTGTTTGAAATTTCTACCGGGCGGATATTCTCCTTCGTAGCCACTGAAAACATCCCTTGCTATGAAATATCGGTGTACAGCGGAAGCACTTCGAAGCCCCGAACTATTGTCCTTGTTCCGGTAATGAAGTCTGGGTCACCCTACCGGTGAGCCTCTTTACTGAGTTGATCTTGGTCGTGCAAAATTTTCAGGATCTTTTAATCGCCTTATATTACACTAGACTTGTTCGCCATTGCGTTGGTCGTTGGATGACAATAGCTTCCTGCCTCATGCTGCACAAGGTACTACCGGTAGACTCGTCGTGCGCCGCTTCGGAGAACACCGTAATGCGATACCTACTGAACACTAAAAGGCCCGACAATTTGATAACCATAGCAGCGCTGAAGCTCAAAACAGAGGAGCACGGTGAAGATGGCAAGTTGATCCTTGTGCCAATATTTCTACCAGGTTGATGCGCCTACCAAGTTGATGTTTCTACCGGGGCTTTTCTCGTCCCTCTCTTTTTGTGCAGATTCATCCGTACGTCCAGAAAATCCTTCGCTAGCTTGATACGGCTCTCTCCGGTAACCTGGTTTAGACGCAGTGAGAGTTCTTTTTTTTACCACTCTCTGGAGATAAGTCACCTGCTTCTACCGCGCAGCAGTTCTCAGGAGTTCACTTCTCATCGATACTCAGAATATTTCGACTTGGTATGCGGATTTTGGAATGAACTTTCGCCCATCTCGGATTCAAATTGTCATAATCAACTAGCCTTGGCCCACCATGTTTCTCCAGCGTTATGCGAACAAGCAAAATCAATCCCACGGAGAAAATAAGTTGCTCTCGGTAGCAGCTCCTGCCTAGGTTTGTAATCCTCGTTCCTCGCGGGCTAACTGTCCCCGCTCGGTCATACTGTACTGCTCCCCCTATTTCGCTGGTCTTTAAATTAAGCTCCTCGAGCGCATACCCGGTGTATTGGATGAAAAATAGAATGAATAAAGTTATAAGGGATCAAGACAAAGTAAAAGCCATAGGAAAGCCAAACTGGATATTTTAATACAACATAATATTTATCAGTGTGCAGGGATAGGTGGTCTGCGGTAGTGCAAAATATAAGCAAGATTTGTAAGCTCAGATAGCGTTTTCAGATTGTAGCAAATCGTCGGAATGACCGGTAATTTTGAGCAAAAATAATGCCTGCGTATGGATGGACCGAAGCAGCTAAACTGTTGCTGTTCAATAGCAGACCCTTATATGAAGCTTAAATGAAACATTGGGAAATACTGCGAAGTGCAGCCCAAAGCTGATCATGAACCTCTTTTAATTTTGGTACTACTGGTTTTAAATCGGAGAGATGTCGTGACTCAAGCTATAACAAGTCGTATCTCGAAGCTTTCAGAGTATTATAAGCAAACTAAACTTCATATTGCTGAAAAGGAAGTTTGAATAATGGCAAATATTGACAACACTCAAATATACAGAGGCCTCGTCCGGGAAGTAATTCAGGGGGAGGAAATATCCATGCTCATATTATTATCCCCTCTAGTTTCAGATTAGACGGAGAAAGAAAATTATAATCGATCTGCTCAAACATACCGACTAACAGTATAGATCAGACTTTAAAATTAGATTATACTGTACTTGTTGATGACTGAAGTAGTTAACTGAAGATAGATCGGTGAGGGTGCTAAGCATTTTTTGGGCAAAAACTATTCATACGAAGAATTTCAATTAGAACCAAACTGTTCGCCGTAAACGTACCGTACTCTCGGGCCGCTTCTGTGGTGTAACATCATATTTTTGAAAGATCTTACCGCATGGGACCTGCGATTTGCTACCTGTTAAGAAGATAAACTGCTACCGGTTGAGGAGGACTGCCTCTTCGATTCATTGTTTCCATCGCCATATGGATGCTCGAACGACGACGGTCTCCGGAGGCGCACGACAATTCCTTTATTGAGTCAATTATCATCAGACTGGTACCTCCTTTGCATGCTTTCAGCAGATTTGAGCCCAGAACTTGCACCCGTGTCCAAACTCTGGTTTAATCTAACGTCGACTGCGCATGGTAGATCCTGTCGCTCCAGCGTGGCTAATCCTTTTAAAGCTTCCGGTTACTTGTTCAGCACCTCAGCGTTCTGCTTCAGGCGATTCTTCATAGCTTGGTTGCCTCAAAGTTTACCATCCCGGTTTTTCTCTGGCGAAAGAGGTGAAACAACTTCTTCATTAAAAACGTTCTTGATTCTTCGCTGCTTCTGGTTCGATCGAGGTTTTCTCGTCCCACACCTTCGATCTCCGATGAAGTCTTGAAAGAGATGGCTGTAATTTTTATGCCGCCTTGCCTCTGGAATTGGCTATCTATTATTCTACTCCCGATTGTATTCGTAACAATCAAAGTGTTGAAGGTTCGAACTGAACCGGTTTTATTGCTCGCAAAATTCTGATTTACCGTCGAGGAAGGAAATACTACTTTTCTTGATCTGATACGGATTTTGAGGCCGGTGTTACGTCGAATTTTGCTTGCGCTTGATTTCCATCGCCTTTCTTGACATCGATTCAACATTTCTTGAATGCTTCATCGATCAACCCATATCTCATTGCTGTGACACGCTTGGGGAAATAATGACGAAACGGTGGGATTTGGCCTCCGATCAATTGGAGATCTTCATCGATCGGTAACTATGATTCGCCAATGAACCTTCTTCCGGCAGATCGAAGGACGGCCTTGATCGCTTTGTAATGCTTGAATTTGTCGAGATCCTTTGATTCAGAGTTTCGAGTGAAAGAACTACTCCCGCTGCGGTTAGATCGTGGTTACCATTTTGGTTGTCCGTTTCCCACAGACGGCGCCAACGAAGATGTAACAGAAGTTACTCTCCCAACACAATTTCCATGCCGTGATGTATAGTGGTTCGGCCAATAATCCGGCCTACGTCCACTTCTAGACAGAGCTATTATTCATTCTTTGGTTTACAACTCTAGAGAGCCTTTCGGGGTGGGCTCTCTCTTTTCTAACTTGAGTCCCTTACAAATGAGCCCCTCTACTTCTATTTATAGACTTTCTATGGCCAAGTTACCCTTAAGCCCCTATACATGTGACAGTATTACATAAATATAGCTATCAGTCCTTTTACGGGTAGTCTCTCCGGACTGGAATACCGCTTCCGCATTGGACTAACTCTTCCGGACCGTCACTATAACAATAATCCTTCCGGTAGTAGGGCTTCCAACAATAGGCCTTCCGACAATTGGCCTCCGGTAGTAGTCCTTCCGCTAGCAGGCCTTCGGTAGATATTTTAACCTTCCGCATGGTATACTTCATACCATTACATGTATACCGCCATAGGTTGAGATATTATTGGGCTCCATGGTAAGTCGTGACATCACGCTTCCGTTCATAGGATATTCTTAGGCAATCTGGTGCTGATCAGTGCCTTTTGTAGACTAGGGTATTTCCTGTCAAGTGAAATCCCTTCGGTGTCTTAACCGAGTGCTCGTTCCAGCTCCTGTATTCTTGCCTTGACGCTTTGTTTGACTGTTGTTAGTCCAGTCACACTCAAGGATTGCTCCTGGGTGTTGTTAGACTATGCCGTTACATCCGGCTAACGTTTATGATATGTTGTCCACTGTACCGTCTTGTGGTATTGTACTTGAGTTGTCCCTTTTTGGGTCATGACGTCTCCCGTCCTTGGGTAGACTGTTTATACTTGTTCCTAGTGCTTGAGACTAGGTTTGAATATCCTCTCCGATTATGGATTGTGCTTCGTAGTAATCTTGTGATTGCTCTTGGGAATTCCGCCCCGTTTGTTGAGAATTGTTAGGTTCACGTTAGGCATTCGCCTTAATGTGTTTAGGCTGGGCATTCCATCCAGCTGTTAGGTAATTGCTTGGATTATTTGAGACATATCCAATGTCTATACTTACTAGTATGTGCTATTTGCACTTCCTAGTTCTTATTCCTCATCTTTAGATGGATTCTCTGAGTTCCTTGATACTTGGTCGTCTGAGGTGTCCAGCTGTTATGGTTTGAACTCACTCATGGTCCGTAGAACGGAGTTGACTACTTCCCGTGCGTCGCACACTACATGTACACATACGTGGGGTACCATATTGATACGTTACCACTTACCCAACTATATGTCGGGGCCGCAAGCTCCTTCGGAGTGCGGTTGTCCCACATCCCGTAACGGGTACACTCGTAGTGTTCGTCACACGCCTAGGTGAAGTATTCTGTTGCCAACTCCTCTTGTATCATTCTATGATACTCACCATAATCATGTTGGTTCGGTTTTAAAATCCAAGGTTTTTTTTAAAGAAGGTTGTAGTTTTGAAAGGAAAATTTTGGGGTTTTAAAAACAATGGTTCGATGTTAAAAGAAATATCTCATGGCATAGCCATGCTTGAGGTCTTGACCAAGTCTAGCTTCTCGCTGACTGGTATGTTCTAAATACAGTTGTCGGCCGTTAGGCCTTTCCAAGGTTCCATTCCTTCAGTTTCAAGATTTGTGATCCCGTAGTTGCTTCATTGTAGTCATGGTACATTACTATGTACCTGTGGTGTGTTAGAGTTTCTTTACGTATCTCTGTCCTTACTGCACTTGCCGTGGCAAGTGCGTGGTACTGGTGGTTTTTGGGTAATCCTATACCAATCTTGGTAGGGTTTCCACTCGTATTTGATAGTCTCGTTGACTCTTCCCTTGATCTTATTGATCTATAGTTGGTATACTCGATCCTTTAGGTAGCTTCTTGGTGGTCTAGACATGGCTGTCGTAGATCTGGGTACTTCTCCAATCCTGGGAGATTCCCACTCTACTTGGTTCAGTGTCGTTCCTTGTGGCTCGTTCCCACACATTTGTGGTGGTCACTGAGCCTTCCTTGTTTAGGCACTACTCTTGTAGTCCTATTGGATTATATCCCGTGGATATCCTTGTAGCTGTGTAAGCTATGTCGGCCAGGTATTGTAATCTTTTGGCGTTGTAGTTTTGGAGTTAATCACTCCTGACTATGTCCTTAGTCAGCTAGCATACCGTTGGTGGTGCTATTTAGCTATTACTGTCCCGTAGACTTGTGTCTCGGGTTTTGTTATTGTTCCTTTTTTCCATTTCGTTGCACGGTTAGTGCTTCTTTTCCTATTGTTGGTTGTCTAGCCAGGTTCGCGACTGCTAAGCATGTCGCCCCATGTTGTTGTAAGTTGTAGCCTCCATGTAGTTGGAGTGCCCATTCCACCGCTATTAAGTGCGGGTATCGTTGTTCAACCGGGATCCATCTCCGGGTCTTCCATTTCTTGGAATCTACTAAATGTTAGGTTCTTTCCTCTTGTAGGAATATCTCATTACTGCCAGATCGGTTTTCCCGAGTATGAGAGGGCTTTTCCTCTCTCTGGCGTCCTTTCCCAAGTTATACAATAGGGTTAGTGGAGGGCGGGTCTGGTATTGCAGGTATCCGGTACTCACTGGTAGTTCCTAACTAGCATATCTCTAATGCTAACACTCAGCCCTTAGCCCTAAGCTTCTAATTCCTAACTCGGTATTCCTAAACTCGGTATTTCCAGTCATCAGAGCGATACTTCGCTCTGATACCACTTTTTGTAACACCCCTACCGTTAATACAATGCTTACCGTCCAATCTCCTTACACATCAGATACACGCAGCGGATACGTACTTACATACAGTGGGTGATACAATGCCGTTAGTCACCCACGTGACTAACAAGGCTACTGCTACTACATACAGCATCGGTCTGATGGACCGGAATCCCGAGTATTACATATCTACCATACACACTCCGTATACCAATAAATGCTAGAATCTTCCATTCGATACAATACTTCAAATACAATACAATATAATCCACATACCGAGTTTACTAAGATCCTTATACAAGTATACTACCTCTTCCAAGTTCATACGTACCCACTACGAGACTACTTACTACCCGTTCCTCACAAGCTACTTGCTTCTAAATACAAGGGTGTGCCTCCGGTCTCATACCTTGACCACACCCGCTTCGGTACCTGCACACTAAAAACATTCCCCCGAAGGGGTCAGCTTTCGCCGAGCATGATAACCGCATACCCCGCGTACTAGTGAGGGTACGCCGACCACTTGGTCGAATACATGCGGTTGATTTCATTCAAACATACATGCATACATGCTCTTATACATAATATTACAACACGTTACGCAAGACATACACACATACATACACTTTGTTACATAAAAGAAGTACAACATAAACCATTCAATATATACTTACCTTTTTCCGAATTACACATACACATTACATACACAATATACAATTCTTGTTAGCTTCATTGGTCCACCCGGGTTAATCGGGTGGAGATTACTCTTTTACTCGTTACTTCATACATACGCATACATACTCATACTCATACATACTTACGGATCCATACTTACTTACTCTTACTCTTACTCAAGTTAAGTCGTCGGGACCTCCGGCCCTGGGGACTACTCCGTCCCACCTCCGGGATTTACTTGACTCACCAATCCGGGATGCTACCCATTTAAGGGATTTGGGCCGCGGACCAGTTTAAGAGTCAGGAATTGCAGCCAACCTCTTGTGACTCTGCATCCTCACGCGTGGCCGAAGCTATATCGGACTTCTACTCATTCCGGTTTACTCACTTAAGTTGGAGTTAGGTAGTTAGGAATTAGCAGAAGTCATTCATACTAGCCACATACACAATTACTATGCTCAATACCCATTTATACAAAATACAATACAATACTTAAGTACCATACAAGATCCAGAATACAAGTCTATCATTCATACATTTCATGAATTATACAACTAGTGCTCAAGACAATAAATATCGAGAACAACATAAGTCAAGCACAGGTAAGTGCAATATAGTCCGATCATGCATTTATCTTATTTAGGTGATCAAATAAGCACACAAATCGGGGTAACCAGATTAGGATACAGGGCATGAAGAAATCATACCTTTCAACCGTTGTACTTGTATCCCAACGTTCCTCCGGTGTTCACAAAAAATTCTATTATTTATACATACAGTTGATGATTAATCTATCTATCATTAACTTAACCCGATTACTCTTACGTTTACTAATTCAACTTACTAAGTTTGCATTACAATACTTACATTTATTTACTTACTCCTAATTACTTAACAATGGTTTACTTACCTATATATGTACATATGCATAGGTGGGTATACATATATATAATATATATATATAACTATTATTTAATTTAGTTTAAGTTAATTTTTTTTTTGTATGACTCGACCGAACTTGCAAGTCCGGTCGCAGTTCGGTCCAAGTCAGTAAGGAATTACGCTGGAGAATTACAGGGCCGACCGACCTTGCAAGTTCGGTCCCAAGGTCAGTCCATTCTAGTAAGTTTCGTATGTGAAAATTTTAGCCCGACCGACCTTGCAAGTCCGGTCGCAAGGTCGGTCCATTCCAGTAGCTTACTCGACGGAAATTTTTTCTGGCCGACCGAACTTGCAGGTCCGGTCGCAAGTTCAGTCCATTCCAGAAGGTTACTAACGGGAGAATTTTTCTGGTCCGACTCGACTTGCAAGTCCGGTCACAAGTTCGGTCCATTCCAGAAGCATTCCCGTCTTTGTAAATCTGGGCTCGACCGAACTTACAAGTCCGGTCGCAAGTTCGGTCCGGCCCAGTATTTGCATTTTTACTTCTGTTTTCAGTTCTATACTTTACCCATTGTTTCTCCCATCTTCTTACATGTAATCCCACATGTTTAAACACTACCTAGTCCCTCCAAATTGCCTTAGTTCATCCACCAAATTCTTTACTAAATCCATCAATCAACTTACGCAATTTCATCACTTCCTTTCCACACTTACCACAGATTTTCATCCTTCAAAGCCACAGATTTTTGTTCTAATTTTTTTACACTCAATACTCCTACTACCAATACCATCCTTTGCATCCCAAATACATTTCCAAGCCATTGCAGTACCTATACCCAAGTCCAACACTCTTTTTACCAATTCTTGCACACTAATCCTTCCTAACTTCTCCAATGCATATTAATACACTTTGCTATAGATTTTGACACTTACTCTCCCCTTCTCTAACTACCTCTTCTAATGTCATTTCTAGAGTTCCTAGTACATCACAATACATTATCTATCTCCCCCAATCTACCCCTTTATCTTTCTCTATCAAAATCTGTTACAACACCTATTAGTCACCTAGTTTCTGGTTCACTAAGTGTTATAATCCTAGGCAAATTTTGCCATTGTCTCCCCTATATTTCATACACTCTCACCACAATGTTTCCTCACACATTAACATCATCTCACCTGTTTATACACCACATCAATATACAAGCTCCCATACACAATTACCAATACTAAAACACTACTAAAAATTCCTGCACTCAACAACCCAATACCCAACTAAGTTTCAATACCTTTTACATGTCTTTCAACGGTTTTAAGCACTTAGTTTCTCCTGCACAATACATTACTACACAATACCATTTCCATTACTCATTTCAAACTTCTAAAATCTGTTACACATACATATACAAGACTACCAAAGGTGAGTTTAATTACCTTGTTTTTCTTCTAGATTTTCTTTGTTCTTCTTGCTTCTTCCTCCTTCCTTCTCTCTACCGGTTTTAGTCTCTCAACCAATCTAACATCACAACCCATTCTTAAATACACCATTCAATACTAAAAATTAACCCTAACATTATTTAAGCTTTTAATGTGGGTTTTAGGGTTTAGAAAATTCCTTACCTTGCAAGGGTGTAAGTGAAGTTCGGAGTGGCTCAAGAACAAAATTCCAACTCCACCAACAAGGCCAAAATCGGCTAGCATAAAGAAGCAAGCAAGGGTTTTAGTTTACATTTTCGTTTTGCCCTTGAGGCTAGAAAAAGATGGAGTTTTTAAGAATATTTTTACCTCAATAGAACAAGGAGAAGGAGGGCCTTCTAATGGTGGCCTTGAAGTTCTAAATGGGACATACCCATAAAATGAAAATGTTGGTTTTCGAATTTTGAAAGGATGGAAATGTAGCTCTTGATGAGAGGATTCCAATGGTGTAGTTTTTGTAATTTTTGGAAGAGATTTGAGGGGGTTACAAGAGGAGAGAAGTTGGGTTGTGTGGGGGTTTCTCATTTCACCATTGTTATCGGTCAAGAAGGAGAAAATAGAGAGGAGGAGGGTGAGCTCTACGTGAGTGAAGAGAATGAAATGGAGGAGGGAGAGAATAAAGGTGAGTGGGGTTACTTTTATTATTTTTGTCTTTTGTACATATTAGATAAGTGAGGAGAGTGAGAGAGAGGCCCAAATCGGACACCCCCACTGCACACACACACACTTTGCTTTTTATTTTAAAAGTGGACACATAAGTTTGTGTTATTTATGTTCCTACCCCATAACTTCCTGTTTTGACAGTTTTTGCTAATTTCTCGTTTTACTGATTTTATTGGTTCTAAAGCTTCACTAATATTTATTAATGATTATTTAGTTGACCAAAATTGTTACGAGTCTATTTGACCCGCTTAAAGTCACGTTTTCTCGGTTACCTCGAAAAACGCGCTTTAAGGTTCGTTAGTGATTTTAATCCGTTTTAAGGATCCGTTTTCTTCGGGATTTGTTCCTATATATTATTTAGGTCTTATTAAACCTTCAAAATCCATATAATACTCTAACCGAGGTCTCATACCTCCTATGGTTATTTAACGCTTATTTAGTGTTTTCCGCTTTTTAAGCGTTTCTTTATTTCTTTTGGATTTATTTTTCCTTACAAGTATTAATTAGGTACCATTAGGTCCTTAAATACGTATTAGATTAATTTTAATCCCTATATTTAAGTTTGGGGTATTTCAGTTTCCAGTTGGACTAAACCTATGGCTCAAGCAGCTAGATCTGTCATGGTGTCCAGTGTTCTCCAGTCTATTCCAAATTACACCATGTCCCTATTTGCTCTTCCCAAGGGTATTATTGCGAAACTCAATTCAGCCTTCTCTTCCTTCTGGTGGAGTGGGAAAGCTGATAAGAGAGCTCTCCACTGGACTAAATGGTCTAAAGTTTGTGACACTTCAGACCAAGGAGGCCTTGGTTTCAGAGAGGTGGAAAAGTTCAATAGGCTCTTTTGGTTAAACAGCTCTGAAGATTACTCTCATGTCCGGGGTCTCTAGTAGCTCAAGTTATGAAGCAGCTCTACTACCCTGATAATAATATTAGTGAGTGCCCCCCTTCGAACAAAGGTAGCCCCATCTGGAAGTCCATCTCTTCAGTAGTGGATTTGCTCAGAAAAGGAGCTCGGTCTCTTCCTCCTGTGGGTGATGAGCCTCGGTCTCCTACTCCACATGTTGTGGATAGCTCTAATCAGTGGTCCTGGGTCTTCTCCAAAGACAACAAGTTCTCGGTTAAATCAGCTTATATTGCTCTGGTAAAACAAAAAGGAGGGGGGAGCTCCTCCTCTCCCCCCTCTCCATCGGTAGGATTGGGAAGAAGCTTACCAGCTCCATTGCTGCCCTAGAGTTAAACTCAATCTCTGGAAGTTCTTAGGAACTATTATCCCTTGCTAGGATAATTTGGCTAGACGGATTGGAGGTGATTCCAAGTGTTTCTTTTGTGGGGCTAAGGACAACTTGGCTCATTGCTTCTTCTTTTGTTGCGCTGTTAGAGATATATGGAGGGGCTTGGTGGATGTGAATGAAATTCCTAATAATGTGGATGGTATGTTGGATTGGTTTTTTCGGATGTCTGAGGTGTGGAGTGTGAAGAAGTTATCTCTTATAGCTAACAAGCTTTGGGTCATATATGCTTCGAGGAATAAAGTCAAGCATAATCCAGAGCTTTCCTGGTGGAAAGAAGTCGAGGTAAACAATTCCTTTACTGAAGCTTATCTTTCGGTGATGAAGGTCTCCTCTCATCTCTATTCTCCTAGGAGTTGGCTTCCTCCTCCGTCGGGCTATCATAGTATTTGTACGGGTATGCATGCTAGTCGTTTTGGGGACCGGATCATTGCTGGTCTCATCCGAGATGATCGTGGTCGGCCTATTGTAGTTTTCAATCGAAGAATTTCCAGCACCAATAATGTGCAGTATGCTGATATCAAAGCAAAAAGAATTGCTATGGAGCTTGCTATCTCGGTGGGTAGCCATAGCATTTGCATTGAATCAGTTGATAGTTATTTCGAGGGCATCATCAATTTGAGAGATATCAGAAGACCCAATGCCAGTTGGGATGATATCTTGAGGGTGAGAGGATTACTAGCGAATTTCGCTAGTATTATTAGTAGTGAAGCTCTCTTGTATGATAATTATCTGACTAAGATTATCTGTAATTTGGGGAACTGGGTTGCTATACGCAGTACAAAATTACTAATCACCGTAGTACAAAATTTTTTTAATTCATATTGACGTTATACACATATAATGATGTCGTGTTGTAACTTTTGTTTTATTAAAAAATAATTTCTTGACCGTAAACAGTAAAAAACACTATGAATGTTACAAAACATTATAAACCCGTTATAATTGCGTCAATATGATTTTAATTGTGACTCCACGTAAATTGGACGACATTTTATGTTATGTTTGACTAAATTAGAAACATTGGTACATATTCAGAATGTCGTACTAAATTCGTAGTTAAAAACGCCAATTTTTGGTGAAAAAAGTTGTAATTGTAATAAAAGACGCTAAACACTTTTCAATCAGATTTAAACGTTATAATTGCGACTCCACGTAAGTAAAAGACAATTTACGTTGCATTTGACTAAATTACTAACATTGCTACACTGTCAGAACGTCGTACTGAAATCACAGTTCAGAACGTCATTTTCGGGTAAAAAAACGCTCTCACTATATACATCCCAATCTTCATTGAAAAATTCATTTTTCTCTTACCCACTCTCTCTCCTCTCTCTCTCTTCCTTAAGAAGCTCTCTTCTAACTGCCGGAGCCGCCACCGGAGCCACCACCCACCACCACCAACCACCGCGGGACCACCACCGGAAAAATTTTCCGGTGAGTTTTTTGAAATTTTTTTTTTGCAACTTATAGATTTGGGTGTCCTGAGTATGAATTTGGTGTTAGTTTTTTGAAATTCAACATCAATTGAGGTAGATCTAGCATTAAACATTCGAAATTAGCAAAAAAAAATACATATGCGGGCGAGGAGCAGCGCTGCTCGATCTGGGCTAAGGAGAGCACCGCCACTGCTCTACCCGGAGTCATGTGAGCAGCACCACTACTCGAATTACAGACAGGCGAGGACTCCTGCTGCTCGATTTGGACAGAGGCGAGGAGCTGCTGCTCGAATCCGGAGAAGGAGAGGAGCGCTGCTGCTCGAATCTGGAGAAGAAGAGGAGCTACGCAGCTCGCCCCTGGAGCAGAAGAGCAGCTGCGCAGCTCGAACCCTGTTTTAATTTTTTTTTTGAATTCTAATATTGTGAATGATTTTTAAATGTTTGAATTTGTTTTTTTTTAATTCTAATATTGTGAATGATTTTTTAATGTTTGAATTTGTTTTTTTTTGAATTCTAATATTGTGAATGATTTTTAAATGTTTGAATTTGTTTTTTTATTTCTAATATTGTGAATGATTTTTAAATGTTTGAATTTGTTTTTTTATTTCTAATATTGTGAATGATTTATAAATGTTTGAATTTTAATGTTATGAATGAGGAATATAACCGTGTGATATGAATATGCAGTGATGGATCGACTGAAAAAAGCAGTGCAACATGTATACTCGAAGAAGAATAAGAAAGACCGGGGTACGGAGCAGCCTATGACGGCCTCGTACCGTCGTGCATGTGCTCCTGGTGAAGGGCCGAGTAATCCTGCCCCCCGCATGGAAGCAGCACGTCATTCATCGTTTCATCCGGGTCAATATGTCAACGACCCTGCGTTTCAGATACCTGCACCACCAAGGGAAGCGGTGGATGACTTTGCGATATACGAGCATATACCGCAGAGACGCATGCCAGTGTTGTCATCATCGAGTAGTGCTTGGTCTGATAGAACACTGCACAACGCTAGCTACAACATCTCGGGCGAAGGAAGCCACCAGATTGCTCCCTTAGAAGCTCAGACGTCAGGCGGTGGTAGTTCATCACGTCCACCACGCCCATCACCCGCCCGTGCTGATGAGGACCATGTGATGACGGAGTGTTCGCCACATGTTGATGATGATGATGATGATCAGGACTCACCCGACGTGGATGAGGAGGAGGATGATGAAGATTATGATGTCATGGATCAGGAGGATGAGACTGACGAGGAAGTAGCGCTAGCGATGGTTCTAGTCATTCCTACCTCTTGGAAGTTGACAGAGGTGCCAGTTCCTGGCGGTCCACTACTCACTAGTGTTATCACTAGCTTCGGGGGTCATGTAGCGCTTGACTTATGGTCCTCGACTCAGGTGTTTCTTGAATGTGGGTAACGGATGGCATAACCATGATCTCGCTGTGTGGGCAGAGGGTCATTTTGTGGGAAAACGTCTAACTGAGGAGGAGGAGATTATGATCAATCAGAGAAGCCGAGTCGGTGTGCAACCTTCTGCAATTTATTCAGAGCTCACCACAATCAACCCCGACACATCAGCAACCAGGAAAGACATATACAACAGGATACAAAAAACAAAACTTGAAAAGAGAAATGGTCGTTCTATGGTGCAGACTTTGCTGGGTGAGCTCGGCAAAAACAACTACTACTACGATTACACTACAGAACCAAGTAAGTCAACTTAGGATGTCTCAAATAACTGTAATCCTTTACGTTTCATATTAATTTGATAGATAACATGATTCTACATACTTTCACAATTTAGGGGATCAAACACGACTTGGGTCCATCTTCTTTGCACACCCTACCTCTAGATTACTGCTGCAAGCTTTCCCATACGTCATAGGCATTGATGCTACCTATAAAACGAACATCGCAAAAATTCCTTTGGTTCAGTTCATCGGAGTGACGAGTATAGGCAAGAACTTCAGCATTGCCTTCGCCTTTCTTGTATCAGAATCAACGGACATGTATGTGTGGGCACTTCAACAATTAAGGGGACTCCTTGGTCGGACTACAACCTCAACATTTATCACCGACAGATGTCTGGCCCTGATGAATGCCTTAGAACAGGTATTTCCTGAATCTCATCATCTTCTATGTCAGTGGCACATAAGTAGGAACATTCAGGGGAAAGCCGAGACTTATATGGGTGATAGAGGAAGGGCGGAAGCTGCAGTCCGAATGTGGACTTCGGTTGTCTACTCGAGCACAGAGCAGGACTACAACGAGAGCCTCCAAAATTTCAAGAATACATACCGAAGCTATCCACGTTTCATTACGTATGTTGCATCAGTTTGGGAGAAACACAAGGAAAAATTTGTGGAGGCTTGGGTCAAGAATGTGTTGCACTTCGGCAACACAACAACAAATAGGTATGACTGTTAGTCTTGTAATTTTTTAGATAATTCAGTCATTGTTATAGATCTATAAAACTTACTTAAACATTTGATAGGGTGGAGAGCGCACATTCTGCTCTAAAGGCAAGATTAAGGAGTGCTAGACACACTTTGGATGTAATCTTTCCAAAGATTAACGCCAATTTCGGGTGAAAAATGCTCTAATTGTAATAAAAGACGTTAAACCCTTTTTAATCGCATTTAAACGTTATAATTGTGACTCCACATAAGTTAATGACATTTTATGTTGTGTTTGACTAAATTACAAACATTATTACACTTTCAGAACGTTGTATTGAAATCGCAGTTGAAAACGTCAATTTCGGGTAAAAAACGCTCGTACTATATATAGCCTAACCTTCCTTGGATTATTCATTTCTCACTTCCTCACTCTCTCTCCTCTATCTCTCTTAAGGAAGAAGCTCTTTTCTGACTGCCAGAGCCGCCGCCGGAGCCGCCACCCGCCGCCACCAACCACCGCCGGACCACCACCGGAAAAATTTTCCGGTGAGTTTTTCGAATTTTTTTTTTGCAACTTATAGATTTGGGTGTCCTGAGTATGACTTCGGTGTTAGTTTTTTGAAATTCAACATCATTTGAGCTAGATCTAGCATGAAAAATTCGAAAATTTTCAAAAAAAAAAAAAACCCCAGTCGAGCACCACTGCTGCTGTACCCGGAGACAGGCGAGAACCGGCGGTGCTCGCTTCAGACGCCAGCAAGGACTGGTGGTGCTCGAGTTCAGCGCCTGCGAGGACCCCTGGTGCTCGCGTCCTCTTCTGCGCGCGCCCGAAGACGGTACCGAGGACCGCTGCTGCTCGCGTGTGGCGGAGGCGAGGACTGGCGCTTCTCTTGGCAGGCGACGGCGAGGATCTGTTCTACTCGACCCAAGCGAAGGCGAGGAGCGGGTCTACTCGACCCAGGCGACAGCGAGGAGCTGTGCTCCTCGGACCAACTTTACTTTTTTTTTTAAATTCTAATATTTGGAATGATTTTTTAAATGTTTTAATTTGTTTATTTTTTAATTCTAATATTGTGAATGATTTTTAAATGTTTTAATTTGTTATTTTTTTAATTGTAATATTGTGAATGATTTTTAAATGTTTTAATTTGTTATTTTTTTGAATTCTAACTAATATTGTGAATGATTTTTAAATGTTTTAATTTGTTATTTTTTTGAATTCTAACTAATATTGTGAATGATATGATTATAAATGTTTGAATTTTTATGTTATGAATGAGGAATATAACTGTGTGATATTCGTATGCAGTGATGGATCGTCTGAAAAAAGCAGTGAGACATGTCACGAAGAGGAAGAATAAAGACCGGGGTGTGCAGCAGGCTATGACGGCCTCGTACCGTCGTCGTGCACATGCTCCTGGTGAAGGGCCGAGTAATCCTGCCCCCCGCATGGAAGCAGCACGCCATTCATCTTTCCATCCGGGTCAATCTTCCAATGACCCGGCGTTTCAAGTACCAGCACCACCAATGGTAGCGGAGGATGACTCGGCGGTGTTCAATATACCGAGGAGACGCATGCCAGTGTTGTCATCATCCAGTAGTGCTTTTTCTGACAGATCACTGCACAGCTCTAGCTACAATATCTCAGGGGAATCAAGCCACCAGACTGCTCCGTCAGGCGGTGGTAGTTCATCACGTCCACCACGCCCATCACCTGCCCGTGTTGTTGAGGACCATGTGATGACTGAGCGTTCGCCACATGCTGATGACGATGGTCGTGGTGCTGATGATGAGGACTCACCCGACGTGGATGAGGAGCAGGATAAGGAAGATGATGAAGTCATGGATAAGGAGGATGACACTGACGAGGAAGCAGCGCTAGCGATGGTTCCAGTCATTCCTACCTCTTGGAAGTTGACAGAGGTGCCAGTTCCTGGCGGTCCACTACTCACTAGTGTTATCACTAGCTTCGGGGGCCATGTAGCGCTTGACTTATAGACCTCGACTAAGGTATGTTCTCTATCTTCTCCTGTATTTGATCATTTAATATCATACTACGTTTTGTAAGTGTTAAATATTGGTCATTATGTAGGATCGTGGGGTTTTGAGTTTCAAATCCCGTAGGGTGATGCTTACCTGCTGGCCAAAAGATCAAATTTCCAAACCAAGAACAAGGAAGATGCTTGAGTATTCTGGTATAGAGCACCTACAGGATATTACGATGCCATACAGCAATATGTCCCTCATCAGTGCTTTTGTGGAGAGGTGGCAGCCTGATACAAACTCATTCCATATGCCGTTTGGTGAGATGACGATTACCCTGCATGATATGTGGATGATACTGCAAATCCCCATCGTCGGTCGTCCATTGATAGGGGATTCATCCACCACTGAGTTGAAGGAGGTAATGGCTGATTGCCTTAATTTTGGGGCAGATGTTGAGAGTATGACAGAGGCACTGTGGAATACCGGTGCTGTATCAATTTCGAGCTTGTTGCAGCAATGTAGGGATGAAAATGAAGAGGCAATGAAGCAGGCATGTGGTTGGTTGTATCATCTGATTGGTACGACCATATTAGCTGGAAAATCAAATGGTCGTCTGAGTCCACAGCTGTTCAGTTAGTAGCTCCTGAAGAAAGGTACCAAGCTTCGTAAATATGCATGGGGAGCTGGTACTCTTGCATGGTTATATCGCCAGCTAGGGATAGCATCTCGTGCCGGCTCCAGTGGGATAGGTGGTTCTATGACGTTACTTGAGGTATGTGTCCTAATGTGCATCTAGTATATGATAACTCACTGAGTATTAATAATTGGTACTGCTTAATCATTCTAGTGTTTTATATGCACAGTGCTGGATTTATGCATACTTCCCTACATTAAACCAGCGATTAGCCCGGACTGGCGCGCTAATGATGATAGACCTTGGGCTCTAAGATGGGTGAGATCTACCTCTCAAGTGCAGGATCATCGTTCACTGCAAGGATATCGTGAGCATCTAGATGCTTTGACTGCTCTAAATGTAGTGTTTGTAGTTGCTAACACATTGAACCATTATTATTTTTGTCTTTCGTTGTTGGTTACATTTTACTATTAATGTTCATTGTAGATTGATTGGTTGCCCTACGGTCGAGATAATGTTAATGTTCATGGAGGGCGTACATGGTATAGAGGTAACACACAGGTTTTGGGGTTGAATGAGCCATACATGCCTGGTCGCTGTCTACGCCAGTTTGGTTACATTCAGGATATCCCTGAACCTCCTATTAGACCCAACCCAAGGTCTGAAAAAAGAGGAAAAACCCAACCCTACACCTGTGTATACCCCCCCATGTATAGTTTGTGGGAAAACACTCCTAAATTGCTGGTTCCAGGGTATACGCGCACAAATGCGCGGTTGCATGCTTGTGACCCACTCTACCTAGATTGGTACACCAAGCACACACACCCGAAGATCCTAAACCCTGAGACTTATCAGACCACCCTGGTTCATCGTCCAGATCCCTGTCTAGTAAGTCATATTTTCATAGTACTTCATTACATATCACTTTTATTTTTTATGTGTACTTACCTGACCAAGTGTGTTACAGCTACTGTCTGAGGCAAGTGAGCTTGCACGCCCGTACTACCAAGAGAACAATGCATGGGACTGGTCATACTATCGTCAGGGATGCCAGAAGAAGAACAAAGGGCTGCAACTGATGGTCTTGTGGATGTTCAGCTCTTTATACATATGGGATAGTTACCAGCGCCAGCATGGTGCACCCTAGTGCTTGTCATCTTGAATTTGGATGTAATAAACTTTAGTATCATCTTGGAACTATTTGTTGTCTTTCATTTTTACTTGGTGTGTTAGACGCTAGTACAATTTGTTTGGATGTAGTTTTTTTCTGGTGGACTTGGTGATGGTGGAATTATTGCTGACAATGCTTGGGACCTTGTTGATGATTTGTTGGTTGATTTTGTGGAGGTTCTTAGAACCGGTGGAGATAAGAAAAATAGGGGAGACTATGCCAAAAATTTTCTAGAAATGCATCGTTTCTGCAATGCCAATCTGGGTGGTCTATATTCTTTGTTGGTCGTTGAGTGTTCTCAGGAATTTACTTGGTGTTGAAAAGATCAATGCCAATCTGGGTGGTCTAAATTCTTTGTTGGTCGTTGAGTGTTCTCAGGAAGGATAGTGTCAAAATGAAATATCTAACATGTACCAAAGATTGAATATGTTACGAGAAATGAAATATATCAAAATGTAGAAATTCCTAAGAAAGAAAAGATGTGTGACCAGCTTCAATCTGAACTTACAAGATCAATTACACAATAACCAATAACCTAATTATTTCCTAACCTTTGTCTCTCTATTCCCCGTGCTATTACATTACGTCTCATCTCATAAATTGGTTCTTGGTGTTGAAAATCATCATCATCGGGCTCAATAGGATCATAAATAACAAGTAATGGAATATGAGCGATGAAATCATTATACTCCATGTAATTCTCCATCATCCGGCGAACTGATGTATCATTTCGTACATGAATAAAAGTCCACTCGTAGTCGCCCTCCAGCCCCAAATACACCATTGTTGTTATGTTTATTCTGCCGAGGAGGGACTGTAGTGCTCGTATTACTCGTCGTTGTAGATCGCGGAGATTACTAGGATATGGCATAGTAACTTCTACGCGTCTGTGCCCCATTCTTCTATCAAATTGTGCTCCATGACGACCAAAAGTAGCTACATAATTAACGTGCAAACAGAAAGGAAACTCCATTTGATTTTGAGAGCGAAATGGGAATTAAGGTGTGAAGAGTTCAAGCAAGATGTAATTAGACAGATTCTGAGAGCACGGGGTAAGGAATGAGTATGTTGGGACACTAATACCCACTTTTATAATATTTGAGTAACACTGACATGTCCAGGTTACCGTTTGCAGTACAAAGTGAATTCAAATTTACCATAAGTAATTACTTTTGTCAGGAAAGGTACACGTACCAGGTTACTGTTTGCAGTACAAAGTGAATTCAAAGTTACCTTAGGTAATTACTTTTGTCAGGTAAGGTACACGTACCAGGTCACTGTACACGTACCAGGTTACCGTTTGCAGTACAAAGTGAATTCAAAGTTACCATAGGTAATTACTTTTGTCAGGAAAGGTACACGTACCAGGTCACTGTACACGTACCAGGTTACCGTTTGCAGTACAAAGTGAATTCAAAGTTACCATAGGTAATTACTTTTGTCAGGAAAGGTACACGTACCAGGTTACCGTTTGCAGTACAAAGTGAATTCAAATTTACCATAAGTAATTACTTTTGTCAGGAAAGGTACACGTACCAGGTTACCGTTTGCAGTACAAAGTGAATTCAAAGTTACCTTAGGTAATTACTTTTGTCAGGTAAGGTACACGTACCAGGTCACTGTACACGTACCAGGTTACCGTTTGCAGTACAAAGTGAATTCAAAGTTACCATAGGTAATTACTTTTGTCAGGAAAGGTACACGTACCAGGTCACTGTACACGTACCAGGTTACCGTTTGTAGTACAAAGTGAATTCAAAGTTACCATAGGTAATTACTTTTGTCAGGAAAGGTACACGTACCAAGTTACCGTTTGCAGTACAAAGTGAATTCAAATCTACCATAAGTAATTACTTTTGTCAGGAAAGGTACACGTACCAGGTTACCGTTTGCAGTACAAAGTGAATTCAAAGTTACCTTAGGTAATTACTTTTGTCAGGTAAGGTACACGTACCAGGTCACTGTACACGTACCAGGTTACCGTTTGCAGTACAAAGTGAATTCAAAGTTACCATAGGTAATTACTTTTGTCAGGAAAGGTACACGTACCAGGTCACTGTACACGTACCAGGTTACCGTTTACAGTACAAAGTGAATTCAAAGTTACCATAGGTAATTACTTTTGTCAGGAAAGGTACACGTACCAGGTTACCGTTTGCAGTACAAAGTGAATTCAAAGTTACCTTAGGTAATTACTTTTGTCAGGTAAGGTACACGTACCAGGTCGCTGTACACGTACCAGGTTACCGTTTGCAGTACAAAGTGAATTCAAATTTACCATAAGTAATTACTTTTGCCAGGAAAGGTACACGTACCAGGTCACTGTACACGTACCAGGTTACCGTTTGCAGTACAAAGTGAATTCAAAGTTACCATAGGTAATTACTTTTGTCAGGAAAGGTACACGTACCAGGTCATTGTACACGTACCAGGTTACCGTTTTTTTAACTTGTAACCTTGTGGCTAGTTCATGACCAACCTCTATATAAGGGATGCCTCCTCCATTTCATCTTCACACACTCTCTCTCCATATTCTCGAAGCTCTCTATTTCCTTACTCTCTTCCAAAAATAATTTCGTAAAACTGTGCAAGCTCTCTCTCTAAACATGAGTTAATCTATAGAGTCCGATCATGAGTATATTCCAATATCAAGCCCTATAAGTATTTAGTTCATTGTCTTTGTTAATCATATTCGCACTAATATTCCATATTTCAATATTCATCAAACATTCTCTCGACCCTTATTGCAGGAAAGTGACTCAACCACTGATTCAGATTGGGATGAATTTGATGAAGGCGTTCCAGATCATAATGCACAGATGGATGACTACATGCAAGAGATGTATAATCGAGCTCCGGTGGTGGACACAGGTTACTTATTTCAAACAAACCAGGCCTTTAGGGGTAAAGAAGAAGCGAAAGCTTGGGTAGATAGTGTTGGCCATCCCAACCATATCTACACCATAATTCAAAGTTCTCGGTCGGGCCAAGATTTCCACATAACATGCGAGAGGTATTGGAAACCATGAAGGACGTCACGACCTGGTGTCATCAACCGGCGCAGATCATCTGGTTCCAAGAAATGTGGTTGTCCTTTTAAAATTAAGGGGTATTACACAAACTATGGGTGTTTCTTGCAAGTGGGTAACGGATGGCATAACCATGATCTCGCAGAGTGGGCAGAGGGTCATTTTGTGGGAAAACGCCTGACTGAGGCGGAGGAGATTATGATCGACCAGAGAACCAGAGTCGGTGTGCCCCCCTGTGCAATTTATTCCGAGCTCACAACAATCAACCCAGAAACGTCAGCAACAAGGAAAGACATATACAACCGGATACAAAAAACAAAACTAGTAAATCGAGATGGTCGATCTATGGTGCAGACTCTGCTGAGTGAGCTAGACAAAAACAACTACTACTACGATTACACTACAGATCCAAGTAAGTCAACTCAGTATGTCTCAAATAACTTCAGTCATTTAGGTTTCATATTAATTTGATAGATAACATGATTATATTTCATAATTTAGGGGATCAAACACGACTTGGGTCCATCTTCTTTGCACACCCTACATCTAGATTACTGCTCCATGCGTTCCCGTATGTCATAGGCATTGATGCTACCTATAAAACAAACATAGCAAAAATGCCTTTGGTTCAGTTCATCGGGATGACGAGTATAGGCAAAAACTTCAGCATTGCCTTCGCCTTCTTGTATCAGAATCAACAGACATGTATGTGTGGGCACTTCAACAATTAAGGGACCTCCTCGGGCGGACTACAACCTCTACATTTATCACCGACAGATGTCTGGCCCTGATGAATGCCTTAGAAGAGGTATTTCCTGAATCTCATCATCTACTATGTCGGTGGCACATAAGTAGGAACGTTCAGGGGAAAGCCGAGACTTATATGGGTGATAGAGGAAGGGCGGCGGCTGCAGTCCGAATGTGGACTTCGGTTGTCTACTCGAGCACAGAGCAGGACTACAACGAGAGGTACGCATATTTCAAGAATACATACCAAAGCTACCCACGTTTCATTACGTATGTTGCATCAGTCTGGGAGAAATACAAGGAAAAATTTGTGGAGGCTTGGGTCAAGAATGTGTTGCACTTCGGCAACACATCGACAAATAGGTAAAATTGTTAATCTTGTAATGTTTAAGATAATACAGTGATTGTTATAGATCTATAAAACTTACTTAAACATTGATAGGGTGGAGAGCGCACATTCTTCTCTAAAGGCGAGATTAAGGAGTGCTAGACACACTTTGGATGTAATCTTTCCAAAGATTAACGATCATGTGAATACAAGCATCCGGGAGTTAAAAAAGGATTTTGAGGCAGCCAGGACAAAACACAGAAGAGAGCACATGAGGGTTCCAATCGCTGACCTGATCGGGAAGGTTAGTACCCTTTGCTTAGATGAGCTAGTCAAGGAGCTTGGAAGGGCGAATTATGTGCAAATGGACAGCTCAATCTGTGGATGTGACAAGGTAACCTCTCATGGATTACCTTGCGCTTGTAAATTAAACTACATGCTGGATAGTGGTATACTATGCTCAAAGAGGGATATACATCGTTTCTGGTATACCCTAAGCTGGGAGAAACATGAATCGACAATTGATATGGTATCCTACATGGAGGAAGAACAGAATAGATGGCGAGACATAGCTTCTGAGGTAGCACAGTCAGATGATCCTACTCTGATGGCGAAATGTTACAGTCAAATCCAAAACTTCCTTCACCCAGATATGGTGTGCCAATTAGGAGAGCCATTGGAACAGGTTGGGATTGGCAGACCTACCGGGCCCTCAAGACCAAACCGACGGGAACCTTCGTCTTGGGAGCGTAACCGACCAAGGGCAGGCCAGTCAGAAGGAGCGCCATCAAAGAAGATCACGTAATAGAGGATCATCAAATCCGAGTCGATTCCAGCCCCTTGACAACTTCCCATACTACCAGGATTTCAACCCCAACCTATATCAATATATGACTGGGTATATTGATGTTCGTGGAGATGGGAATTGTGGTTTCAGGGTCATTGCTGACTACCTATATTCAAACGAAGAGAGGTGGAAAGATGTCCGTGTAGCATTGTTCAATCACATGAAGATCAAGCACCGGCGAATGGACTATACAAGGCCATTTTTAACGAAGGACCGTACAACGGCATGTTAAGAGCGCTTCATTGGAATTCAGGAGAGCCACCTCCACATAAATGGATGCACACGGAAATGGGGTTGGTGATCGCGACAAGGTACACTTCGATAGTAGTTTTCTACTCTACTGTCTATGGGGGTGCGGCAAGTGCCACATACCTTCCGCTCGATAATTATACCGATCGTGATAGCCCAAGAGGAGAGATCCACATAGGAATTTGCCCCCAGGGTCATTTCATAAGGTTCGGCATGGTTCATGACTCCCCACTCCCCCTATCTATCCGCAGTGGTTCGCTTATAGAGATCCAAACACTGTCGGACCTTGGATTCATCAATTACAATCTAGGTTAGATAGTTGGATCAACGTTGTACCTTAGTTTTTCTTTAACTTAGTTGTTGTAACTTAGTCTTTCTTTAACTTAGTGGTTGTAACTTAGTTGTTGTAACTTAGTTTTTCTATAAATGAGTTGTTGTAACTTAGTTTCTCTTTAACTTAGTTGTTGTTTTACTCATATTGACTTAAATTTGGTTATTCAAACATCTATTATTTGAAAAAAAAGTGTCTCCCCGTAACATTCAAACTTATTCAACTAAGTTTGGTGAAAAAAAAAATTTGTACTGCGAATAGTAAAGTATTTGCTATTCGCAGTACAAATTAATTTTATGTCAAATTAATAATATAAACACATAAAAATGTAATATAAACACATAAAAATGTAATCCAACACTTTTTTTTACAAAAAAAAGGTTCCTGTATTGATTCCAACAAAAAAGTAACTAGTAAAATTCGGTACTAATCAACTACAAACTACTTCGGTAGATTTACTTACAGATATCATTTTTGGAAAAAAAAAACACAGCGACACATCATTACATGTGTACAACGTCAATATGAATTAAAAAAAATTTGTACTGCGAATAGCAACCCCTATCCTTTTGCATGTCTCACCTATATGTGAACAATCAAAACAAAGTGAACTGCAAACATCATAAACATAGCAGAAGAAAGTAGATGTTCTTCAACATGATAAAATAAAGAGTTGATTTCAACTCATGCAAGTAAGGAGGATAACAATTTGAACCCACCAGATGAATGGTTTTGCAGCGACGTAGAGGATAAAGCAACAAGTCTGATTGAGCACTCATAGCTTTAGAAAAAATTTATCAACTACAGGAAGCAATCAAGGAGTGATTATTTTTTGGATAAGAGTAAAGAGTGAACCAAGACTTCGTCTCACATATATATACCGTATATACGCTGATTCGGATAAAAAAATGACTGCAAACTAAATAAAGTACTATGAATTTACAAATCCATGAGCAGATCATGATGCAGTAAGTTTCTAAGAAAATGGCAAGTCAGCAGAACCCGTATTTTGCGTTTCCCCTCCTGGTTAATGTATTATTAGAAAGTCAAAGTACCCCAGAAAACATCAACCATGACCACCTCGTTCCAGTCAGATAAATAGTATGAAGATATGAAGCAACTTTACACTCCTTAGACAAACCTAGGAGGCATATAGATCACGACTGAATCGAACAGGGACATTCATCTTCAAATTCAAATAATCTGCGCGATTTGTACCCATTGAATGCAATAAATGTCCATCAGCAAGGTAAATTTCAACACACTGCTTCTAGGTAGAGAGAACTTCGGAAAATAAGAATCTCAAAATGAACACACACTAATTATAGTCATTCCTTCCCTATCTACCACAGTCCAAAACTTTAAACCTCAGTGTTAGGAAAAAAACAGAGAACAAAAAAGCACAGACCTAAAGGACAAGAATTGACTCAATACACGGAGGATAACAGGGACGAAGCATCCCCGCGGATGCTGCGAAGCATTTCGGCACTGGCTTGTGTCAATTCCAGGATGATACGAGAGAGAGGAGGTGAGTGGTAAATGAGTTGTAGATGAGTAGAGATAACCCTAGCATTCGAGACGTAGAAGTACAGCACGAGTCTCTTTGTTTGCCTTTTAATTTCTTTTGTTTGCCTTTTTCAAAAAAGTAAATTTGCTACACACGGTACTTAAGGAAAAAAATTCTGAAATAACACTGTTGGAGTAAAAATATCCCCATATTAGCGTCTGTCCCAAACTAATTCCTGAAATAACATTCCCGGGTGAAATCGTCTCTTGAAGAGACGATTTCATTAATTATCAAAGAAGAAATCGTCTCTTCAAGAGACGATTTCAACATTTCCCCGCGCCACGTAGGCGCTGACTTGGCTGGAATCGAGCAAAGCAGAAGTCGTCTTTTGAACCGACGATTTCCAGAAATCGTCTTTAGAACCGACGATTTCACCCTTTATACGATGCGCTCGAGAAAACGCGAGAGAGTTACAAATTTTACTAATGAAATCGTCTTTTGCAAGGACGATTTATCTATTAAGCAAGAAATCGTCTTTAGAAAAGACGATTTCACGGGTTATACATTACTTACCCGATTTTTCCCTTCCCTTCCTCGTTCATTCCTTATTTCCCCTCTCTGTCAATTACCGAGAGCAGCAGCGAAGAACGTCTCCAAGTGCCGCCCCACCTCCGTCCTGGTCCGCCGGAAACCGCCTCCGACGCCGTCACCGGCCACCGTCACCGGCCGAGCTCCACCTCCGACCACCTGCATCAAATACTAGTTGTTTAGGTAATTTTCAAACCCTAAATTAGTTAGAAAGTGTTAGAAAATTAGGGGTTGTTAGAAAATTAGGGATTGTGAGAGTGGGAGCTGATTATGTGTGTTTGTGTGTTAAATTGCAGTGGTAACTGATTATTTGCTAAATTGAAGTGATAATTTGTTGTTGGTTTGTGAAATTATAGTCAAAATTAATTGTTTGTGTAATTTGGTAATATTGGGATGTAGTAACATTTGGGAAATTTTGGATATATGTGAAATTGAACACACAATTAATTGTTCGAAGTGTTTAAATAATTATATGCAATTGATATGGTTGAATTGTAGAATTAGTTGTTGAATGGTAGTGTATTACAACATTATAGTTTTTGTTTATTTTTTTCGGTTTTGTTTGTTTCCAATCAGCCAAATGGTGGAACGGTTGATTAAATTTGTGAATTATGAATGGTGTTTGCAATTAGGTGGATATGTCCGACGTTATCCAGTTCTTATGTCGTATTAGTGGCAAAATTGTTTATGGGCCAAACGGAGCTGATTACGAGGGTGGGAAGAAGAAGCTCCTCATGGTTAGTGGCGACACCAATTATGAGCAGCTTATTGATGAGATTGGTAGTCATTTCGGTATCGACTTGTGCACCCATGAAGTGACGGTGTCACAAAGGATGGGTAAGACAAAGAATGACGGAACCACAAAGTGGACAGTGATACCCATCGATGATGATGGGGATCTGAAAAATGCCATGTTCTATTGTCAACATGATGGGGCACAAGATATATTCTATGAATTGTACGCTGAAGTACATGAAAACCGACAACCACAAACACTTCTCATTTCCTCATCTTATCAACACCAAGCTCCTCCAAGCTTCACACCACCTGAAAACCTAACCCCTTTGCCTTCTTCATATCCCATACATCAAACACAAAACATCACAAACACTTCTCTTATACTTAATGCTCCTCAAGATGAAACCTACTTACATACAAAAGAACATTCATCATACCCAACACCCGTTGTAGATCCTCTCGAACATGATGGTGGTGATGAACTTGGACACTTTGATGATGATGGCGACTTGCGGGAAGACTTCGAGGAGTTGGCACCAAGAAATGTAACAAAACTTATTTTTCTTACTTTAGAAAAAAGTGTTATGAATTATGTGTGTTGTTACTGAAGTGTTGGGATAGACCATTCCTGTAGTAGTGGTTGCTTACACAATAAAAAAAATGATGAGTTGGCACCAAGAAATATATTAAGAAATTCATACCCATTGTGGATGTCCTTATGATGAACTTTGCATAGAAGAAACGAGAGGAAGGAGTGTGAAACGAAAATAAGTGATAATAAAAATCGGCACAATTAGAATGAAGGTTGGGTGGCCGAATTTGTTAGGAAATTTTAGAGTTTATAGCTCTTTTATCTTATTACTATTATACTTGTACTAAAGGTATATGAATAAAGTGAGTACTTATAATGTAGCTAGTTTAACAATAAAACATTATCATGATTATTCGTTTTTTATTATAAGTGGCTGAAAGTTTAGCATAAGAGCGATACTGGAGTTATAAATAAACCTTTCTTGCAATAAGGTAGTGAGTAAGACTATCATAAATTATTCTACAACAAATCAAACTAAACTAAGTAGATCCTAAATAATTACTAGATGTTACTGAATAACTAATTACCCAAACTATGCGGGTATTTCAGAGGAGTTTCGTGGAACTTGGATGTTATGCTTTCGACTAGAATGTCGCGTTCTGTGAGTGAAGTAGTATTTGGTACTCATCCCACATTGGGATATGTGTAGTACTCTGAGTGGTTTGTAAGGATATATTTGAGTTAACTACAACAACTAGGTTTCCCATGTTTTAGCCCAAGTGAGGACAAATGGCTTGAAATCGTTAGTTTTCAAGTCCGAATGGTTAGGGAGGTAGGTTATTGAACAATTGTTCATATGAGATATTACAAACTGTGTCTCGATAAACTATAAGCTAAAACCTTGTCAAATAAGTAAAGTTGGGGATGTATCAAAAACAGTTATCCCAACCTAGATCGGAAGCAAATGTTATGATTACAAAATAACATGGAGCCCGTTTTTGGGTAATATCTAAAAGATTCAAATTTATTACGTTGTAATTTTATTATTGGTCAACAAAGTTTACATAAAAATAGATAAAGACAAAGTTACAATTGGGATTAGAAATCAAATAATTATCACATATGAAACAACTATATTCTCTCTTCCCCGCCATTTATAAAGAGAATTCTAACCTTTTATATATATAAAAGAGAATTTTAATGTTTAACGAACCGACAGTTAGTCCTTATTTGTCCTTGTTTCCCAGTAAGCACTTGAATCGCACCCATCTTCTCCATCGACCTTCCAAACTCATCGAAGAAGTGACCATTTCCATGCTGCTGCAACTGCTGCACCATCTTAAACGCTCGTTTATCCGTCAACAACGCAGCGTCAGACACAAAAAGCCCCTTGTTCTGCAATAGGATCTTATAGTAGTTATTGTTAAACTCCGTTGCATCATTAGGGTCCATTTCCACTTCCATCGAAGTATCAGCAAGGCTAGTAGTAGTCGGGCATTTCCGTCTCAGTTCCGTCGCGTAAGTCGTATTTAGTGTCGGATCAGCGTTACCGTTACCGTCAAAATTGTAAAGTCTTCTCACAATAGCACCGCAATGTGAGATTCCGATTGTGTGTGCACCCGAGAGTAGGACGAGATCTTTGATGCTAAGTTTGTTGATGTGTACAAAGATTGTTTTGAGAGTTGTGAAGTTTGCAAATGGGCTAGGTAAATTTCCGTTTGTGTCGTTTGCAAGTGATATGAATCCGTCTCTTCGTCCAGTTGGAACCTCCCATAAGTCTCTACCATACTGTAGTGATATATGGGGTGGGGTTTTAGTTATATAAAATCGGACATGCATGATTGATTGATTGATTTGTTTGTAGAGTAGTAGTACAACTTACGGGTGCGGAGACAGCGTCACGGGCGGAAAGTGCAATGATGTCGGCACATGAAACGACGCCGGGACATTCCTGCTCTAGCCGGTTTTTGATCTCGTCGATCACTTCAAATCCGCCTACGGAAAGATTCGGTCTTGCTTGTTTCTCAACCGATCCGTTTCCGACCGGGTCCAGTAGGATCGAAGCGTCACATCCCTGAAAATATATTGGTCACCATGTTAGCTATGTAATTGTATATATACATCACGCGACGTCGCACAGTACATGCATGCATTAATCGCATGGCAATGGCATGGATCTCTTACACGAACGAAACAATCGTGGAATTGGAGTCTAATTAGCTTGGCAGCTAGGTTGACATTAGGGTTGTCTCGAACCAAGCTTGTAGTGGTACACTTAACAATTTGCTCTGCTCTCGGACAGCTCTTACGGTAGAAAGCCGGTCGCAACCCATTGCTGCTGCGACCAGACCCGCGGTGGCTATTCCTTGCTCCATCAACCAATAGTAATGCGACGAGTACTATAAAGATGATGTAATGCAGCTCATTCTGAGATTTCATGATGATGATATATTATATATATACCAGATAGCAAGCTAATTCTAATTTCTCCGACCGTTTGTGAGTAATAATAGCTAACCAAGTGTCTTGTAGTGAATTAAATGAAATTAATTTCATCCTTTTATAGGCCAATAAAAACGGCTCAAGTAATTAATTTGACCATTAAATAAATACTATATAGTATCACCCGGAGATTATAAATTAAACTTCAAAGCGATATACCGGCTGCTGCCTTGAATCCAACGTATTTTAGCTGGCATCACGACTTATATACTCTGTATCGACAGTTGAATATATATTATGGTCTCTCCATTTCATTTTTATATTCGGATAATCCAATCCCGTATTCTCATTCATGGTATGAAAAACGAATCGTCAACTATTTTTATAATCGTACTAATTTTGTTAGATTTTTAATTATGACGAAAGTAACCTCACATCATCATCTCCTTCTATGCATGGATATCATATGCTAGATTATTGGATCAGCCCACATTGTCAACCTTCAAGCTTTGAGCCCAACATACTTGCTGATTTGTTTCAATCTAGTTTTACAGATTATTTCTAGATTTATTTATCTAGAGTTAGTTAAGATATTGTTAGTTGAGATATTTGAGATTGTAATCTTTATTTCACCTTCTCTAATCTGTTTATATAAGTACAATTAGACAGAAAGGAATAATATTCACGAAAACTATCTTATTCTCAATATCTACCAAATCCTTCTTCTACCTCTCGCCTCTTCAAGTCTCGATTCACCGGCATGAATGCTTGAGCTCCAATATGGTATCAGAGCACAGTTTGGATATTCACACCTCGCTTCTTGAATATTGACGTTCGATCAAAGAAAGGATGGCAGACGACGGGAAAGGGAAGAAAGTGGCTGACACCTCAACGTCTGTCGTTGACATCGATGTTTCCGACCCTTTATATGTCCATGGATCGGAGAATCTTGGGCTTAACCTTGCGAGGAAGTTCACCGGAACGGGATTCTTGGGGTGGAAGTGGGATATGACCCTCAGCCTCAAAGCAAAAAATAAGTACGGCTTCATCACTAGCGAGGTCAAGAAACTGGGTCCTAATTAGCCGTTGCATCTTTCAGCGTAGATTCGGTCGAATTCTCTGGTTGCCTCGTGGATAACCAGTTCGCTCGATCCTAGCATCGCCGGTAGTCTCATGTTTTCTGACAACCCAAAACAAATTTGGGACGCCCTCTGTCGAAGATATGAACAGAAGAATTTAGTCATGATCCATGGGCTAAAATAAAATCTGTCAAAAATTAAACAAGGAGAGGAATCAATTACCGCTTACTTTACGAGGTTGAAAAACATCTGGGGAGAAATCGAGATGCTCAGGCCGCCGTTGGAGTGTAGCTGTGGTGTTCGAGAAACTCAAACCAGTCGGGAGGAAGAAGATAAGTTAATACAGTTCTTAATGGGTTTAAACAAAAGTTACGTCCATATTAGAGGTCAAATCCTGGCTATAGAGGAGACGCCTGATCTAGAGAAGGCTTTTGCCATCTTAATCCACGAAGAGAACCAACGGGGTGAAAAGAAGGGAAAAGATGACGCTATGTCGTTTTTCAGTACAGACTCAACAACGAAATTTCAAAGCAACATAACCAAGAATAGAGTTGGAGAGCAAAGATGACAAACCTGTATGTTTTGCATGAAAGTTGGACACACCTTCGAGAGTTGCTTCCAACGACATAAATGCATGCACTGTGGCAAATCAGGGCATTTGGCCGCCGATTGTTACCATTTGCATGGCCGAGAAACAGTTTTAGTGAGAAAG
This sequence comes from Limonium bicolor, assembly GCA_023374045.1. Taxonomy (NCBI): domain Eukaryota; kingdom Viridiplantae; phylum Streptophyta; class Magnoliopsida; order Caryophyllales; family Plumbaginaceae; genus Limonium; species Limonium bicolor. Next base: position 236,707,009 of record CM041780.1, read on the forward strand.
AAGAAGAAAGATGTTGCGGCTCTTACATGGAGCGAAAACCAGTCTGCGGACCATAATCAAGCCACATGCGTCATAAAACAGCTCAATCCAGAATTAATACAACAAATCACTGGATTAATTCGGGCAGGGAGTCAAGGAGCCGCAAAGGAAGACAACTCGTATTGCAACTTCTCAGGTAAATCTCTGGATTTCTCAATCAGTACTTACAGTTTATTGAGCAAAAACATACAAAATACATAAAATTTTAGAAATAACTGGGTGCTCGACATGGGAGCAAAGGACCACATGAGTGGGTTTTCCGATTTCTTTTGAAACTGGAGAACATTAGAACAAGGTAGAATCATTATTATACCAGATGGAAGGCAGCAAGAAGCGGGAAGAGTGGGTGATGTGAATTTCGGCGAGAATTTTGAGCTCATCGGGGTTCTCTATGTTCCAAATTTCAAATTCAGTTTTGTTTCAGTTTGAAGGTTGGTGGAGCAGTACTCTCGTAGTCTAATTTTTTCCGATTCTCGTTGTTATGCCCAGGGCCTTGTTACAGGGAAGATTGAGCAGTTGGGCTAGTAGTGCGCCCGGCTCTATTTTTTGGACACCGAGAAGGCAGAAAGTTGGGCCGGTAGATTGGCCCAAGCAAAGAAGAATGATATCAGTCTGGGCCTTTTGTCTTTTAATAATTTGCAAGCTTATGAGATTCATGTAGCTCTTGGGCATGTGCCATTTGAGAAACTTTTGATATGGGTTTAATAAAACAACGAGATGTTTCTCAGCATATTGCTTGTGACGTATGCTATAAGGCTAGAGCCCAAAGACTTTCTTTTGGTAAATCAGAAATCAAAACGAAGCAACCTTTCGAGATGATCCATGTAGATGTGTGGGGCCCATTTAAAACTGAAACGTATAATGGGATCAAATACTTTGCTTGCTTCGTTGATGATTATACACGTACAACTTGGGTTCAATTACTTGTTTTTGTAATCATGAAGGAATCATACATCAGACCACTTGCACCTACACTCCACAATAATGCTGCGGTAGAAAGAAAACACAAATATCAAGAGCTCTGTATTTTCAGTCTAATGTTCCTTTATTATTTTGAGGAGAGTGCATTCTTCATGCAGTTTATTTGATAAACCGGCTTCCTACCAAGGCTTTTCAAGGCAAGACACCGTTTGAAATCCTCCACGAGAAAAAAACCATATACAAGACTATCAAGCCCTTCGGTTATCTTTGCTATAAAACTTTAGTAGGCCCAAAGGGTGGTAAATTCAAACCAAGGGCAGAGGCTTGTGTTTATCTAGGAGAAGATCCTTGGAAAAAGCGACATACGGTGTTGAGCATCAGTTCACAGAAAATTGAAGTTTGCAGGGAGGTTCGTTTTCACACCAAACTTTTTCCACACAAAGAGAATTCTCCTGATTGTAATGTTGACATAGCAGACAATCCTGAGCATATTGAAGTTGATACCTCTTCATGGTATGACATGAGAGAACTAGTTTCACACCATCCTCAGCCACCTATCTCTGCTCATGACAAGCGTGACAGTGTTTCGTCTACTTCTTCTGACACACAATCGAATAACAAGGTCATCACAAATTCCAATGATGATGGACTCCGACGGTCCACTAGAGACTCTCATAAACCTCGTCATTTGAATGAATATGTTTGTTGTACGTTGTTTCATGACATATTGGATGATAGAGTTTATCAGAGGAAGGATGTTAATGTGCTCACTGATTGTGATATATAGTTTAACGGATACAAAGCCCATTGTATCGGTTAGCCTTGTTGTACAACAATCAAACAAGTTTCATGATCTCCTTCTAGCTACAGAGGAACCTACTCATTATAATGAGGCGATTCAATATGAACATTGGAGAGAGGTCATGCAACGGGAATTAAGTGCTCTTGAGGAAAATGGGACTTAGGAGATTGGTGACCTACCGAAAGGAAAGAAAACGGTGGGATGTAAGTGGGTTTCCAAGGTAAAACTTAAGTCTGTTGGAAGCTTGGAGAGGTATAAGGCTCCTTTGGTAGCAAAAGGCTTTACCCAACAACATGGGTTGACTACCATGAAACTTTTTCCCCCGTAGTTAAAATGACTACTTTTAGAGCTCTCATCATTGTAGCTCTTAATAAAGGATGGGTCATCAATCCGCTATATGTTAATAATGCCTTCCTTCATGGAAATTTAGATGAAGAAGTCTATATGAAAGTTCCTCCAGGTCTTGATGTTACAGGTCGAAACAAGGCCTACTTGCTGAAGAAGTCTCTCTATGGTCTTAAGCAGGCTTCACGCCAATGGTTTTACAAGCTAACACAGTTTCTCAAAACCGTGGGTTTTACTTAGTCGAAGAATGATTATTCTTCGTTTCATCTAAAAAATGGTGTTCATTATCTTTTAATTGCTATATATGTGGATGACATGTTGGTTGTTGGGTCTCATCAACAAGATGTTGATAATATCAAACACGCACTTGATGCCAATTTCAAGATAAAGGATCTTGGTGCACTTCACTATTTTCTTGGAATAGAGTTTGTGCCCACTGATCACGGAGTTATTTAGTCTCAACGGAAGTTTTGCATGGAGTTAATTAAGGAGTACGGATGTCAAACCACATGGGCGGTTGCTAGTCCGATGGTAGTAGGCACTTCCTTACTTGCTGATGTGGGGCAGTTTATTGAGGATCCTATCGTCTACAGGTGACTTGTGGGAAAGCTTAATTACCTCTCTAATACTAGACCGGAGATCAGTTTTGCTGTTCAAGTCTTGAGCCAGTTCATGCAAAAACCGTGTGATACTCATATGGAGGTTGCCTTGCATGTGCTACGCTATGTTAAAGGCACTATGAGATATGGAATAATGTTGAGCAAGACCTCTTCTTCCCGCCTTGATCTCACAACTTATTGTGACTCTGATTAGGTAGCTTGCCCCAATACACGGAAGTCTGTATCCGGTTTTTATATTTTTCTAGGTGACATCCCTATATCTTAGAAGACCAAGAAACAAACCTCTGTTTCCCTTTCCAGTGTGGAGGCTGAATATCATTCTTTACGAAGAGTCACAGCTGAGTTAACTTGGCTTAGCCGTTTGCTGAGCAAACTTGAAGTTGCTAATATTACACCGATCTCCATCAAATGTGACAATCAATCTGCAATTCACATAGCTTGTAATCCAGTTTTTCACGAACGGACCAAGCATATCGAGATTGATTGTCATTTTGTTCGTGAGAAAATTCAACAAGGGCTCGTTGATCTTTCTTATACTCCTACTTCCACGCAGCTAGCAGACATGATGACCAAGGCTCTTCCAGGAACCAGATACCGCAGTCAACTTCGACATATGGGCATGAGTACCAGTGATGATCCAAGACTTGGTGAGCAAGCCCACCTGTGTCTGGCAGGGGAGTGGGGTATTGGACCAGCCCACATTGTCAAACTTCATACTTTCAGCCCAACATACTTGGTTGATTTGTTTCAATCTAGTTTTACAGATTATTTCTAGATTTATTTATCTAGAGTTAGTTAAGATATTGTTAGTTGAGATATTTAAGATTGTAATCTTTATTTCATCTTCTCTAATCTGTCTATATAAGTACAATTAGACAAAAGTGAATAATATACATGAAAACTATCTTATTCTCAATATCTACCAAATACTTCTTCTACCTCTCGCCTCTTCAAGTCTTGATTCGCCGACATGAATGCTTGAGCTCCAATATAGATGCAATAAAACGCTAAACAACTACTCCCAACCCAAGTAACTTTAAGAGTATGGAGGTTGGATCCACACTAGGATCTAATTCGGATCCTTGGGTTGAATGAGATGTTAGGGGACCGTTTCTTTAGAATCAAAGGAGAGGAGTTGAGAAGCCAAGGGCCCTTCACTCTAATCAATCAACTGCTATCAAATCGAGGATCTCATATGCTAGAGTTCTAGTTGTAGTGGTCTTCAATCTCTATCTATCCAGGGAAATTGAGATACGCACCCCTGGAGGCACAATATTTCAGGAGGTCGTATATGAATGGGAACCTATTACTTCCTCCTCTAGTAGCCAGCTTGGACATCCCTCCGCGTGTTGTCCAAGTTTTGCTTCCCTTGGTCCCATCCGGCTAGTCCGTCCTTCGCAATCCAGACCTTCACCCTCTCTTCTACAACCCCTTCAATCCTTCCCACCCCCTCTTTCTAACTCCCCGCATAACACTACTTCAACCCCGATTGTGTACTCTCAATCTTCTTTAATTTGGTCTCCTGGCCCATAACCTTCTTTAGTCCAGCCTCTTGGCTCATCCCCTGATACCTCGACCCACTCCCGACCCACTATAGACAAGTCTTCTTCTCTCACTGATTTACATAACCTTCTTATGTCTCCATCCCTTCAACTGGTGCCCGCACCCTCCTAGTCAGATTACTGGATTGTGGTTCCCTCGAAAGGGAAGCCCACTAGGGAGAAAGCCCTGAGCCCCCCATCCGAGGACCTCTTTCTCCAACTTGCTAACTCCTTCGCTATGTTTGACCAGAGCTTTACTCTTCTAGCCCCTCCCTGATAAGTTTCCAATGAGCATGATTATAGGTGTATTTCATATATATATTACACTTTTCTTGCTCATTTCTCCACTTTTGTTGTATCTTTTCTATCCGTTGTCTGTTACTTGGGCATAGGCATATAAAAGCCCAGCCCACTACTCTTTCTCATTTTTTGATTAGAAACAATATACCGGAACAGTAAAGGGCTCTTTGACCCTCTCTGTAATATCGACGACTACAGTCGTCTTCTTCACAAGATCAAGAAATAATATAGCAGATGTTTCTTTTCGATAAACTCTGTCATGGTATCAAGAGCAATTTGAGATCCTCTAACAACAAAGAACAATGAGTGAAACCGGAGACAAAAGCGTCGTAGGCAAGACCAACACCATCGATCAAAATGATCCACTCTACGTCGCCTCCACCGAACAGACGGGACTACCTCTGGCTCCCAAGTTTACCGGCGAAGGCTTCTTAGCCTGGAAGTGGACGATGCAAGAGGTTCTTACGGCGAAGAACAAATTCGGCTTTATAGATGGCACCGTCACCCAACCAGATAGCAAAGATGTGCTCCGGACCGCTGCGTGGAAGCGAACAAACTCCCTTGTAACCACATGGATAATCTCTTCATTAGCTCCCAACATTGCTCGAAGCGTGATGTATACGAGCAGTCCAAAATTGATTTGGGAATGGTTATGCAAGCGATTCGAGAAAAGAATTACGCCACCTTGCAAAACATCAAGACCCAAATCGTAAACCTAAAACAAGGAGAAGAATCGATTACCGAATATTTCATGAGGTCAAGGGAAGTGTGGGCTCAGTACGATCTTGCAAGACCAATCGACGAATGCAGCTGTTGCTCTTCTTGCAAATCCACCGAAAATCAAACGAAGCGACGGGCTGAGGAAGAGACCATCCACTTTCTGATGGGATTGAGCCGTTCTTACGCTCAATTGCGAGGGCAGATTTTAGCTATGAGCGAACTTCCCACACTTGAAGAAATATTTGCTCTCATCGTCCAAGAAGAGGAGACAAGAGAGAATCTCGACACGCGAGGCGAACCAGACCAATCTGTCGCTTTAATCGCGAAAGTTGAGGGAAACGGGACCTTCAACAACAAGAAGAACCCTAATTACTCTCCCAACTCTAGAAACTCAAACAAAAGAAGCCAGAGCAAACCCGTCGCTACCACCAAGAGGGATTCGCAAAAATGTTCAAACTGCGGAAAATTGGGCCACAATCGGAATGATTGTTGGTGGCTGGTTGGTTTCCTCACCGACAATTCGAGAAAAACAAAGGAGACCAGAATTAGTTCGGTGATCTCAGAACAAACCAAAGGCGTCGCCAATGGAGATGATGCAGTACAAGAATCCCCCGTGAAAGGTTTTAGTCCAGACCAACTTCAGCAGCTAGTCTCGTACCTTCAACTGCAGAAGGACGGATCTGGAACATCCCAACAGACCAATTTCGGTGAATTTGCAGGTAAGCCTGAAAACCCTAATACCACATTACCATGTTTAGTGCGTAGTGTAAACTCAGTGATGCATAATTTTCAATGCTTGCCTGGAAAACTCAATGCCGCATTACCATGTTTGGTGAGCAACACTAATTCTGTAATGCATGATCTCAAGAACTTGTGGATTTTAGATTCTGGTGCCACTGAACATGTCAGTGGCAATAAACTTCTGCTTTCAAATTGTGTTAATTTAGAAACGAAGAGGGAAATCACTCTTCCAGATGGAAACAAAAGGAATGTCCTCTCTGTTGCGCATCTTTCCTTATATAATGTTATCTGTTTGAGGAACATAATGTTTGTTCCTTCATTCTTATTTAACATTATATCAGTGTCTAGATTAGTGGAAGATTTACATGTAACTGTAATCTTCAAGGACAATGCTTGTTTCTTGCAGGACTGTAAGAGTGACCTTACAAGAGAAATAGGAAGACAAATCTGTGGCTTATATGTTGTAGATATAGGATTTCTATATGATTTCATTTCTTACAGAAACCGATTGTTGGCTGGCTATGCAAACACTTGTATAAACTCTTTTGATGTGAATAATGAAAAGGACTTATTACTGTGGCATAATAGGCTAGGCCACATATCTTTACAAAGAATGAGAAAATTAATGAAGGTTCATATTCCTAAACAACTTGAAAAGGCTGTTCTTCCATGTACTATATGCTATAAGGCAAAGGCTAAGCGGCACAAATTTCCTCTCTCTGAAATTAAAACTAATCAACCGTTTGATCTGATTCATATAGACATTTGTGGCCCAATAAGAACTCAAACTTTAGAAGGCCACAAATATTTCTTAACCTTAGTTGATGACTACACTAGAGGAACTTGGGTGGTCCTCCTAAGGTCCAAATCAGAGGCTATGGAAAAGATCAAACATTTTGTCAAAATGGTAGAAAGGCAGATGAATAAACAAATAAAGACAATTCGAAGTGACAATGCTTATGAATTAGGGAAATCAAGAGAAGGAACCGAATTTTTTGCCCAAAATGGAATAATACACCAAACAAGCTGTCCCCACACTCCCCAACAAAACGGGGTGGTTGAGAGAAAACAAGGAAACCTTATGGAACTCACTAGGGCCCTCCTTTTCCAATCAGGATTAGAAAAACACTTCTGGGGACATTGTTTACAACATGCCGCATACTTAATAAATAGGATGCCCACCAAGGCCATTCAAAACTTGACTCCTTTCCAAAGATTATACGGAAACACACCAAATTATAATGAGATTAGGAGTTTCGGCTGTTTGTGCTACATGACTAATGTCAACCCCACCAGAAGTAAGCTCGATCCTAGATCTTCTGCTTGTGTCTACATTGGCATACCCAAAGAGACCAAAGGCCACAAAGTCCTTGTCCTCGAAACCAAGGAGCTGAAAGTCACACGTGACTTAACCTTTTTTGAAGACATTTATCCCTTAACAGATGAGAAATGGACCGAAACCACAAAAACCAGCCAACATGACCCAGATCTCCTCTTCCCTCCCCCCAATATCACCGTTGAGGATGACTCTTGTACGTCGCAGGTTTCTGAGGCAAGAGAAGAGCCTCATCCTCACAATCCTATCACAGAACCAATCACAAATCCAGATACAGAGACACATAGCACCACCACACAACTTGAGATTCCTAGAAGATCAACAAGGACACACAAGCTTCCCTCACGATATGATGACTACATTATGACCTCCAGCATGGATGACAATGATCCCTTCTCAGTCATTCTAGCCCAAAGGCTTGACAACACCAATATAGATTTCCTCCATCAAACCAACTTGAACACCCTCACTGACTACACACCTAACACCACCATTCTCTCTTGCTCCCTTCATCAAGGCACAAACAAATTATTAGATCATCTCCATAACCTGAAGGAGCCTACAAGTTACAAACAAGCCAGCAGGAACCCAAATTGGGTTAAGGCCATGTCCGAAGAGTTCAATGCTCTTCGTCATACAAAAACTTGGACTATTGTAGACCTTCCCAAAGGTAAACGACCCATTAGTTGCAAATGGGTCTACAAGATCAAACTCAAAGCCAATGGAGACATCGAAAGATACAAAGCCCGCTTAGTCGTGAGAGGTTTTACCCAAAAACACGGTCTTGACTACGAGGAAACTTTTTCCCCTGTAGTCAAATTGACTACAGTTCGAGCCCTCATCATTACCGCCATAAAGAATGGATGGATTCTAGACCAACTAGACGTCAACAATGCCTTTCTCCATGGAGACCTCCATGAGGACGTCTACATGAACATACCCGAAGGTTTAAAGGTCCATGGGCAAAACAAGGTGTGTAAGCTTCATAAGTCTCTATACGGTTTAAAGCAAGCCTCCCGCCAATGGTACGAGAGACTTGCCAACTTCCTAAAAGGTCTTGGATTCCACCACTCCCAAAACGATTACTCCCTTTTCGTCAAACAACACAAAAACAACATTACCTTATTAGGTGTCTATGTAGACGACATCCTAGTGGTTGGAAACAACATCAAGGAGGTAAAATTCTTAAAGAGACAACTTGATAAGGAATTCAAAATAAAGGACCTAGGAAGACTAAACTTTTTCCTCGGTATGGAATTTCTGGAAACCAACAAGGGTGTCATCATGTCACAACAAAGATACATCAATCAAATCTTACATGACTTTGATGCCCAAAACATCAAACCTTCAGCCTCACCTCTTCCGGTCAACATCAAACTTTACAAAAACAGTGGCTCCAAACTAGAAAACCCCACAACATATAGATGTCTTGTAGGAAAATTAAACTTCCTTACCAACTCCAGACCCGACATTTGTTTTGCCGTCCAATTCCTTAGTCAATTCCTACAAGAACCAACTTCAGACCACCTAAAGGCTGCCTTTCACACACTTTCCTATGTTAAAGGAACATCCGGATTTGGCCTCTACTTTAACAAAGAACCCAATTTTAAACTAGAAGCCTATTGCGATTCAGATTGGGCCTCTTGCCCTAATACACGCAAGTCAATATCCGGATATTACATTCTTCTAGGTGGTTCCCCCTTAAGTTGGAAATCTAAGAAACAAACCACGGTCCCGCCCTATCCTCTGCCGAAGCAGAATACCGGGCAATGCGGCAAGTTACGGGAGAGCTAAGTTGGCTAAGCAGGCTTGCACGAGATTGGCATCAAGGACATCACACCCGTTCCCCTAAAGTGTGATAACTTAGCAGCTATACACATAGCTAGAAACCCTGTGTCACACGAACGCACAAAACACATCGAACTAGATTGCCATTTTGTGCGTGAAAAACTGCAGGCCGGCCTCATGCAAGTGCAGTATGTTTCTACCTCCCACCAGCTGGCCGACGTCATGACGAAAACACTCACAGGTAAACAGTATCATAACTCTTTTCATACCTTAGGTCTGAAACATCAAGACAACGGATAGCTTCTCTCTTTCTTTTATGTCTTTTTTGCAGGTACCTATCGGTGCATCATCCCACTTCCTCCATGCGGCAAAGAGCACACCTCCCACAGCTTCCTCGGTCACCTGAAGAGTGTACTCTTTGAGGGGGGGTGTTAGACATGGATTAGTAGGATGTATCTAGGTTACTTATATGTACGTTTTTAGTATTGTAATCTAGGACTTATGTTGTATCTTTTCTATCCGTTGTCTGTTACTTGGGCATAGGCATATAAAAGCCCAGCCCACTACTCTTTCTCATTTTTTGATTAGAAACAATATACCGGAACAGTAAAGGGCTCTTTGACCCTCTCTGTAATATCGACGACTACAGTCGTCTTCTTCACAAGATCAAGAAATAATATAGCAGATGTTTCTTTTCGATAAACTCTGTCATCCCACTACCCCCTCTTTATGAATATTGCTATTTGGAATGTCAAGGGATGCAATGACCATCCCAAGCTTCATGAAATTCAAATTTTTTTAGAGCAATAAGCTCTGTGCTTTTGGCCTTCTAGAGACCCATATCTCCATTAACAATCATCAATCTATTTTATCTCGCTTATTTCACTCTTGGAGTCTCATCCACAATTACTCGACGCATCCCAATGGCTGCATTTGGGTCCTCTACAACCCGTCCATCTTGTCCATATCCCCCATCCATACTTCCGCGCAAATACGTACAAGCAAGGCTACCCTCCTAGGCAATCCACCTTTACCATTTCATTTGTGTAAGATAGTAAAATCTGGTGCTTAGATCTCACCTCTGGGAGGATATAAATGACACTAGTCATAGTATGATTGGCCCTTGGTTAGTTACTGGGGATTTCAACAACAAACTCTATGCTGATGATAGACTTAGCTCCCGCATCCCTTCCCCGAGAGGCTATAGTGACTTCACGAACTTTGTCTGTGGGGCCGAGATGAATGATCTTTGTTACTATGGTCGGTTCTATACTTGGTGGAATAACCAACATGACCACAAGTGTGTATTGGATAAATTGAGGGTTATTGTTAATGAGGATTGGATCTTGGCCTTCCCTACTAGCTTTACTTCATCCCCCCCCCCCCCCATTTCGGACCATAGCCCTATGACTGTCACCGTGCCTCTTCCTGCTCCTCAAAGGAGGAGCTTTAAAATTTTGAACTTTTGGACTAAAACCTATCCTTCAAGCCCTTAGTGCGTGAGGCCTGGAACATCCCGCCCATGGGGAACCTTCTTTCAATGATTGCTAACAAGCTATGCCACCTTAAAGTCAGTCTCTCTACGCTTTTCACAAAATCTGAATTTGGATCCCTTTTTGCTAAAGGCTAATCAATCAGAACCAAGCTTAGTGATATCCAAATTCAAATGGACCTAGACCCGTGGAACCCGGCCCTTATATCCAAAGAGAAAGCCATGAGACATAACCTCCCGGTTAGGGACAACCACGAGCTACTATTCCTCTGACAACTTTCTGAAACTCGCTGGCTCAAATTTGTTGATTCAAACTACGCCTTCTTCTAAACAGCTATTAAGATGATGAGGAATAAAAACTAATTACTTCCATTACCAACGACCTTGGTGAGGTTCTCACTGCCCCAACTGATATAAAGGACTGCCTAGTCTCTCATTTTTGGAGCTCCCTCGGTTTCAGGGCTTCCCCCCTGCTTTATGTCGGATCTCAACCTGGACAACATCAGAACTCTTGATCACTCCATGTGGGCTCTCCTAACCCGGCCTGTTGATAACAATGAAATAAAATATTGTCCCTCCTCTCCATAGGTGATGATAAATCCCCTAGGCCTGATGGCTTCATGGTCAAATTCTCCAAAGCTGTTTGGGACATCATTGGGAAGAATGTGTGTTGGGCTATCAAAAGCTTCTTCCATAGTGGCATACTTATCAAAGAGATCAACTCTACCCTAATCACTCTTATCCCTGAATCTGACGATGTTTCCCATCATAGGGACTTAGGGGGACGTTGAAATACCCCTAAGGTTTATGAATTAATAAAAGAATTAAACATAACCTTAAACACATTTATATAACTAAAAATATATAAATTATTGGTTGGTTTTAAGTGTCATGGTGAGTACTAACTAACAAAACCACCAAATACATAAGGAATTTGTAAAATCGGAGCGTTCCAACCTTCACAAATGAGGTATTTTACCCTTAGGAACCCAGTTCCGATCGTCCGAAACCATATTCCGGACGTTATGAACAAACAGGTCCAAGGGGGTGTTTCAGTTCGACCCCCGGAACGGTGCGTTCCGGACGTCCGGAACCACCCCCGGAACTATTGTACAACACAACACACTAACCTTGTTCTTGCTCTAAAATCTTCGTTACAACTCCGTTTTCACTTCCGTTTGTTCCTACACACTCTTCTCTTCATCCTCTATCATATAAAAGAGGAAAGCATAGGAATATAAATGTTTTGAGTTATACTCAAAGTGATAACATTTCTAAGGAGAAATCAACTCTTAAAACCAACTAAACATGTAACACATCAATACATGTAAGGTACCACAAATAATGCGGGGAGATTATATAAATCATTTTATATAACCAAAGATAAATTCTTAGTGTGTTAACCACTTTAGTACACTCATTTACCAAGGGAATAATATATGCCATAATATAACATATAAACTTAGCCTTATGTACAACAGTTAAGTGTAACATTATAATGATACAAAAATTTGCAATTTTCCCTCCAAAACAAGTAAGGGGGTGGCTGCATAGTAAGAGAAGAGAATAAATAATCAATTTTTAGGAAAATAAAAGAAGATAACAAGTACATGTAGCTTACACACCTTGTCTTATTATAATGCTACTTTTCCCTCACAAATATCTATCTTCTCCTCTCTCGTCCTTACACAAAATCAGCAACCATCCCTTCCCATTGGATTAAGCAGCCGTAAAGGAGAGCAAGAGAAAAGAAAAGAAGAGTCAAAAAGCACTTTTGCTTTTAGAAGGAAATTTCCTAAACCTCACAAGTCCACTCTCCTTAGGAACATAAACTCTCACACATGATATTCTCTCTCTCTCCTATTCCTTCTCTTTTGCCCATACCAACTAATTCAGAAGCTCCTCCCCTCTCTCTCAGCTTAAGGTAAGCTCTCCTTCCTCCTTCATCTTCTTCCTTTGAACTCCATTGAAGAGCATAAGTGTTCTTCCTCCAAAACACTCATTTTGGTTCAAATCTCCTCCTTTCTTCATCAAGAAACTAAATGCCTTTATCACTCTCATTTCAAGGCCAAACATCTGTTGAAAAAGGGGCTGGAAAACCGTGAGCAACACCCATGGAGTGAACAACAAAGTTCAAGAACAAACAAGGTAAAGAAAATGTGTTTTAAGCCTTAAATCATCTTTTTCTCCACCAAACAACATCACTCACTCATTCCTCTTTCCATGTCCAAAAATATGAAGTTTTGAGACTCAAAAATCAGTACCAAGAAGGTGGGGAAAGATCTAAACAAGATTCAACACTCCAAAGGTAAAAATGTGCTCTAAACTTTCATCTCTTCATTTGCCTCTTGTTGACCAAAAATACCCCATCCCATTGACTCCATTTTCTTCATTATTTCCATGAAGGAATCTCTTGAAACCACCAAGCTCAAAGAACCAAAAATACTACTAGTTTTCACCTAAGGTAAAGTTTTGTGCTTTAAGCTTTTAACCTTGTTATGGAGTATAGAAAAGTTATAATCTTTGAACCCTCTTCCTAGAGCCATGGCTGAAATTTTGAGCCTTTGAACCTCTCCAAAACCAAGCTCAAAAACAAGAGGAACAAGTGGAAAAATCCATCTTGGAAAGGTAAAACTCTTAAACTAATATTTGGTGGTTAAAGCTTCATTTAAGCCTTAAACGTGTACAGAAAAATTAAAGGGAATCCTTGGTTGTTTAGGGCCGAGAAACACAAGGATTCAAGCTACAAGTTCTTTGGAAGAGATCAAACTTTTGGGCATTAGGAGGTAAACTCCTTAAATTAAGATTTAATGTCATTTTGGTATGATTTTGGGGTTGTATGACTTAAGGCCGAGATCCTACTGCCTAAGGTGTTTATTTTGAGTTAGTAATGTGTTTAAGGCAAAGTTATAACAACAAGATAAGTTAAAAGATTAATATGTACAAAGGAATATGTAAAAGGGGGCTAAAATGTAATTTTTGTAAACTACGGGGTAAGTTTAGAGTATGGCCAGAAACCTTCTGTGTAAAATGGTCTATAATGACCTAGTTATGTTTATAAAATTATATTATAAATTTTTGATAGGTTGAAGTAAGGTTTAAACACTTAAGTAGCAAGTTTATTAAGTTATGTGGCTAAAATGCAATTTTTATAAAGTTTAAGGTACAAACTGTATTTAGCTAAGAACAATCTGTAATCAGGGGTCCTTAATGACCTAAATATGTATATAAACTTATCTTATAAGTTTTGGAAGGATTAGATAAGTGATAAGGAATTAAAATCACAAGTTATAAAGTTTTATGGGTGTTAATATAAATTGTGTGAAAATCTGGGGTAAAACTGTGATTTATAGTGGAAATAAACACTTAGGAACATTAAAATAAATATTGGTGATTATGGGTGCTATAATAATTTATAAAATTAAAACTAGAATTTTAGAGGAATTATAAACCTTATAAGTATTAAAATGAACAAAAGATTCATTAATGTAACACCCCAACTACTAACAACATACTTATTAACACATCGCAGCGGAATTCATAACCCAAAACATCACTTAACTCTTTGGTGTTACACGCCGTTAGCCACCCACGTGGCTAACAAGGCTAACATACATACAACGTACCGGTCTGATGGACTGAACTCCCGAGCAACTACACATATATCCCGTTCCATGTTCAACATCCGTTATATACTTACATTACAACTGTACCGAGTAACTTCTAACTAACGCCGATACAACTTCGGTCTTACTACACCTACAATACATCCACAATTTGAAAGACCACCCAGGTGCATCAACTACCCGTCCTACTCTCGATCGGCTTGCAGCTCCTTCGTACCTGTAGAGTAATGGGGGCCCCCAAAGGGGGTCAGCACCTTTGCTGGTATGGTAATCCCGCAGCCCGCATGCTACCGGGCCACGCACAACTATTTGTCGTCTTAGCATGCGATTGATTTTATTGACAACATGCACAAATTATACACATATATCATGCTTAATAAGCAAACATCCATAAATGGGGTACACACAAGGTTAGCACCTCCAGCACAACAACACACTTCGCTTTATAACGCACATAACTTAGTGTCCCTCTTCTTAGAGGACTTACACTTTAATTAGGATGTGCCGGGGTATAATAGGCCCGAGCACAACATACATACGCTTTCTTTACTTGAGTGGCGGCCTCATATAGGACCGATCACAACATACACAATTTCCCCCTAGCTCCAATAGTGATGAGGTAGGTAAGCCTTGGTTAAGCTTGTGGGTGGTTGTAATCCAAGTAGGAAAACAACCATAACATAACAGAGAGGGAGTCAAAGCAACATAGGCGTCAACACCCTAACAACATTACACATAATTTCCCTCCTAGCCCGATATGGAGGTCGGGTAGGTAAGCTTTGGCTAAGCTAATGGGAGGTCGAAATCCAGTGAAGGAAAACAACCCTTAACATAACAGGATGGGAGTTAATTCACATATATGTATTAACTCCCAAACAACACACGCGCGGCACCACCGGATTCCTCTCCATACATCATATACTTATTAGTTAGAGGTTCCCTTATGGAACTTATCACATACATACATCGCATAGTGTTACTAACTCGGTTAGACACATAAGGGGAGTATTATCCCTTTTTAGCAAACATGGATATCTGTATCCGATAACAACAACAACATACCAACAACTCACATACATCACACATAATCATAACATATACTAACGCACTGATAGCCGTGGTTAGAACGTTCCCAGGGGTTGGGACGTTTATTCCGCATACCGAACTCTTATGTGAACCTAAGGTCGGTTATCTATTATTTAACACATAACTAAGGTTAAGCGGTATCGGAATTAATTACGCCACAATAATGAATTACTGTAAACTCATTTCATGCTTTATCTTGCAAGGTGGCAAACACACAGAAAACATGTTGGCATACAAGCCGGTGTAATCCGGTAGGACACAGGTTGCAAGAAAACCATACCTGTCACCGAAGGTGCACTCTAGTGTGCCATCACATGTTCCTTGAATCTCTTTGAATAACTGATAACATTATTACTACCTTTATCAACATCGGGGTATAATATAATTATTTAACGTCTAATGCGCCCATGATTAACCCCGTTCGGTAGTTTATAACTTTACATTTTTAACTTGTTTATTTTCACATTTTTATTACAACTCTTCACCACTTAATTACCATTACAACTTACTTAACATATCCTTAACAACCTTATAACATCATCACATACTAATCCCCATCATTGGATATCATTTCCTACCCTTAAACAAAGTTTTTTTTTTTTGTCAAAGTTACACTGTGTCCGAACTTGTGTCCGGACATCAAAGGTCGGACACAAGTCGAGACTCAAATGGGTGAAAACTGACGAATGTCCGAACTTGTGTCCGAGCTTTGAAGTTCGGACACAAGCCGAGGCAAAACCAAAGAAAATTTTAACCTGTCCGAACTTGTGTCCGGACTTTGAAGTTCGGACACAAGCCGAGGCAAAAACTGAAGAACACTTACAGACGTCCGAACTTGTGTCCGGACATCTAAGGTCGGACACAAGTCGAGACTAAATAATCTGGGAAAAATTTTTCGAGTGTCCGAACTTCCAAGTTCGGACGGAAGTTCGGACACCACTGAAACTCGGAAATTTTACAAAACAACGGGGCATGTCCGAACTTCCATGTCCGGACGGAAGTTCGGACACACCTAAAACTGAGTTAAAAGGGTTTTCATTCTAGAATTGCCCCTCTAACAAACCTACTCTTACTCCATGTTTCACAAGTCATAAACCACCATTCTTTTCTACATTCAACATCCCAAATCAACACCTAAATGTCTCAAACACTACACCATCATCAACACTCCCTTTTCCATCCAAAATTTGCCATAATTTTCCCATAATCTCTACACATTCATCCTCATCAATTATCATGCTTTTCATCCCTAATCTAGCCACACCCTTTTCAAGGGTCCTAACAGCATATAACAAATCCTCAACACCATCAACAACAACATAATCACCATAAACTCCATAACCACAACATCAATTCACAACCTCTTCTAACATCAACCAAACACATTACAACATAGTTTTCAATCCATACATTTGGGTTCATTAATTTGTTTACCCATCCCAAACAACTTAAACAATTGCAACAAGGTTTAAGGTAGTTTTTCTTACCTTAATTTCACAAGTCCCTTAGTTCACCTCTTGCTCCTCATCTTCTCCAAAATCGGTCACAAGGGTATGGAGTTTCCAAACTCCATCCCAACACCCAAGAACACAAAACATACTTAATTAATCATCTAAACCCTTGGAATATCTCAATTCATTAAAAGGGCTAGAACACAAGTTAGGGCTTACCTTTTTGAAGTTTTCAAGAGGGTTTTTCTCCCTTGAATCAAGAAGGGAGCTACTCCACCATTGAATGATAAATTTGGAGCTCAAGAACAAGAAGAAACACAAGGTATCAAAAATGGTGAAAAATCAATTACACCAAGAGGTGAAGGAAAAATGACTTTCTCTTGGAAATTTTTACCTTAGAAGAAAGAGGAGACTCCAAGCTTCCCATTGGTGCCATTTTCTCCTCAAATGGTGAAAACCCATGGAGATGAACCTCATCCTTTTGAAATTCCGAACAGAGGGAAAGGTAGAGGAGAGGAGAGAGTTCAAATATGTGATTTGTTTTTGATTTGGAGCTCAAATGGAGCTTGGGGATGAGATTGAAGTGGAGAAGCCATTGGAGGCTTGGGTTGGAGCTTTCCATCGGCAGAGAGAGAAGGGAGAACCGGTGGAGGAGAAAGAGAGGAAAGAGAGGAAGAGAGGGAGGGGAAAAAGAAAAATAAGGAAAGAGAGAGAGTGTGTGGGGATATATTTGCCCCTTTGTTATTTTAGCTCTCTTGACTTAAATCACTTTGTTAACTAGTCTTGTGTGAGTGGGCTGTCTACATAAATAAAGCCGGCCCACTAATGTATACACGCTGGAGCGTTTTTCGTTTTTTAACAGAAAACACTCGTTTATTTACCCGGTTTAGCACTATTCACTAACCGGGGCCGTTTTCCGGAATTTTCTCATTCCTTTAATTTTAATGGTTACTAAACTCCCATTAATGTTTAATTTTTTTAGTTGCATAATTACTTGTTATTTTTACGGGGTCATTAAGCCGTTTAAAGTCACGTTTTCGGGTTTTCTCGAAAAACGCGCTTTAAGACTCCGTTAGCGTTTTAACGCGTTATTTGGATCCGTTTTCTTCCAGAATTTTTCCCACATGTTCTTAATGTGTAATTAAGGTATAAAAATATCTTTATAACTCTAACGAAGGTTATGTACCTCCTAAAATAATTAAATACGTGTTTTCACGTTTTGTGACTTTTACGCATTTTCTTCTTCTTTTTGGTTTTCATTTCTTCACCAATAATCTTAAGGACTTAATTAGCCTTAGAAGATTATAATTACACAATTAATTAACACATTAAGGTTTGGGGTATTTCAATTAATGAGGTCAAGATGTGATTAAATAAATATGGGGTGTCAAGATGTGACCATTAGAGGTCTGTTCAGAATTAGGTGAATTTTTGGGTTGGTTTTGTGATTTAATAAATTAAGGATAATAATATATAGTTTAAGTATTAAAATGTAACGTTTATAAATATGGGGCTAATATGTAAATAGCCGAAAATTTGGGCTGCAAACAATATTAGAACAGCCTTGGGGCTGCTCGGAAATTTAAGGAAAATATTTGGGTAATTTTCGGAATTAAATAAGCTAGTAGAAGAATATAGCCAAAACTAGGTATTTAAATGAGTTTAAATGGAAATTATAAGATTTTATAAAGTTTTGGGGTTAAATTGTAAATATTGGAAAGATTGGGATAATTTTGGTAATTACTGAGAGTTAGGGGTCAAAACTGTGTTAGAGGTCAAATGTTGACCATATAGGAGACTTTGACCAGATTTGATAATTTATTGAATTAAATACTAACTTATAATAAGTTATGTATTAAATTGTAAAAGATATATAATATTTGGGCTGTATTTGGAATTACCGAAAGTTCAGGGTATGAAATGGAGTTTTTAACACCCTTGGCCAGTTGGGAATTTTCAGAAATTTATTGGGTTGAATTTGGAGTTAAAATGAATTAGGTGTATAATATATAGTTTATTATGTCATTATTATACTATGCATAATAACAGGGGTCATATGGTAATTTAAGAAAGTTAGTAGGTTTGGAAATAATTCTGGACAGTATATGGGTCTGTTCGGAATTTTTAAAATGTGTTACAACCATAGGTTATACAAATATAAGAGTATGATATCATAATATAAGATATATGGTATAGTTGTAACAATATAATAATATTTGGGGTTATTATGTAATTTTTAAAAGTATAAGTGAAAAGAATGAAAATCGAGAGACTTAAGATCTGTTTGGTAATTTATGATATGTTATAACTATATGTTATAAATGGTATAATGATATAAATGTATAAAATATAGTTTATGACTATATGTAGCATTATATAAATAATGTGGTGGTTTTGTAAATAAAAGAAAACATAAGGGCTGTTACGGTAATAAGGAGTATTTGGAAATGAAATTTATGATATGGTTTATAATGTTATAAGGGTGGTAACAAGTATAAGATAGTAATATTCATTATGGAAGAATGAATATATTATAAGAAATACCTTATATTAATAAATGTTCCCATAATTTATATATATAAATAAATATAATATGTTATGGAATGAATTATATAATATGGTTTACTAACCATATAGTATCATTAGTGGAGTAATATAAGATGAGAAGATATAATTATAAACATTAGATAAGGAATTCTAATGTTTCAATGTGTACATAAAATAATAATGAACTATATGATTCAAGATATTTGATATGAATTATATAAGTATTATATACTTTGATAAAGTTAACCAAGATAAACACAACTTGACTTGGTCAACTCAATTGACCAACCTTTGGGTAATAAAAATACTAAGGAGAAGTATATAACATAAGATCAAGTTATACATAAAATATAGTGACAACTATATAAATATACAATGGTATAATAACCAGGAATTAATCGGGGATGATTAGTGACGGTACGGGGTATCGTATAGTTTTCTTACACAGAGTACTAATACATAGTATGTACGTATTATCAGATTGTTAGAGGCTTTCTCGAGGAGCATCGGATTAGCGTGATAGACATTATGCTAGCATATTTCGGTGAACGGTATGTTGTTATATGTCTTGATTGTCTCTGAGGAATTCCTCAGTTCATACTTCTGTGAAAATCTGTGATAAGATTGAATGTCTGATTGTTTGAATTAATATGCATGAACTGTAAATTAATGCTGCTTTATTATTACTGTTGCGCGATAACAGTATTGTTCGTATATATGAACATATATATACAATGAACTAGCGGCAACGATGCTATCTTATATGTGTAATATAAGGAACGTAAGAATAACGTTGTACCATAGGATAATAAGATATATATTATTCGAGACTTATATACGGAGCATTGGCCTATCTAACGCCGCTCTTGTATCTTACATTCGAATGGTATGAAACCCTAGATACACTAGGTATAAGACCTTAATTAATTAAGGCACACACATTCGAAATGTAGCACTGGATCCCGAGTTATACTTAGGATTGGATTAATGACCTTAGTCTGCAGTGTTATGGAAATCGTAATGCGATGCAATGGTATAAGTAAATCCAAGAAGATGTGGCTGTTGGTGCGCGTTGTGATCACAAAAACGATACCAGGATGTCCGCGTACGGGTCCGTAAGTATCAAAAGAAATTCCCACTAACTAGAATGGTTCGTTGGTCAGAGACTCTACCGCTGGAGTGGCTACTGCCGTGGGTGACCCGCCATAAGATATGGGTAATATAGAGACGTGTCGTTTTAACGAGACGTTGTCATTAGGCATAACTTAACAACTTACAAACAGCTACATAGCTTGTATATTAGGCGAACATTATTGGGGCTTGAATGCCAACACGGGAATCTATACTCGTTTATAATTCTCGTTATTTCACCTTGTTGTTTATTGCTTATGCTATATGGTTATGTGGTGTATGAAATGCATGTAAATGGTTGTTTTATTGTATGTCTATTACTGTTATTTGTTTTACAGTTTAAATGTTAAACCGGTATTGCATGTAAATGAATCTCATGCTCTCGACCAAATAACTGGGGGTCCGAGGGGGCATGATAGGCATGTAATAACATACTCAGCAGGGGCTGATTCCATACCACAAACCATATTACTTTTCAGGAGAGTAGCTGATTGTCGACGCGGGGCGTGACCTTTTGTTTAGCTGTATATTTTGGTATGAACTGGTACGGTTATTTTGGACTCGGGTTTTGTGAACCGAGGTGTATATATTTTTAGACGCTCACGTGTACGGACTTGTACGGGATGGGCTGACGTTGTATTACTTTTGGTATATTAAAACTGCTATCTATCTCTTGTAGTCACTGCGGGAATACGTTTCGTATTGTGATCATCTTGTAATGCGTTATTACTCGTATGGGCGAGTAAGAACGGTAACACCAGTAGTTTGACAGTCTTTTAATTACCGCTGCGATTTAATTGTTTAAGTACGACGATTAGATGGAAAGTTAGGAGTCGTATTAGTGGGGGTGTTACACTACCGTCCAGTGTTATCAAACACTAATAAGTTATGAAGGGTTGTCCTAACTTGACACCCGAGGTGGTAATTAACTAAGATGGTTAAGTGGTTGGTTAAAAGAATAATGGGGCCTTAAGGCCGAGTAATGAGAACGGTTAGTTAAACGCGTATCTCGTTTGGTATTGTTTTATTGATTGATTGGTTGGTTATGTGGTGATATTATTGGATGAACTGTTGTGTGTTTACTTAAAGCATTTACAGCTTATTATTTTTGTTGTAAATTGGAAAAGCATGAAATGAACCGCATGTTAAGATGGCTAAATGACCTAAGGGATCGGAATGATTCTAAGATTACACTTTAGCATACCAGCGTAGTTTGCTGAGCCCGTTTAGGGCCACTACATTACAGGTTGTTGATCTGGTCGTGAAGCCGGAGTGCGGGATGCTGGGTAGTTAGCATATTTTGATGTCGCACCTTTAGACTTGGTATGTATTGTGTTATGAAGATTCAGATGTATTTGGTTAGTAGCTCACTTGTTCGGTTTTGGGGATTGTGTTGTAAACTATGGTTGGTCAGAATCTGGTCATCACATCGGCTATATGTATTAGGTTTAGCATGACGGTAAGTGGTTGCCTAGTTGCTCACAAGGGTGAGTGACGGCGTGTAACACCAATATGACAGTTAGTTTAAATTTATGCTATGAATTACGTCATTAATTATACTACGACTTGCGATAATACGAGATTAGGATTAGGGGTGTTACAGAAGTAGTAAACCAGGATTCCTTGTTAAAACTGTCAAGAAGATCATCTTTAATTGTTTTCAATTTAATTTATCTATTTTCTGCAACAAACCCCAATTATTTGATTTCATTACTTTATTAGTTAGGTAAGAATGTAGACTCGACTAGACACTACCTTCATTGGTTCGATAACCTGAAGGGATACTTTAGGAAAACTAGCTACGATAGACATGTACACTAGTCGTATTAGGTTACCCATTCACCCCCTCAAGCTGATACTATTCTTCAATCCACTAGGTTCAACCTTGGCTCCTTTCCCTTTCGCTATCTTGGCATACCGGTCACTGCTAGGAAGCCCAGAACTGTCGATTTAACCCCCTTATTAACAACATCCACAAGATCATATCCTCTTAGGGTAGTATATCACTATCGTTTGCGGGTGGTATATCCCTCATCCAAAGTACCCTCTTTGGTATTGTTGACTTTTGGAATTCATGTATTTTAATCCCAAAAAACATTATTAAGAGTGTAATCAAGAAATTTTGTTCCTTTCTCTGGTCTGGTGAGGCCGATAGCAACACTACCAATGCGGTATTTTGGAATTCCATCATTGCCACCAAGAAACAAGGGCGGCGGCTTGGGCTGAAGGATATCCATAAATGAAACATGTGCTTCATGCTTAAAACTATTTCATCCCTCTCTTATAATTCGGAGCGTTTGTGGATCTGGTGGATCCACAACTTATTCCTGGTAGGGCATAACTTATGAATGGTCAAAGTTAAAGGAGATGACCCTTGGACCTGGAAATCTATCCTCCGCGCTAGAGACTTGTGAATTAAGAAATGTGGGTCCATCTCTGATGCCTCGTCGCTCCTCCTCTCCTGCCCTTCCCGCCCTGGTGTTAGATCATTTTGCAATGATGTCTTCACCCCCTTCATGTCCTTTTCGTGGTATAACATATGTTGGGAAATGTGGTCAACCCCCAAAGCCAAATTCATCTTATGGGTTACTCTCCATAGCAGACTTAAAACTTGCGATAAACTCCAATCTTGAGGCATCTATCTCGCTAACAGATGTTGGCTCTGTGAGCACGCTCAAGAGACTAGCCACTGTCTCTTTTTCCATTGTAGGTACTCTAACGGGATTTGGTGGAATATTTGCATCTGGCTGGGTATCCCCATCAATAGGACAAACCTCCGCAGTTGTTCTTATTAAATATCTCACTACTGCAAGAGGAACTGCCCGATCGACTTGGTGAGAAGAGATGCCATCGCTAATGTTGTCTACTATATCTAGATCGAGAGATGCAAGTGTGCCATGGCCAACACCGCCAGAGATCCCACCCTCATTATCACAAACATCAAAAACTCCACTAAAGTTATCATTGTGATGAAGATGAGAGCCTCCACCGGTGAACTTGACTGGCTAGACAGGGTGCTTTGCTCATAGATATTCGATGTTGTATGGGAAGTTTTTGTACATGTTCTGCCCCCCCCCCCCCCCCTCATCGCTAATATTGTAGGTGTCTTGCCCATTTGTATGGTGCTAAGGAAGTTTTTGTATATCCCCCTTTCCATTACCAGTTTTGTATATTCCTAGGTATCAAATATATAGGCCCCCATGTATCTCCTCTTGTAAGAGTATAATTATCAAGGTTTTTATATTAAAAAATAAATTAAAAATATGAGGTCTATATGTGGTGGAAGTGAGAAATTAAAAACGGAGACAAGTTTCTTCTACAATAAACCTTACAAATTTTATTACGAGCAATCTGATTGTACGATAGTATTTGCCTATTACGGGACCTACAATAACTACCCTTCACATCATAATTCTCCATGTAAATAAAAGATCAGAATCCAAGAAACAATATATAGATTCGTTAATATTGTTAAAAAGTGGATATTGTTTTTAGAATGATATGTGTTATAGTATAATCCATAATATAGGTTTAGATTATCTCTTTCGTACTATGGATTACGGTTGTGTGTTGATGATAATAGGTAACAAGATGATTTAGATTTACGTGGTTCGATCTTGAATGATCTGGTCCACGGGGGGTTAGTAGAAGTTTTGGTATGAATGAGAGAATACAAATGAGGAGAAAGAGAGAGTATTGATGTGAGTCTGCTCATAAATTAAGTATTTATTGCAATTTGTAGAGAAAAAACAGACGGGTTGGCTTGTTGTGCCGACTCATTGCTCGCCCTCTGGCCGGGTGGAGTAGGGTTAAAGTCATCTGGGGTAGCTCTGTCAGGGACAGCGCTTTCTGTAACACCCCAACCGTTAATCTCATCATTACCTCTTAAACCTTCTCTACTTACTCTTACTCGCACAGCGGAACTCTAACTTACAACGAGGGGTGAAACAACGCCGTTAGCCACCCATGTGGCTAACCAGGCCTTTCTTACATACCGTAACGGTCTGATGAACTGGAACAACCGAGTACTTCATACAAATACAATACTCAATTCATATCTCTACTATACCGAGTCTACAATATACGGATGCCGATAACATACTCGGACTTACACCTCATTCAAACGCATAAGTAATTACAATCTAACTACCCATGCTCACAGCAGTCCCCGTCCTACTCTCTCGAACGGTGGTCAGCTTCAAGTACCTGCACACTAAAAACGTTCCCCCTAGGGGGTCAGCTTACGCTGCGCATGAAATTCGCATATACCGCGTGCTAACCGCGGTACGCCGACTACTTTGGGTCGGATATACATGGAGTTAATTTTAATCACACAACATGCATCATGGCAATACAATATTTATGTATATCACACAAGGAATCTACATCCAATCACGGAACACGATTCCTAACTAACATAACCATGTTGTTAGTGGTAACTGGTTACTCTTAGGCATTGAGGGTTATTCCTCACTATGCCTTGTTTACTTATTCAATACCTCACCCGCTCTCTCGGGTTACTTATTCGTATACACACCCACTCTCTTGGGCTACTCATTCTTATACTTACCCATTCTCTCGGGTTACTCATACATATACTCACCCCTTTCTCTCGGGTTATTTATACTCACTATCTCACCCACACCCTTGGGTTATTCATACACAAGCTCTTGTAGATTCTCGAGACACTACAGGTCTCCTACGTCACGCTTGTTACTCTTATTACATACTTAGCCAAAACTCATGGCTCTCTAGCATAGTCTTACTTCCCCGGTTTCGACCCTACTCTGGGTCTAGCATGGTGGGAAGGTTCAACTAGCTCACGGAACTCTCTCTTAGTTCCTATCTCTTTTACTTAGGTCCGACTACTCTCGGACTACTCTCGTTCCCATACACTCCTCTTGGAGTTATAATATCATGTATATTAGTCTAGAAGCGTCATTCTCGATGTTTCTAATGACTTTGGGAACTTTACTTAAATTCGGGTAATCTTAGGTTTAAGGGTTACCCTCACAATCATATGCTTATACATTAGGATATTTTCTTATACCGGGTAAAATCCTCATATAAGAGGTCGACCGTATCTCAAGGGAGTCACATAGTCCCTTAGGTCTCTTTTACCTTTCTTATATGTTTACATTATTGGACTAACTTCGATCCTCTCGATGGAGGTCATTTATCTCTCCACTCATATTTATTTCGTGGATTGTTTCAATAAGGTTCTCTAACCGTTATCGGGTATATACTCAACCCGTACATCTCCTCACATTTTAGGGAGTTCATATGTTTGTGTTATCGTTATACTTTAATCGATAGCTTGTGTGTGTTGCATAATACCATTGGTTATGTGACTACCCGTTCAACGGGTTTCTAGTCAATCAGTACTCACTAAGAGTCGGTCTATGCACTAAGTTAGACCACACCGGCATACAAGTATGTTAGCTCATTCAACATACAACAATGCATGCATAATCAAACAAGAGATTATTTTCATGCTTTAATCTTGATTAAGCCGGCACACAAACACACAAATCAGAGTAACTCGGTTAGCATACGGGGCATGAGAAAATCATACCTTTCACCGGGGTTTTTACTTTTACCGTGTCATCTCACCAAGCTCGGGTCACGCACGGTTCTCTGATAATGTTTCAACATTATTATTAATACTAATATCATACGGAACATAATAAAATGTTACTCCCGTAGTTACCCCGTTATCCCGTTTTCTCGGTTTTACTTTTATTAATTTGAGTTCTCACTTCTCAATCACTTCAAACACTTTCTCACACTTCCTAGGGCCTTTACATGTCACCAAACAAGGCCTTAACATCTTATAACATCATTAACATTTAAACCCCCATCATTTCAAACCTTTAAAATGCTCTTTGTAGGTTTCTGGGGGTGGTCCGGGACTTGGTCCATACCCTAAGTCCCGGATCAATCACAAAACAAACTCTCGGCCAAAAATAATGCATGGTCCGGGACCTTGTACCTAGGCCAAGTCCGGACCAATATGGGTGTGTACTCTCGGCTAGAAAATTGTATATGGTCCGGGACTTGGGCATAGAGCTAGGACCCGGACCAAACAACCAGGCAGCTCTCGGGGGTAAAAATAGGGGTGGTCCGGGACTTGGTCCTGGACCTAAGTCCCGGACCCTGCTACAGATTTTGCAGAATTGGCATTTTCTATCTCTGTTACAGGTTATCTCTTAGTCCTTTAATTATCCAATCTTCCCCACCTTAAATCCACATGATTAAGCACTTAAATACCCTTCTTAATCACCTTAAACTAAGCATCAAGTACACTCACCAATCTAGTTAATTTCTCTTAAGTTATTTACACTTAGAAACTAGTTTTCCACTTGCTTTTCTATCAGATTTGCAACAGATTTGGGTCTCTTCTTTAAACCCTTCAAAACTCACTTACTAATGTCATTCCTAGCACCAAAATGACATTATTTTCCCCTCCAGTTCTACTCCAAGCACCCTTCTCTTATTCTTCCAAATTCCAAGTGATTTATCACTCACTTTCATCTTCTAAACATACCTAGTTTATCCTAGGTTTCACTCTCTTAATCACCCTTGGTTTCCAAGTAAAATTTGACAGCACTTGCTTGCTTTACTAAGCATTTTCACCACACTAAACATGTTCACAAACACCTCTTCTCCCCTGTTTGGTTTAAACATAAACAACACATAAAAATCCCACTTGTTCACACATATGTATTAGTTTAGACTCAAGCTTATTTCTCTCACTTAAGCAACCTTAAAACAGCTTCACTCATCTTTAAATTGTAGTATCTCAACTACACTAATACAAGATCATTCTCACCACTTACAAAATCTGTTTTGCAAGAAGATAAACCAATACAAGGTAAGCTCTTTACCTTGTTTCACTTTCAGTTTTCACTCCTCTTCTTCCTCTTTATCTTGTTCCCTCTTTCTCCTCTTGTTTTTCCACACCACACAAGGGCTTTGGATTGCCCACTACAACCGCAGCCCATCACACATTCAACAATCAATTTATTTTTCCTCCACAAAACCTAATATATATATTAAGTGCTAGTTTTCAAAGTTTAATCTAGGTTTTACCTTGAAGAACCCAAATGGTTGGATTGGCAATCAGTTGGAGAGGTTTCCAACACCCCACAAAAACATATGGTCTCGGCTGAAATGAGAGGAGTTTTCCAACGTGAGGAAAAAGTCTCACAATGGTAGAATAGGCTTGAAATGGTATAAATACTCACTTATATATACCTTAAGGCACTCAGGAAGAGAAGAAGGGTTGAAATCTACTCTTCAAGCTCCAAAAGCTCCCACGTCCATGGAGATGAAAATGGAGGAATCGAAACTTTGTTGGGTGGAGATCGAAGCTCTCACCGAGACGAGTCCAACGGTACCAATTTCGTGCGATTCGGTGGAGAAATGAAGTAAGTGAGGTGAAAGAAGGTGAGGCTTGTGAGCTGTTGGTGTCGCGCGTACAGAGAGAAGAAGAAGGAAGGAGTTTGCAAGTCTCTGGAGCAATTCGTAGTACGTGAGTGAAGGAGAGAGAAATGAGAGGTAAGTACTTTACTTTACTTTTAGCTTTATACTATTTGCTTTCTTACTTATTTATTGTCTTGTTATTACTTAATAGCTAACAAGCTATTAATGGGTGTACACTTATTAATTAAAACCGGCCCACATTAATTAATAGCCCGGGTCGTTTTTCGACTTTTCGAATTATACGCATCTCGTCTCCCGGTTTCGTCACTATTCACTTACCGGGTCCGTTTTCCGGAATTTTCTCGTTTAATTAATTTTAATGGTTATTAAGCTTCCATTAATACTTAATTATAGTTATTTAATCAACTATAATTTTTTACGGGTCCATTTGACCACTTAAAGTCACGTTTTCGGGTTTTCTCGAAAAACGTGCTTTTATGCTTAATTAGCGTTTTAATCCATTATTTGGATCCGTTTTCTTCGGGAATCATTCCCGTATACTAATTAGGCCTAACTAAGCCTTAGGAATCCATCTCGGACCCTCTCGAGATCATATATCTCTTACACTCATTTAACGCGCATTTTAGCGTTTTTCGCTTTTCAAGCGTTTTCTCTTTCTTTTGGTTTTATTCTTTTTACCAATACTCTTTAGGCACCATTAGGCCCTTAATAATTTTATTAGAGTAATTTAGTCACCATTTTTAGATCCGGGGTATTAAACTTTCTTCCTTTATTTTGGCTACTTACTAATTACGAAAAATGACACATCAATCTTGGGGTAATTAATGAAGTGTCAAGGAGGTGTGCGTATTGTAATGACGGGTTTTCTGACAAGACTGATGGTACTAGGCGTCGACGTTGCGTGTGTCAGGTCATGTGTGTTTTACGTAGCAGAGTTGTCGAGGCTGACCGGGGAAGCTGGCCAGGGTTCCTAACAGGGAAACCCGACTAACTTCACGCCGGGAAACTTCCGGCTCCTTGGCTCTCAGCTTGGTGGTTGACCTACTCGGTTCCTCATGCATGGTACATGTTTAGAAATATAAATGTGTGATTAGTTCTCTTAATGACATGGTTAAGGTGATGCTATTTGTACCATACATGGAAGAATGAGAAATATTTTTCAGGTGTTAAGAATTCATTTTTGAGCTCTCTTATAATCCCGCTCTAATGCAGTGTAGCCTGCAAAAGTAAACTGTGCATGCAATTGGTGCAAGTCATTTTTTACACACTAGAGTACCCTGCACATGATAGTTTCTGATCTAGTTTTTTCCTATATAAAATCATCGTGCATCTTTCCCATTCCACACTATTATTCATTTCATCATCCTAATAAGAAACTTTATTCTTCCCGCAAAATCACCTTTTTATATACTAACTTCATTGTATAATCTATAAAAGTCTTCTATCTTATTCTCTACGAAAGTCCTCACCGTGTTCTTTAAAATAGTGTTCATATTATTTTGTAGAAAAATATCCATATGAATATCTATGTATTGGATTTAACTCTTTGATCATCACCTACTTTCATTGTAGCAAAATTTACTCATTGTCTGTTTCATTATGATAGTAGTGGATTTGGCAATCCCACGAGAGAGAATAGGTGCGTACACATAATGTAGCCTAGACTTAAATTATTCTCTATAAGTCCAAGTTAAACAACTAATATCTTAAAACCTAGCCAAACTAAATACAACCTTCAAGTGTGTTGTATATGTAATTTAAGTTATAATAATGCCAACAGAACACTTCTAGAAATTTTCTTCAACCATCAATTGTAGTTACGAATTCTCAAGCAATTAACAATGGGATGAACATCGGTGTACCCTTCTCAGACATTACTTCTTAACTTAGCCACCAGATTATGTTTTGTTCTGTAATTGGTTGTGCTCTTAGGGTTCATGCAAGTGAGCCAACATTTGTCATGGTATGGCTCGAGTGTTATGTGAATTCCTAAGCCTTAATACCTCATCAACAGTGAAACAAAGATGCATGATATGAGAATGTAGATTAGAAGCCACATGATGGTTATGTGTCTGCTTCGTGACAAGAATAGACTATCCAACACCATTATTGTGAATACTTAGATGAAATGGACAACCACATCTCTTCACAAAGTATCGCTTTGACTAGATGATTCCTCTTGATTGTTTTGTGCTCTCACCTTACCGTACATTTTACTCGTGAGAACAAGTTCTTCATCTGTCTGATCACCCACACATGACTATTTTCACTAATACAAAACATGACATTTGTTGTATTTTTCTTTGTCACCAAATAAATTACTTGATTTGAAAAGGCGGCTCCCAACTGATGCCAACCTGAAACTAGGCGATGGTCATCAAGTCCTTAAAGTGGATAACAGTGGCCTAATGTAAAAGGTGCACATTGCCCATGTGGGGATCTGGCAATCATCAATGATCCCAGCACTGACGACTTTTTCAACTTTTTATATTGTCATGTTAGCTTTGAACTGTTAAAAATATCTTTCAATGTGCTCTTAATGCATCCTCATGAACTTTATTTTTATCCAAATTTGATTAAAATGTCATCTTCAATCAATATGGGATGTGTACCACTAACCTATCCTAATATTCTAATAAGAGTAAAATGTGTCAATACGATGAAAAAAATATGCTACCCTAACAACAACATTAAAGATATGGAGCCAAGTGATAAAGGCAATACTATGTAGAAATCTATCTCTTCAGTTCTTGATGTTTTCAGGGAAGGTACCACAATCCAGCCTGATATTGGCTCTAGAACGCCCTCGACCTCTACTGATGTTGGCATTGATAAATGGATATGGATCCATTCTAAAGGTCATAAGTTTTTGGTCAATGCAACTTACAACTTTCTCATGAATGATTCAGTTGTAGAAAGGCATCTCATTTTGCTAGAAGATTGTGCAAAAAAAAAACATTTTTACCATTTGTTGTTCTAAAGTGAAGCTCAACTTATGGAATTTTCTTCATAACATCATCCCGTGCCAGGATAACCTTGCTAGGCGTAATGGAGCCTCGTCCAATTAATTCTTCTGTAGGGCTAAGGATACTCTTGCCCATTGTTTCTTTCATTATTGTGCAGTGACAAAGACTTGGGAAGATTTATTAGATGTCAAATGTGTCTCATCTTCTAATGTTGATATTTTGATTGATTTGTTCAATCGGAAGGCTAACGTGTGGACTGCTAAGAAACTCTCCCATGTTGTTAACAACCTACGGGTCATCTATGCTATCAGGAACAAAGTTAAGCATAATATGAAGCTCTCTTGGTGAACTATTGAGGACAACAAAGCTTTTATCGAAACCTTAAGTTAGGTGATGGATAAAAACAACAATGCTACTAGTCCCATCGATCGGTGGACTCCTCCCCCTGCAGGTTTCCTCAAAATCAGCTCTAGCATGCATCATAATCAGAGAGGGGATCTTATTAGTGCTGGGTTGATTCGAAATGAGCAAGGTATATCAATTGTTGTTTTCAATCGAAGAATCTCTAACACTACTAAGGTGCAATTAGTTGATATCAAAGCAAAAAGAATTGCTATGGAACATGCTTTTTCGATGGGCGGTCATAGTTAATGTTTGATCAGCGAGGGAGCATTTCACGAATGTTCTCCGAAATCGATCTAGATGGCATGATAATTCTACTATGGAGGGAGCTACTAATGTTAAAAAAATTATGTCCAACTTTTTATTGTGGAATGTAATAGTGAAGCCTCTCATAATAATTATCCTATTAGACTGGTTTGTATGTTAGGTAATACCTCAGTGTATAAAACTTTATACCGGTTACCGGTTAATGTTCCCTATAATATTACTAGCAATCATTCTTGGCTACAAATATATGTAGTTATATTTGGCTACATTTAAAATTGTACAGTTTGTGTAGTATAAAAGTACAGGTTTTGTAAGCTTATTGCACAGTTTAAGAAGTTAGTATATACAGCTAATAGAATTTCAGTAATATCAAAATTCAATGCATAATTTTACATATAATCCTTACAATTACTATACAGTTTTCATAGAACAAATATACATGCATATAGTCATCTATAATATTAAATTTAGATATTACAAAAAAATTACGTCGACTCATCAGATCGACGGGACTCATCAGTGTCCCTTTCAATCTACCTTTTGTTGTTATCTATATATGGCGATCTCAAGTTATATATATATAAAAAGCCGTTTCATCTAGATGTTAGGGCGGGACCTCTTGTTCGATCTTTGGACTTGACCTCCGCGTCACTAGCTGTGTAGGTCACACAGACATGCGCTTACAATGCAGTTGGTTTCTGAGATTGTGATTTCCTAGCAGATGTAATGGCTCAATACAAAACAAGTTGTATCTCACACAGGTTTTTTATTAACTGCTAGTTTTGTACAATGAAAAAAAAAAGAAAAGAAAAGACTATGCACAGCTACTATAAATAAAAGGTTCGGCATAATTTTGAGTAGTATGTGCCATAGGAAGCTGGCATGGCTCTCTTAAGCCGAAGAATATCATCATTGTCTGGGTTATATTATACATACATGAACCATACACCAGTTTGAATATTGTCAGACATGACCAACAATGTATTATTTTTGAGGAAAAGACGCATAACTAACATTGAATATATACTCCGGGAGATGCACCTTTTTTTCCCTTTCTAACATGTCACAAAACAAAATGCCACAGCCCAATCCTTTTTTCCCCGTCTAACATGTCACAAAACAAAATGCCACAGCCCAATTCTATTTGTACATTAGAGCTCCACTAGGTCTTCTCACCTTTAAGGAGTAGTCTTCTCACCTATAAGTAGTAGGCTTAAGAGTCGGAAGACTCGAGTCTTTCTGTCTTCTCACACCGTCCGTACAGTTTCCCTTCAGGTCAGACTGCTCTTCAACCTCCGTATTTAGGAACCAACTTCATCTTATGGAGTTTCCATTGGAGCATCGGGCTAAGGATCAAAATCTTGCTTTTTGCACTCCTTGCCTTGAGCCTCGCTGTAAACAACAATCTCATCCCTTGGACCTGCCATATGAGCATCCAGTAGTATCCCAGCCTCAAAATCATCCTTCACAGCTCTATCGTGTGCAACCCCACATGTACTGGCTTCTTTTTGCTGTTCATTGCTCTCTTTCAAAGCAACAACATCATCTGCTGGATCTTTCATGTCCACATCAGGTATCCTGTCAGGGTAAGCGGTGTCCTTTTCATCGTCACCAGAAATCTGAAGAGGGAGAGCATTTGCCTGCTCAGAGGGACTAAAGGGCTTCCCGCCTTTCTTCAGGTTTTTACCTTGATCATCCTGTATAGCACCAACCTCATCAAGTGCTGGCACACAATCAGTATCACACAATACTTCAGGGTCGCGATCAGTCTTCTGAACTGAAGCCCTTGAGTTCTCTAACTGGCTTTCTTTGCCATCAATGCGTCCAACTTGAGGATTTCCAGCGACATAAGCATCAGTCAGTGTTTCAGAAGCAGCTACCGGCTTCTGGGTCGTCACTTGCACTTCAGAGGTGCCACTGGTACCAGCGAGCTCGGGCACAGATTCTGCAACTTCATTGTCCAACTGTCCTTCAGGGGATCGGGTAGAACCCATCGTACTTGGATCAGATATGCTCCCATGATTAGCCACACCCTGCCTTCCTTCCTCAGGAGCATTCAAGTCTTCTTTTCGTCCCCCAACACAAGGATTGGCTGAAACTTGAGGCTTTTTTATATCAGGAAACTGAGGATGATTCTCCTTGTCATTAGCAATTCTAATATTTTCAGGATCCACTGCATCTTTTACGCCTGATTTCTGCAAAAAAATAGTACTAGTACGACTCCCCCCTTTGTAAGTGGAATCCCCAATTTCAGATTCAGGAAAGGATAAACCCTTTATGTCAAGTCCAGAGTTTGAACTAGCTGCACAAGGGACCTCGACATCAGGATGGCTGTCTAGATTGGATACTTCATCTTCAGGGGTAACCACTTCAATGTGCGACTCAATAGTTGGCCTCTCAATCCTTGGCTCTTCCACAGCTTTCGAAAGCAAACCGTGAAGAGACCCTGATACAGTTAAGCACATTAGTTGGGCTATTGTATCAAAAGCTTAAAAGTTAAACCTGTATTAAAAGCCATTAGTTGCAAGCCTCGTCTATATTTCTCTCACTTATTGCGGTTGCCTGCTCAAAATACCAGTTGAAGTTAGAGCTCGAGTTCTATTAAGGTCCAAAACCAAGCAATTTTTGTTTAAAGTTCGGCCTAAAGCCTAGGTTTAACATCCCGGTGGTACCAAAATCCAACAGAATAACAAAACCTCTATAGAGTCCAATCTTACCCCCTCTATCAAACATCACCACTCCCAACATTAATGAGCACACCATCCATTCCACCATTTCAGCAAGCACACAACAATTAAAACCAGGACACAAAAGTGAACCAGAGCCCACCGTCAAACAGCAAGACTCAACTAAGACTCAATCCAAGAAGTATGAACCTTCCAAGGATAAGCTTCTTTAGCGCACCATAGCTTAGGAGTAAAATGACTCCGGCAATCAATATCAAGACTGCTTTCTTTTTAGGGAAAATTCACAAGATACCACTGTTTAAGTTTCTAATTCATAAAATACCACTGTTTTTTCGTAATTCAGCTTTAAACATGCTTAAACGTTGTCAAAAATTGATGAAACTTTACATGTATGATGCTAAAGTGTTATATTTTGATCCAATATCAAATTTGATGTTTTTTAAGCTCATATGTGACATGTGGGACCCAATGAACATGTGACATTTTCATTGGGTCCCACATGTCACATATGAGCTTAAAAAACTTCAAATTCGATATTGGACCAAAATATAACACTTTAGCGCCGTCCATGTAAAGTTTCATCAATTTTGGACAACGTTTAAACATGTTTAAAGCTGAATTATGAAAAAAACAGTGGTATTTTGTGAATTAGAAACTTAAACAGTGGTATCTTGTGAATTTTCCTTTCTTTTTATATTTCAACACCCATTATCTATTTCTTTTTTTTTTTACTGCGTCTGCAACTCTTTGAGAGAATGAATGGGGCCAAATTACTAGGAACAATAATAGATAATAGCAAGGCATATATACATATAAGAATATTCAAGAGTAAAATACATCTTTTAAAGTATCATTGTTGCACTTCAACCAAACTTGTAAGCTGTGTACTGTTTAAAAAGCTTGAGCGGCCAGGTGGAACAATGCTTCCTCTCACTAGAAAGTGGCAGCAAGCCGTTAGCAACTCTTCCCTAATGGTACCAAAACACACACCTGAAGTGACTCACCCTCCACATAACGACTACATCTAAGTTCAATTGCACTTTCAATTCCACCATCAATTCATAAATATAGAGCAGACAATCTAACACGTAGCAGGTTACTTACTAACCCAATATTTCTGGAATTAATTAGGCTCTTGTGTCTGTCCAGCATGAGATTAATTACACCTCTTCAGTTATTTATATTTCCAAGAGAGACACTCCAAGGTGTTTCTTCGCTTAGAATGTCTAGAAACTTCCAAAAAAGGGAATAAACATAGTGCTATATACCACCTTTCAAATTATCACACACTCAGTAAACTACGTCGTAATAAAGCCTAAACCTATCCACTCCTCTCTGGCTGCCGCCAGCTTCTTCAACCCTAACTCTAGCATC
Source organism: Limonium bicolor (assembly GCA_023374045.1). Lineage (NCBI taxonomy): Eukaryota > Viridiplantae > Streptophyta > Magnoliopsida > Caryophyllales > Plumbaginaceae > Limonium > Limonium bicolor. Next base: position 236,742,637 of record CM041780.1, read on the forward strand.
ACGGCCTCCTCTATAATCTATGGTTGCGCCTCTAAATTTCCAGCACCAAACCTTTTTCCGGGCATCTTTGCCCCATCCTGGTGTTCCTCTTCTACGATGCTCTCATCTCACCTCTCTCCCTGGTGCATCTCCAATCCTCCTGCACCAACTCGGTCTTCTAAACATCTCCGCCCCTTTCTTTATTAATAATATGTGAGTCTCTCCAGTAAGGACTAAATCATGTCAAAGGAAGCTACTTTAAATTCTGCAGTTGCTGCTGCTGCCACCACCGCTCTCAAATACCAGAAATTCGACCTACCCCCATTCCATTTATTCTATCATTTTAATGGATAAACAGGTGAATACTCTTCTCCATGGATATCCAGCAAAAGAGGACAATGATGCTGCGTGGCAGAAGGGGACAATACACTTCTCCATGAATACTCTTCTCCATGGATATCCAACATAAGGGGACAATACTCTTCTCCATGAATACTCTTCTCTATGGACCCATATGTTAGTAACACGTCTTTATTTGGACACTGCAAAAGAAAGTTGGGATTTCATACAGCAGTTCTACACTCAGCCAAAAACGAGGCCTTGTCTTTGATTTATGGCTTAAAACCATATCCCTCAGGCAAGGTACTCGATCTATCACAGCGTATGCTGCTGATCTCCAACGGCGATAGTCCAAACTAGATCAGTATCAAACCTTGACTTGGTCTTAACCTGTTGATGCCACTCATCACAAAAAGTACCTGAATCAGCGGCACTTGTACTGCTTCTAATCCAGTCTGATCCATTACCTGATCAGGTTCGTGATCAAATCCTTAACAATACTCATCTTCCAGCTCTGCTATTAGCTCTAGATACTGTAAAACATGAAGAGAGTAGGTGCAACATCATGTTGGACAATAAGACATCATGTTGGACAATAAGACAGTGAACAGCACAGCTCTGGCTGCTAAAACTATTTCTACAAAAGACACCCAAAGAAAAAGAGGAAGATGGTTTGATCATTGCAAGCGGACTAAGCACAACATTGATCAATGCAGGAAGCTGTATCCTCACCTACAGAGAAGCAAACAGGGTCAAGATAAACGTGGCCCTGATGCTGGACACACGAAATTTTCCTTTTCTACATATGGCAACTCTGCTGCACCCTCATCCTTATCTCAAGAAGGAATACAGCAACTCAGAGCAATGTTGCAATCTCTTTCCACCCCTATTGATTCTGATCATAGCTATCTTGCTGTGCAAGGTAAACCCTCTACGAAGTTGTCATATTGCTTCAGAACAGACTCCACGTTCAGATGGGATCTTGGATTCAGATGCTACCTCACATATGACCTCTGCCTCATCTTTACTTACACAATATCACCCTTGTTCCACTAATGACAGCATCACTAGTGCTAACGGCACGTCTACACATGTTGATGGGCATAGCAATGTGATCGTTTCTAACCAACTGCATCTGAAAAATACCTTACACAGGGAGGAAGACTGAAAACTGCTAAGCAACTGTACTACCTTAAATTCCTCACTAAAGCCCTTGATTCAACTATTACTAATACCAATAATATTAGGCTTCATCATAAGCGCTTTGGTCATCCCTCCTTTCATGTGCTTAAAATCATGTTACCACACCTCTTTAGCGGTATTGATGTTTCACATTTTCAATACTAAGCGAACCCTAAAGGGAATCAAAATGTACCAGGACAACAAACTACAAAGATATATTATATAGGCATGATAGAAATCGCTCTTTCATGTTAGCCAACACCCATTAGATGAAGGAGACAGCTTCAGATATTTCTTATGTACCCTTTTCACCCCATCGTTATTGTATGATAATGCTGATGATTATAAAGTTAACTTTTATTTATTATTTCCAATAAAGGAAAGTTACTTAGAGTACTGCTGACCCATTAATTAATTTTTTAATACTCCCTCCGTCCTGAATTGACCGTCTTGTTTGCTTTATAGCACGTTTTTCCACTTCAATATTAAGCATATAAGATAAAATAATTTTATAAAACTAAATTTTGTAACATATAGTTTATCATGTAAGGAATCATATGCAAAACTTTAATTTCCAAAATTAATTTATCTTATATGTTAAAAATTGAAGTCAAACGACATGTCCAAATAGTAAACAGGACGGTCAATTCAGGACGGAGGGAGTATAAAAAGTTATGAAGAAGTCATAAAGTTGAAAAATCAAACCAAATTAATTTAACTTCGACATTAAATAATAAACTATTTATTTAAATGTTCTTTATAAATAATTTTTTTAAAAAGAAAAACAAAATCTTTTTTTTTCATCTTGATTTCTCATACATAAGCTACAAGAAAATACACAAAATCATGCTGATGATTTGGATTTTCTTGTACCTTCATCTATGAAAAAATTAATGGCAACCAAAGAGAAGATTCAGAGCACGCAGAAAGAATATCATATCATTCAACGTTACATCTAGCTCATTTGTCTGAATAGGCATGGATTTTGGATCTAGGATGTAAATGGACAAGGGAGAACTTCCTGGAATCATTTATAGTTGGATTTTACCCCATTAAATTTCCCAACCACTAGTTATGTAGACATACCCTGAGATCCTTCGACCACAGTGACTGCACCAATGTCAGTTCGTGCATCAGAAGATTCAGAGCACGCAGAAAGAATATCATCATTCAACTTCTGACCAGGATCGCCTTCTGCGGAAACATCAACCCCTGGAAATAGGTCAATACATGTTATTCTTTAATTTAGCTAGCATCAACTTAGATCCCCGAATTGAAACCAGCTCCTATTCCACATAAAAGAAAAGATGATGTCACACGTGACGTGAGTCAAGTTCAAGTACAACTTCCAGCTCACATAGTTTACCACATAGCAAGAGTGTAGAATCAGTATTGCATGAGTAAAACTAGTATGAGATGCAGCAGCAGCAGCAGCGCTAGTATTGTCATCTGTCATTCCACACTCTCTTTCTTCTGGCAACACCAGCGCCAGCTAAATAGTTCAATATTAGTCAAAACACTGTTATATAAACGTCAAATAGCAGAGACAATAATTCGCAATCCAATCAGTCAAAACTATACGAAGAATGAAAGCAAGTCAAGGTAGTAGCAGTGAGAACGACACTCTTGCTTTGGAGACACAAGAATAGATATTTCGGAGTCGAGTTCATTGTTTATGCCACAAGTCAGATTTGAATGCATATCTCGAGTCTGCTGAAGTTTATATGATTATCATGCAAGAGTCATGACTTCATATAAACTCGGGGCATGGTAGAACAAAAAGGTTAATACTTGTAGTGCAGAGCCAGCAGCAATTCGTATCTCAGACAAAATCCAAAACCAACAGATTCACCAGCAATTCGCATCTTCGATAAAATCACCATCGCATCTAAGTATGTATTTCTTTAGGAGGTTAATACAAATGACATTCCTAATCTAACTCCCAGGAACAACACCTTTACAGAAAATACCAACAGCTAACATGGGTCATGTTGAACCGCACCATTAGTCAAGAAATAGTGCATTTATTATTTCTGTAATTAATTAGGTTCTTATGTCTGTCCAGCATGTAATTAATTGCACCTGTTCAGTTATTTATATTTCCTAGACAGACACTTCCAAAGTGTCTCTTCCCATAGGTTATCTAGACCCTTCCATAGGTGTCTATAAATACATGGCTGTATATCTCATTTCTGATGATCAAACAATGAATAAAATACTCAGCAAACTACATGGTATCAGAGCCTAAATCTATTCTCTCCTCTCTCTCAGGCTGCCCCCAGCTTCTTCAACCCTAACGCGTAACACCACAACCTCCACTTCAATTTCTGGTTACGATTCCAACACTCAACCAACCTTTTTTTGGGTATCTTCGCACTATTTTGGTGTTTCTTTCTCCTGCGGTGCTTTCAAATCACTTCTCTCCTTGGTGCATCTCCAACCCTCCTGCACCAACTCTATCTTCCAAGTGTCACCGCCCCCTTCTTTATTAATCCAATGTGAGTCTCTCCACTAAGGATTAAATCATGTCAAAGGAAGCTACAAAGTATGGACATGTGAATTTTGTCTCTTCTACTTATGGCAATTCTGCTGCACCCTCATCATTATCTCAAGTAGAAATACAATAACTCAGGGCAATACTGCAATCTCATTGAAACCTGAATGATTCTGGCCATAGCTCTCTAGCTCTGCAAGGTACACTCTCCACAAATTTTTGTCTTAATTCTTCAGGGCATACTCCACATTCAAATTGGATCTTGGCTTCAGGTGCTACCTCACATATGACCTCTTGCTCATCTTTACTTACACAATATCATCCTTGTTCCACTAATGACAACGTCACCGCTGCTAATGGCACGTCTACACGTGTTTTTGAACATGGCAATGTCATACTTTCCAACCAGCTGCATCTAAAAAATACCTTACACGTTCCAAAACTTGCCATGAACCTTGCATCTATCCACAACTACTAACCTTAATTGTGCTGCTATTTTCTTTCCTTCACGGAGTATCTTGTTGGATCTACACACAAGGAGGATAATTGGAACTGCTTAGCAGCGGGGTGGACTGTACTACCTAGATATACCTGCTGCTTTGAATTCCTCACCCAAAGCCCTTGCTTCTACCACTACTAATACCTATTTGGCTTCATCATAAGCGATTTGGTCGTCCTTCCTTTCATGTGCTGAAAATCAAGTTCCCATACCTCTTTAGCGGTATTGATATTTCAAATTTTCAATGTGATGTGTGTGAATTTGCTAAACACTCTTGTGAGTCTTTCCAATACCATGAGTAGTCCTCCCTTTGATCTCATTCACAGCGATGTTTGAGGGCCTTCTCCAACCGCTAATATTTCAGGAGCTCGGTGGTATATTACATTTATTGATGATTGTACTCGCTTCATGAAGGTCTTTCTCATGAAAAGCAAAAGTGATAAGAGCTCAATTATTCCCACATTCTGCAACATCATTCACACCCAGTTTTCCACCACTATAAAGCGCTTTTGCACTAATAATGCTACTGATTATTTCAACCAAACTGTGAACTAATTCATGAATCCTCCAGCCCATACACTCCACAACAAAATGGTACTGCTGAAAGAAAAAATCAGCATCTGCTTAAATTGAGTCGTGCTTTACTCTTCCAATCAAATGCTTTACACTATTGGGGTGAAGCTACACTAACAGCATGTCATCTTATCAAAAAATTGCCCACTCGCATTCTCCAAAATAAATCCCCACTTGTGCATTCGTCGATTTTTCCCTCTTCTCAAAATCTCTTCTGACCTTGTCCTACAGGGTTTTGGTGCATTGCTTTTGTTCATATTCCCACACCTCACAGGCGAAAATTGGATCCACACTCTACCAAATGCATCTTTCTGGGATATTCTCCTACTCATAAAGGACACAAATGCTACAATCCCACTACAAAGAAAAGTTAGATAAGTTCTGATGTTACTTTTCATGAATCAGAACCTTTTTACCCTAACCCTACCTCTTCTCCACCTCATTCTTCCTCCCACACTGAAGAAAATCAGCATCCTCTTCCCACCTAAACCATTACTCCCCCATCACAACAAACTTTACCATCCTCACCACTGCCTAATCCACCATGCACTCAACTTCCACCAGATTCACCACCATCTTCCCCATTCCCTAATTCACCACAAGACCAACCGATTATCTCTCCTACTGAATCTTCCACCACAAATCTTTCCCCTGACCTTCCAATAACAAAGGTATTTTCAAGGCAGTACAAATCCACACCGTGGCTGACGCAAGATCAATTGTCTAACCAAGGTATTGATCCTCTTCCTAAGGAATCCTCTCCTCCGATTGCTTTACGAAAAGGTGTATGTTAATGCACAAAAATCCCTTCTATCCTTTGGCCAATTTTGTAAGCTTTAATAATTTTCCCCATCTCATGCCCTGTTTGTTCAATACTTGAATGAAACCCAACTTCCCAAATCTGTTTCTGCAACATTGGCCAAGAAAGAGTGGAGGGATGCTATGCAACATGAAATCAGAGCTCTTGAAAAGAATCATACATGGGTTGTAACAAAACCACCTGGAAAGCATGTTGTTGATTGCAGGTGGATCTTTACTGTTAAATACAATGCTGATGGATATCTGGAGCGGTACAAAGCTCAACTTGTGGGTAAAGGGTACACCCAGACGTATGGGATTGATTATCACGAGACATTCGCTCTTGTGGCTAAGCTCAACACTGTTCGAATCCTATTATCATTGGCAAATCATCTTGATTGGCCTCTATCACAGTTTGATGTCAAGAATGCCTTTCTCCACGGTGACCTGCATGATGAGATCTATATGCGAATCCCTCCAGGCTTTAATGGTGAGTCTACCTCTACCAAAATATGTCGAATAAAAAATACCCTCTATAACCTCAAACAGTCCCCTCAAGCTTGGTTTGACTGATTCACCAAAGTTGTTCGAGATGCTGGTTATAGACATAAGTCAGGGCAATCATACATTGCTTTTCAAACATTCTCACCCAAGAGGAGTCACTATCCTTCTTGCCTACGTTGATGACATTATTGATACTGGTAATGATTTAATAGAGAGACAACGTCTAAAACAGCAGCTCAAATAATAATTTGAGATGAAATCTCTTGGTTCTCTCAAATATTTCTTTGAAATTGAAGTTGCCCGCTCATCTCAAGGCATCTTTATCAGTCAACAAAAGTATATCATAGACCTTCTAAGTCAGACAGGCAAGAGTGGGTGTCGACCAGCTACTTCACTGATGGATCCCAATTGCTCAAGATGAGCCTAAGGTTGATTCATCTATGTATCAGCGTCTATGTGGTAAATTGATATATCTTTCCCATACTAGACCTCATATTTCTTATGCGGTTAGGGTCTTAAGTCAGTTCATGCATGACCCAATAAAAACCGCATCTAGAAGCTTCCTATAGGGTTCTACACTACTTAAAGGGGACTCCAGGTCAAGGGATCTTGTTCAAAAAGGGGGAATAGCTAACAGTTCAAGCCTTCACTGATGCTGATTATGGTGGCTCTCTGACTGACCGACGGTCCACTACAGGGTTCTGTGTTCCTGGAAGGAAATCTAGTGACAAGGAGAAGCAAAAAACAGAATGTTGAGGCTCGATCTCAACAGAATCTGAGCTGAGAGCTCTTGCAAATGGTCTATGTGAGCCTCTTTGGATAAAAATTATTCTATGTGATTTACGAATCAAATGGAAAGGTCCCATGGAGCAGAGATGTGACAAGTCTACAATCAGCATAGCCAATAATCTAGTCCAGCATGATCGAACCAAGCACATTGAGATTGCCCGACACTTCATCAAGGAGAAGATTGAAAGATCCCTAATTGATCTAAGCTATATCCCCTCTGAAGAGCAGATTAAAGATGTGTTTACCAAACATCTCCATAGTCCCAGATTTCATAATCTTATCTTCAAACCGGCATAAAAGACATCTACAAACCCAGCTTGAGGGGGAGTGTTGAACATGCACCATTAGTCTAGAAAATAGTGCATTTATTATTTCTGTAATTAATTAGATTCTTATGTCTGTCCAGCCTATAATTAATTGCGCCTGTTCAGTTGTTTATATTTCCTAGACAGACACTTCCAAAGTGTCTTTTCCCGTAGGTTATCTAGACTCATCCATAGGTGCCTATAAATATATGGCTATATATCTCATTTCTGATTATCAAACAATGAACAAAATACTCAACAAACTACAGGTCAGACTTAGAACTTATATTCAGTTCAGCATGTACTAAATCATATGCTACCATGGGATTTCTCCTTTCCAAATGGAAATGCTAGTTTTATCCTCAGCACAAGAAGATGCAAAGCAAAAAGAAGCCAAAGTAGCACCAATGTTACCTGTCTGTCCTTGATGCACTTCACTCTTGACAAATTTTGGCCCTGCACAAATGCCAAAAACTGTTACAGATTTCAAAATAAAGATACTTCGATTTTCAGCATCCAAGTATTGAGTGGTAGCATACCCTCATAGTTTCCCTTATAAGACCCCATTACTCCGTCAGGCTTAGAATTAGCTGCTTCAGAGAGTGGAGTGATGGAAGTATCATCAGCCACGTATGGTTTTTCATCCCGCATCTCATCTTTTGGGCATTCAGAAAAGGTTGACACCGGCTCCTTCATTTCAGTTTCATAACATAATTCCTTTTTAACAGGGTCAGTAAGTTCAACATCATCTCTAGATGAAGTAGGTCCCGAGCAACCTTCCTCACATGTTTCATGCATAGAAGAGGTACCAGTATCAGAAACTTTGATTGACTCTACCAGCATCTCACTTTTATCTATAACCATCTTGCTTGTAGTAGTGTCTTTATCACGGACATCCCAGAGACCTGCATCTTCATCAAGGTTCCCTTGGTCATTGCTTCCCTTCAAGGAGGGAGCATTGAAATCATTTTCATCGTTGATGATAAGTTGTGCAGGTTCTGCCACTATCTCCACGTTTTTTTTATCCGCCAGAGGCTCTCCAATTTCGATCTTCATGACAGGTTTTACAGGTTCTCCTACATTCTCTCCAGCGTTTTTGTTGCTTGGTTTATCCTTTTCCAAAAGAGGTAGCACAATTTCATTTTCAGCATTAGAGGACTCAGGTTTTCCTACTGTCTCCTTCGACTTATCATTGTTGACACCGCCTCCTCCAGAAACAGATTCTGCAAACATCTGCTCCGCGCTTTCTTTGTTTAAGCATAGAGAGATTTCACGACCTAGAGAGTTCAGAATATACGCCATTTTACGGCAGTCTTCTGATAAATTATCAGAAGAACCATCTTTCTCCAAGGCTATCAGAGTGCCTACACTTTTATCAGCAATCTCTCTAGACTCAGTACTCCCCACAGCAGAAGGGATGGTGTTCATGTCAGTTTTACCAGCATCCAGTTCTGCTACAAAGGTTTACATCAAATTGTTAACTGATCATACAAAAAGAAAATATTACTCCTTTCGTCCCATTTTGAGTGTCCTGGATGAACTTTTTTTTTGTCTTATATGTTGAAGCAGAAGACAAGATCATTTTATCCAATAAAATTTCTTGAATACACATTTTTATATTTCATTTAAGTGAAGAATAAAGAATTTCATTTCAATTTGATGAATGAGATTGAGTTGTTCTGAATAAGTGTAACTACCAAAAATGCCCTATATAACTCAAGATTTGACAGAGGCGAGTGCAAAAAGATGTCAGTAAATATTTCCAAACCTGAAGTCCATAACTAATCCTATCATATCAAAAGAATTACTGACAAAGAAAATACCATATCACAATATTAAATTACTGATAAAAAGAAGAATCTCATAAGATACAGCATCAAAGAGTATACAAATGGTAGAAAAAATACAGCACCCACATTCTAACAATCCTCAAGAATTTCATCTGAGTACAGACAATTAGAGTTCCATACCATTCTGCTCTTCGCCATTCTTTGATGACAGTGTTGGATGAACAGGAGCACTGTGAAGTTCAGGACCAAGAGAAGACCACGTCACATCATTAATATCTTCCTTGACAAAAGTGTCATCTTCCAGCTTAGTTGAGGCCTCCAAGGTGGTTTGTGACTTTTCTGCCAATTCTGTCATCAAGCTAGCTTTGCCAATGCTTCCCTTTTGCTCATGAAGTTTACTATATACATCTGCAGCAGCTCTTCCATGAAGCTTGCCATCATCCTTGGATACCACTGGTGCATTGAAAGATATGCAACCAACAGAAGCCTGAGGTTCATCAGTGTAAGTGTGTTGCTCAATCTGAGCATCATCCTTCGTGGACACACCACCACTTAAATTCAACTTCACAACATTACATGCGGTCCCCAGTGGTGAGTCTGCTGTTTCTGCCACATTCTGTGCTAACTTAGCTTTATTGATGTCTCCCCCTTCAATTACCGATGTACATAAAACAGCAGCAGCTCCAGTGCCAATGGAAGAGTGTGATCCATCAAGAGCATGTGGTGTCTTATCCTCATAATTTTCACCTTGGCCATGGGGGGTACCCTCACTAGCTCTAATAATGTCGCTTGAAGAAGCATCAATACTAGGCTCAATGACTTTGGATTGCTTATCCAGCAGGTATACTTTTTTAGTGTTTTCCTGCTCACAGCCTAGCAACTCTAGACCAATATCTATACCCTTGTTCTCAGAGCTATTAGGTACTGTCCCATGAGGAACATGTTTCTGCATGTCATCCATTTCCTGAACATCTTTCACACCTTTGTATTCGACGGTCATGTGATCTGAAGCAGGAAAAATGACGGACTCTCTTTTATCTGCACCAACCTCCGTGTCTGGTACAGAAGCCTCCTGTAAAACCAGATCTTTCTTCTCTCGAGCAACCAAAGCATCAACATCCGCTGATCCTTTTCCATCTTTGTCCATGATGACATCAACATGCATGCTCTCTGATAATGGACATGCACCACTTTCCACAGGTTTATCACTCACAAGCAGGTTCCTCTCAGGGTCCTCATCAATGTTGGATCTCACTAAAATTTCACTTTTGCTACAGATAACCCCAACATCACCAGTAACTGTCTTTCCACCTGTATCCTCTGCGACAAGAGTTTGAGTAACACCATATCCAGAAACCGAATCCGTCCCGATAAGTTTCTCAGAATCTTCCTTTTTGTCTTCAGAGCCAGGAGTCTCTGCACGATCAATTTGGGCGGGCCTAATAGCTTCGGATTCTGAAGGTGAAACATTAGAAACACAAAATCCAGGAGGGGCAGGGTCATCTTCACGGATCTCGCCCGGGTCCACCAGAATGTTCTTTGAAGCAACAGAGAGCTTAGTTTCAAACCCAGGAGGTGGTAATATTTCTTCATCCTGTTGAGCCACTATATCAGAACCAACATTGGTTTTAGGATGGACTCCATGCTCATAAAAAAGAACCTCTTCTTGTGGTGCGATTTTGTCTTGCTGATCCATGGAACATTTTTCTTCTCCAATAAGATCTGCAGAGTTACTTTCAGGGAGAACAATAAAAGATGATGATTTCAAGGCCAAAACTATAGTGGTTACTTTACGACCTTGAGGAGTCTCATTCTCAGCTTTGCTTCTTGTCGGCGAAAAATTGGCTACATTAGGAGAAGTCATAAATGTGACTGTGCTTCCACTACTTTCTTTTGAAAGTCCCTCTACAGCATGTTTTGCTGCTGAGCAGGTACCATCATCAATCTGTTTACGAAGCTCAACAGGCAAACAGAGAGCCTGTTGACTCTTTGAACTTGCATCTAAAGCAGAAACATCTCGTTGTGCAGACAGCTTCGTCACTACCGGTGAACATTGGACATGACTACTGGTGGCTGAGTCTTTCTCTACCAAACTTCCAAGGGTGCCCTTTGCATCACTAGGATTCTTGTCTTGAATATTTACATTAGAAGGAGTTGCAGATGCCAGTGAGTCCCTCTTCTTCTGCCCCATTCGCCGTGATGGTTTTTCTCCTTCTGTAACACTTAAATTTTGTTCTTTGTATTTGATAGAATTTATGGAATGAGGAAAATCACTTAGAGAGCAGGAAATTCCTCCGGAACCTTTTGGTGAGGGAGAAGCAATGACAGGCACAGGACCAACACTTGCACCATGCACCACTCCACCAGCATCTTTCGCAGCAGCAGAATCTGGCCCAATCCCAGAAACTAGCACATCAGGATTCATAGGAACTGAAACAACTTGAGATTCAACACTGACACTCGCACTTCCTTGCGGAGCCTGAAAAACAGTTGGTTCTGGCAGCAAACTTGCTTCTGAATACCTCACAGGATGACTGGATGTTGTATTAACAGAAGGTGTAGCTTTGCTTTGCTTTCTAACCCTTTGCTGAACAGAGTCAGCACCGTCATGAGGTCTACGACCTCGTCTTTTGTTAGGTGCCGTGTCCAACGCGACACTCATAGAAGATTCGCAGACAGGAACAGCAAGCCCGGATGTAGCAGCAACATTGCTATGAACAAAAGCAGTTGGTGGTGGTGTAGCATTGCCAAGAATGCTCAGAGCAAGGGAACCTGGTGTAGCAGCAGAGTCAGTTGATGTTTCAACATTACAAGAATCCCCTGCTTGCCTTTTGCTACGTGAATCCAAAGAGGAAGATGTAGGAGTCTGAACAACAGAATGTACCAGACCAATCAACGATTTATCAGGTTCAATATCAAACCCAGTCACTCCAGTACTCGGGTTGACAGAGCTTGTAACTGCAGAACACGTAGCACCAATATTTGTTTGGTTATGAGGTAGAGGTGTAGGGTTGACTGCTCCAACATCTGATGCAAGACCAGTAGGAGCAATATTAATATCTGGGCCTGATGGTTTAACAGCCGGTTCAAGTGGCGAATTCTGCATAGCTGATCCAGAAGATGATGAGCGACTAGGCTTCCTTCCTCTTCCTCTACCCGTTCCAGCTTCCCCTCTACCACGACCTCTTCGGCCAGATCCTCTACCTCGGCCAAGAGATACATGTTGGCCAAGTGAAGTAGTTTTTTCAGTTACTGGTTCAATACAATTAGGAGGTGAGGTAATATTTGGTTTCGGAGCCATCCCACCAACATTTTCAGATACTGTTTCACTTGTGTCTCCGGCAGAAACAGAAGAAACAACAGTGCTGGTAAGTGGCATACTTGAAACAGATTCATTCAGAAAATTTGAGCCTTGTATCCTTGCTCCAACAGATGTTACTGATTGGGGAGAAACACTTGGAGGTATTCTTCTGGGCCTACCACGGCCACGTTTGACGGGTGGAGAGACCTCATTATTGATGAGGATAGGTGCAACAAGGGAAGTTGGGAGAGCCTGTTGATGTGGGGAAGGGGTTTCTGTCATAGCACCCACAATGCCGGTCTCTGCATGCAATCTGTCCACCATTTGTTGTTCCTTCGCCTTGTGAGTTTCGAGAAATTCAGCTTGACAAATCTTTTCAAATTCCTCCTCTGTCCACTGTTCTTCATAGGAACGGACCTAGAAAAACCCAAAACTGACGTTAAACAAGCCAAGAGGACAAGAATAATAAACTCACTACATGAATATGGAAACAAACAAAGGAGACATCTTCATTTCAGCTAATATGATATAAACCAACCTCCCTCGCACGTTTTCCTCTGCCATAATGTTGAGTATCATAGCTTCCGGTGGTTCCTCCTTTCCTCTTCAGCCCAACATTAGATGTAGAATCAGATGCTGCTACTTCATACACTTTCATAGCCTCATAAAAATCTTTCAGGTCATCATCCAATACAAGACGATTCGGTAAAGGAGGCATGTCATCAGTACCATTTATGCCTTGCTCCTCTACAAGCCTCTTCCATGTTGCCTACAAATATCGACAAAGTCAGCATATGGACAATTATAAAAATGGAGACAAATATGTTAGGGAGATAAAGGAAGGTATACTACCATCTCGTCTTCCCGTCGTTCTTGGTCAATTGATTCAAACACATCAATCTCGGACTCACTGCAAAATGGACAGAAGAGTTAATCACCAATACAGCATAAAATGACAGAAACAGCACTAGATGTCTTAAGAATAAGTACACCACTACCTCATAAACAAGAAAAATCAAAATATAACAAAATGAGACATGTACAGAATCTATACTTAATCACCATTGCAATCTTCTCCAGGCAAACGAACTTAATAATGGGAGAGAAAAGCCATAAAAATATGCAAGAATCAAACACAATAAGATAAGATGACCAAAAGATGTATTGGATGCGATAACAGAACCATTTTACATATTAAGCTTGCAAAAATGTTTTATACACATTCACATGTATAAGAGCATACGTAATGAAAGACACCGATCAAGAATCTCTGATGTTCAATCAATTGTCAAGTATTTTGACAACAATATCCAAATAAAAAGAACAAAAAAGAGGAGTGGATGTTGCTTCAGAAAAGCTCTCTCGTGAAATTTCCACTAAATGTACCTGAGGATCAAATAACATAGATATACCTTCTTGCCAATAGATCATTCAAAGAGTCATCCTCTAGGACAGGAGCAGCCTCCTCCTTCTTAGACTCTCGAAGAAGAGACTCCAAGTACTCCCTACGATCTTCTGCACTGTTGGGGCACAAAAAGATAATTTAGCCACAGTTCAAGAACCTGAGAATAGATAAGATTTATACGTGAGATCCTTATCTCATTGAACCTTGTATTATTGTCAAAAAACCCAGCAGTGATACTTTGATTCGCAACCCCTAACTTGTGCTCAGCTGACGCTCTGACTTGCTCCTCCACAGTATTAACCTTCAGAACCAAGGGCAAAGACACATCAGCCTTGCAACAAAATCTCATTTACCCCACACAATAAAAGTAATGCAGCCTAGGCATTAGCAGGGTTGTACTAATCATCATCTAGCTTTGCCTTATTGCAGATTGATAGGTAACAGAGACAGATTCTGCCAAATCCCCTTCAATTGAATCACTTTATTGTGTACTCATATTTTAATGACCTACACTTAGATAGATCTCATCCTTAAGGAAGCAACTACACCTGCTAAGGCCAGTAAAACAACTAACGAGGACAGCTGTCACAACCAACATAGACCTGTCAAAAAAAAGACAATTACAAAAAGCCCTGCACTAATCACATAAGAGCTAATGATGTCTACAGTGCACAGCCATAATGCTACCATAAGTTCCCCCTGGGACAGTCAACTTGACTCAAGGCTTATGGTGAAAAGAAGGATAATGCTCCCTCATAACAGAAACGAGCTCCAAGAGGAATCATGATCTGGACAATCTGCCCAACAGATGAGGACCTCTGGCTCATGACCATGGCTGTGATGGTAATCTAAAGCCTCAGCAGGAGATACACCTGATTCAAGACCAGCAGAACATCCAGCAGGCCACAAAAGGAAAGTGGGTGCTGAAGAGCCTGCCTTGCGAAGTTGAGAGATATGGACTATAGAATGAATCAGAGCATCAGGAAGGGGCAAAAGCTAGTAAGCCAACCTCACCAATTCATTCAAGAACTTGAAAACGCCATAGAATCTAGGACTGAGCTTAACATTCATACTTTCAAATATGGACTGAAATCTGTAGGGATGAATTCTTAAATAAACCATAACTCCAACTTGAAAATGCAGCTTTACTTCGATGTTTGTCAGCCTGAGATTTCATTTTCTGTGGATCACCCGCCTAAAAACCCTCTGATCCGTTAGGTTAAAAAAGTTGCGCTGCAGAAAATAGTGTCTCCACTACTGTACAGCAAACACCACTATCATTAATTCTTGCTCACAATGTTAGATTGAACCAGACGAGACAAGACTTGACTGAGATAAGCAATTGGTTGTCCTCACTACATCAGATACGCCCCGGTTCCTTTCCCAGGGGCATCAATCTCAACTTCAAATTATGGAAAATCTATTACTGCTAGGTGTGGTACAGTGGACAGGGCAATTTTCTAATCATCAAAGGCACTTTCAGCTGCGAGACTCCATAGAATCGGGTCCTTCAAAAGGGAAGTTAAAGCACTAGCAATGTGTACATAGCATTTAACAAAGCATCAATGGTAACCAGTAACCCCAAGATCTTCAACTCCTTCATTATCGGGGGAATCGGTAAAGCCAGCATTTTGTGTATCTTGGATGGGTTCTACTTCCACCCCCTGTCCTAAAATGATATACCCAAATACTATAGTTTTTCAGCAGCACAAAGGAACACTTCATGACAATAACCCATAACCGATGCTCAGTCCGAATCTGTAAAACCATTTGCAGCTGAGAAAGGTAGTCATCAACAGTAGAGCTGGACATTAAAATATTGGAAGAAGACCAAACTTTCTTAAGAATGGCTCAATGATTGTATTCATTAAAGGATTGAAACCCAGCCCAATAATCAATGTTGAAGCCCCACTCCCCATATCACCAGAAGAAGACCACAAAACTTTCTAAAAAAACGGCATTACCCGGAACTCATAATGTCCCTCATGAGTCCTTAATGGCGCCTTGTGATATCATCTTCATGAGCCCTTATCTGGAGATAATCAGACCTCAAAATTAAATTTGGAGAAAACATGTGGACTGATAGGACTTGGGGGTACAGTAGAGTTTATTGTTTAGGTGAGGGGCTTACTGGTAATACTGATACTATAATCTAGTATAACGAGTTAGCCGGAGGTTTAGCAGAGGCATCGATACATTGTAATCAAGACTATTGGCCTCTTAGGAGGATTAAGGAGAAAGATAGGCTGATTCCTATCATGGACCATCAAGTTCGTCCAACAGCTCATCAATGGAAAGGATGAGAAATGTATCCTGAATAGACTTCAATTACTGCCCTATAATCAAAGCAGACACACCACTCCGAATTCTTCCTCTTGACCAGCAAAACAGAACTATAAAACAGGTTAGAACAGACTCTGATGAGTCCCTATTGTAGGAACTCATGCATAATGCATTGGATTTGATTTTTGGTTAATGTGCATACCTATATGGCTGCACAATAAGGGAGACTGTTCCTGGCTTCAGCATAATTCTGTGATCCTGACACCTGGTTTGGGATAGAGCATCCAGATGTTTCAGCTGCGGTAATTCTGTGTCTAAGACCGCCATGGCCCAAACAGCATGTTCAGTTTCGATGAAGTACAATATCCAACCTTCTTCTTGCTCTGCAAAAGCTTTAATGGTGGCTTTTAACCTAACTTTTGCTATCAAGATAGCAGAATTCCTCTGTAAGGGAATGAAACAGCCATTCACCAGATTTAACTGAACACTTGCCCCATTTCATATTTGTAAACCCCAAAAGTTCCAGCCAGACCAATCCAAGAAAAAGATTGAGCCTGATAATGCTAAAATGGAGGAAATCAATGATGAACTCAGCCCCTTGTAAGGTTAATCTCAATCCCTTACACATTCCTAATGGGTACATTGTGTCTCCATTGTGATGATCACACAAAATCTGTTCATGGCATCGACCTGCAGCCCAATCAGATCGCCAGAATATTCTAGATTAAACTGTCTATGGTCCCCCCCCCCCCCCCCAATCAACTAAGATCAATACAGGTTCACCATGTAGCTATCCCACTAATTTCATCAGTTTGTGAGAGATCATTAAAATAGGAAGTTGGAAGTTGTGACAGCTCAACCTGACATGCCTTGGCAATTTTTGCATACCAGAAAGCACCGGCAATATCTTAAACGCTTCTTTGCCCCCATGTTGTTATCAATGAGTAACATCTAGAGGCCAACCATTTTACTCTTACGAATGCCACTCCATTTATCATCGCATCGGAAGCAAAGTACTAGCAATCGTCGATGTTGCATCTCAGTCAGGCACATTTTGGAGCTTGTCGACTGAAGACGGTGGGGCTGAAAGTTGAAGATCCAAATCCACTAAAGCCTGCCGGGAAATTAAGGTTGGATTATGGTTTGCAACCTCCCTAAATTGGTTGAGTCTGCTGCAAGTACCCATGGACAGATCAGGTTGAGAATGGATAGTCCCACAGATCAGGAGTTAGCCCAAGAACTAGAGAGATCAAGACCATACGATAAGCTAGGGATTTGAGAAATCCGGTCACAACCCAAATTATCCTCTCCTTGATATTTCTAGCCATATTCATCAGGTCCCTAGGATCGCGAGAGACAACCAGCACCAACTCTGCGTTGAGTGTATCCTATAGGCAACGCAAAAGATGCTCCGCAGGACCTTGTCCAGCACATTCTTCAGATGAGCTGAGAAGAATTCAAAACAACATAGGCATTCTTCCACGGTAGTGTCTTGGTGAACCGCGCATAACATGTCCAAACAGTTCCTGTTTTGAGAGGAACCAAAGCGTTCTAGAGGCAACTAGTGATTTATTTACTATCATGTAGTTAGTAGGTGACCTCTCAACCGCTGTCCCGGCAATAAATATGGGCTCTGGACGCTATTCGAAGGCTGGGAGGTTGTACACAGGTCAAGCTTATCGAAGATATACAGTAGATGATATTAGTCAATATCATAGTGCTAAGAAAGTTAAGAGCATCATATCCAACCATTTCTTGAAATATATGCTATGATTTAGGAATCAACAAAAACAACCATCTCAAAGGGAAGAAATTGAATACCAAGAATTACAAAGCTTCATTCCACAGTATGACCCACTAGGGGACACAGAAAAATTTATCCAGAAAAAGAGCTAACCGTTTCTAGCCGTAGAACAAGCACATCTTTTTTCTGACCAATCCTATGCGCCCTAGCTTGTGCTTGTAAATCAACCTGAGAAACATAAAATATCAACATCTTCCCTCTAATACTTGAATTATGAATTCAAAAGACCATAACCGTGTTTAAGCCTTCCATGATACGAGTCGGCCAGAAACTAAGACTGAAGGAAAAAACGTTAATTGCCTGAGGATTCCAGTCGGTATCAAAAATGATAACGGTATCTGCAGCTTGGAGATTCACCCCAACCCCTCCAGCCCGTATGCTGAAACAATAGTATGCATTACGGGTTAAGGGATCATCTATCAGCTATAAATCAAACAAATGAGGAAATGAGGTGGTGGTGAGGAGATCACTCTAGTCTATGTTCCAGACGAAATGCATATTATTACAAGTCAATAACTCACTGCTACAGAAATTAGTGCTCCTGCCCACAACTGTTTAAGAACTACAGGGTACATCCTATGAACTTGCCGATAACCATAAAAGTTTCCATTTTACATTGTTTTTGCAGCAATTAAACCTAGCTCTAAACTACAGTCCATGTTATATGAAACAAAATAGTCAGGTTTCAAGATTGAGCACTTAATATGGGAAAACACAATAACCATTCTAGACCACTTTCATGGTATCATGTTTAAAGATGAACTCTCTAAAAACTTAATAACATTTTTTACTAAACATAAGTGTCATATATACCTGAGTAAAAAAATAAAATATGGAGAATCTGGGTGATTAAACTGATCAATAAGGGCTCCACGATCATTTCCTGATGTGTGACCATCCAACCTAAGGTAACGATACTGTTTCCACGTAAGATAATCCTCCATTACATCAAGCAGCCTGGTCATTGTAGAGAAGAACAGAACCTGCGAGACAACAACACTCAGATACGCAGACAAGCTGTAACAGATAATTACATTCCAGAAACCTCATATTGCAAATAATCATGATGATGCATATTTATTACTGCGACAAATCAACAAAACTAATACACTCTCCTGGCTTAAAACTGTCATGTTGACTCCAAATTTTCTGCTGATATACCGAATTGACACGCACATAGAGCTTTTCCTGGCAACAATATTACAAGCATTCATACCCGATGGCCTGTTGCTTTAAGTTTAGGCAGCAATCGATCCAGCATCTCAAGCTTCCCACAAAGCCTTACAATAGGTGGGAGAAAATGCTTTGGAATTAAGGTCTCTACCTGAATTGCAATCAATAGTGGAAGAAAAAAAAAAGGTTAGCGTGCACTTGTTATGGAAGAAACACATGTATCAACATGCAAGGCCCTCCTTCCTGATTCCCACCCCAAACCAAATGGGAGGCACTATAGTGAAATTTTTCAGATTTAACAGGCCACAAATCTCAAGCAATACTCAAGACAAGACTGCACGTAGTTATGAACTAACATCTTCAACGTGAAGCTGACTAAGATAGGGATGATTGCAAATGTTGCGAAGCTCCATAACGGAGTTGTGAACTGAGCGAGCCTGGCAATGTCAAAAAATATCAAGTAAGCTGTAAAGTTGGAATTGAACAAAACAGGCTTAGTTCCATGAAAAAGTCGATAATACCATAAAGACAACACTATACTTGTGCATACAAGAAAATATAGATAAAACACAAAATAAATTAACAGAGATAACAATAAAACTTGAATTATAACAACCTTAGAATTTACTAGTGAACCAAGATTGTCCTCAACTCTCTTCATCAAAAGCTTTTGGTAGGCAGAAGCTTCACATCGGACGAGTCTCTCAATCTTCTCAGGCAATTGATTTTCTACCTGTGAACAAATCTCCAGTGAGCTTGCAAAACAGTTCCGAACATAACGTATAAGCATGCAAGTTATTATCTGATGATGCAGGACAATTGGCCATATTAAGGAGTATAACGTGAACATGGGATGGATCCGGAACCCCCAAAGAAGACATGAAAAATAATTCAGGCAGATCAATTATATGCCAAGAAATTGGGAGGGAACGAAAGGTTATTTTGCCAACCTGATGGAATGAAATCACAGGATTCCTATATTGCTTTAAGATATAGTATCACAGATTTAATTTCTTCAAAGCGCATACAAGCAAAGTAAGGGCGGTCATTCGCATTCTGAACTTCAAGCATAATGTGGAAATACTTCAAACGAGAGATGGAGAAAAGAAAAGGGGTCTAGAGTTACTTCTACTCTGGCATTCTAAACAAGTTCAAATGCTATTGCCACCATCCTTCAATACAGAAATAAACACTGCACCTTGTGCTTGAGCCGCCGCAGTACAAATGGGCGTAAAACTTGATGAAGACGGTTTATGATTAAGAGATTCTCTTCCTCGGAAAGTAAGGCCTGATAACCACACAGCTAGAGGTTACTACAGAACAATTTGAAGATCCACATAAGCTGAGTTAAAAGCTTCAGTATCATATGAAGTTTACCTCATCAGGTGAATTATCACCATTGCTCTCAAATGGTTTATTGAACCACTGGGAGAAATCTTCAGATGAGTTAAATATGTTAGGCAGCAGAAAATTCAGAAGGGCCCACAACTCTTCAAGACTATTCTGTAAAAATGGGTCAAAAATGTAAATGAGCAACACAACAAGGATCATACAAAAAACCACTAAATCTAATCACTTAGCCACAGAAGGAAGAGCTTTTTGTTCCCTGAAGTCACACGCAAATGCAGCAAAAAAACAAATTTATGACCCATTAAACACCTAGCCTAATGGCTTATAATATGAACTTAAGCAGCAAATTTCAGATCCAATGGTTGGGACTTGGGTGCCAATAGCACCAAAGGGATGGAATATTAAAACAATAGCAAAAGCAGTAAAAATAAATGGACGGCCCAAGACATCAGGATAATGACCTGTAAAGGTGTTCCAGTTAGCAACAATCTATGTGAACTCTGATAATGCTTCAGGTCTGCATTCAGTTTGCAGGAAGCATTTTTAATGCGATGACCTTCATCAATAATGACATAATGCCAATGTATTTTGCTCAGCTTTGGCCGGTCATGCTTGTTCATCAAGTATTCATATGTTGTAAGTAGAACATTGAATTTCTGATGGACAATACACTCCCTGAATAAAAAAAAACACATCAGATACTATTTCACCAGTTAAGAAAGCAACAATGATTTATGAATATCAAGATAAGACTCACTTAAATAATCTTCTGCGTTCCTCAGGTGGCCCAGCATAAACAATTTTATTCACACCAGGCGCCCAGGAATTAATTTCCGAGTCCCATCCAGGTAGAACTGAAGATGGAACCACCACCAAAAACGGCCCTCTGTCATTCTTTGTCTCCATCAGGTAGCAAATAAGTGAAATTACCTACAGAAATAATTCATCATGCTTCCAGTAATATCCAACAACCCATAAGAGATGCTTTATAATCAGACATTCATGCACTCTGTATGTCCGAATAAACAGATCACCTGAACAGTTTTGCCGAGACCCATTTCATCGGCAAGAATTCCATTCAAATGATTGTTGTACAGAGACACCAACCACCTCAATCCATTCATTTGATACCTAACAGAATTATACAAAATTTACCACAGAATTTTTACTCGAGGGAGCATACTAATTGGAGGCACACGAACAATGCATAAATATCATAAAACCAAGCATTGAGAGCAATTCCCGTACACAAGAAAAGGATATAACAAACAACCAAACAGGAAAACTTACTCTCTAAGTTTCCCACCCTGAAGACCAGCAGGCTGCTCTGTGATAATTTCTTTAATGCTGCGAACAAGGAATAAATAAGAAACCGACTTAAGCAAGCATGACAGCAGTGACAAAATACACAAGAAGGCGCTTCAATTTCTATTAAAGAATAAACATATAGGAATAATTGTGGACGGAGATCTGCAAGAGGCTAGGAGTCAGGATGGATTTATTTCAGCTCTAAGGCCAGGCAGACTACATTTTTATGACTAATTATGTAACTGATACGTAAAAGAATAACACCACAAACATTTAAATCAACAGTTCAGTTCTCACAGATAATAAAGTAACCAATGGAATATACTTAACAGAATCATGAAAAGTCCAAATGTTCTAAACTCGCAAAATGAAATAGCCAAAAAAAAAAAAATTAAACTCCAAGCAACATGTTTAATGCATAAGATAGAAAGTTGCAGATATAATTACACAAATCTTTCAAAAAAAGATTCCAGACCAATATTTCATGTACAAGAACATAAAGATGATCCCCAAGAATTTGGCCATAGCACAAGGTCCACAATTGAAGGAAGATCTGTGGAAAACCAAACATAAGCAATCCAAAAAGCACTAAGAGAAACACCTTATACCTGTGAGCGATCATATAGTACTTCTCATTGCTTTCCTTGTAATGCTGAAAAGTAGTTGTTGATCACCAAATCAGCCAAATAAATTAGGCAAAAATGGTATGATAAATATATTTAGAAGGTTCCAATCAAATAGCTTGCCTTTGCCTGGTCATTTTCATCCTCAGTTTCACCAAAATATTCATTGCATTCAATACCAACTACAGATTGACTTTCATCCATCTCATTTTCGAACTGTCTAGACAGGGATTTGGCTTCCTGTAGCTTGGCACCTAGCTTCTGCAGATATCCCTCAGTCTCTTTGAGTAATTGCTTAACTCGGTCGGACTTTGCATCCTGAAAAGCACTGCCCATAGTCAAGCACAAAGGACACATAATACCCACTAGCAAGCTATATGTTAGATATTCAATGTACCTGAACCATCCGCAAATACCCCTCCACATCATTGATTTTCAATAAATTGATTTTTTCTCGCTGAATTCTGTCGAGTTTTTCACGATGCAACCGCTCTTTCCTCTTGTGAAACTCCTTGACATACCTGTTGAATCCTCTCCAACGTTCCTTCTTATATTTAAACACGTCATCAAGTCTCTCCCTGAGCATCAACGTTCAAAAAACTCAGCAATTTGATGATAACAAAATCTAGCAATGATCTATCAGTAATCTGAACATAAGACGTGAAAGCTCACTTGTGTAACTCTATGTCACTGAAGAACTCCTTCTGCCGTTCTCGAATTCTCTTTTGTCGCTCTTCCTTCATCCGCTGCTCATACTTCTCAACATGCTTCAACCTCCTTCCAATACGATGCTTTTTAATAGATTTCAAGCGATCCACTTCCGTTGTAATAGACTTGAAGAAGTCATTCATGATATTGCTAACGTATGGTGCAAAAAACATTGAAATATGAAATAGTTATCAAGAAAAAATTGAATCTGCCAAAGTTTCAGTAAGACCACAATTACAGAATTACACAACAAAATGACATTGAATAATTAAGATAATATTACCTACGAAGACGTCTTTGAAGCTGTAACAACTGAAGCTTTTTCAATTCAATGACACTTCTTGTTTTTGCAGATATGTCATCAGATGAGCTCACAGTTTCCTGCATTCACCACATTAATGAAACAACATAAAAACACTAGCATTAAACCTTGCATATCGATTACGCCCGGAAGAAAACAAGAAACCGAATTGGTTTCATGAAGTAAAGGCACACACAAGGTGATACTGGTACCTTACGTGTACATAAGATCACTGTCGGCAACATGGCAGAATGATATATACTCTACATTATTTTTCATTAAATAGGATCTACTTTAGACATCTCGCATCCTGATTAGCTAGAAAAAGAACTACTACTTCTCAGCAGAAAAAAATCAGCTACTTCTAGATAAAAAGAACAGGGCCATAAGGACCATCAGTGTTGTTCAAGTCAATTATAAATGAAGTCCTAGACAAAAAGAACTTAAATACAACAATAGTGAAAATAACTATTATCACATATTACAGACTAAAAGGCAGGTAAATGATAGAATGCAAATAATGAAAAGCCAAAGAGATGCATGCGAAGCAAGTAGAATAATATCCCTTGTAACACACATTAGCTGGGTCAATTAATTCATAAGCAACAACTGGCCAACCAATGTAAAACTATTGAGTATAACATGCAACCTTCAACTTGCTAAACCGTTCAGCAATCCTTTGATCTACTTTCTGATGTTTCAGTGCCCAGTTATCCTCATTCACACGTCTCTTTTTCTGCTGAATCATGATCCACTTGTCTGTAGTAGTATATTTTGGTGGAGGAACACCAGCAGACCTTAATTTGTCCGCCTCTTCAGGTTCTGGTATTATACCATGAAAGGCCAAAACATAGTTACATCAAAGCATTGGGCTTAGACCAGTTACAAGCATTATTTATTACCAACCGGAGTTTTGGGATCATACTAAGCATCAAATAAAGAAGGTTATCACAAACTAAAATATTCGAGAACAATATAATAACACTTACCTTGGGAGACATGTTTCAATGACATATTTGCATCATTAGATGGCACTATTGAAGGGTGCTCAACATTTACACCCTGTATTGGTCTCCAATGCAATGAGTTCTTGTCAAACTGTTTACTTCCTTGAAGTGAAACAGCACCTTGATTTTGATTTGAAGAAGTGTCTATTATCCTTGGAATCAAATCCTGCTGAACGTCAGAGGTATGAGATGGTCCTCTGCTAAGCTCCCTCGTGATACCAATTCCAGCATGTCTCATCATTTCAGACCTAGACTGCTTGCTCAAACCTATACCAGGGCTTACATGATTCAAAACACCTCCCTGCACATTATCATTCTCCGAGTCGAGATCATCAGAAGTCCGAACATTTGATGAATCTGGCCGTGGTTGAACAAGCAAGGATCCAGAAGCTCCTGACATAGACTGGCCGTGCATTTCAGGCTCGATATGCTTGGCAGGGGGGAGCTCCTTCTGTTCTTCTGAAATAACTGGAGCATCCAAAGATGAACAAGATTTTTCCCGCAACACTGGCACATTATCTGCTTCCATTCCAGATATATTGGCCTCCGATCCTTCCACTAGAGCAGGAGCGGGCACCCTCTCAGTCTGCATGGTAGACACATTTGCTTGCAGGGAAGTAGACTTGGGAATGTTAGTTGGTTCATTAGCTTCTTCTTTTCCTTTGTTTTCCCCAAAATCCCTCTGAGAACCATCACCACTACCTGCATCAGAGAGTTTATATGAGAATGTTTTGCCACAAAAATAGGAATTACTCCTCTCTGACAAAAGTAAAAAACCAAATCTTTGAAGGAAGTTCACACCTGCTTTTGGAATGTTGTTTCCCAGCGCAATTTCAAGGTGCAATCTTTTTGGCATTAAGCCATTTCTGCAAAAAGTGAAATAATTATTAGAGGTATATGTATCATGAAAAAGAAAACAGATTTGCTACGAAAATATCCTTATTGATCCACCCACCTGAAAGCAAGAAAAACCAGGCATTGGGCTCTTAACTGCTTCAAATGGTGGTCTTTAAAGGGCATGCTAGATGGGAGGGATGGTCCCATAGG
Organism: Limonium bicolor; assembly: GCA_023374045.1. Taxonomy (NCBI): domain Eukaryota; kingdom Viridiplantae; phylum Streptophyta; class Magnoliopsida; order Caryophyllales; family Plumbaginaceae; genus Limonium; species Limonium bicolor. The sequence continues at coordinate 236,768,199 of CM041780.1, forward strand.
TAATTTCCCTGCATCTCTAGACACTGCACTTCGCGTACTAGTTTCAGAAGTAGTTGACAGACTTCCCTGCTTGATGAAATGCCATTTATAATACGGGATTTATAATTGACAAGCTCAAGTGACATGATAATTAAAGATAACTTGTTCAAAGCTAAATATAAGCTGTTTGTGGACAAAGATAAAAATGGAAGAAACAAAAGGAACTTTTTGTGTTTACTTCTCTCTTCTATTACTTGTTGAACAAAAGAAACAATAGGATCTTTTTAGAACCTTTTTTATACAGCACAATCTTGTGCAAAACCTAGTATTGGGATAGCTTTTGCGGCAGCTGAGAGGCTGTATAGAACTTTTGGAGACCATTGTGATCGTTATTATACTTATAATTATCAAACATAAAAAGAAAGACAAGATAGGACAAGCCCATAAAAGCAATCTATCGAGACTTTTCATGTAGTAGGTATAGCAACTCTCATAACAAAACAAGGCACCGGCAAAGAACTTCCCTGCAATTATACTGTAAAACAGAGCGAACTCAGCAAAACAGCATATTCAGACAAATAAGGGCTAAGCTTACCATGGGACTTTCAGTTTTATTAGTGGAAAACCCATGCTCCGGCACTTGCCTTTCAGGCAAATTAGTGACTGTGCCTCTCATGAATCCCTGCTTCCAGTATTCGGGATCAACTGTAACTTTTGTTGAAGCAGAATCAAGTGAAGAAGCACCTAAGCCCAGTAAGGTGTCAGCTTCACTTTGCTAACAGTTCTAAATCAGAGCAAAAAAGCAGAAAATTATACGATTTAAACTACACCTGAAAACCCCCCAATGACCGAATATGGACCACATGCACTAGCAGCAGCCTGAGATTTGCCAAAATTCTCAACACCTGCAATAGCTGGCAGACAAGAACTTCAAAAGAAAAGGTCCATTTTTCCAAAGTTCAAATATAGTATAGATATGATGACTTAAAGATAGAAATATATTCAAGACGGAAATCAAAGAAAAAATTAATCTTAACATGATTGAGTGATGTGACCGTTGAATAAAGTATAAAGCATTTCAAGTGTCTGGAATTCTTGCACACAAAGGCAACCCTTTTTCCACAATTGAAACCAAATCCAAAGCAAATTCAAACCAGCATTAACAAACCAACCGCACAGAATGCAGTACTGTAAGGCAATAAATATCTGATTACAAAAGAAGTTCAGAACCACCCATCACTATAACTGTAAAATACCAAGTACGTAACAATACAGGCACACAAGTTATACTCCTGTCACACCATAATGGTGTTAATTCGAAGAAGCAGAAAGCACTCAAGAAAAGCTTTGGAACAAGAGGAAATCCATACCTGGCAAAGATCCTGGTATTTCGACATTATTGATCAGTCTTCCACCATGCATATCAAGTTGCTGGTTGTCAAAATGTGATTCTGAGCCTAATGAATCAGGCCTCTTTCTCTTAGAGCTAGACCTTGTGGCATCCTTTTGATTTGGCAGCAGCTCATTCGAGTTAGCAGACTTCATGTCCACACTCGATGCACTTTCATGTTCAAAGGAAATAGCACTTCTATGGGGGACAGAACCAGGGTAAGAATCAAGAGTAACACTATTAGGAACAGAAGGAGGCCTGCCAGAAGAGAACTGCTCATTTCTGCGTGAATCATTTTCTAGCATGCTAGGTTGATTGCCTTGAGAAGCTACATCAACCTGTGAACATCCTGCAATATATTTTAGAGTTTACCGACAGCAACCTCATCAAAGATGAACCCTTAAACTATTTTCAACAACTACCACTAAGAACCTGCTAGCTGAGAGTTACTGCAATCTCCTGCTTGATATCCGCCACTTGGTGTTCGAGGAGGCTTCAGAGATTCTATATCAAGACCATGTTGATTGACAACGGTTTCCATAGCTCTACAACAATCAAACATATCAAGCAGACACCATAACAGTAGATCCTTATTTCAAAATTTTCACAAATTTGTATGCCATTAAAAAGGACATTATAAAGTTATGGTGATGCAAGCCCTCCATTACTTATTTCCAGAAACTGTCCAATGTCAATCTGAACTATTAGTATGTGAACACTTTTAAGATGATCTCAAATCTAGAGCAGCGTTTTCATTTGCACAGAAATATTTCAGGTAACATAATATCGAGTGCACATATTCAATATCAACAAACAGCAAAAGAGCAAAAAATGAAAGCCAGCTGTAGCATAAAAGCATGGAAAAATTTACATTACAGCATAATACAACAAAATTGACAAGCGCACTACCTCGATATAACTTGAAAAGGCATCGAGTGCTCCTTCCCGCTTGCTTTCATATGCTGCAATATCTGAATGACATAATAATATGTTTGCCAGTTGTCACAAATAATTAACAAACAAATGCTTTCTGTCAATCTCAATCATAATGTGAGATGAATCATATGGAAATGTTAGAAATCACAAAATAAACATGCGTGGATACATTTATAAATAAAAATAAAAGGTGGGCCACTAACAACATAGAGTTTTGTTGCCAATTTTGCCGGTTCATCTCTTGATTCCTGAATAAGCTTCTGGAGGAACTTTGCAGCCTCAAACTCAATATTAGGCTGAGTTGCCATCTTGTCCACTGGATTGACAGAATTTTCAAATTCAAAGGCAAAAAAAAAAGTTATAAGAATATACCAACTTCTTTTCTCAATTATGCTTAATATTTTAACATAACAACACATATAAAATTTGTTAGCCGGCACTTCAAGCCTCTACTGAGAGCAAGTAACAATTGTGTATGAAATGAGCTATTTGATACATAGACACAGTGCAACAGGATCAACATAAGAAGCCAAAGTACAGTAGCCATCAATGCCCAGTTTGGTGCCTTTTACGAAGAGAAGAGTATTGAGGTAACGGGAGTAAGAAAAAAAAATGACATCTTTTTTACACTGGGGCATGTAGTTAATCTAGCGGGAGACAAAGGAAGAAACCTAGAGAGAGGAAGCGATCGATGTTAGCTAAAAGCCACCTACAGAGTCAAGGCAATGTGTAGAGGACATTGAGTTTGTCAGCAGTACAGATAATGCAAGTAGTACCATCTTTATCACTCAGTGTCCAGTAAGCTTAATTTGACAAACTAAGAAAGCAAATCAAGCATATACCACATTCTTATACAATACTGAGAACCACTTGCCTTGGAAAGAACTTCAACAATAATACTACAACAGAATTTACTGAATACAAATGATGTCTAGCTGGCTCTTGTTAAGTGAGCAAGAAAAAGAAAAACAAGAGGAACTGTACATAGGAAGAGGATGGAAAGGACAATAGGAATCCCTTCGATAACAACCAGCAAGACAATAGAACACACCAGATTGTCTAAATACATTGTAGTAAAATGTCAATTAAGCCTTCCAATCAAATTTTCTTCCATTCCCCATGGAGCATGAAGAGAAACTATGAAGGAACACAGGATATAATAAGCAAATACTTTTTCTGATACACAAGCAAAAAAGACTCAGATCCTTCTATATCTCTATAACTTGGGATGGCAAGGGCATAGCTCGGGGAAGACAGATAACATCCCATGTCATCACTTCCCATGACAAGCCCTATTCAAGAACCTTGTGGGAGGTCAGGAGTTGCATACTCCCTCACTAAAACAATGCAACATCCTCATCCCAAATTGAAATTTAGCAGGCCTCAATTAGCATCCAAAATGTAGCCCCATGTATTGGTGGATAGACTTCAGAAGAGCCCATGGGACTAGTCAATGTGCAACCCTAATAGGTGGCTTGATATAACACCAATGTATATACCTTGTTAACGACTCCAAAATGCTGGAAGTCAATCAGATAAAATGGAATATAATTGTGTGGTTAGAATAGCCAAATGAAATTGCAAGGAAGCACATAGAATTAAGTCACCAAAGAGTAGAATCAAGCACAATTAGAAGAGGTCCAAATGGCATTTTTCAGAGTCCAATTGCCTGATTAATGCATTCTTAGTAGAAGCTATATAGACTTGGTCTGAAGGTCAGACCAGAATCAAGGGTAACTGGAAGGTCCAACGGTGACCACTCGCGAAGACTGCAACCCATCACTACAGACAAGGTCCAAGGCTTTAAACAGCACAGGAAGATCAGCATGGTTTGCTACTGCTTCTGTTTGAGGCTAAAACTTAGCACGTGATCTCAAAACTCTATTTGGGCTATTCCACTATAGTCCCTTGGGAAAGAAAAGAACCGCACTCTAGTAACAAACCAAGGAAGAGAGAGCAAGAGAGAAGGCAAGGAGACAAGGGTTGAACTCGAAGTCAACGGAAACTCTTCATAGAAATTTCTCTAGTTCCTTTCATCTTTCCTCTCTTCTTTGGTTTTCTTCGTAACTTTTATGGAGTGCATCTATCTTCTTTCTCATGACAATGATGTAGCCAGTCCCCTAGCTAGGATTTGGTGCTTTTCAAGTTGGTCATTTTACCCTTAATGTGAATGTTTCATTAATGTTTTACAGAAATGCCAAAAGGTAGTAGAAGAGAACAGGGAAAAGAAGAAAACCTTTAATCCCAGAATTTATTCCTAACTCCAGTGCTCCTAAAAATCTTGGCCATATAAAACCTAAACTTACTTTCTTAAAATTGGAACGCCATTTTGCAGGAGCATACAAATTTACTTATTTGTGCAACTCGAGATGAAGCAAACAAGATATTTGAATCAAATGCATGACACTTTAAGCATACAATAAGAGCGCAAAATAAATAAATAACTAGCTTGCATGCCCAGTTTCACAAAATTGGTGTCAAAGGACCTATGAATTCAGAGAAATGTCCAGATTACAGAGGAGATCATTTCAGAATCAAACCACTGAATAAAAATGACAGATTCTTTTACTGTGGATGTTTGAAAGCTATAGAAACACTAGACTACTGTAAGCATAGCATATGGTTTCCAAGGAAAACAAATAATATGAAGACTGGAAAGACATAGGCATCGTTCGATGCCGGCGGAAAAAAGGGAGCAAACGCAGCTATTGCTGCGTTACCAATGATGCTCCTGTGGTCAACCAATCACAAGCTCACATTGGTTAAATTGGTGGGTTCCACTGAAAAAAAGAACCAATAACTGTCTAACACCTGGACATATTTGTGTTGGGTGCCGCGCCTGTTTCTTAACGAACGGCGCCATAAACTCGGCAATAGCAGAGAAGATTGCGGCAGCTAAAAGAATCGTCAGCTGCATTTCTGTCTCTGGCTACCACTACCAAGTTCCTAACCCAGATCACGAGTGAAGCTTCTCGCTTGGGGAGGGGAGGGGGGGGGGGGGGGGGAGCACAGAAATTTAACATTGCACGTCATAGAGCAATGTAATAGACACTAATAACCTAAGTGGGGAACAATCATCATTCCATAAAATTGAACTCTGAATCATATATCTTCTAGTATCAACTCATCTTTCTGCACACCTAACGCTGAAAAAATTGAGTAGCCGCCATGTAATGAAAGATCAACCTACTCAGACAAACTTCCACATAAATGACAATATTGCATGTAGAGTGAACAAAGAACACGAAGGATGAGTATCTTATATGCTAAAACAAGAAGGCGATGGCGCCTGTACCTCGTAGACTCGAAGCTGAATTAGGGTTTATTAAAGCCCCAAATCTCAACCTTCGTGCACCATCGGAGATAATTAGGGATTGCGGAGTGTACTATTTGCTAGTTTCAAATGCGATGGAGGAACTCTCAGAAATGATGGGGATGGGGCCGCTATCCTTCCGAGTGGGAGAGTCATTGTGGGAAAAAAAGTCCAAAATAACACTACACAACAAAAATATTACTCATATTAACCTCCAACCAAAACTAATTCCTAAAATAACACTTCCGAGAGAAATCGTCTCTTCAAAAGACGATTTCACAAATTATTGAAATTGAAATCGTCTTTTGAAAAGACGATTTCACCTATTACCCAACACTTAAGAAAATTTCAAGTGTTGAAACGTTGCGATGGTTCGGTTTGACTCAGAGAGAAATCGTCTTTTCAAAAGACGATTTCTAAAGTCGTCTTTTGAAAAGACGATTTCTCAGTTTCTTAAAAATAAGTGAAAAGACGATTTCAGCTTCTACAATTAATGAAATCGTCTTTTGAAGAGACGATTTCTCCCGGGAGTGTTATTTTAGGAATTAGTTTTGGCTGGAGGTTAATATAAGTAATATTTTTGTTGTGGAGTGTTGTTTCGGAATTTTATCCGTCATTGTGGGATACAAAAAATTCCAAAGTAACCCTTCAAAAAAACATACCTATATTCATCTTTGTTCCAAATTAATTCCTGAAACGCGAATTCGTACCTGGCGCTTGCACCATGTTGTAAGGTGGCGATGGCCACTTTGGTCTTTTACTATTTTTTTGTCCTTTTGTGCTGGTGTGTAGTTTGGGCACATGTTAATACTCTATTGCAGATCAAATAAAGAAAAAAAAAAGAATAAGATGGAACAACAGACGCGCGTACAGGAGGGGAGTAGGTGAGGAGGAGAGAGAAAATATTTTTTTTTTCAAAATGTCATAACTTATAAAATATAAGTGCAAAAATAAAACAAATTATACCATTGTTCATCATTTTTCGTGCTCATCAAAATAAGACCAAACATGAATATGTTTTGATAAATTTTAAATTTTTTATTTCTGTATGTACATATTTTTCAAGATTCATTGTGAATCTTCAGTTTAAGAAAAGTGAATCAAAGGGTGTTACAAAGTGAATCAAAGGTTGTTAAAAAATGAATCAGATAGTTGCTTAAAAGTAAAAAAGATGTTTAAAAAAGCAAATCTCATAAACAGAGATTGTTTGTGTAACGACCCCAAAACCGGCCTAGGAGTTAGGGCCGTTACACGCCGCGAGTCTACTACCTAACATCGCAAGGCTCTAAGCAAAACGAACCCCAAAACCGAATAACGAACTTGTATAAATACCAAAAGAGTTTACAAGCTTTAAATCCTTATAGGTCAAATACAAGGAGAGGCCCGAAGGCTACACAAAGTACTAAAGCGTCCAACGCGCAAGCAAACAAAGTCTAAAGAAACATAACATAAACGAAGCTCCAAAAGGGGACAAGAGAGAGAAGATCCCACGAGCTCAATCTGCAACAAAGTAAAGGGGTGAGCTAAACAGCCCAGCAAGCAGAAGACTTCCTCACGGAAGCCCACTCAAAACAGAAGCAGAAGAACACTTGTAAACAGAGAAGATGGCGGAGTCAATAAATATAGAGAATGAAACCACAAAACAGAGGCAGAGCAGAATGTCACTTCAAATCATAGTCGGACTTTCAGAAACAGATGCAGAAGAGTGGGACACTAGTAACCAGCTAACACAACAGAAGGACTCACATAATGTCCTATGGATCCGAAGATCCCACAACAGAAGCCGTAAGACAGCTAACAGACCCGTCGGTCAAATAACATCCTAAGGGAGACCCTAAGGAGTATAAACAGAAGGAATTCCTGCGCAGCATGCTACGGGACAGCCCGACCCGACTATCCAAGGCTCAGAAGCAAAGTAACTAGGTCCCAAAACCAAAAGCTCACAAAACAGATCCCAAATGCATAAAAATGCATGTAAACAGCATAAGAAGCTTGTACACAGATAGGGGAATCCAACCCCGCAAACGGAACTCAAAACGGAGCTAAAACGAAGAAGTTATGCCAAAAACAGAGGCTTGTCCGAACTTGCGTCCGACCTTGCAAGTTCGGACAAAAGCCGAGAAACAAACCAACGCGGAAAATCACAGTGTCCGAACTTCGATGTTCGGACACAATCTTCGGAAAAGTTACGAGGGAAGTCCGAGCTTCGAAACTCGGAATTTTCACAAAACAGGGGTGTCCGAACTTCGATGTTCGGACCGAAGTTCGGACGCCCCGAAATTCATAAATCAGAGGCGGAAAAACGAGCCGTCCGAACTTCAACGTTCGGACCGAAGTTCGGACGGCACAACAGAGGCGAAAAGCAGGACGATCAGACGCGCAGAAAATCATCCAAAACATACCAAACTCACCCAAAATTCATAGAATGGTAAAACAGTACCCTCGGGGGTTTAACCAATCAATTAACAACACAAAACGCGGAGAAAACGCACAAGCAACACACGAAATCAGATACGAAACCGATATTAAAAGCAGTCCCCGAGGGTGAGCAAACTACCCCGATTCCATCCCCCACTTACATCGAATTGCAGAGAAGGTTGCACCAAACTGAAGCGGAGCGAAGACCCGACACACCCAACCCCGAAAGCGCAATCAGCCACTGAATTTGCAGAGAACAGCCCCCAAAAACAGAATGCAAAATCAGAAAACTGCTTCTCCAAAACAGCAAAGAGACTACCGAATTCACCAACGAACCTACCTGATTTGCAGAGGAAGAATCTGAACAGAAGCACAGCAGAACCGACCACAAACGCAGCAAAGATCACCAAAGACAAAGCTCACAAGGAAGAAGAAGAGAGGAGAGCGTAGAACTGTCGCGAGGAAGAACGCACGATTTGTAAATTGATCGTGAATTGCAAAAAGGATTAAAAGACTTAACTTCCTTAATTAAGTCTCACCAAAATAAAAGAGAGGGGAATGACCTCCTTGCCCCCGTCTTTTAACTTAAAGACTCCGGTGTCCCATCAGTTATCCAAAGTAACACATAACATAAGCAAAGATATAAACCGAAATGTCATGAAATCTGAAACGTAAAATACGGAGTATTACATCACTCCCCCCTTAAAAGGAATTTCGTCCTCGAAATTCAACATACCTCACTGCTCGAAGAGGGAAGGGAACTTGGCACGCAACTCCTCCTCGAGTTCCCACGTCGCCTCACGCTCGGACTGATCAGACCACTGCACCTTAACCATAGGTAGTGTCTTGCTACGAAGCCGACGAACATCCCGTGCTAAAATACGAACCGGAACTGCCTCATAAGTGAAATCATCTCGGAGTCGAAGCAGACCATAATCTATCACATGCGAAGGATCATGTAGATACTTCCTGAGCATCGACACATGGAACACGTCATGCACTCCTGCTAGAGCTGGTGGCAATGCCAATCTGTAAGCCACCGGCCCAACCTTCCCAAGCACCTCAAAAGGTCCTACGAACCGAGGACTCAGCTTGCCTCGCTTACCAAAACGACAACCCCAACTGGAGAAATCTTCAGATACACGTGGTCTCCACCTGAAACTCAAGCGGACGGCGTCTCTGATCTGCATAACTCTTCTGCCGGCTCTGGGCAACCAACAAACGCTCCCTGATAGTCTTGACTTTGTCCACAGCCCCCTGCACCAACTCAGGACCCACAATCGCCCTCTCTCGCAGGTCGTCCCAACAAATAGGAGATCTACAGCGCCTACCATACAACGCCTCAAATGGAGCCATCCCAATGCTCGATTGGAAACTATTGTTGTAGGCGAACTCAATCAATGTCACATGCTGATCCCAGCTGCCCCCGAAGTCGAGCACACAAGCCCTCAACATGTCCTCCAAAATCTGATTCGTCCTCTCCGTCTGCCCATCGGTCTGAGGATGATAAGCCGAACTGAAAGCCAAATTCGTCCCTAACGCCTTATGCAGGCTCCGCCAGAAGCGAGATACAAATCTCGGATCTCTGTCCGAAACGATCGTCGCCGGCACACCGTGCAACCTCACAATCTCATCAACATACAGCCGAGCCAAGCGCTCAAGGCTGAAGGTCTTCCTCACAGGCAAGAAATGAGCTGACTTCGTCAACCGGTCCACAATCACCCACAACGCATCGTACCCAGAAGATGTCCTAGGCAGCCCCACAATGAAATCCATGCCAACGCTCTCCCATTTCCACTCAGGAACGGGAAGAGGCTGTAGAAGCCCCGCAGGTCGCTGATGCTCAGCCTTCACCTGCTGACAGGTTTGGCAACGAGCCACAAAATCGAAATCTCCCTCTTCATATTCGCCCACCAAAAGGACTCTCTGAGGTCCCGGTACATCTTCACCCCTCCTGGGTGCACAGAATAAGGAGCTCCATGAGCCTCCTGCATAATCTCCCGCCTAAGGTCGCCTCCACTAGGCACACAGACTCTGCCTCTAAAGCGTAGACAGTCATCGCTGGACACAGAAAACTCTGACTCCTGCTCATCTGACAACTTCTCTCTGATCTTACACAACTCAGCATCAGCCTTCTGACCCTCTCTGATCCGCTCAATCAAAGTAGACTGGACCTGAATCGAGGCAATCATCCCAGCACGGTCGGACCGAACAACCCAAATCCCCATACGCTGAAGCTCAATAGCAGACCTCTGAACTCCTGACAACGAACAAGCAAGACCAGGAGCACCCCTACGGCTCAAGGCATCCGCCACCACATTCGCTCTACCCGGATGGTAGAGGATCTCCAGGTCGTAGTCATGTAACAGCTCCAACCAGCGCCGCTGTCTCAAATTCAATTCCTTCTGCGTGAACAGATATTTGAGACTCTTGTGATCCGTGTAGACCTTACACGTCACCCCATACAAATAGTGCCGCCAGATCTTCAAGGCGAAGACCACAGCAGCTAGCTCCAAGTCATGGGTAGGATAATTCTTCTCATACGGCTTCAACTGTCGTGACCCATACGCTACCACCTTTCCCTGCTGCATCAAAACACAACCCAGCCCTCTGTGGGAAGCGTCACAGAACACCTCAAAGCCATCTGTCCCAGAAGGCAACGTCAAAATCGGAGCCGAAGTCAACCTCTTCTTCAACTCCTGGAAGCTCTCCTGGCACGCCTCACTCCAATCAAACTTGACATCCTTCCTAAGAAGACGAGTCAAGGGGGATACGATCTTAGAAAAGCCCTCCACGAACTTCCTATAATACCCAGCCAATCCCAGAAAACTGCGCACCTCAGACACACTAGTGGGCTTCGCCCACTCCATAACTGCCTTAATCTTCTCTGGGTCCACTGATATGCCATCCTTCGAAACCACGTGGCCAAGGAACACCACTCTATCCAACCAGAACTCACACTTCTTCAATTTAGCATACAGCTCCTTCTCCTTCAACGTCTGTAGAACCATCCTCAGATGCTCCTCATGCTCCTCAGCACTCTTGGAGTACACCAAGATGTCGTCAATAAACACAACTACGAAAGAATCCAAGAAAGGTTTGAAGACTCTGTTCATCATATCCATGAAGAACGACGGGGCATTGGTCAAACCAAAAGGCATGACCAAGAACTCATAATGCCCATATCGGGTCCTAAATGCAGACTTAGGCACATCCTCGGCCTTAATCTTCAGCTGATGATATCCAGAACGCAAGTCGATCTTCGAGAAGACTGTCGCCCCGCTAACTGGTCGAAGAGATCATCAATGCGGGGAAGAGGATACCGGTTCTTGATGGTAACCTTATTCAATTCCCTGTAGTCAATACACAATCTGAAGGAGCCATCCTTCTTCTTCACAAACAACACAGGTGCTCCCCATGGAGACACACTAGGGCGAATGAAGCCCTTATCCAGAAGATCCTGCAGCTGCACCTTCAGCTCCTTAAGCTCTGCCGGACTCATGCGATAGGGAGCCTTAGAGATAGGCTGAGTCCCTGGCGCTAACTCAATAGAAAACTCCACCTCACGATCAGGTGGTAGCCCTGGCACATCGTCCTGGAACACCTCAGGAAACTCACACACAATGGGTATATCCTCCAACCGGGATCCCTCCTTAACCTCAGGTACAAAGCAGAGAAAACCCTGGCAGCCCTTCCTCAAGGAACGGACTGCCTACATAGCAGACACCAACACAGGAGCACAAGGGATGGCGTTCCCCACAAAAGCAAAACGGGTCTCACCCGGTCTATCAAACACAACCTTCCTAGCCGCACAATCTATATGGGCATGGTGCTCTGCTAGCCAGTCCATGCCCAAAATCACATCGAAGCAAGACATACGCATAGGGATCAAATCAGCAGACAAGTTCCTATCCATAATCACTACCGGAACCGACTTACACACAGAATCAAGTACACAAGCAGGTACGCCACTCAGCGGGCTAGAAATACACAAATCCACATCACAGGGCACAGCAGACAACCCGAGACTACCCACTAAATCAGCAGACACAAAGGAGTGGGTAGCTCCTGAATCAAACAAGCAGAAAACTGGCTGAGAAGAGATCTGAAGAATACCTGACACTACTCGGTCTGAGTCACGGTCACGCCCACCAGCTAGAGCATACACACGAGCCTGGGTCTGGGGCTTCTTCTGATCAGCCTTCTGCCCGGACCCTGAACCAGCACCACGACTCTCAGAACCACCACTGCTACCTCCACCTCTAGCCTGTGGACACTGGGCAATGCGGTGATCCAGCGAACCACACTTGAAGCACGCCCCGGACTTCCTGTAGCACTCCCGTCCTGGATGGAAACGGTCACACTCCGCACACTTCTCCACAGCAGGGGATGCTGATGAAGAAGAACCCCGGTCTCCTCTATACTTCTTCTTCTGAGAAGAAGTCTGCTCACGCCTCTCGGGCTCCTCCACACGACCCTTCCTCTTCTGGTCTTTGCCCTTATCGGGCCTCTGGTCCTTCTTCTCATAACGCTGCCTAGCCTGCAGCTCAGACTCCACCACCAACGCCACATCAGCTACATCCCTGAAGGTCTTGTGGCGAAAAGGTGCCACAGCAGCTCGAATGTCACCCCTCAGACCAGCCTCGAACTTCCTAGCCTTTCGATTGTCATCTGGCTCTGGCACAAACTTAGAAAGAGAAATAAACTTGCACGTACTCATCCCACTGACATCTCCTTCGTCTGGCGAAGTCTCCCATACTCTACAATCTTCTGATCACGAAAGACGTCGGGATAGAACTGCTGGTTGAAGCGGCCCCTAAACTGCTCCCATGTCCATGGGTGGGGGTACTTCCCTTCGACCGACTTCCACCACTCCTTTGCCTCTGACTGAAACATAAAGGTGGCAAAGCCAACCTTCTGATCCTCCTCACATCCCATGACCCGCAGAAGGTCCTCAATGGCAGTGATCCAGTGGCTCGCCTCCTGTGGGTCGCCACTAGCATCAAAAGAAGGCGGCTTCAGCTTCAGGAACTCCTGAAGCGCCTTCACGTTGCTGCCCCCCGCGTTACCGGCTCCTGCCGCCTGACCAGCAGTGGCCCCTACAGTCTGCAGCACCTGGGTCACCACCTGCTGCACAATCTCTGCAATGTCCCCCTGGGGAGCATCGCCTGAAGCTGCACCACGTCCTGAACGTCGGGGAGGCATACTGAAGATACAACATCAAAATTAATCAGAAACCGACAAGCAGCAAACAGCAGACCTTTCAGACACCCACACATGTAGACAAACCCCACAAACACCAAAGAACGAGCAACCTGGCTCTGATACCACTAAATGTAACGACCCCAAAACCGGCCTAGGAGTTAGGGCCGTTACACGCCGCGAGTCTACTACCTAACGTCGCAAGGCTCTAAGCAAAACGAATCCCAAAACCAATAACGAACTTGTATAAATACCAAAAGAGTTTACAAGCTTTAAATCCTTATAGGTCAAATACAAGGAGAGGCCCGAAGGCTACACAAAGTACTAAAGTGTCCAACGCGCAAGCAAACAAAGTCTAAAGAAACATAACATAAACGAAGCTCCAGAAGGGGACAAGAGAGAGAAGATCCACGAGCTCAATCTGCAACAAAGTAAAGGGGTGAGCTAAACAGCCCAGCAAGCAGAAGACTTCCTCAAGGAAGCCCACTCAAAACAGAAGCAGAAGAACTTATAAACAGAGAAGATGGCGGAGTCAATATAAATAGACAGAATGAAACCACAAAACAGAGGCAAAGCAGAATGTCACTTCAAATCATAGTCGGACTTTCAGAAACAAATGCAGAAGAGTGGGACACTAGTAACCAGCTAACACAACAGAAGGACTCACATAATGTCCTATGGATCCGAAGATCCCACAACAGAAGCCGTAGAGACAGCTAACAGACCCGTCGGTCAAATAACATCCTAAGGGAGACCCTAAGGAGTATAAACAGAAGGAATTCCTGCGCAGCATGCTACGGGACAGCCCGACCCGACTATCCAAGGCTCAGAAGCAAAGTAACTAGGTCCCAAAACCAAAAGCTCACAAAACAGATCCCAAATGCATAAAAATGCATGTAAACAGCATAAGAAGCTTGTACACAGATAGGGGAATCCAACCCCGCAAACGGAACTCAAAACGGAGCTAAAACGAAGAAGTTATGCCAAAAACAGAGGCTTGTCCGAACTTGCGTCCGACCTTGCAAGTTCGGACAAAAGCCGAGAACAAACCAACGCGGAAAATCACAGTGTCCGAACTTCGATGTTCGGACCGAAGTTCGGACACAATCTTCGGAAAAGTTACGAGGGAAGTCCGAGCTTCGAAACTCGGAATTTTCACAAAACAGGGGTGTCCGAACTTCGATGTTCGGACCGAAGTTCGGACGCCCCAAATTCATAAATCAGAGGTGGAAAAACGAGCCGTCCGAACTTCAACGTTCGGACCGAAGTTCGGACGGCACAACAGAGGCGAAAACCAGGACGATCAGACGCGCAGAAAATCATCCAAAACATACCAAACTCACCCAAAATTCATAGAATGGTAAATCAGTACCCTCGGGGGTTTAACCAATCAATTAACAACACAAAACGCGGAGAAAACGCACAAGCAACACACGAAATCAGATACGAAACAGATATTAAAAGCAGTCCCCGAGGGTGAGCAAACTACCCCGATTCCATCCCCCACTTACATCGAATTGCAGAGAAGGTTGCACCAAACTGAAGCGGAGCGAAGACCCGACACACCGCAACCCCGAACAGCGCAATCAGCCACTGAATTTGCAGAGAACAGCCCCCAAAAACAGAATGCAAATCAGAAAACTGCTTCTCCAAAACAGCAAAGAGACTACCGAATTCACCAACGAACCTACCTGATTTGCAGAGGAACAGAATCTGAACAGAAGCAGCAGCAGAACCGACCACAAACGCAGCAAAGATTCACCAGAAGACAAAGTGCTCACCAAGGAAGAAGAAGAGAGGAGAGCGTAGAAACTGTCGCGAGGAAGAACGCACGATTTGTAAATTGATCGTGAATTGCAAAAAGGATTAAAAGACTTAACTTCCTTAATTAAGTCTCACCAAAATAAAAGAGAGGGGAATGACCTCCTTGCCCCCGTCTTTTAACTTAAAGACTCCGGTGTCCCATCAGCTATCCAAAGTAACACATAACATAAGCAAAGATATAAACCGAAATGTCATGAAATCTGAAACGTAAAATACGGAGTATTACATAACTAAATGTAACGACCCCAAAACCGGCCTAGGAGTTAGGGCCGTTACACGCCGCGAGTCTACTACCTAACGTCGCAAGGCTCTAAGCAAAACGAACCCCAAAACCGAATAACGAACTTGTATAAATACCAAAAGAGTTTACAAGCTTTAAATCCTTATAGGTCAAATACAAGGAGAGGCCCGAAGGCTACACAAAGTACTAAAGCGTCCAACGCGCAAGCAAACAAAGTCTAAAGAAACATAACATAAACGAAGCTCCAGAAGGGGACAAGAGAGAGAAGATCCCACGAGCTCAATCTGCAACAAAGTAAAGGGGTGAGCTAAACAGCCCAGCAAGCAGAAGACTTCCTCAAGGAAGCCCACTCAAAACAGAAGCAGAAGAACACTTGTAAACAGAGAAGATGGCGGAGTCAATATAAATAGACAGAATGAAACCACAAAACAGAGGCAGAGCAGAATGTCACTTCAAATCATAGTCGGACTTTTAGAAACAGATGCAGAAGAGTGGGACACTAGTAACCAGCTAACACAACGGAAGGACTCACATAATGTCCTATGGATCCGAAGATCCCACAACAGAAGCCGTAGAGACAGCTAACAGACCCGTCGGTCAAATAACATCCTAAGGGAGACCCTAAGGAGTATAAACAGAAGGAATTCCTGCGCAGCATGCTACGGGACAGCCCGACCCGACTATCCAAGGCTCAGAAGCAAAGTAACTAGGTCCCAAAACCAAAAGCTCACAAAACAGATCCCAAATGCATAAAAATGCATGTAAACAGCATAAGAAGCTTGTACACAGATAGGGGAATCCAACCCCGCAAACGGAACTCAAAACGGAGCTAAAACGAAGAAGTTATGCCAAAAACAGAGGCTTGTCCGAACTTGCGTCCGACCTTGCAAGTTCGGACAAAAGCCGAGAAACAAACCAACGCGGAAAATCACAGTGTCCGAACTTCGATGTTCGGACCGAAGTTCGGACACAATCTTCGGAAAAGTTACGAGGGAAGTCCGAGCTTCGAAACTCGGAATTTTCACAAAACAGGGGTGTCCGAACTTCGATGTTCGGACCGAAGTTCGGACGCCCCGAAATTCATAAATCAGAGGCGGAAAAACGAGCCGTCCGAACTTCAACGTTCGGACCGAAGTTCGGACGGCACAACAGAGGCGAAAACCAGGACGATCAGACGCGCAGAAAATCATCCAAAACATACCAAACTCACCCAAAATTCATAGAATGGTAAAACAGTACCCTCGGGGATTTAACCAATCAATTAACAACACAAAATGCGGAGAAAACGCACAAGCAACACACGAAATCAGATACGAAACAGATATTAAAAGCAGTCCCCGGGGGTGAGCAAACTACCCCGATTCCATCCCCCACTTACATCGAATTGCAGAGAAGGTTGCACCAAACTGAAGCGGAGCGAAGACCCGACACACCGCAACCCCGAACAGCGCAATCAGCCACTGAATTTGCAAAGAACAGCCCCCAAAAACAGAATGCAACATCAGAAAACTGCTTCTCCAAAAGAGCAAAGAGACTACCGAATTCACCAACGAACCTACCTGATTTGCAGAGGAACAAAATCTGAACAGAAGCAGCAGTAGAACCGACCACAAACGCAGCAAAGATTCACCAGAAGACAAAGTGCTCACCAAGGAAGAAGAAGAGAGGAGAGCGTAGAAACTGTCGCGAGGAAGAACGCACGATTTGTAAATTGATCCTGAATTGCAAAAAGGATTAAAAGACTTAACTTCCTTAATTAAGTCTCACCAAAATAAAAGAGAGGGGAATGACCTCCTTGCCCCCGTCTTTTAACTTAAAGACTCCGGTGTCCCATCAGCTATCCAAAGTAACACATAACATAAGCAAAGATATAAACCGAAATGTCATGAAATCTGAAACGTAAAATACGGAGTATTACAGTTTGACTAGTGTGAATCAGAGTTTTTATAAAAGTGAATCAAAGGTGTTAAAAAGTGAATCACAAGTTGTTACAAAGTGAATCAGAGTAATCATAGTGAATCTCGTAAGTGTAGATTAAGAGGTTTAAGAAATGTGAATCAGAGGTTTTTATAAAGTGAATCATGCGTTTAAGCAAAGTGAATCAAATGTTTAAGAAAAGTGATTCTTGTAAATAGAGATTGTTTTAACTAAAGTGGAGAAGAGGTTTAAGAAAAGTGAATCAAAAGTCTTTTAAAGGTGAATCAAAGGTTTAAGAAAAGTGAATATTTTGTTTAATACTAGTAAAAGTTAATCATACCACAAACTTATGCAAGGGTGGTTTTTAGGGTGTTTTGGGGGGAGATAGGGTAATCTTTTTTTGCATTAGTTCTACACTTTATATTTTCGTCACTACTCGACAGTTTTTTAGGGTTTGTGGTTTAGGGTTTAGGGTCGTTAGACCCTAAACCCTGCACTACAAACCATAAAAATGCCTTCGACGTTTTTAGCATTCCTAGGGTGGTTTTGAGGGTGTTTGGGGGGTAGGGTAATCTTTTGGGCATTAGTTCTACACTTTATATTGTCGTCACTGACTCGACAGTTTTTTAGGGTTTGTGGTTTAGGGTTTAGGGTGGTTTGTAGAGTGTTTGAGGTAAGATTCATTTTGTTAATGAATAAGGTTCACTTTATTATTAAGGAAGATTCATTTTGCTAATGAATAAGATTCACTTTAAAAATACCTAATATATACTCATTCTAAAAATATAAAATTTTATGTTTACCAAAACATATCCATGATACATCTTGTTTTGAAGAGCACGAAAAATGATGAATAATGATATAATTTTTTTTATTTTTGCACTTATATTTTGTGAGTTATAACATTTTGAAAAAAAAAAATCTCTCTCCAACACTCCCCCTTGCACGCGTGCGTCTACGCACATCTTTTCCATTTTTTCATTCTTTTTTTTCTGGAACGCAGCATTATACAAAAAATTTCTGTTTATTTTTTTCCACCCAACTACTAGTGCCCACGTTCTATTTTTTCCATTTTTTTTCTCCCAACCATATGCTTACACGTGGATCAACGCCACCTTCTACCCTGGCTCCTTCGCCAGGGTCTCCGTTCTGTTCCTGAAATAACATCCCGGAAGAAGTAGTCTTGATTTCATTGATTGTCAAAGTAGAAGAAAAAAAATTCTAAAATAACGCTTAAAAAAATATTTATATTAACCCTCTCCCGAAACTTATTCCTGGAATAGCAAAAATCATCTCTTGAAGAGACGATTTCATTAATTTCAGAGTAGAAATCGTCTCTTTACTTATTACCCGTGCCACGTAGATGATGACTCAGACGGACTTGGGCAGACGATTTATCGTCTTATAACGGCCGCGCTTGTCTTGTTTTAATCCGGTGAAATCGTCTCTTGAAGAGACGATTTCACGGATCATAGACAAAAACTCTTTGCACCGGACCGCCCCACGGCTGTTTTTTTAAAGGGTGAAATCGTCTCTTGTTGAAATCAACATGAAATCGTCTCTTCAAGAGACGATTTCACCTGTTCAACACACTTAGACAAAATTCTAAGTGTTGGAACACCACAATTGCACAACACTCACTTGGAAAATTTTCCAAGAGCTGTAACACCACAAATTCATTACAAACAACCTATACATATTATGGACACCACACAATCACAATACTCAGAACCAATTCAAAGCATCTGTAACATTACAGAAACACAAGAAATCAAAATGTGAACCAAATATAATAGTTTACAAGATAGATGACATAAACAATATGTAACACCCCAACTCCAAATACAATGATTGTCGCCCTAAGTCCATCTCATTCATTAACAACACAGCGGAAAAGTTCTACTAAATTGGTGTTACCGCCGTTAGTCACCCACGTGACTAGCTAGGCCTATTCTCTTACAAGTCACGGTCTGACTAACCGGATAATTACTCGAGCATCTATACAATACAAATCATAAACCACAACTTATACCGAGTATCTCATATCCTAATACATCATACTAACATCTCATCAATTTACTAAACGAGTGTACATGCACAACTCATGTAACAAATGTAAAAGCAACCCGAAGTACTCTACCCGCTCCTACTCTCAGGTTGAGTCCTCGTCTGGCACCTACCTGCAAAGTTTAAATCACAGGCCCCAAAGGGCTCAGCACATGGCTGGTACAGAAAACGTGCAGCCCACAAGCTAACAGGGCTACACATGACTACTTTGTCGTATACATGCAGTTGATTATTCATACAAATAATAATAAGAAGTACGATAACAAACAACACGCCCAGGTGAAACATTCACAGCTCCAATAAATCGAACGTCGTAATGGACGCCCATTAATGAGTAAGTTAGATTTCTAACTCCTGAGGCCTGAGAATTGTTTAGTTCTCGTGTTTGACCATACCTTATAAGTGTCAACCGTTCTCTTAAAAGAACTGGTTGTTCTCTAACTGAATTGTTTATTCTTGTCGGGTCAAGGTAACCCTAGCCAATGAGTTATTAGCTCTATTGGGTTAATAAACATTAATTCTTAAGTTATGAGGGGTGTAGGCTTGACCCTCCCGCGCCTCCTGAATTTGCCTCCCATCTCGAACTGTTCACTCGAGATGGTCGGGTCTGTTTGTCGACCCTAGGCGACAAGTCGTAGACGAGCCATAAGCGGAAGACAGATCTGATACAGATGCCGACCTCCTAACCTAAACATGCATGACCGGAGTCAGTCCCGGGTTCCTCTTCTCCCAAGTTCCAGTTAGTTGAAGTCTCATTGACAATTTGTTAGTTAAACCTCTCTCGGTCTTAACCAACTAACAACAGGGAGTATTTATAACCTTATACAATTGTTTACTAAACATAGTTAATGAACAAGCTCTGAATCAAGACGTGTTAGTGTGCAATGGACACACAATAACAATACAGTAAATCGGTTTCATGCTTAATCTTGTTTGGTCGTATCACAATAACACATAGCACACAAACCGAGGTAGACCCCGTTAACAAGCAAGCTACAAGAATCCCATACCATACACCGGAGATTGGCTAGCTCTTAATACCACGTTCGCCTAATCCGCCGAATGCCTCCGACTATCTAGATTTGTAACCAGAACTAGTATTAGTATCCTGTGTCTTAGAACTAATTTGGTTCTCTTTTCAACTTAAACCTCTTCCTAGGTTAACCCGGGTATAATAGTATACCGTTAAACGGGTTAGTTCATTTGGGAGCGTTTTCAAGCTCAATTCTAATTCATTAACATACTAACGTCGTTAGCAGCTATTTAGTTGCACAGTTAGCAACTTTAGACTTATACGGACCTTGTATTAGGTTTTCGTATTTTTCACTATTCATCCGTATTTCACTATTCATTTATACGGTCTCGTATTCTAATATTCATTTATACGGCCTCGTATTTTACTATTCACCGTATTTCACTATTCACGTATACGTCTTGTATTTTACTGTTCATGTATACGTATTTCCTATTCATGTATACGGATACTATTCACATATACGAGTACTATTCATGTATACCAACATTTTTCGTATACGTCCGTATGATACGGAGTATCATACGTATTTATTTCTTTTTTTCC
This sequence comes from Limonium bicolor, assembly GCA_023374045.1. NCBI lineage: Eukaryota > Viridiplantae > Streptophyta > Magnoliopsida > Caryophyllales > Plumbaginaceae > Limonium > Limonium bicolor. Next base: position 236,789,065 of record CM041780.1, read on the forward strand.
AATATAACTTGTATTTTCTTTAAAATACTTTAAGTATTGATCTCACCTATACTTATTAAATTACGGGTATACCCCTCGTATACCTTAAGTTATATACGGGTCTCGTTTAACCACGTCTTAACTTTATTTCTTTTACAACTTGTTTCTAAATTATTTATTTAATTTCCTCAACCTTCTAAACACATAAAATGTGTTATTTACATTCCTTACCCTTAGTTTCCTTTCAATTTCTATTTTACCCATAATAAGTTCTAAACTTGTTATTTTTATTTCTAATTTCTTCCAAAGTCTTTCTTAATTAATGTCTTCTATACTTTTGGTCAATTACCAAAACATACCCAAGTTTGACCACCCTTTTATGGTCAAACCCCCTAACTTTCCAAAATTTACAATATTACCCCTAAAGTTAATTTATCTTAACTTTTTATTCCTTAAACATTTTATTACCTAATCTTTTGCTATAATTTTTATTCTAACTCATCTAAATATTTTATAAACTGGCATTGACCATGTTTGACCATGTTTGACCACATTTGACCGGTAAAATTACCATTTTACCCTTGTGGTTTATTCTTTCATTTAGTAACCAATTTAACTCCAATTAATTTCTAATTTTCGTAATTAATTTACCTACAGATTTTTGAACATCAAAAATCATTTTAAACATCTCCAAACCACCAGATTTTATTATCTAATGTTATAGTATATAAATACCATCTTTTATTAACCTTAAATTTACCAAAAACCTTATAAATTCCTTATAACACTTATAAAATCTTTATAAATTGTAAACTTAATTCTACAATTATTTTCTCATCATCTAAACTCTCAAAAATTCCATATTGACCCCATTAATTTTCGATATTCACCTTTAGGTACCAAAACTTCCTAAATTTTACATATTACTCTTAATTACTCTAATTCCTTTAATTTAACTAAGTTAGATAATTTTTCTAACTCATTAATAAGCCCTTAATTTTCGGCCATATTGAAATTCATAGTATATGAATTTTTCTTGTATATTATGATAGTTTATATTGAAGCTTATATCATAAGGAGTATAAATCTATTCTTAGATTTAATAAACATTAACTTTTAATAAGCTAAAAATTGAATATTAATCACCAAAATTTCGGTAATAAATAATAAGATGAAGAAAATGTTAGATCTTATATATATATATATATCAACAATTAGAACCTTGAAATAGGTAGTTGTAGGATTTACCTTGTATATTAACCATTAGCTTAATATTAAGCTTGTTTTCCTTAGAAATTTTGACAGCAATTTGCTAGAGAAATTGGCTCCAAAATCATAGAATAAGATTAAGAATAAGAAGGGTTAGTAACCCTAGGCACTCGGCCTTGATGAAAATCAAAGAAGAAAGAGTTTCCAAGAAGGCAATGTTTTACCTCGAGAATCAAAGGCACTTCTTCATGGTTTTTCCTGAGAATCTGGGGGCTCATGAGCTATGATGTAAAGCTCTTTGAAAGAGGATTCCAACGAGCTATCAAGCTTGTTATTTGGATTTAGGACGAGAAAGTTATGATTTCTACAAGACAAGGTGTTCTTTAATGTTCTAATCTAGCTAAATGGTGTTCTTCATGGAGTTTCTTCAAAGGGGGGAGGAGCTACGAATTTGGGAGCTCTCATAATGACAGGTAAGTGTCTGATTAATGAATTATTCAGGGGACAAGGTGATAAGGCAATCAAGGAAAGTCATGGTAGGCGTAAAGTAAGCAAAATTGAATTTTAACACCTTTAATGAGTCATGCCCATGTCGGCCAGCCTAGGTCAAGGTTTGACCCGAATGTTTTTGTTTCTACATTGTATTTATGCAATATTAGATGTATTAAACTCGTTCATAAGGACTTATACCATGTGTTAGGTATGTTACATAGCCAAAAATGCCTTAAAACACCATTTTATGTGCTTCCGGGTTCACATTGATTATGCAATTTGTTTTGGCTAGTTTAAATGTGTCCTTAATATATTTACAACCTTTAGATACTTTGTTCATGAAATAGCATGTTGCTCATTCCAATTTAAACCAAGTCGTTTAGTGGTTTCTTCTTGACTTTCGTCAGTTTAGTACAAGTTTACTGTGGACTTTGTATACTTAATTTGTGTGTATACGCAATGGCTCCTATGACCATTTAATTGTTGTTCCCTTATTTATTTATGGTATTTAGGCTCATTAGCCTTTTCGTTCCATGTATACATGCTTAAAGCACATTTTTTTCTTTAAAGCACATTTTTGTGCTCTAAGGTGCGTTTTCGGTTTAAACGCTAATTCCGCTTAATGTGTATTACTAATCTTAGAGGTATTTCACATTTGAAATCTCTTGGGAACTTATTGGTAGTTCCCTAATTTATTTGTGCTCTTTAAAACACCTTTTTGCTCTAATTGTTCCTAAAGCATGTTTTGGTGTAAATTGTTTTTTAACACTTATTCTAATGTTTCTAAGGCACGTTCTAGCCTTAGTATATCCTAATTAGATAGTTCATTAATATATTAAGGTTTGGGGTATTTCAATCTACCCCCCTTAAAAGAACTTTGTCCCCAAAGTTCCTATGTATCTATATCTCTTGGAACACACAGGTAACTTCACACTAAAAGGTCATATAGATCACTTAATATCTGTATAGGCATTCTGACTCATAAGGTCTGCCATATATATACATTTACCACACTTACCACACAACATATCTTTTGTATGTTTCAGTAATCGAAATACTCTTTGTATATTCTTTGCTGCATACTCCTCATGTAACCGGTCCGAAGACAAAAGCTCGTACGTCCACGCCTTCATGGGCTGAGTGATACAAAACCATTTTGTTCTCCTCATGTCACCGATCCGAAGACAAGGGCACATACGTCCTCGGTTCCATGAGTGAGACTTAGTAAAGAAAATACATGTCAACTCCAATTCCACTTTATGCTACCGCATCTACTCTTAACGTGGTTAATTGTGACCACTTGTAGGGAGTTTCAGGAATCATCCGACCCTGATGTGATCAGCATTAGTGTTGAACTATCCTTTCACCCCAATTTGTGTTCAGTTTTCCTTGATCTGGCCAAGATCAAGTTCTACCTCCCACGTCAACTTCAAACAACCAAATAATTATTCATGTAGCATTTTATATATTTTAGTCCTTCTAGTCATAATCATAAGTCAATACATCTCCAAATTATGGAACTCAGTCCATCAGTCATTCTTAATTCACCTCTCAGCAATTACTTAGAGAATTTAATTCCTACTAGGTTCTACATCGGTCTCATACCGATTCATACCTCATAATATTACCATATTTGGTCTCATATAAATACGTATCATAGGGATTTTAATTCCCCTGGAGTTTCTACTCCTCTTTTCCTGAATTCTCGCACCGAAGTTAACGAGGTAAGCCTTCAATACATCTGGTATTCGCATTTAATTGTGTGTAATAACCACAACCACATAAGAATGAATACATGTGTTTATATAACATGCGTATCAAACATCACAACTAATTGTATTGTGCTATGCACACTGTAGTTTACGTACTCAATACGTGAAACATACGCTAAACGATTGGGCGCTCTACCCCCCTTAAAATGGATTACGCCCACGTAATCAACATTATATCATCCTTGAACATAGGTTCAAGATGTTTAGGTGTCATGGAGCATTCTGGCTTCCATGTAGTCTATCTCATATTATGATTGGGTCGGAGTGTCTTCACCATGGTAATGGCTTAGTCTTTGTATCAATGATTTTTATTGGTGTTCATACCAATCTTACAACTGTGTTCCAGTGTAGCCTCTAAGGCTCCAAAGTATTTGATAGATAAGTCGTATATTTTATTCGACTGGAAGATGTGAGACACATCCTTCCTTCTTCTCTCTTGTTAGGTATATCAAACCTTTAAGATACGGTCCACCAGCTTCTGCTGTGCGACTCTGATAATCTAGGGGCTTAGTTTACCCTTCCTATCCTCTTCAATATGTTTTACAACTCCTTTGTATCCTTATAACTTAGGAATAAAGGTCTCTTAATGGACGTGTGGTATCTTTATGTATACACGATCTCAATGAGTTATAGCTTGTCTATCCAGTTCTCTGGGGATCTGATGTTCATGCTCTTATTACGCCTTTCAGCGTCTGAATTGTTTCCTACTAACTGACCCTCAGTCTGAGATTTCTGTATTATCTGGACTTACTGTTTAGTGCTTATTGCTCTTTACAGTTTCCTAGAAAGTCTTGAGACATATAAACTGTTTATACTTACTAATCAGTGCTTCTTGCACTTCATAACTCTTAATTGTTTCCTCCTGGAATGAGTTCTCTGACTCTTTTAATCTCATTAGTTTAACTGAGTTCTTCCTCCTCAATTGTTCACGGTAACTTGCTGTTCTGGTGTGAGTTGCATCGCTGACTGTCGTACGAAGTCGACTACTTCTCGCGTTCTTTACATTACTTGTTTACATATATAGGGTACCTTACTGATACATTGCTACTTACCCGACTAACTTATAAATAAGTCCATCAGGCCCACAAGCTCCTTTGGAGTGCAGTCGTCCCACATCTCGTTTAAGTATGCTCGTAGTGTTTGTCACACGGTTAGTTACAGATAATTTGTGAAGTATTCTATTGTCGATCTCCTCTTTCATCAATCCTTGATCACGCACATGTCGTTCTTCTTGAACTTAATCAAGGAATATCCATCTACTGGGTTCAGAGGCGGACCGAGAGGGGGGCTAGGGGGGCTCTAGCCCCCCGAAAATTTTGAAAATTTGTCAAATTACTCTTATAAATTTTTAAAAAATACAACATAATATAAAATTTTAAAGAAAATTAGTGTTAAAATTTTTTTTAGCCCCCCCTAAACAATTTCTGGGTGTCAACAAATTTTTTAGCCCCCCCTAAACTAGATTTCTGGATCCACCACTGACTGGGTTCATAACTACATTATACCTTCTGTATTTAGTATGGACTCGATCCCTTAGTAATTTGAGGCCTCTTTCCTTAGAGCCTCTTATCTTATTTCTCAAGTCAATCCACTAGGAATGCAGTTCCAGCTCCTTACGGAATGGACAGTGTGCTTCCTGTGAAATCTTTCATCACATGGTCCAGGCTACTGGCGTTACTGCACAGTCTATCTCCCATTTCCTCACCTTACTTACATCGGTTTTTAATTCATAAATCTGATTGCTTTCGTGTCAATATTTGATGGCTTATATATAGTGGTTGCTTTGCTGTGCACCATAACTTAATCTACCTGATAGGTATTATTCTCATGGCCTCCACTACCGAAGTAGCTTTAGCTTTCTTATATTGCCCATTGATGGCGTGATTCTTCGATCGTTTTACTTCAATGTCTTGTCTTACATTCAATCCCCTTCATGGTGTAAACACACCGGGAGTTCCCCAGGTTTAATGTAAGGCGATTGTCGCATCATACTGTAAGATTGTTATCATCAGCTCGAAGATAATTGCTTCAAATTTTAGGTTTATTGTAGGTGGTATTCTATCTCTAATAAGTGAAAGCCCATTTCGAGGGGTTTATTCCCACTCAAGGCCTCACAACAAGGAGAGGTATCCCCACCCTAAAAGGAGTGGTTCGTTCTCCACCTCCGTCATTGTATCATCTCTCTATTCTCATTGGTACCCGTTTCTGGCAATTCCTCTTCAATTTAGTATAGGTTTTAATAATCACATGTATGTACGAGTTGTAGTTCATTCATGGCCTAGATCAGCCTTTTTATGCTTTCCTGCGCCTCGAGCTCTGATGTATTTAACATCCTTGGCTCATAGGCCCTTAATGCTTGATTAGTCTCAAGTGAGAGCCGGTGTTCGGTTCACTGTTGTATTCTTAATCATCTGTAGGTTATCCACGTAATTCTCTTGTTCTTTGAGCTCTGTCAATGCTAGGTCACATCATTGGATGTAATATTGGGTTTCACAATAAGTTGCTGTATCTCGCTTCCTGCTGTGGAAGTTCGCTTAGGTAATCCGATGTTAATCAGTGTCTGTGACAATACTTTTGCTCTATAGTGAGTGAGGACATGCATAGAGTGCCCGGTCACATCGAACTCGACATGCCAACGATGGGTAAGTGGAAGTAAAGGAAGTGGACCAGCATGATGGGCACGTCGACGGATGGGAGCTATATAAGGAAATCTCTCCCATGCTCAAACCTATAGGACGACCAGCGCCCCTACCATTGTCCCTAGCATCACACGTCAGACACAGATGCCGATACAACGATGCCAGACATGCGGAACCCCAGCTGTATTGTCCGGCCTGATCGAAGTCCTCCAGGAGCGGCAAGAACATCAGGTGGACTTGGTTCCCCGACCGATCAACAAAACGGTCCCACCCAGTAGCATCAGTATGTAAGCATGGGTGTGCCTCATGACTGTCACCTCATCTGCAAGCTGAGGTAACTGTCCGAAAGTAGAACCCAGCCAACCGAGCTTGATCCTACTACGATGTCCAAGATCAGCCGGCCTAGCCCTAAGGAGATCGTCGCACAATGCTCCCTAATCTCTATGTGTGGTACCTGTGACTGGTAGTTCATCTATAGGTAGTCGAGTATGTACAGCAACGTCCTCTAGTGTGATGGTGGTCTCTCCTGTCGGCATGTGAAAAGTATGCGTCTCTCTACACCATCAATCGACTAGTGCAGTGATCAGATGCCAGTCCAAGGAGATGAACTATAGACTGGCCATCCCAATGAATCCATAAGCCTCTAAATATGGGAGCATCCTCTCATCGTAACGAACATGCCCTCCACGTCGTAAACTAGCCTCGAAGCGGCGACAGTGTAGCACCTAATACTCATTCCCATCCCACACAGACCTAAACCTATGACTACGCTGATGTCTAAGTATAGAACCAGGGGGTGGACCAGGATCCATGTGTAACTGAATATTATATAACAAACATTCAACCATATTAAAATCTTGTATTTAAGAAAAAATATGCAACTTTTATAACATAAGAAACATTGCATTAATATTCTACGAACAATACAAACCAAAGTTGATGTCTAACTACCAAATTCAAGTACAAACGTAATCAACAACAATACACAACAAACTCTAAGAACCACTTCTATTAGGACACCTCCTCTTATTATGACCCTCCTACTCACATCTAGTGCACCTAGTCTTCTTCGTCGGTTCCTTCAGATCCATCTCATTACTGATACGGGTCGACCTTGGTCTTCCCTTTCCTTGCACATGAGATGGGTCAGGAAGAATGATGGGATAGTCTGCTGGAGGCCACGAGCGCTGATCACCAAATGAGACAAAAAGTTTAGAATACACATCGAGTTACTTCTGCCAAGTATACCACGACCCCATAAGAGTGGTACTGTCATGTGTATGAAAGCAGCTACAACACATTCATGTGAGCATGGAATCCTATAAGTTTGTCATTTCTGGCAAGTACAGTGACCATCTCTCAGCCTAACGATGTGTCGATTGCCACCCTTAAAACCATAAGGTGATGATCTGGTGGTAGTAGTGATTTCGAACAACTTTCTAGCCCCGTCGAATCTCATAACATGGTGAGTGTTGGCCGATTGTATCCATCTCTGCATTTTCTCCATCGCGCAACCAGCATATACCTCTCCTCTAGCCAAAGCCTCCGATGCTTGACCCCTTCGTGTGTTAAAGTACTTCACACAATTATAAAACATCTTCTCGACCAGCGCAGCAATAGGCAGGGTTCTGGCACCGAGCAAAACAACATTGTAACTCTCGCTCAAATTCGTAGTCATCATGCATAACCGATGCCCACCATCATGTGCGAATATACTCTGCTCCTTCGGTATAGTGTCAAAGAAATCAAGGGCGGTGGCACTAGCACTCTTTAACTCTGCCATGCATATATCAAACTTACAGGGTTGTGATGCTAGGGCTGCTCTGGAGGCCATCTTCTTCATCCCTGCACTTCTTTCCACCTTGTTGAAGTTGCGCACGATGTGGCAAACATAATATCTCCAGTGCACATTAGGGGGTTTCCACACCCCATTTGATCGCTCTACAGCAGCAAGTATCCCAGCATGACGGTTGGATATCATGCACATTGAAGCACTATCCTCGCGAGCCGATATAACATGGACCCTTAGGCAAGAAAGAAACCAAGACCACGATACATATGACTCCTCATCAACCAGCGCAAATGCAAGTGGCACTATGTGTTTGTTAGCATCCCTTGCACATGCAATGAGAAGTTTATGCTTGTACTTCTCGTACAAGAAGGTACCGTCAATGCATATCACGGGTCTGCAATGTCTGAATGCATCAATGCATGGCCCGAACACCCAGAAGACCCTCTTGAATATACCGTACCCGAGATCAGTGTCATGCCATTCAATTTAAACCTTCGTGCCATGGTTTGTATGTTGAATTGCCCGTAACAAGTGCGGTAGCGTGCTGTACGAATCATCCCAGTCACCGTACACCATCTCAATAGCTCTCACCTTTGCCGCCCAAACATTCTTCCTCTTGACAGAATACTGGAACTGGTTAGCTACCACTGTCTGAAGATCACCAACTCTGATGTAGGGATTTTCTTTGACATACTTGGTGAATATGCATGCCATGAATCTCAAGTCAAGATGTGGATGATCTTAACTCAAGATGGAGTTCAGTCAGGTGTGCAGGCCTTCAACAACGGTGATCATAAAGGAACTAGGGTGCTTCTTCGTTACAGCACCAGTAGTCTCCATCCACACTCGTTTTCGGATGGGCAGTAGATGTCCCACAACTTTGTGGTTGATCGGTTCACCACAAACGATCGATGATGAAGAATGTGGTGCCTCTTCACTGCATGTAACAACACATCTTTACTTCGGATCAACATACCCTTCTTGAACTCATCGTTGTAGCTTGGTAACAAGAAACATTGTAGGGAAAACTATATACAAAAAGGATAAAATAATAAACTAATCCTACAACTCTACTACGGGTAGCAAACAATTCCCGGTCAGAGTATAGTGTAAATATATTACGACCGAGAGTATTGAACCCAAGGGACTTATAGAAAACTAGTCCTAATCCCGGTAATTACCTATTCTATAATAAATGGGGGAATGTAAATGGCAAATAATTAACTAAAAATCCTAATCTAAATGCTAGGTTTGAGACTACACCAACCCAAGTACCAATATGATTACGCAATGCAACTTCAAGACTCAAACTTAACCAAACAACATGCATGCGCCGGGTATCCTGCCGGACACCAGATGCACGGCATATTCAAATACTTTGAATGTGCCAGACACAGGAGACCCGGTAGTACACCCGACACCTTTAAACTGTAAATGCCACTCTCTTGCTTCGGAGTAAGAATACAAGAAACTCATCACCCATTAACAAATCGGGCAAATCATGCCACGAAATGAACAAGGTAATGGGGAAAATGGGTTAATTCGTAATCTTTTATGATAACTCCTAAATCATAGAAGAAAACACTAAAGACCATTAAATCTTCTCAACCGATCTACTCTTGGGCTTTTCCTCCTTAAGTAGATTTTGAAAGAAGAGGACAAAGTGGCCAACACCATTCTCTTGTGAGAAGAACACAAACTTAATGAATGCTTGAATTAAGGAAGAGTTCATCCTAACCAAGAACTACAAGGGAATTCTACTTCATCATCCATTCAAATAAAGAAGAAATACATAAGGGAGAAGGAGATTGATCATAGCCTTAACCCGAAAAGGAAATCTTCTCTTCTCCTTCGTGGATGGATCCGTAGAAATGCCTTGGACACCAACAATGGAATGAGGGCAGAATTTGGCGTGTGAATGGAGTATAATATGATGTTGAAGTGTGTTCTCAAAAGATCACATGGGTAGGGTATTTATAGGTGTTGGAAGTGATTCTATGGAAAGACATATCTTAAATGATGTCTTTCCATAAAGACACACCTCCAAGACATGTCTTTAGTAAAAAGATACCTTTTAACGTAGTTGTATTGGTATGGAAAGACACATCACCAAATGATGTCTTTCCATAGTGTCTTCCCATCCAAAAGACATCTTTCCAACTAAAAGACACCTCTTCATCATGAGATACCTTTTCACCATGAGACACCTTTTCGTCAGAAGACACCTTTTCACCAAAAGACACCTTTTTGCCAAAAGACACCTTTTTGCCAAGAGACACCTTTTCGCCCAAAGACACATTTTTGCCAAGAGACACCTTTTCATCAAAAAGCACCTTTTCATAAAAAAACACCTCTTCATCAAAAGACACCTCTTCATCATGAGACACCTCTTCATCAAAAGACACATCTTCATGTACTGCTAACTTCTGGTGCACCGAGACGACTTTTTACTAGTGTCGGTTAGGATGTACCTAGTATTGCGTCCGACATGTCTTCTGGCTGCTCCACTACTACCGTGAATCGTACTTCCGACATCATGCCCGGCATCATTTGATTAGAATTTATTTCTTGCATGAAAATATAGAAAACATAAGTCTGAATATCAATAATAAACTTTAATACATGATATAACATAAATATTAACTATTTGACTTTATTTATACTAATATACCCCTAAATCTAGTACATAAAATATGATAAGTCTGCGGCTTATCAAGGCCCTACACTTACCTTTTGCTAGTCCTCGAGCAAAACTAGATTAGAAAGGAATAATTGCTTATGCACAAAACAGATAGACTTTAGAATGACAATTAGATAAATATTCCCAACTACCCGACTCTATTTCACAGTATCACTTAATTATCCTTATTCCATCAGAAACATACTAATGGGTGTAAAAACAAAGAATTTTCAAAACCGATCAAAAACTTTTAGGCTATTTTACATAAGGGATTTCTGCAATCTCTCCTTTTTCCGGTTTCCACCATTCAGCTCTATTTTTCAAGAGTTTCCGAATGTGGCCAAGACACTCATCAATGGTTTTTATGGTTCAGCTCTATTTTGCAAGGGTTTCTGAATCAACCATGATTTTTTTGCATTTAAAGCACAAGGAATTTAGGAGAAAAACAAAAGGAAAAACTCTCGTTTCTTACTTTTATTCTGAGGCACCTTTTGCAACCTCAAGGAATATAATGCTTTTCCTTTGGAAGAAGATTTTTTTCTCTTTTTTTTCTTCTTCTTCTTCTCTTTTTTCACAAACACCTTTTTTAAGATTTTCACCCAAAAGATTTTCCACAGTTTGAAAAGAGAAGAAAATAATACCAGAAGTACATAAAGGAAAGAATTAGGAGAAAGATCATATACTCATGTTAAATAAAAAGAATCAAAAAGTTAAAAACAGGAATCTACAAGTCATTAGAAAGCTTACCTCTTGAGAGAACAAGCATTTATTCATTCCTAATCTCATCTCAATCAAAAACATGCAAAAAGGTTTAGTAAAACATTGATAAAACACACAACTTATGCATATTATAAAAAACTTATTTTTAATTTTTTTAAGGGGGATCCCCTGCCCTACACTTGGCAGGAACACTGTCCCCAATGTTCAAAATAAAAAGAAACATAAAAAAAATTTTGTTTTTGTTTTTTTGGTTAAGAAACTAAAAACAACTAAATAGGAACTAAATAAAGAGTAGACAACTAAAAAGAACAAAGTCAATAAAAGGGAAATAATAAAGATAGAGGGACTCCCCTGTGGTGAGAAATGCGTGAGGAGGAACCGCCCTACACGTAGCTTTTGAGGCTACTTGGCATCATCCGAGATCTTTGATAGGATGGTGACTGAATTCGCATGCTCCCTTGGATTGGTTTGCGTTTGGGATGTGAGTTGACCTTGTTGTCGTAGTTCCGCCAGAAGTTACTGCAACAGCGACTACAACGTTTTATGTTCCTTGCGAATGGTTGAGATCTCGTTGTGAGCGTCCTGGGTCTTGTTCATCAGAGCCGACATCATGTCGCGCAATTCAGCCATCTCGGCCTCTGATGAAGATGCAGGGTGAGATGGTCTGTATTGCCTATGACCTCCCTGGTAGCCAGCTTGACTTTGGAAGTTGTGAGGGGGTTGGTTCCCCTGCTGCCATGGCTGCCTATACCCTTGGTTGCTCACATAGTTGACTTCCTCAGCATTCTGAAAGTCTGTTATATCAGGGCCTTGAGCGTGTAGTCGTGCACTAACCACATTCGCTTGCTGAGGAAGTTTATTCATTGCTAATTGCTCCACCACCTTCTGTAGAGCGCTAACCTTCGTGGATGTTTGAGCATTGCTCTCCAATAACTGCTCATGACTTTGCATCAGTTTTTTAAATTTAGCGTCTCCCTCGCCCACTTGATATAAACCAGCAGTACCGCCCCTGGTTCCACATGTGGCCCAATCTCTAATCTTTTCGCAAAGAGATTCAATTCCACTAAGGAATTGATCTCCAGGCTTCTTCAGTATGTCTGCACTAAGGGAGGATAGGATCATCATCTTGCATTGGTTGACCAATCCTTTATAGAACAACTGAGATAGTTGTTCCTTGGTGAGGCTGTGGTGTGGACATATGCGCAGCAACCCCTTGAATCTGTCCCAAGTCTCACAGATGTTCTCCGAGCTGGGCTGTCTGGAGTTGTATATCTCGGCGATCATCTCCAGGGTGCGACTTGGAGGCAGGAACTTGTCATAGAACTTGGTTGCCATGTCCTCCCATGTGGAAATAGTACTGGGGGTCAGACTATGGTACCACTTGCTGGCATTCCCTGTGAGACTCTGGGGAAAGAGGGAAAGTCTGGCGTATTGGAGGACATTATTTGTGGAGGTTAGGCTGTTTGTATGTTGTAAGAATTTGGTGACGTGGAACAAGGCATCGTCCGGGTTCGACCCATCAAACATACCCAACTCCTTGATGCATCGGATCTGATGATATGGCTTGAGCTTTTGCCATTCATCATATTCATTTTGTGCAAGGAGAGGGAGGTCGATTGCTGGCTTTTGGCCTTGGTTGGAAGGCCTATTTATGTTGTGGACGGTTGGTGCTACCATTGGTGTAGGAATTGTGTTTTGTAGGGTTCGTTGTTGCCTTAAAGTACGAAGCAAGGTTCTCTCGATCTCAGGATCAAAGTTGCATAAATTCTTTGGAAGACTGTTTGATCGTAGATGCATTCACCAAGATAACTTCAGGAGGAGCAAGAGAAAAACGTTATAATATTCGTATTAATAACTGTCAAAATAATTACATAAGTAAATTTGTGAAATGAAGAGAAGAATAAAATTGGTCATGCCAGACTCATTGCCGGGTGTGAGGCGCCCGACATTGGACTTCCTCCAATACTACCGGTTTGATTTTACCCGGCGTTGTGACCGGCACGCGTACTGAAAAGAAAAAATATAAGAGTATATACAAATTACTCTTAAAGGTAATGTGATAGTTAATAAATTAATTTGAGTATGCCGGGCATCGAGTCGGATGTGCGGCACCCGGCATGGGACTTCTTCTAAACATGCCGGGTTGACATTACCCGGCATCTGGCCCGACTTCTTCAAATTCAAAAATAAAATAAAAGACTCAAAGCATACGGAGTATCAGAAGAGAGATAAACAAATGGTGCAAATAAGAGTAAAATTCAACTTGTTAAAAACTTAACACATTACGAAATTTTGAAAATAACTTGAATGTGCCGGACATCATGCCGGGTAAACCCTGTCCGGCATCAGACTTCCTCCAACTATGCCGGGCATAAGATGTCCGGCATTATGCACGACACATTCAAATCTGCAAAGACTAAAGGCGAAATAAATCAAAGAATAAAAGAATAAAAGAATAAAGAATAAAGAATAGGGCGTTTTACCGAATTTAGGACTTGGACTAATTCCAAGTCCCCGACAACGGCGTCATTTTGCTAAGAAGAAACTTTGTAGGGAAAACTATATACAAAAGGATAAAATAATAAACTAATCCTACAACTCTACTACGGGTAGCAAACAATTCCCGGTCGGAGTATAGTATAAATATATTATGACCGAGAGTATCGAACCCAAGGGACTTATAGAAAACTAGTCCTAATCCCGGTAATTACCTATTCTATAATAAAGGGGGGAATGTAAATGACAAATAATTAACTAAAACTCCTAATCTAAATGCGAGGTTTGAAACTACACCAACCCAAGTACCAATATGATCACGCAATGCAACTTCAAGACTCGAACTTAACCAAACAACATGAATGCGCCGGGTATCCTGCCGGACACCAGATGCACGACATATTCAAATACTTTGAATGTGCCGGACACAGGAAACCCGGTAGTACACCCGACACCTTCAAACTGTAAAGGCCACTCTCTTGCTTCGGAGTAAGAATACAAGAAACTCATCACCCATTAACAAATCGAGCAAATCATGCCACGAAATGAACAAGGTAATGGGGAAAATGGGTTAATTCGTAATCTTTTATGATAACTCCTAAATCATAGAAGAAAACACTAAAGATCATTAAATCTTCTCAACCGATCTACTCTTGGGGCTTTTCCTCCTTAAGTAGATTTTAAAAGAAGAGGACAAAGTGGCCAACATCATTCTTTTGTGAGAAGAACAAAGACTTAATGAATGCTTGAATTATTATTGAAGAAATCATATTGTTACAAGGAAGAGTTCATCCTAACCAAGAACTACAAGGGAATTCTACTTCATCATCCACTCAAATAAAGAAGAAATACATAAGGGAGAAGGAGATTGATCATAGCCTTAACCCGAAAAGGAAATCTTCTCTTCTCCTTTGTGGATGGATCCGTAGAAATGCCTTGGACACTAACAATGGAATGAGGGCGGAATTTGGCGTGTGAATGGAGTATAATATGATGTTGAAGTGTGTTTTCAAAAGATCACATGGGTAGGGCATTTATAGGTGTTGGAAGTGATTCTATGAAAAGACATATCTTAAATGATGTCTTTCCATAAAGACACACCTCCAAGACATGTCTTTAGTAAAAAGATACCTTTTGCCATAGTTGTATTGGTATGGAAAGACACACCACCAAATGATGTCTTTCCATAGTGTCTTCCCATCCAAAAGACATCTTTCCAACTAAAAGACACCTCTTCACCATGGGATACCTTTTCACCATGAGACACCTTTTCACCATGAGACACCTTTTCGCCAAAAGACACCTTTTCACCAAAAGACACCTTTTTGCCAAAAGACACCTTTTTGCCAAGAGACACCTTTTCGCCCAAAGACACATTTTTGTCAAGAGTCACCTTTTCATAAAAAAGCACCTCTTCATCAAAAGACACCTCTTCATCATGAGACACCTCTTCATCAAAAGGCACCTCTTCATGTACTGCTAACTTCTGGTGCACCGAGGTGACTTTTTACTTGTGTCGGTTAGGATGTACCCAGTATTGCATCCGGCATGTCTTCTGGCTGCTCCACTACTACCATGAATCGTACTTCCGGCATCATGCCTGACATCATTTGATTATAATTTATTCCTTGCATGAAAATATAAAAAACATAAGTCTGAACATCAATAATAAACTTTAATACATGATATAACATAAATATTAACTATTTGACTTTATTTATACTAATATACCCCTAAATCTAGTACATAAAATATGATAAGTCTGCGGCTTATCATAGCTTCAATCTCCAAGTTCCAATTTTTGTTCCTCCTCCCACCTCATAATACCACTACCACCACCGGCGTTGTAGAACGGGTATGGATGGACAAGAGAAGCATTGTCGTCCCCGGTGGTGGTAGTGACCACAACAGTAGCCACCTCAGCCGGTGTGGCATCATCAACACCATCATTGTCATCATCATCATCATCATCATCATCATCATCATCATCATCATCATATCATCATCATCATCATCATCATCATCATCATCATCATCATCATCATCATCATCGGATGAACCACCTCCAAGCCCTTCCATATCATCCTCCTCGAAGTCTTCCCACAAGTCGCCGTCATCATCAAAGTGTCTAAAATCATCACCATTGTCGTGTTGGAGATGATCTTCAACTAGTGTTAGGTATGAGGAATGGGTTTGTGTTTGTAAAGAGGTTTGATCTTGAGGAGGGGCATTGATTAGAAGAGAAATGTTTGTGATGATTTGTGTTTGGTGTGGTGAATATGAAGAAGGTAGAGGGGTTTGGTTTTCAGGTGGTGTGAAGCTTGAAGGGGCTTGGTGTTGATAAGATGAGGAGGTGAAAAGTGTTTTTGTTTGTCGGTTTTCTTGTACTTCAACATACAATTCGTAGAATATATCTCGTGGCCCTTCACCCCGACAGTAGAACATGACATTTTCAATATCCTCATCGTCCTCAATGGGTATGACTGTCCACTTTATAGTGCCATCATTCATTGACTGACCCATTCGCTGTGACACCTTCACTTTGTGGGTGCACATGTTGATGCCAAAACGATTACTGATCTGAGCAATAAGCTGCTCATGATTGGTGTCGACACTAACCAAAATGAGCTTCCTCTTCCCACCCTCGTAATCAGCTCCGTTTACCCTATAAATAATTTTACCACTAATACGACATAAGAACTAGATAACGACAGACATATCTACCTATTTGCAAACACCATTGATAAATCAAAAATTTAATCAACCATTCCCAATATTTGGTTGATTGCAAACACAATCACCCAACTATAATTCAACCTTATCAATTACATATAACTACATAAACACTTCGAACAATCAATTGTGATTTCAATTTCACAAACATCCAAAATTTCCCAACATTCCCTAATTAAAAAAATAAAAATTACCAAATTTCACAAACAATTCAATTTCACTATAATTCCACAAACCAACAATAAATATCACTTCAATTTATCAAACAATCAATTAGGGATACAATTTGATAAACAACAACATATAATCAGTTACTAACTTACTAATTAAACAATTTACTAACAATCCCTAATTTCCTAACAAACTATAACTAATTTAGGGTTAGATATTTACCTAAATTAGAAGTGCAGGTTGTAGGTGGTCAGCAGATGTCTCCGGTGGTCGGTGGTACAGCTCTCCGGCGGCGGCGGGCTTCTCCGGCGGTGGTGGCGACTAGGGCGGAAGAGGGGAGAAAAATCGCGGAGCTCTGTTGCACTGAAGGAGAAGAGAAAATAAGAAGTAGGGAAGGAGAAAGAATTCTGTTGAAGTTTTAGAACCCGTGAAATCGTCTCTTCAAGAGACGATTTCACTAGGTTAAAAAAAACATGTGCGGTTGTCAATTAGACGAGAAATCATCTTTTTAACAGACAATTTCTCCTTCCCCTCCGTCCCGTTGAGTCAGCGCTGATGTGGAGCGAGGAATAGGTGAAATCGTCTCTTGAAGAAATGATTTCTACTTTGACAATCAATGAAATCGTCTTTTGAAGAGACGACTTCTCCCGGGGAGTGTTATTTCAAGAATTAATTTGAGAGGGAGGTTATTTGGAGGGTTATTTTGGATTCTTTTTCCGTCATACAAGTCTATGTAAGCTGATGAGACTGGTGCCGCGATATTTCTCTCCAACTTGATTCACCGAAAAGAAAAAAGTGTTAAGACGGATGAAAAAGAGAGATTGGCTCCATTTGATTTAAGTTTTTTTACAGGTCCATTTGATTTGATTTGTATGTGTTGGTCATGTGTTGTTGGTCACTGATTTCGTATTCTTATAATGTATTCATAAATGTTGTCACTATATTTTTGGCTAATTCATAAAATGCCACTATATCATTGGTGGGCACTGTAATTTCTTAAAACTCATGGGTGGGGATTGTAATTTTCCAATACCTCATTGGTGGGCACTGTAATTTTCTAAAATTTATGGGTGGGTATTGTAATTTCTAAATACCCCATAGGTGGACAACGTAATTTTCCCTTAAAAGTACTTTGTTAACTAGTAGGGGTATTTTTGTCTTTTTTTTCCTTCTAGACAATGACATAGTGACATTTCATAGACTTTTGCAAAAGTATAGTGGCGTTTTGTGACTTTCTCTTTTTTTTCTAGTGATATTTCATGAATTAGCCTAAAATATAGTGTCATTTCATGAAATTTCCCTCTTTTTTTGCCAAACGATAATGTGTTCATAATTTTGTTGTTTAAATTTGCGGGTTTTGCAAACTTTCTCTTTTTTTGAAAATGGGTTTTGCAAAATTTCAAGATTATAGTTTGTAAAATTAGAAATATGTATTAAAACAGAGAGTTAATATGTGCACTCTAGTATCATTTTTGTTCTTTTAGACATTTTTTTGGTTTTTTTTATATATTTCAGTGTATTATAAAAAATATGAAATAATCTCATTTACAAAAATATTCCTCACACTCAGCGGGACGGAGGAATAGAGAAATCGTCTTTTGTAAAGATGATTTTTCAATGGATAGTCGGGACTACTGATATCATCTCTTGAAGAGATGATTTATTCACAAATGGACATGAATCGTCTCTTCATTTTACCTGTTCACAACACTTAGCCAAATTTCGAAGTCTTGGAGCACCAAAATTGATCAATACACAACCTGTACATATTATCAACTTCCACACAATCAGCATACTCAACATATCAGTAATCCATGACTTAGACACAGACGTAACATAACAGAATCAAAGAAATTAAAACATGAACCAAAGATAATACTCCATCCGTTCAATAATATCTGTCATTTTAGAAACTTGCACATTTATTAAGGAAAGTAGAAAAATGACGCATGTACCCCTACTTTTTACTTTTCCATTTAAATAATAATTACTTTTGTGTTGAATAGTAGGGTTCAAAGTGAAAAAAAGTGTGTCAAAAAGCTAGAAAGACATATATTGTTGAAAAAGAATCACATCCTAGAACAACAGATATAAATTAACGGAAGGAGTAGTTTACAAGATAAAATTCATAAACGATAATTATACAATCCTTAACTCTAGTTGTTTACAAAATGTAACAAATTACAAAGTTCCATCATCTACATCTACGACGAACATAAGTATTAGGCCCATTGGGTGCAGGATCTTCAACCGCTGATGCGAGAGTGGGATCAAGGGCACGACCACTAAGATCCCCCATATCATGATGTAAGAGGGGCTCCAGAGGTAGAACTAGAATAGAAGCCAAGGTCTGCAACCGGCGTCGAATAGTCAACATCTATGCTCATGCCAACACTAGAAAATGATGCCACGTGAACGTCTGAGCTGCTCCCATAGTAAGCAAACCTAGTGGTGTCGACCTGCTACGTAGGATCATTGTCGACTTAAGATATGGGAATGCTACCGGCGATGATGAATGCATCACCAACCTGATGAACTCCTGGCTTAGCAACTCGACCACGTGCACGTCCTTTTCTTCAACCACACACACGATGTGATAACCCAGTTTTTATTCTTGAACTTCCTAACGTCGGATTTCATTTACAGCTTATGTTATATGGTTGTATGCTCTTTAGGACCTCCAACTCATTTCAGGAAAAGATGAGGCTAAGATGGTCCTTTCCCCTTTTTTATTTTGGCTGATAAGTAATAAGGAGAGTTCTCCTTATTCTCATAATTATTTTTCAATCATTTTATTTCCCTGCTCAGTTTTGAAGTCGGCGTTCCTTTTGACAGTTTGTGCGCTCTCCTCCCCTCTTTCCCTTGCTGAATTGATTCTGAATTCTGGTGCGTTTGCTGCTGCTTTTGGGTTCGATTCCTATTTTGCTATCGTTGTTTTTCCATTGCGGCGAATCAGGTTTGGTTTCCCCTTGCGATTTTGGTGGTTTTCGTTGTTGTTTTGAGAGGGTAGTTTCTGATTTTTGGGCTATTCGGTTTATGAATTCAGCGTCAATCTGTGCTTCTCTTCTGCTGCTGTTCGTCGGGCTGTGTGTGGGCATTGTCTGAACTAATTCGACTCTACCATTCGAAGTAAGTGGGGGATGGAATTGGAGTTGTTCATTCACCCTCGGGATTATTGATTTCAATTACGTTTTGGGTGTTGAATTGTGTTGCGTTGTGTGAATTTACGTGTGATTTATGTCTGTTTCGAATGGGTTAAACTCCCGTGGGGACTGATTTGCTTTACTTTGGAATTTGGATGAAGTTGTAGTGGATTTGGATGTTTTCTGCGCATCTATTTCATTCTGTGAACTGGCATATTTGCGACATCCGGACATGTAAGTCCAGACGTGTCGTCTGGCACACCTCTGATTTCTGAATTTCTCGAGTGTCCGGACATGCGTCCGGACAACATGTGAGGACTTTTTGATTTTGCTTACGACTTGTGTCCGGACTTTGTAAATTTAGACACAAGTCTGGACATCTCTGGGATTTCAATTCGACATGTGTCCGAACATGTAAGTCCGGACACATGTCCAGACAAGTTCAGATTTTGCTTCGCACCGTTTCCGGACATGCAAGGTCGGACGCATGTCCGGACACACCTTTTGTTTCGCCTATTTTGCTCGTTTGAGCTCTGTTTTGACTTCTGTTTGCAGGGTATGATTCCCCTAAGTGTGAATAAGATGTTTATACATGTGTTATGCTTATTTAAGCACATTTGATATGATATTTTGGATAAATTGCTTTGGGACCTAGTTACTTAGCTTCTGAGCCTTGGATAGTCGGGTCAGACTATCCAGTAGCATGCTGCGCAGGAATTCCTTCTGTTTTGTTCCTTGAGTTCCTTTCTGTTCTCTTCTTAGGGTCCCCTGGATATTTAGTGATCGACGGGTCCATAGTCATCTCAATGACTTCTGTGTGGGATCTACAGATCCATAGGGCTTTAGTGTTTGCCCTTTTGATGTGTCAACTGGTGTCTAGTGTCCCACTCTGTGATTTCGTTTCTGCAAGTCCGACTAAGGTTTTGAAATGGCATTCTGTTCAGCTTTGATATTTACTCCGTTTCTGATTCGTCTATTTCGACTCGACTTGTGATATGTTCTGATTTGTGAACTCTTCTACTTCTGTTTTGAGTGGGCTTTCTTGAGGAAGTCTTCTGCTTACTGGGCTGTTGAGCTCGCCTTTTTACTTATTATGTAGATTGACCACGTGGTGAATTCTCTCTTCCTCCTCTCTTTTTAGAGCTGTGATTTATGCTTGTAACTTCTTATAGACTTTGTGTTATGTTTTGCGCTCAAACACTCTTTCGGCTTATGTAGCCTTCGGGCCTTACTCTATATTCGGATTTGTATTTGGTTTGGATATTGTAAACTCTTCTAAGTATTTATGTAAGTTCTTTTATTTGGTTTCGAATTCGTTTTGTATTAGAGCCTTGCGACGTTAGGTAATAGACTCGTGGCGTGTAACGGCCCTAACTCCTAGGCTGGTTTTGGGGTCTTTACATTTAGTGGTATCTGAGCCAGGTTTAGCTTTCTATGGTGTTTGTGGGGTCTGTCTGCATGCCTGAATGTCTAGGATATCTACTGTGTGGTGTTTGGTGGTTTCTGATAAGTTTTGGTGTTTATTTCTTCAGTATGCCTCCCTGACGCGCAGTGACTTCTCAGGGCGGGACTCCACAGGGAGACATCGCCAACATAGTGGTGACCCACCAGAGGCGAGCCACTGGATCACTGCCATTGTGGATCTGTTGAGAATGATGGGATGTGAGGAGGACCAGAAGGTGATGTTTTCCACCTTTATGTTCTAGTCAGAGGCTAATGAGTGGTGGAAGTCAGTTGAAGGGAAGTACACCCACCGGTGGATGTAGGAGCAGTTTAGGGGCTGCTTTAACCAGCAGTTCTACCCAGACGTCTTCCGTGATCTGAAGATTGTCGAGTATGAGAGGCTTTGACAGACGAAGGAGATGTCAGTCGATGACTATGTGCGTAAGTTCATTTCTCTATCTAAGTTTGTGCCTAAACCATGGTTTGAGGGGCGACATCAGAGCTGCAGTGGCTCGTTTCCGCCACAAGATATTCTGAGATGTGGTGGATGTTGCCTTGTTTTTGGAGGCTAAGCTACAGGCTAGGCAGCGGATTAAGAGGAGGGACCAGAGGCCCGATAAGGGTAAGGACCAGAAGAGGAAGGGTCGTGTAGATGAGCCTGAGAGGCGAGACCAGTCTTCTTCTCAGAAGAAATTTAGAGGAGACTTTGGAGCTTCGTCTTTTGCTTCGCCTGATGTGGTGAATTGTGCTGAGTGTGACAGCTTCCAACCGGGTTGGGAGTGTTATAGGAAGTCCGAAGCGTGCTTCAAGTGCGGCTCGCTTGATCATCGCATCGCCCAGTGTCCACAGGCTAGAGGTGGCAGCGGTAGTGGCAATTTAGAAGGCTGAGGTGCAATTCAGGGTCTGGGCAGAGGATCGATCAGAAGAAGCCCTAGACTCCGGCATGGGTGTATGCACTAGCTGGCCAGCGTGATCGTGGCTCAGACCGAGTTGTTTCAAGTATTCTTCAAATCTCTTCTCAGCCAGTTTTCTGTCAATTCGATTCAGGAGCTACCCACTCCTTTGTGTCTGCTAATTTAGTAGGTAGTCTCAGATTGTCTGCCGTGCCTCGTGATGATGATTTGTGCATTTCTAGTGCATTGAGTGGTGTGTCTGCTTTCGTGGGAAACTCCGTTCCTTGTGCTCCTATGTTAGTGTCTGCTATACAGGCATTCCGTTCCTTATTCTCATAATTATTTTTCAATCATTTTATTTCCCCGCTCAGTTTTCAAGTCGTCGTTCCTTCGACAGTTTGTGCGCTCTCCTCCCCTCTTCCCCTTGCTGAATTGATTCTGAATTCTGGTGCGTTTGCTGCCGTGTTTTGGTTCGATTCCTCTGCGGCGATTCAGGTTTGGTTACCCCTTGCGATTTTGGTGGTTTTCATTGCTTTTTGAGAGGGCAGTTTCTGATTTTTCGGCTGTTCAGTTTGTGAATTCAGCGTCGATCTATGCTTCTCTTCTGCTGCTGTGCGTCGGGCTGTGTGTGGGCATTGTTTGGACTGATTCGTCTCTGCAATTCGAAGTAAGTGGGGGATGAAATCGGTGTTGTTCATTCACTCTCGGGAATGCTGATTTCAATTACGTTTTGGGAGTTGAATTGTGTTGTGTTGTGTGAATTTGCGTGTGATTTATGTTTGTTTTGAATGGGTTAAACTCCCGAGGGGACTAATTTGCTTTACTTTGGAATTTTGTTGAAGTTGTGGTGATTTTCTACACTTCTGTTTCATTTTTCGAACTGGCATAATTGCGACGTCCGGACATGCGTCCGGACATGTAAGTCCGGATGTGTCGTCTGGCGCGTCTCTGATTTATGAATTTCTCTCGTGTCCGGACATGTAAGTCCGGACAGCATGCGAGGACTTTCTGATTTTGCTTTCGACTTGTGTCTGAACTTTGTAAGTTCGGACACAAGTCCAGACATCTTCAGGATTTCAATTCGACATGTGTTCGGACATGTAAGTCCGGACACATGTCCAGACAAGTTTAGATTTGGCTTCGCACCGTGTCTGGACATGCAAGTTCGGACGCATGTCCGGACACACCTTTTGTTTTGCCTATTTTGCTCGTTTGAGCTCCGTTTGACTTCTGTTTGTGGGGTATGATTCCCCTAAGTGTGAATAAGATGTTTATACATGTGTTATGCTTATTTAAGCACAATTGATATGATACTTTGGATAAATTGTTTTGGGACCTAGTTACTTAGCTTCTGAGCCTTGGATAGTCGGGTCGGGCTGTCCCGTAGCATGCTGCGTAGGAATTCTTTCTGTTTTGTTCCTCGGGTTCCCTTCTGTTCTCTTCTTAGGGTCCCCTGGATATTTAGTGACCGACGGGTCCATAGTCATCTCAATGACTTTTGTGTGGGATCTACGGAGCCATAGGGCTTTAGTGTTTGCTCTTCTGATGTGTCAGCTGGTGTCTAGTGTCCCACTCTATGATTTCGTTTCTGCAAGTCCGACTAAGGTTTTTTAAATATTACAGTATATTATAAAAAATATGAAATAACCTCATTACAAAAATATTCCCCGCACTCAGCGGGACAGAGGAATAGAGAAATCGTCTTTTGTAAAGACGATATTTCAATGGATAGTCGTGACTACTAATATCGTCTCTTGAAGAGATGATTTATTCACAAATGGACATGAAATCGTCTCTTCATTTTACCTGTTCACAACACTTAGCCAAATTTCTAAGTCTTGGAGCACCAAAATTGATCAACACACAACCTGTACATATTATCAACTTCCACACAATCAGCATACTCAACATTTGTCAGCAATCCATGACTTAGACACAAACGTAACATAACAGAATAAAAGAAATTAAAACATGAACCAAAGATAATACTACCTCCGTTCAATAATATATGTAGTTTTAAAACTTACACATTTATTAAGGAAAGTAGAAAAATAACGCTTGTACCCCTACTTTTTACTTTTCCATTTAGATAATAATTACTTTTATGTTGAATAGTAGGGTTAAAAGTGGAAAAAAGTGTGTCAAAAAGCTGGAAAAACATATATTGTTGAACAAGAATCACATCCTAAAACAACAGATATTAATTAACGAAAGGAGTAGTTTACAAGTGAAATACCCCGAACTTAAATATGGTGAATAGATTATTTTAATATGGTATTTAAGGGCCTAATAGTGCCTAAGTAATTTTGGTAAGGAAAATAAATCCAAAAGAAATGAGAAAACGCTTAGAAAGTGAAAACACTAAAATAAGCGTTAAATAACCATAGGAGGTACGAGACCTCGGTTAGAGTATTATAAGGATTCATAGGGCTTATTCATGCCTAATTAGTATATGGGAATGATTCCCGAAGAAAACGGATCCAAATAATGTATTAAAACGCTAATAAAGCTTTAGCGCACGTTTTTCGAGAAAACTCGAAAACGTGATTGTAAGTGGTCAAACGAACCTGTAAAAATTATAGTTCATTAAATAACTATAATTAAGCATTAACGGAAGCTTAATAACCAATAAAAATAAAGAAACGAGAAAATTCCAGAAAACGGGCCCGGTTAGTGAACAGTACCGAAACCGGGTAAAAATAACGAGCATTTTCTGTAAAAGACGAGAAACGCTCCTAGTAGTACAATAGGGGGCCGGTTTTAACAATTAATTCAGCCTCTCACACACACACACACACACACTAGTTAATAATAATAATCAAAAAGCAATAAAGTAATAAAGCAAAAAAAAGCAACTTATACTACCTTTCCTTCTCTCTCTCCTCCCATTCCTTTCTTTCCTACGTGAGCACCCCCCTCCTGAACCCTCTCTTCTTCCTCCTCTGGTGGCTACCGATTTTTGAGCTCTCCTACCAGCTCCCATGGCAACTCCACCTTCTACCTCATACTCAAGCCATTTTAAAGCTCCAAATGAGAAAAAAAAGTACATATTCTTGCTCCTCTCTTCAAGCTCTACATTTCTATCTTTTCAAAATCCAAAAATGAGCAACTTCATCTCCATGGGTTTTCCCCATTTGAAGAGAAAAGCACACCATTGTGGAGCTTGGAGTCTCCTCTTTCCAACAAGGTAAAAATCTCCATAAAAGATTCAAGTTTTCTCCACCTTCCTTTGGTATTCGATTTTTGGCCCTTTGTAATGCCTTATTTTTCTCTCTCTTTTGAGCTTCAATTTCACCTAGCAATGGTGGTGGATTCTCCTTCTTGAACCAAGGGCTAAAACCCCTCCTAAAACACTCCAAAGGTAAACCCTAGAAATCTTGTTTTGAGCACCTCAATGAGTTAGTATAAATCTAAGAGTTAGTGTATTAATTATACTTGTCTTTGTGTGCTTGGGTGATGGGAATGGAGTTTGGCAACTCCATTCCCCACAAAACCGATTTGGACAAGAAAGAGAGGAAGAGGAGAAATGGAAAAGAAATGAAGGAATCAAAAGCTCAAGGTAAGAGCTCCTTCTTAATGCTTAATTTAATGCATTAGTGTAATGGGAATGGGTAAACAAATAAAAGAACCCAAACTATTGTACTAGTATTGTAGTTGTGGATGTTTGAGTATTTGTGAGCAAAAATGTGGATTTGTAGGCCTTAGAGCCTAATGAATGGTGTATGTGTATTAGTATAGCTATTTGAGGAAGTAATAATGTGTTGGTATTGTAATTGAGAAGTATTGGTGTATTGGGATTTTGTATGTGTGCTGGTAGAACCCTTGTGGTTTGGCTAGGATAGGGATGAATTTGATGAGAAAGGACATGTGTGGATAAGTAAGGAAAGTAGGTGAACTATGGCGAAATTTTAGTAGGAATTGTGAATTAAGAATGACTTGGTGAATGGGAGAACCAAGATGTGTATTGGGTTTATTGAGATTTTAGTAACCATGGAATAGTAGTGGTGCTATGTGAATAAAAGAATGTAAAATCTGTAGCAAGAAGTGTAGAAAATGCATTGTAGAAACTAGGAAAAATTAGCGTGCAAGATTTGGTAAAAAGAGAGTTGGACTTGGGTATAGGTAGTGTAGTCGATTGGAAATGAATTGGAATGGTAAAATGAAGTTAGGACAAGATGCAAAATGCAAAGAGAAGTGTAGAAATGCACAAGTGTGCAAGTTGTAGAAATGAGAATGGAAATTGGTAGAAATTGGGCATGAAGTTGAGTATGGATTGGACCATGGATTTGAGGTGGTTTAAGGAGTGTTTTGAGGTGTATAATTATGTAGGAAACTTGTGGAAAGTTTATGAAATGATTAGGGGTGGATTATGGGTTGATTTGGGGTTGAAAAATGACCTTAATAGCAGTTTTAGCAGGGTCCGGGACTTAGGATATGTACCAAGTCCCGGACCGCTTCAAAAAAAGGCCCGAGAGTGAATGCAGGAATTGGTCCGGGACTTAAGTCCAGGACCAGGTCTAAAAATCAGCCGAAAGTACACAGAAGCATTGGTCCGGGACTTAGGGTCCGGACCAAGTCCCGGACCACCCCCAAAATTCAGCAGAGAGTGTTTTTAAGGGTTCTAAACATGGAGGATTGATTGGTAATGGTTTTAGAAGTTTTTAAGGCCTTGTTTGGTGACCTTTAAAGGCCCTAAGAAGTGTAAACAAGTATGAGAAGTAATTAAGAAAGTTGTAAGTTTAAGAACATTAAGTTAAACCGAAACATCGGGATAACGGGGTAAGTACGGGAGTAGTGGTTATGTATGTATTGCAAAGCTTAGTATTAATGGAACCATTTGGCATGTAGTCGGAGGTTCAAGAATAAGGCTCGAGGAACAAGAGTGAACCAAAGGAACAAGGGAACACCCGGTAAAGTAAATTCCGGAAAAAGGTATGATTTTCTCATGCCCCGTATGCTAACCGAGTTACGTTGATTTGTGTGCTGTATGCCGGCTAATCAAGACTAAAGCATGAAAACGGTTTATTGCCTATCACTGTATGTCTTGCTGTATGCTGTATGAGCTAACCTTCTTGTTGATTGTGTGGCTTCATTTAGTGCGTAGATCGACTCATAGATGAGTCCAGTTGTGTATTGACTCGTAGTAAGAGTCATGTTGTGAACTAATGGAACCGTAGCAACGCACTAAACTAACGAATCAATAAACGACAACGCAAACCAATGAACTCACTAGAATGTGAGAGAGTGTACGGGAGTAATAACCTTCCGATAACGGTAGGAGAATCGAAATGAACAATCCACAAATAATAAGTAGTGGAAGTATATAAGTAACCTCTATTAGAGGAACTAAACTTGGTGCAAGACATGAACCATGAGAGTAGTAAAGAATGATGAGGGATCTCCAAACCCCTTAGCAATTAGTCGACCCATTATGAGAGGACCCGACTGATGTAAGTAATGTCCCGAACATGAGAGTATTCGATACGTTGGGGAAACCCTTAAATCTGAGGATACTAGACGGTGGTAATTCCCTAAGCTAGTGGAGGTTATCAAGAGAGATACTTCTAGGCTGATCCATGAGATTGTAATATACTCTGAGAGAAGAGTGTTGGGAATTTGAGTAGTCCGGTAAAAGGACATTTGAGTATTTGAGGAGCTAAGCGTATAGCCCTCGTATTGTAGGTCCGGTGGCGAGTCTTGTGTATGACTCCCCAGAGGCCAAAGTAATGAGTAATGAGTATTGCGTATGTATGAGTAAAGTAATGAGTACTGAGTAAGAAGTGAGTATGAGTATGTAATGAGTACCGAGTATTGAGTATGTATGAGTAAGTATTGAGTATTGAGTACGTATGAGTAAGTATGGAGTATTGAGTAGTGAGTATGCACAAGTATAGTAATGAGTACAGAGTAAGGATCGTGTGCGAGTAAGGTATTGAACATGGAGTGATGAGTTTGCAAGAGTAAGGAGTGAGTATGAGTAGAGTAGCGAATATTGAACACAGTACGAACACAGTAGTGAGTAACGCAACGAAAGAGTAATGAATAAATAACTAATATGAACGGTTGACTATCGAATTGTCTTCCTTGGTAAGTATTGAACCTTGTATGTGTATGTAGGCATTGTTTATTGTATTTTTGTAGCATGAGTATGTATGTATGCATGTAAAATGAACTACATGTATATCCGACCCAAAGTAGTCGGCGTACCGCGGTTAGCACGCGGTATATGCGAAATTCATATTCAGCGTAAGCTGACCCCCTAGGGGGAACGTTTTTAGTGTGCAGGTACTCGAAGCTGACCACCGTTCGAGAGAGTAGGACGGGGACTGCTGTGTAAGCATGGGTAGTTGTATAATAGGGTTTGTATTTGTAATGTATTGTGAAATGGGAAGTTCCAAACTGTATCGGTAATTTAAGGATTGTAGTAGACTCGGTATAGTATTGTATTGGAGTTGTATTTGAATTATGGTTGAGTATGCAAGGGAAAGCAAGTATTGTGTAGAGTACTCGGTATGTTCAATTCATCAGACCGATAGTATGTAGTATTGTAACTCGCCTGTTAGTCACGTGGGTGACTAACGGCATTGTACACCGCCGTTGTGTATGGAGTATCCGCTGCGAAGGTAAGTATTGTACAGTAATGACGGTTTTAGCGGTAGGGGTGTTACAAAAAGTGGTATCAGAGCGAAGTATCGCTCTGATGGATGAAATACCGAGTTTAGGAAAATACCGAGTTAGGAATTAGAGACTTAGGGCTAAGGGTTGAGTGTTAGCGTGTGAGGTACGCTAGTTAGGAACTTCCGCGTGAACCGGAGACCTACAACAACCATACCCCGCCCTCCGCAACCCACGGTATTAAGTTGGGAGAAGAACGCCAGAGAGATGGAAAGACCTCTCACACTCGGGTAAAACCCGATCTGGCAGTTGCAAAACAACCTTATTAGAAAAAGAACCTGTCATACGGCAGGTTCCGAGAATTGGAAGTCCCGAGGACGGTTCCCGTTGAATGACAATGACCGCACTTAATGGCGGAGGAATGAAGATCCTAACACAAGGATAATGGGATTTATGGCACCATGGGGCGACATGCTTCCAGTCGCGAGAACCATGAGTAGCCAGCAAGGAGAGAAGCACAATCGCGCAATGAAGCAAGGAAGATAGAGTAACGAACCCGAGACAAGGGAGTCTACGGACGGTAATACTTGATAATACCAACAACGGTATACAAACCGACTAAGGAACTAGTCGAGGTTGGATTAATACCAAACCTACAAGCTAAGAGGCTATAATAACCGAACAAACATGGTTTAGATAACTATGAAAGTATTCATAGCACATACACCTATAGGACTACAACGTGGTTCCTAAGGATAAGTCAAGCCTCGAAAACCACAGTGAAGGTGGGAGACACCTGAATTGACGACAATCATGTCAAGTATACTGAGAAGCGACTCAGGAGATTGATCACCAAGATCAAAAGATCAAATGAAGACCTAATAAAACCACCAATTATGGATGGAAACGATACCGTAACTGGTATACGTTAACTGAAAAACAACCTACCCGCGCACTTGCCCAGGGCAAGTGCAGCAACTACAAGACGGTTGGAAGACTTTTAACAACCCGCAAATACTTGCTAAAGTACCGCTATGACGAATGGAGCAAATATAGGATTACCAGTCCTAAGGATTAAATAACGAAACCTCGGAAAGGCCTAACGGCCCGACCATTGTATCAAGAACATACCAGTCAGCAAGAAGCTGGACTTGGTCAAGACCTCAGACATGGCGGCACCATGAAGAACTTCTTTTAACACTGAACTGTTATTTCAAAACTCAAATTTTCTTTCAAAACCACAAACCCTTCTTTAAACCTTGGATTTTTAAGAACCAAACAGACGGAATTACGGTGAGTATCATAGAATGATACAAGAGGAGTTGACAATAGAATACTTCACCTAGGCGTGTGACGAGCACTACGAGTGTACCCAAATACGGGATGTGGGACGACCGCACTCCGAAGGAGCTTGCGGGCCTGACAGATAGTTAGGTAAGTGGTAACGTACCAACATGGTACCCCACGTATGTATACATGTAGTGTACGAAAACGCGGGAAGTAGTCAACTCCGCTCTACGGACCATAAGTAAATTCGAAACAGAACAGTTGGATACCTCAAACGAGCAAAGGGAACTCAGATAAGCTTACAAGCTAAGGAGTCAAGAACCTACTACAGGAGGATGATTAAGAGTTAAAAGTGCGAGAAGCACTAACAACTGAATAAAGACATTGGATATGTCTTGAATATATTAAAGTAAAGCATGATGACTGGAAGGAATACCCAGTCTAAACACAGACAAATGCCTAACATTAACACATCAGTGTACGATGAACGGGATAGAATTCCTAGAACCACTACCACAAATACACAGGGTGATCATATATGGTACTGAAATTACCATTCATCACCGAAGGGAATACCAAAACCGTTATAACATAAGGAGAATCACCAGTGATCTACCCTAAGAACGGGAGACGTTATAACCCTCAACGGATAATTCAGATCCGAACCGCAAGGTAGGATAACAAACTGGACATACCCATAAATGTCGGCCAGATGTAATGGCATAATCAGTAATACCCAGGAGCAATCCATAAAGGGTATCAAGTCAACACAGCTGAAAGAGATGTGCGGTAAGAACACCACAGTCGGAGCAAACATCCGGTTAGAACACCGAAGGGATCCCACTTGACAAGGGATACCCCAAATTAATAAATGGTATCGATCTATACCAAGATACGAAAGGGTCTCCAATAAACGGAAGCGTGATGCGACGATCTTATCATGGAGCCCAGTATCACCTCCAAACCCGCAATGGATTATGGAGAAGTAATCACTTGGGAACGACGTATGATGAGCAGAGCTCTAGGCAATGGATTATGGCTAGTAAGCCATTACCACACACAACCCAACGGTTGCAAAACCATTGTGAACCATATGGAAAGTTGTCAAGGACGACACCGATAGAAGAGTAACAACCAATGAGCAAGGATACCCCTCATAACTGTGAGACCGCAAGAGCGGTGAACACATGGATTCCAAGAATGGGATACCATCAATAAATGTCCGAAGATATATCCCTTTCGGAACTACTAATGCAGTGAAGCTTGAGCATACAAACATTGCCAAGCGACATAAAATAAGCTTCAACACAATTATTGACAACCCGAGGAGTAACCGGTTCAGAAAGAACACGAGATGTGGGAACAAAAGTATAAGTAAATAACGCTCAAGGAGCTCAGGAGTATAAACACCAAACCATGGTATAAATGGTGGAAATGCACGAGCTCAAGCTAGCAACAGCGGATGCCATGTAAACCAATACTGTAGAACCAGTAAGAACAGGGTGCGCAGCAGGCGACCAGAGTATGTGGGTAATCACCCAATGCTACGGAAATTGTTAATACGAGATAGTGGACAGACCGGGCAACAAGCCAGGAGTCTGCACCAAATAACGAAGCACCACACAAAGAAGTAGTATCAATTCCTATTTCACATAAGAGAGTTACTGCCAAGGGTTCACGCCTCTGCACTCTGTAGGACTGAGTGTTTTGGTATTGCACTTGTGCAGTTAATGATCTAGTGGGATAGCTAGGAATATGGAAAATGTAAGTAGTGGTAAATGCTTCCTTTCACCAACGAACATGGCATAAGCCAGTTAAGCAAAAGCTTAGAAACAAACTGTGCGGCCTAAGGCCAAAGAAGTACGAAGAGTGTGAAACACATCAACAATCACAAGATGTGAATTCCATTGGAATAAAAGTGAAAGGAGACTTAAGAAAGTCACAAGGACCGACGCATCGAAAACGCAAGGTCATACAAGTAAAGAGCACTTGTACTGAACCAGAGAAACTGGTATAATTCAGAAGCTACTAACAATAGAGGAAGCACTACAACTAAGTAGTGACTTAACCTCAACCGACAATAAGTCGGAGGAACCAAGTGAATGACCACTACAAAACACAACAGCATGTGTATAGATTGCCAGAGAGCTGGTTATAAATCTAAAACTCATCGAGTTCGAGCACGGTAAAAGAATACCACGCGACATGGAACAAACCTTATTCCCACAACAAGAGGGATAAAAAGATGATGTGTAACACGTTAAGGATAACGAGAAGGGCGAATAACCCAAGTTATCAGGGTCGCGCAGCAGAAGCTAGTGGGCCCAGAATTCCAAGTGGAATACACCTAGTGAATAAAAGGTTAATCATCAATGCCTCGAAGCCACTTAGGCTAGAACCGAACCCGGTTAAGAGTTAAATAACTCCGATGAAAATTCTTGATGCAGGGACTAACCGGTAATACCGTTAAGACCCATTGATCAAGGAACATTGTATAATAGACCGCATGGAAACTGAACCACTCCATGACGGCTGAATGCCTTCGACCAATGTCCAATGTTGACACATGGTAGATTACGTGGGCGTAATCCCTTTTAAGGGGGGTAGAGCAAAAACCGCGAAATGTATGTTTGACGTGATAGGTGCGTAAACTACAATGCGCATAGCGCAAGGGAATTCGTTTTGATGGTTGATACTTATGTTACATAAACATTGTATTCACTCATCGTGTAATTGTAGTTATTTGGGAAATAAGAATAGAAAGGAGAGAAACTCCAGGGGAATGAGGACCCCGATTGGTAATAGTATGAGGAATGAGTATGTAGGAGACTTGAGGAGTATAAATCGGTATACAACCGATGTATCTTATGAGTATAAATTTGGTATAGCAAATTAATGGGATATTATACCCACGAATTTCCTAAGTATAGTAGTTGGAGAAGATGGAGTAATAAGTGATGAGATGATTAGTAAGTAGGTAATTGAATCATACGAAATGGGAAATGTATGTGTGTGATTATGAGTAGCAAGATTAAAAAGATAGAAAACGAAATAATGTTTGACAATCTGTCTGTTTGTATTGAGGTGGGAAGTGGAACTTGATTTGCTAGTGATCAAGGGAAGCCGAACACAAATTGGGGTGGAAGGATAATTCAACACCAATGCTGATCACATTGGGGTTGAAGGACTCTGGAAGCTCCCCTTAAGTGGTCACATAAATAACACTAGTAATAGGTATAATCATCATAAATGGTATTTGGGAGATGTATGCAAGTTTTCAAAATGAATTTCCAAAACTAATTTGGTACAATGTTTTCTACAAACTCGAGAATAAGGATCGGTTTTGAAACCGCTCCCACGGGCGCTAGTGGATCTTCCATGCCTAGGCACGGGTATCCGGTCGAAACCATAGGAGGAGAAGCTAGTTTTGAGTCGGTGGGAGTGTTGATTAGTTTTGAAACCACTACACCGTTCGTGCGATGATAGTGTGTGTTTTGTATTTTTCCAAGGGCACTGGGGCAGCGTAGTCCCGAAGTAAGTATGCGTAAGTATGAGTAAGTATGAGTAAGTAAGTATGAGTAAGTGCCTGAGGATCTCTATATGTGCAAATGAATTTGATCTGAACCAAAGGACTATAGAGCTAGAAAGTGTAAGTGATCAAGTCATGACGACCGTGAACCAGAAAGCGTAAGTGTTCAAACGTGACCGGTACCTGAGGGATCACTCGACTTGGGGGAGGATGGTACCTAATTGTCTGCGGATGGACCCCCTTGGAGAGAAGTAAAGCGGATATTTTTGATTGCTATGCATGCAGTGACATGCTGTTTGGATGGGTAGTATGCATCATGTCAGACATTTGGAGTTTGACAGGTTATATGTAGAGGTCATAACCTTAGCATAGAGTATTTACACGAGTAACAATATTAGATTCACCCACTTTGAGGGCAAAGTTCTTTAAGGGGGTAGATTGAAATACCCTAAACTTAAATATGGTGAATAGATTATTTTAATATGGTATTTAAGGGCCTAATTTTGGTAAGGAAAATAAATCCAAAAGAAATGAGAAAACGCTTAGAAAGCGAAAAACGCTAAAATAAGCGTTAAATAACCATAGGAGGTACGAGACCTCGGTTAGAGTATTATAAGGATTCATAGGGATTATTCATGCCTAATTAGTATACGGGAATGATTCCCGAAGAAAACGGATCCAAATAATGTATTAAAACGCTAATAGAGCTTTAGTGCACGTTTTTCGAGAAAATTCGAAAACGTGATTGTAAGTGGTCAAACGAACCCGTAAAAATTATAGTTCATTAAATAACTATAATTAAGCATTAACGGAAGCTTAATAACCAATAAAAATAAAGAAACGAGAAAATTCCGGAAAACGGGCCCGGTTAGTGAACAGTACCGAAATCGGGTAAAATAACGAGCGTTTTCTGTAAAAGACGAGAAACGCTCCAACTAGTAGTACAATAGGGGGCCGGTTTTAACAATTAATTCAGCCTCTCACACACACACACTAGTTAACTAATAAATAAATCAAAAAACAATAAAGTAATAAAGCAAAAAGCAACTTATACTACCTTTCCTTCTCTCTCTCCTCCCATTCCTTTCTTTCCTACGTGAGCACTCCCCCTCCTGAACCCTCTCTTCTTCCTCCTCTGGTGGCTACCGATTTTTGAGCTCTCCAACCAGCTCCCATGGCAACTCCACCTTCTACCTCATACTCAAGCCATATTAAAGCTCCAAATGAGAAAAAAAGTACATATTCTTGCTCCTCTCTTCAAGCTCTACATTTCTATCTTTTCAAAATCCGAAAATGAGCAACTTCATCCATGGGTTTTCCCCATTTGAAGAGAAAGCACACCATTATGGAGCTTGGAGTCTCCTCTTTCCAACAAGGTAAAAATCTCCATAAAAGATTCAAGTTTTCTCCACCTTCCTTTGGTAGTCGATTTTTGGCCCTTTGTAATGCCTTATTTTTCTCTCTCTTTTGAGCTTCAATTTCACCTAGCAATGGTGGTGGATTCTCCTTCTTGAACCAAGGGCTAAAACCCCTCCTAAAACACTCCAAAGGTAAACCCTAGAAATCTTGTTTTGAGCACCTCAATGAGTTAGTATAAATCTAAGAGTTAGTGTATTAATTATACTTGTCTTTGTGTGCTTGGGTGATGGGAATGGAGTTTGGCAACTCCATTCCCCACAAAACCGATTTGGACAAGAAAGAGAGGAAGAGAGAAATGGAAAAGAAATGAAGGAATCAAAAGCTCAAGGTAAGAGCTCCTTCTTAATGCTTAATTTAATGCATTAGTGTAATGGGAATGGGTAAACAAATAAAAGAACCCAAACTATTGTACTAGTATTGTAGTTGTGGATGTTTGAGTATTTGTGAGCAAAAATGTGGATTTGTAGGCCTTAGAGCCTAATGAATGGTGTATGTGTATTAGTATAGCTATTTGAGGAAGTAATAATGTGTTGGTATTGTAATTGAGAAGTATTGGTGTATTGGGATTTGTATGTGTGCTGGTAGAACCCTTGTGGTTTGGCTAGAATAGGGATGAATTCGATGAGAAAGGACATGTGTGGATAAGTAAGGAAAGTAGGTGAACTATGACGAAATTTTAGTAGGAATTGTGAATTAAGAATGACTTGGTGAATGGGAGAACCAAGATGTGTATTGGGTTTATTAGAGATGTTTAGTAACCATGGAATAGTAGTGGTGGTATGTGAATAAAAGAGTGTAAAATCTGTAGCAAGAAGTGTAGAAAATGCATTGTAGAAACTAGGAAAAATTAGCGTGCAAGATTTGGTAAAAAGAGAGTTGGACTTGGGTATAGGTAGTGCAGTCGATTGTAAATGAATTGGAATGGTAAAATGAAGTTAGGACAAGATGCAAAATGCAAAGAGAAGTGTAGAAATGCACAAGTGTGCAAGTTGTAGAAATAAGAATGGAAATTGGTAGAAATTGGGCAAGAAGTTGAGTATGGATTGGACCATGGATTTGAGGTGGTTTAAGGAGTGTTTTGAGGTGTATAATTATGTAGGAAACTTGTGGAAAGTTTATGGAATGATTAGGGGTGGATTATGGGTTGATTTGGGGTTGAAAAATGACCTTAATAGTAGTTTTTAGCAGGGTCCGGGACTTAGGATATGTACCAAGTCCGGACCGCTTCCAAAAAGGGCCACACCCAGAGTGAATGAGAATTGGTCCGGGACTTGTACCAAGTCCAGGACCAGGTCTAAAAATCAGCCGAAAGTACACAGAAGCATTGGTCCGGACTTAGGGTCCGGACCAAGTCCCGGACCACCCCCAGAATTCAGCAGAGAGTGTTTTAAGGGTTCTAAACATGGGGGATTGATTGGTAATGGTTTTAGAAGTTGTTAAGGCCTTGTTTGGTGACCTTTAAAGGCCCTAAGAAGTGTAAACAAGTATGAGAAGTAATTAAGAAAGTTGTAAGTTTAAGAACATTAAGTTAAACCGAAACAGCGGGATAACGGGGTAAGTAGGGAGTAGTGGTTATGTATGTATTGCAAAGCTTAGTATTAATGGAACCATTTGGCATGTAGCCGGAGGTTCAAGAATGAGGCGAGGAACGAGAGTGAACCAAAGGAACAAGGGAACACCCGGTGAAGTAAATTCCAGAAAAAGGTATGATTTTCTCATGCCCCGTATGCTAGCCGAGTTACGTTGATTTGTGTGCTGTATGCCGGCTAATCAAGACTAAAGCATGAAAACAGTTTATTGCCTATCACTGTATGTCTTGTTGTATGCTGTATGAGCTAACCTTCTTGTTGATTGTGTGGCTTCATTAGTGCGTAGATCGACTCATAGATGAGTCCAGTTGTGTATTGACTCGTAGTAAGAGTCATGTTGTGAACTAATGGAACCGTATCAACGCACTAAACTAACGAATCAATAAACGACAACGCAAACCAATGAACTCACTAGAATGTGAGAGAGTGTACGGGAGTAATAACCTTCCGATAACGGTAGGAGAATCGAAATGAACAATCCACAAATAATAAGTAGTGGAAGTATATAAGTAACCTCTATTAGAGGAACTAAACTTGGTGCAAGACATGAACCATGAGAGTAGTAAAGAATGATGAGGGATCTCCAAACCCCTTAGCAATTAGTCGACCCATTATGAGAGGACCCGACTGATGTAAGTAATGTCCCGAACATGAGAGTATTTGATACATTGGGGAAACCCTTAAATCTGAGGATACTGAAGGTAATGGTCCCTAAGCTAGTGGAGGTTATCGAGAGAGATACTTCTAGGCTGATCCATGAGATTGTAATATACTATGAGAGAAGAGTGTTGGGAATTTGAGTAGTCTGGTAAAAGCAGACATTTGAGTATTTGAGGAGCTAAGCGTATAGCCCTCGTATTGTAGGTCCGGTGGCGAGTCTTGTGTATGACTCCGCCCAGAGGCCAAAGTAATGAGTAATGAGTATTGCGTATGTATGAGTAAAGTAATGAGTACTGAGTAAGAAGTGAGTATGAGTTGTAATGAGTACCGAGTATTGAGTATGTATGAGTAAGTATTGAGTATTGAGTATGTATTAGTAAGTATGGAGTATTGAGTAGTGAGTATGCACAAGTATAGTAACGAGTACAGAGTAAGGATCGTGTGCGAGTAAGGTATTGAACATGGAGCGATGAGTTTGCAAGAGTATGGAGTGAGTATGAGTAGAGTAGCGAATATTGAACACAATACGAACATAGTGTGAGTAACGCAACGAAAGAGTAATGAATAAATAACTAATACGAACGGTTGACTATCGAATTGTCTTCCTTGGTAAGTATTGAACCTTGTATGTGTATGTAGGCATTGTTTAGTAGCGTTGTAGCATGAGTATGTATGATTGCATGTAAAATGAACTCCATGTATATCCGACCCAAAGTAGTCGCGGTACCGCGGTTAGCACGCGGTAGATATGACGAAATTCATATTCAGCGTAAGCTGACCCCCTAGGGGGAGTTTTTAGTGTGCGGTACCGCCAAGCTGACCAACGTTCGGAGCGGAGAGGGTGAGAAGCGCGCGGGCGTTTGGCTGGCAGGGTAGGTTGTATAATAGGGTTTGTTATTTGTAATGTATGTGTGAAATGGGAAGTTCCAAACGTATCGGGAATTTAAGGATTGTAGTAGATCAGGTATAGATTGTATTGGAGTTGTATTTGAATTATGGTTGAGTATGCAAGGGAAAGCAATGTATTGTGTAGAGTACTCGGTATGTTCAATTCATCAGACCGATAGTATGTAGTATTGTAACTCGCCCTGTTAGTCACGTGGGTGACTAACGACATTGTACACCCGCCGTTGTGTATGGAGTATCCGCTGTGAAGGTAAGTATTGTCCAGTAATGACGGTTTTAGCGGTAGGGGTGTTACAACAAGATAGAATTCATAAACGATAATTATACAATCCCTAACTATAGTTGTTTACTAAATGTTACAAATTACAAAGCTACATCATCTACATCTATGACGAACATAAGTATTAGGCCCACTGGGTGCAGGATCTTTAACCGCTGATGCGAGAGTAGGATCAAGGGCACGACCACTAAGATCCCCCATATTATGAAGTAAGAGGGGCTCCAGGGGTAGAGGTGGAATAGGAGCCAAGGTCTATAGCCGGCGTCGAATAGTCAACATCTATGCTCTTGCCAACACTAGAAGATGATGCCACGTGAACGCCTGAGCTGCTCCCATAGTAAGCAAACCCAGTGGTGTCAACCTGCTGCATAGGATCATTGTCGACTTAAGATATGGGAATGCTACCGGCGATGTCGAATGCATCACCAACCTGATGATCTCCTGACTTAGTAACTCGACCATAGGCACGTCCTTTTCCTTGACCATACACACGATGTGATAACCCGGTTTTTATTCTTGAATTTCCTAACGTCGGATTTATTTGCAACTTATGTTGTATGGTTGTATGCTCTTTAGGACCTCCAACTCATTTCAGGAAAAGATGAGGGTAAGATGGTCCTTTCCCCTCTTTTATTTTGGCTGATAAGTAATAAGGAGAGTTCTCCTTATTCTCATAATTATTTTTCAATCATTTTATTTCCCTGCTCAATTTTCAAGTCGTTGTTCCTTCCGACAGTTTGTGCGCTCTCCTCCCCTATTTCCTTTGCTGAATTGATTCTGAATTCTGGTGCGTTTGCTGCTGCGTTTTGGTTCGATTCCTATTCTGATGTCGTTGTCTTTCCTCTGCGGTGATTTAGGTTTGGTTTCCCTTTGCGATTTCGGTGGTTTTCGTTGCTGTTTTGAGAGGGTAGTTCTTGAGCTGTTCAGTTTATGAATTCAACGTCGATCTGTGCTTCTCTTATGCTGCAGTTCGTCGGGCTGTGTGTGGGCATTGTCTGGACTGATTCGACTCTACAATTTGAAGTAAGTGGGGATGGATTCGGGGTTGTTCATTCGCCCTCGAGATTGCTGATTTCAATTACATTTTGGGTGTTGAATTGTGTTGCGTGGTGTGAATTTGCTTGTGATTTATGTCTGTTTCGAATGGGTTAAACTCCCGAGGGGACTGATTTGCTTTACTCTGGAATTTGGATGAAGTTGTGGTGATTTTGGATGTTTTTTGCGCTTCTGTTTCATTCTGTGAACTGACATATTTGCAGCGTCCGGACATGTAAGTCCAGACGTGTCGTCTGGCGCGCCTCTGATTTTTGAATTTCTCGAGTGTCCGGACATGCAAGTCCGGACAACATGCGAGGACTTTCTGATTTTGCTTTCGACTTGTGTCCGGACTTTGTAAGTTCGGACACAAGTCTGGACATCTCCGGGATTTCAATTCGACATGTGTCCGAACTTGTAAGTCCGGACACATGTGCAGACAAGTTCAGATTTTGCTTCGCACCGTGTCCGGACATGCAAGGTCGGACGCATGTCCTGACACACCTTCTATTTCGCCTATTTTACTTGTTTGAGCTCCGTTTTGACTTCTGTTTGCGGGGTATGATTCCCTTAAGTGTGAATAAGATGTTTATACATGTGTTATGCTTATTTAAGCACATTTGATATGATATTTTGGCTAAATTGTTTTGGGACCTAGTTACTTAGTTTCTGAGCCTTGGATAGTCGGGTCGGGCTGTCCTGTAGCATGCTGCGTAAGAATTCCTTCTGTTTTGTTCCTCGGGTTTCCTTCTGTTTTCTTCTTAGTGTCCCGTGGATATTTATTGATCGACGGGTCCATAGTCATATCAATGACTTCTGTGTGGGATCTACGGATCCATAGGGCTTTAGTGTTTGCCCTTCTGATGTGTCAGCTTGTGTCTAGTGGCCCACTCTGTGATTTCAATTCTGCAAGTCCGACTAAGGTTTTGATATGGCATTCTATTCAGCTTTGATATTTGCTTCGTTTCTGATTTGTCTATTTCGACTCGACTTGTGACATCTTCTAATTTGTGAACTCTTCTGCTTCTGTTTTGAGTGAGCTTTCTTGAGGAAGTCTTCTGCTTACTGGGCTGTTGAGCTCACCCCTTCAGTTATTATGCAGATTGAGCACGTGG
This sequence comes from Limonium bicolor, assembly GCA_023374045.1. Lineage (NCBI taxonomy): Eukaryota > Viridiplantae > Streptophyta > Magnoliopsida > Caryophyllales > Plumbaginaceae > Limonium > Limonium bicolor. Next base: position 236,829,662 of record CM041780.1, read on the forward strand.
ACAATACTGTAACACCCCTAATCCTAAACCTGTAATAATATTGCAAGTCGTAGCATAACAAAATATAGTTCGCAGCGGAAAATAAAACTATCTAAACGTTGGTGTTACACGCCGTTACTCACCCATGTGAGCAACAAGGCAACCTTACTCCATCCATCAACTTCAACTCCCATCCGCAGTGATGAACAGATACTGAGCACTCTTAATATTACAAACCAAATCCAAACTGAGCAACTAAACCAAATACAACAACTCCAAAATACAGTACAAAATAAAACTACAAAGTGTTTATTAAAACACTTCAGCTACCCTGTTTCCCCGCACTCCTGCTTGTGTCTTCTTCAGTAACCTGAAATGTTTTACCCATTGAAGGGCTCAGCAAATGATATGCTGGTATGCTAAACGTAGTCCTAAATCATCTGGATTCCTTAAGTCATTTAGTCATCTTGATATTAGATTCATTACATGTTATACCAGTTTACAGTAATAATAATTATAACAATAATAACAACTGTAAATGTTACATAAACACATAACAGTTCACAACAATATCATCACACCATCAATAACCAATAACCAATCATAATAACTAAACAAGATACGCGTATTAATTAACTGTACTTGTTAGTTGGTCACATGACCCTTATCCTTTTAAACCAACCACTTAACTTTTCCAATTAACTTCCACCTCAGGCGTCATGTTAAGACAACCTTTAATAACTTATTAATGGACAGTAGTCCCCTAGGTTCCAAAGGAACCGTTACCAGCTGACCTTATGGCCCTGGATAATTATTTTGACCGATCCGGTCGAACCTGTGCACCAACAGCAGTGCCCTCTGCCATCGTCGAATGTGGACAATAGATTCCCTTGAGTGACTCTTGATATAGTCCCTCGTAGTGGACACGATGCGCAACCAGAAAGTCGAAACAGTCTGGATTCCTCTCTTTATAAGTTAACTCTTTAATCAATGATACAATATCCAATCCTTGAGTCAAGGCTATAACAGTTGACCATTAGTTAGGTTCATATAATACCTAAAGGTCATATAGTCTTGTTCCAGTTTAGATGTATAAACTTCCAGTCATAAGACGTTCGCGTAAAATAAAACGCAGTTGTGTTGAGCAATACAGTATACAATATCAAATACAGAAATCACAGATATCGCTCTTAACAATTAAACACACAACGTCTGGACCTTTGGAAAATCCTTAGGACATTTAGACCACACAATTAACATACCGTTCACCGTGATAACTGCTAGCTTGAAAATTCACGCTTTAGAAGTTTCTCCCCGTACGCTGTTATATTCATATGCAATACTGGGTAACATTAATACAGCTATTCACTAAGTATTTACAGTACCGTCACTACGGAACTAATACTCATAGTATACTAACCCCGTATGTTCTTTATTTTCCCCTGTTATTTTACAGTGGTTCGAGGTAGTTTAACAGTTCATTATTTTATGTAGTAACCACATGTGATAATGAATTTCTACCTTATAGTGTATTCCTATTTCTTTAATTATATACTCATAATTGTTTCCACTTATTCTTTATATTATACAATTTGGTTATTTCTATTATAACCACAATTATTTTATAAACTTTATGTTATATTCCATAATATACCATATTACTTAGTTTTTAATTCCTTTCTTTATTAAATTACAAAACCAACCTTATAAATTCGGTAATTATATATTGAACACATAACTTTTATAATTTACTAATTCACCACATTACTTTTATAATTACCAAATATTCATATTAACTTTCGGTAATTACAAAATAACTATACTAATTTTTATAAATTACCAATTAACCCCATTAACTTTCGGTTTTCAATATATACTTCCTATATTTACATTTTAACCCCAAAACTTTATATAAGTTACATATTAATTCATAAACTATAGTTTTAATATTTAATTTTCTTAAATAACCGAATTGACCCATATATTTTTATAATTTATACTTTCGCCCCTTAATCAATTCACTTTTATATATATTCTTTCATAAATTACATATTCACCCCAAAACTTTTATAAACTTAATATTTTATGTCATAAATCATTTTAACCCAAAGTTTTTGGTCAACACTTTGACCAAAGCTTAATTTCATAATTAATACTTTAATATACCCAGAAAAATCATATGTATTCTCGGTTATGCACTATACTTTTTAGAAATTACCAAATAACCCCAAAACTTTATAAAATATTATTTTAATTCTTAAACACTTTAAATCCACCAAAATTCATAATATTAATCCCTACCTTATATTATATCATAAGTATACCAAATTAACCCTTTAACTCTCGGCAATTATTATTTGTACACTAAACTTTTCAAAATTTACATTTTAGCCACATAAATTAATAAACTAGCCATTTAAAAACTTGTAGCTATTTTTAATATTCTACAATTTATAATATAAGCTAATATACTCATATACTCCAAAAATCCCCAACTAACCCATTTCATTCTCGGCTTTAACATATATTTACTATATGGTTTTAAAACTTGATTTATACTTTATAATAAATACATATAAATGTATATAAGCCATACAACACTTCTAAAAATTATGCTAATGACTTAGAATGATTATAAACTCAAAATAGAACATTTTATCCCTAGACAATTCGGCTTGAACATATATGTATCCTAATTAATTTTTGTGACACAAATTTATACCTTAAGGTAATAATCTTACCTTATATGTTATAAATTATTTTCTTGACATTATAACCCATAGTATTTCGGCCTTAATTTATCTAAGGGTTGTACATAATTTTTATACCAAAGTTTGAAGCCTAAATCAAACTTAAACTTAATAAACCTTAATTATTGAAACTTACTCCTTAAATCAAGATGATTCTTGTACTTGATTTCTTCTTGGTTTCCAAGCTCCTCCAATGGTTTCTTGATGAGGTATTTTTGGCCTCCATGTACAAGTTTAGGAGATCCAAGTGTTAGACCTCTAACAAGGATTTATAAGTAAGATTTGGAGTAGTTTTACAAGAGTTTACCTTAGGTATTTAACAAGGTATTTTCGGTACACCTTGGGATGGTTGTAGATCCAAGTTTCCTTCATGAAATGAAGAAGAGAACACAGGTGTAGAAGCTTCAAATTTTCGGAAATGCCTTAAGGTATTTTACTAGGATTTTCAACATGAAAATATACCTTAACTTGTTCTTGTTGTTCCTTGTGTTTTTGTTGAATCTAGGTACCTCCTTAGAGCACTAAAGCTTGGCGAATCCTTGTAGGATTGCTAGGTTGATTCTTGCTTCAAGACTTAGTAGAATTAACTAGGAAAATTACATAAAAATGGTGTTAGAACTTAATACACCATTAATGGAGCTTTGAAGCTCTAAGGAATAAACTAGCTAAGGAAGAAAGAAAAGAGAGGGAATGAGGAGCTTACCAAATCGGCAAAGGAGGGCAAAGAGAATGATGGTGCCGTATGGTGCTTAAGAGAATGAGAATTGAATGGAATTTCTCATTTGACACAAAATGTCAAAGTTGGCTAGTTTTTCTTTGTTTATTAATTTGACCCATGGCTGCATAAAATGTCTATATTATTGCCTTACTTTTGACTGAATGACAAGGAGAATGAAGACTTTCATTGTCAATTTGAACAAGAGGACAAGAGCTAAGGTAGGTGTATGTTTCTTTTGATTTTTCTAAGTAGAATACACATGCTAATGTTGTCTTCTTTTCTCTTATATTCTCGGTAATGTAGCTGTAGGTAGACAACTGTTTTTGTCAATTGAAGACATGAGAACGTGCCTAGGTTGGTAGATGTTTTAGTTTAATTTTAATACAACAATCAAACCTCATTTCCTTGCTTGATTTCGGTAATAGGTGACTAGAGAAGACCATTTGATTTTTGTTTATATTAGACATAGGAATGTGCATTGTTAGGTAGCTATTTTATTTGACTAACATTTAGCAATAAATCTTGCTTTCTCCTGCAGGAAATCGGCAGCCACATGTGCTAGAGGATGGGTTGATTTGTCATATATTATACTAGTACTAAAGTAAATCTAGATTTGTTCTTTTATGTATTTAATTTCCTTGTTTTTTTCCTAACCTAACTTTCCTTGTTATTTCTTGCAGGATTTAGGTAATGAGCTGCCTCCCTTGACTGAGATTATTTGACATAATGTCACAAGGCACATGGAAGATGAGTCATCATCCATAAGACAATTTATTAAGTTAATTCCTAGTCAAAAACACCCAAAATGGCGCCCAATATAGAGACCATATGGGACTGATTTTTAATTTGATTCATGTCACACTATATTGTATTAAGACCATATTGTAACATGTTATAAGTCACAACATTTAATTGGTACATTTATATCATGGTAAAAGATGAAAGTTTCTAAGGTAAAATGCTGATTTTATACTACTTTTTGATCATAAAATCGGCCCTTTTTGTGCTATGTGTTTAGCACTGGATTTAATTGATTTAGATATTCATTTCATCCCCATTTAAGATTCCCAACTCGTGGCTCCTCAAAAACTTCAAGGTAATAGCGTAAAAACGTTTTGTGAATCGAAAACACGTTTTTGTGCTTTAAGGATATTCTGGAAAATAAGTAGTCCCTATGAGTTCCAAGTGTTTATAAACATTTTTTTATAGTAAATAATAATATATTAAGGTGTTACATTGGGTTATATGGGGTTATATCAACCCATGACACAATTTCCGGGCTACCGGGACACTCCCGAGCAAAATAGGAGCGTTAAGAAATTCCACCGAACACTTTGTTTTTTTTTGATAAATTAGCTCAAGAATTCTCTTTATAATGTTGAATAATGATGTTAGGAACTCTAAGAATGAATTATATAGGAGTTCGTGCCACTTCGGCACTCCTCCGGGGCGTTCCCAGGGGTTTATGGGGCCCCCAATGGGAACCTCCGAGCACTTTGTATTTAATTGAGAATTTAGCATGATACCTTCATCTTATATGTTTAATAAAGTGTTATGGTTCATTTGGAATGAAGTGTAAAGCTTTACTTCAACCTATAAAGTATTTCCGGGACTTTCGGGCCCGTAAGGGAACTCCCGGGCATTTTGTATTTTTACTCAGTTTTAGATGAGGTCCTGTACTCTAAGGGTCATATAATGATCCTTTATTAACTTCATATGAGGTTTATAGCTTATATAACTTGTTTAGCTTAAGGTCCGGCTTAACGCCCGTTTATGACCTTAAGGAGTTTAGCTGCGTTTTTAATGCCTAACTGTTTATATACTTTACTCAGGGTTTAATAATCACCTAGATAATATTTATTTACCATTATTTAACTATTTAAAGGTTAGGGGTATTTCAGCCTACCCCCCTTAAAAGGACTTCGTCCCGAAGTCATAACTTCTACTTACATATCCTATGGAATCAAGTTCCTCATATCTATTCCCTGTATACTTACCATTCCTGGGTGTCAATACTATACATACACCTCTACATTCCATCAGTAGTCCGAGTATATGTAACTCGAATAAACCCATATCCTTTGTTTGTGATAATCAATGAAATCACAGCATAAGTAACTTGATAAATACTGTAAAGCAAATAAGTGTGCTTTTATTAACCATCCAAGTGTTACATAGAACACATCAATACCAAGTGTTACATAGAACACATCCATAACCAAGTGTTACATAGAACACATCAATAACCATTCGCTCAAGTGCACACATGCGCAACAATCAAACACAAACAACCAAACACAACCAACACAAAACCAAAACCAGACTGCAAATATGCAAGTCGCATGTGGTGCTCTACCCCCCTTAAAATGGGTTACGCCCACGTACCCCCACAAGTATACACAACTACAAGAAAAGTGATGGATACTTGTCTTGCATGGAGTCCTCTAACTCCCATGTCGCCTCCTCAATTTTGTGTTTGACCACAGAACCTTGACCATTCTAATGGTCTTGTTCCTAGTCTCCCTCGTCTTGGAGTCTAATATGCGAATTGGAGTTTCCTTATATTTAAGTGTAGGATCTAGCTCGAGTGTCTCGGGCTCTAAGATATGTGATGGGTGAGGCACATACTGCTTCAGCTGTGATATGTGGAACACATTATGCACTCTCCCAAGCTCAACAGGTAAATATAATTTGTAGGCTAATGGGCCCACTCGCTCCGTGATAAGGTACGGTCCTACATACTTCGGGCTAAGCTTGCCCTTCTGCCCAAATCTAAAAATTCCCTTCATAGGTGAAACTCTGAGGAAGACTCGATCGCCTACTGCGAACTCAAGTTCTCTCCTCCGGACATCAGCATATGACTTCTGTCTGTCCTGGGCTATCTTCATGTTCTTGCGTATTTGCACAATATCCTCTTTCATCTGGTCTAGGTACTCTGGCCCTAAGATGATGTTGTCACTGGCCTCGTCCCAACAAAGTGGTGTCCTGCACGGCCCGCCGTACAATGCCTGGAATGGTGGGATCTAAATGGATGCATGATAGCTGTTGTTGTACGCAAACTCGATCAGATGTAGTCGATCTATCTAGCTTTCCTAGAAGTCTAAGGCACAAGCTCTAAGCATGTCCTCTAATGTTTGAATTGTTTGTTCACTTTGACCATCTGTCTGTGGGTGAAAGGCGGTACTTAGCTTCAGCTTCATACCCAATGCCTCCTGTACTTGCTGCCAAATCTGGAAACAAATCTGGAATCTCTATCTGACACAATCGACTTAGGTACACCGTGGTGTCTAATGATCTCTCTCTGGAAGAGGTCCGCCAGCTTGGGGACTTTCCAAGTGTCCTTGATAGGAATAAACTTTGCTACCGGGAAAAAATAGGGGGAGGGAGGGGATCGGGTAGTTGTCTACCCGATTCGTCCTCTCTGTCGACGATGACCCATATCATGTTAGCACCTCCTCTAGTCAGTGGAAGACCGACCACGAAATCCATGGATATATCCTCGAACTTCCAATATGGAATGGGCATCGGCTGTACTAAACCACCCGGTCTACGGTGCTTGAACTTTACTTTCTGACACGCCATACATCTCTCCACAAACTCTGCAACATCTTTCTTCATACCACTCCACCAAAAATGCAATTTCAAATCCTTGTACATTTTAGATGATCCTGGATGTACTGATAAGGATGAGCAATGAGCTTCCTGTAGTATCTTTTCCTTCAAGTCGGGGCTGGACTCTAGAATGCACAAACGACCATTTATTCTGATTAACCCGTCTCCACTGAGTACAAAGTCGTACTTTTGCCTCTCAAAAATACCATCAATCAACTGCTGTCTGATAGTCTGCATGTACTGGTCCTTTTCCTGAGCACAATGTACCTCCTCGATGAGGCCGTTGTCTCCTGTCATGGCAAATAAGGAATGAGCTCTACGGCTCAGGGCGTCAGCAACTACATTTGCCTTGCCCTCCTTGTACCTGAGGTTGATGTCGTAGTCCTTCAGAAACTCGACCCATCGCCTCTGCCTCATGTTTAGCTCCTTCTGTGTGAATAGATGCTGAAGGCTCTTATGATCTGAGTAGACTATCATTGTAACTCCATATAGGTAGTGGCGCCAGATCTTCAATGCAAACACAACTGCTCCTAATTCCAAATCGTGTGTCGGGTAGTTCTCTTCGTGTTTCTTCAGCTGGCGTGATGCATAAGCGACATCCTTGCCATGCTGCATAAGTACACACCCTATCCATGTGCCTGAGGCATCACAATACACTTCGAATCCATCGGTCCCCTCTGGAATGGTGAGTATGGGTGCCGACGTCAGTAGATCCTTCAGTGTCTGAAAAGAACACTCACAATCCGCGGTCCATACAAATGAAGAGTCTTTCTTCATCAGGCTAGTCATTGGTTTCGCCAGTTTGGAGAAGCCTTTTACAAATCTGCGGTAGTAACCAGCTAATCCCAAGAAACTACGGATATTTGTCACTGTCTTTGGTCTCGGCCAAGTCTTAACTGCCTCAATCTTCGCAGGGTCTACAAATATACCGCTGATTGATATTACATGCCCTAGGACAGATTCACTGTCTAACCAGAAATCACATTTTGAAAGCTTGGCATACAATTGATTCTCTCTCATGGTCTACAAAACTTGCCTCAGATGCACCTCGTGCTCGTCCTTGGTCTTAGAATAGACTAGAATGTCGTCGATGAATACAACCACTGATGAGCCTAACTGCTCTCTGAATAATCGGTTCATAAGATCCATGAATATAGCAGGGGCGTTCGACAAGCCAAATGGCATAACTGTGAACTCATAGTGCCCATAGCGCGTTCGAAAAGTTGTCTTCTCTATATCTTCATCAGCTATCCGTATCTGGTGGTATCCTGACCTTAGATCAATCTTCGAGAAAACTGTAGCACTCTTAACTGGTCAAACAGATCGTCAATCCGTGGTAACGGGTACTTGTTCTTCACCGTGACTGCGTTAAGCTCCCTGTAATCAATGCATAGTCGCATGCTACCATCCTTCTTCTTCACAAACAAAACTGGTGCTCCCCATGGTGATGCACTCGGTCTGATGAAACCTTTGTCAAGCAGATCCTCTAACTGAATCTTCAGCTCTTTCATCTCTACTGGTGCCATTCTGTAGGGTGCCTTAGCAATAGGCCCCGTGCCTGGTATTAAGTCGATGGAGAACTCAACATCCCTCTTAGGTGGCATCCCTGGTAATTCTTCAGGAAATAGATCAGAGAAGTCTGAAACGACTGGTATATCTGACTGTGTCTTCTCTTCCCGCCTCATGTCTTGGACATAGCACAAGTAGACTGGCTGTCCCTTCTTCACCTTCTTCATCAAAGTTATAGCAGATACTAGCTTGAAAGTCGGTTCCCTTGGAGTACTGCGATATGAAACTGTCTTGCCCTTCGGACTCTTTAGTAGTAATCTATGCTCTACGTAGTGTAGTCGACCTTTATATTTCTGTATCCAATCCATGCCCATGATGATATCAAATCCCAAATTATCCAGCTCAATTAACTCCGCGTGAAACTCCTCATCCATGATATTAATTTGAACTCCCTTGTGGAGTTTCGTGCACCTCACTCTCTCCTTCGTCGGTAGTGTGACTAGGAAATCTGAGAGAGGCTCAGGGGCAGTCTCTAACTTCCTTACTAATGCTGAGGATATAAAAGAATGAGATGCTCCTGAATCGAACAGTATCGATGCACTCACGCCATTTACTGTGAAGGTTTCCATGATAACATTCCCCTTATCCTTGGCCTCGGTCTTGTCCAACACATTCAGCACTCCTCCTCCATTCGACTCGTGGCCTGGGGTTAACAATTCGTAAGATAGTGAGGTTGGGGTGTATGTCCCAAAGGAATTAAAATGCCATTCATTAATCCAATGATTCTTACATACAAGCTCTATAATTACATCAATATTACCTAAATGTCAAATTTAACCGTCCAGGTTTCAGATGGGTAGTATTTACTAATGTTGAAGGGGCTGTATTCAACTTAATGCTCTTAGATCCATGGTACACTAATCTAGATTCTCCACCAAATATCAACACGTCTCCTGACTTCAAAATAATCTTTCTCGCCCTGTCCATCCTCTTCTGATCACTGTATAGAAACTCAGCATCATCTCCAATGGAGAATGATACAACTGATATCCCTTTGGTGATTGACTCAGATGTCTCATCTCGGTCCTGGTGTAATCCAAGGTTTCCCCCTTTCTCATAGAAGTTCGCAATACATACGTCGGCTTTCATGTCTGGAATGGGGTTGGTTTCTAATTGTTGTGCAATCCTGACCACTTCTGTCACCAAAGTTTGGAAACTACTGGGTATCCTAGGAACTCGTACTCCATCTACTTTTCTCACCTCTCCATACAACCTAGTTTGTGGATCCCAATCCTTACCCATACACATCATATACAATTTAAGTTTTGATCCCCTCTCATATCCTGGAGTGTAAAATCCTCCAAGGCCTATTCCCAAAGTTCTACTTCATTTACAATAGCTATTTGTTCATCTAAGGTTAGATATTGCTTGAGTAAGATCATGCCGGGTCGAAGTACTTGGCACTCTGCCTCTGGATATTCCCGACCTTCGCTCATAGGCTCAGGTGATCTCGGTCTCATAGGTAAGGGGTAACAAATGTCGAAGCATCCTATTAGGTGAGAGGTTTCCTAAGTTAGGTCTCTCTAAACTTTGATTCACACTAAACACATACAAGTCTCATCGACTGATAACTATAAAGACACATATTCATGCATCATGCTTTTGGTTTAGGTTCTAGGCTTACCGGTTTCACGTTGAGCGCTAGCCTCAACGCCTGAAGTTCCCACTGAGTACAGGGTGTTTCTTCCTGGAACTATCTCCTTTCCCTTCTGACTCCCGGATGAGGATGGCTGTCCTGCCGGTCCTCTAGTATAGGTGTTGTTCTGTGGCTCCTGACCTCCTTTTGGTCCGCCCGTCTTAATAGCTGGTGTTCTCTGTGAACCTCTAGATCCCTTGTATACTCGGCTCGCTGGGTTGGAAAAGCACTCATACTCCCTATGACCTTCCTTCTTACAATAGCGGCACTCCACCTTCCTGCCTGAGCAATCCACGCCGGGGTGATCATTTCCACAGTGCTTACAGTAGTAGTGGCGCTGGGTTGGCCTATTGCCCTTAGGTGGTGCCGATCTAAGTGGCTGAGCATTTATAGTTGGGCCGGTCAGACGAGGAACCTGCTCCTTCGTCTTCTGACTCTGGAAATCTTTCCGCCCCTTCTTCTTATCAAAGAATTTCTTTCCCTTCTTGTAGTAACCGCCAGAAGTTGCTCCCCCATCTTCTCCTTCAGTACTCTTTCTCTTCTTTCCTTGGGCCTCTTCCCTGGATTGAAGCATTAACTCCGTTGCTGATGCGGCGTCATGGCACTCTTGTATTGTAGTGAAACGTATTGCTCCCATGGCGCCCTGGATGCGGTATTGTAAACCTCCCCTAAACTTCTGAATCTTCACGGTGTCGGAGTAGTCGACCCCTAGAATGTAATCTAGCAGACTGATGAATCGTGCGTAGTACTGATCAACCGTTTGACTCCCCTGGATCAGGGTCTTGAATTCTTGCCTCTTCCTCTACTTCAGGTGTTCGGGGTAGTACTTCTCTCGCAACACCTCCACAAACACCGTCCAATCAAAGTTCGGTGTAGCTCTATGGTGGCCCTCGACAGACCGCCACCAAATATCAGCTGCATCCTTCAGGTTATACGCCGCTATGTCGACCTTCTGGTCTTCTGGAACTCTAACCGCCTTGAACGCCTTCTGGTGCTCTACTATGAATTTCTCCAGTGCGGCGGGGTCTGGTTCCCCTGAATATGTTGGCACTCTAGCGTCTGCAACGCTCTTCAACCAGTTGGTTTCTCTGGGCTGCGGCGGGTGGGGTATGGCTCCCGCAAACTGAGCTCCTAGCTGCTGCGCGAAGGCTTCCATGGCCTCTGCTAGGCCTGGTATCACTGGGACATTTACCGGTGTCTCGTCACAGTGTCCACTGCTGCCTCCACGTGGTCTTCCTCTTGTCGACATCTAAAGGATAGTATACTATTATTTCTACTCGGTGTTACACAGTATTACATTCACAATCATACATATGTAAGAACGCTATCTACTAGCAATAAAGATATTCCTAGAATTTTCTTTCTAGGTCACGAATCCTCACAGACATTTCCCGTATCTTCAATGTCCTATGCTCACTGTTCTTGACTCAGTATCTTCTTCATCAGAGCGGAACTCCGCTCTGATACCACTAATACTCTCTTCCTCCTCTCTCTTTGGAGCTGTGATTTATGCTTGTGACTTCTTCTAGACTTTGTGTTATGTTTTACGCTCAAACGCTCTTTTGGTTTATGTAGCCTTCGGGCCTTACTCTATATTCAGATTTTGTATTTGGTTTGGATATTGTAAACTCTTCTAAGTATTTATGTAAGTTCTATTATTTGGTTTCGAATTCGTTTTGCATTAGAGCCTTGCGACGTTAGGTAATAGACACGTGACGTGTAACGGCCCTAACTCCTAGGCCGGTTTTAGGGTCGTTACATTTAGTGGTATCAGAGCCAAGTTTGGCTTTCTGTGGTGTTTGTGGGGTCTGTCTGCATGCCTGAATGTCTGGGATATCTGCTGTGTGGTGTTTGACGGTTTCTGTTAAGTTTTGGTGTTTATTTCTTCAGTATGCCTCCCCGACGCGTAGTGACTTCTCAGGGCGGGACTCCACAGGGAGACATCGCCATCATTGTGGTGACCCACAGGAGGTGAGCCACTGGATCAGTGCCATTGAGGATCTGTTGAGAATGATGGGATGTGAGGAGGACCAGAAGGCGGGGTTTGCCCCTTTTATGTTCTAGTGAGAGGCTAAAGAGTAGTGGAAGTTAGTTGAAGGGAAGTACCTGTTATACCCAAAATTTTAATCCCCCGCAAGAGAGTATCTTAAGGCCTAGGTGCTAAAAGGGTAGTTTGGTCAAGTGGCAACGTTTCTCAGTTCGATCGGCACATTCCGGAGTGCCAGGGACAGCTAGGTCATCTTCAGGGGCATTTTCGTAATTTTCAAGGCTCCTAAGATATCTTGTAGGCTTTCTCTCTCCTCCGAAAACAACTCAAATCGACTCGGAATGCCTTGAAATTTTGATATGTGATAGAGGATGACATTTCGAGCATAATGGCGTTGGAATTTTGATTTTTCAATGTTTAAACAATTTTCTAGAAATTTTTGATTAAATCTGACGAGAAATTGAATTTAAAAATATTCCAATATCCAAAAAATTCGATTTTACCTTGGAAAAATCAGAAATATCATCCTTTACCCATGTTTAAAATTTCATAGTCAAATTCCTTTTATAAACCCTTGAGCTAAAACGTTAGTAAATCTCAGTTTTTACCGGGATTTTTCCATCTTTAAGGAAGTCTATATAAGGAACCTTATCCCTTGATCAAATCAGAACCTCAAGAACCCTAACATTTCAAGGAACTCAGCCGACACAACTTCCCCACATTATTACACACCCGAGCATCAAATCATACCAAAAACCTTCCAAAATCATAATCTAAACACATTTTTCAACTCCTACCACTTCAACAATCATCAAACCACCATCAAACCACCACAAAAACGTATAGAACAACCACAATTCACAGAGGACAGAGCTGCTCTTGAACCCGAATTGGAACCAGCTCCGGTGAAGCTCTGAAAGACTCTCGACGTGAAGAATCCAGCCAATCCCAAAGGTAAAACAGGTTGAAATCTTAATTTTCCAACTCCCCTTGACTTTTTTGACCTTGCATTAAAATTTGGGTTCGAACCGACTCTTTCCGGCTTCTGAATAGTTGTTCATTTTCGTTTTTGCCCTTTAACTTGTTTGCTAAGTTTCATGTTTAATTTGGCTCAAATCAAATTCTTTCAAGTACTAACGTGTCCAAAATCTTTCAAGGAACACCGCCGGGAACCACCAGAACGCCGTTGTCTGAGGGTGGTTCGTGCCTACGGACAGCCTGTCCGGGGTCCCGGACGGCCTGTCCGAGGCCACGGTCACCCCAGGACCGCGGCGGGAATTAATTTTTAAAATGTTTTAGGGTTTTTCAAGTCATGTCCGGGCCCTCGGACATCCTGTCCATGGCCCTGGACTTTTCAAAATTTTGTTTTTTTATTCGTCTTTTCTGTAAAACTAAGTTAACTAGTGTCCGTGGGTTCGGACATTAGGTCCGTGGCTACGGACGGAAACAAAATTTGACCTAATTCTGCCTCCGAAACCCTAATTTAGGTAACTTCAGTTTTCACTTTAATTTCCTGTCAAAAATGTTAAAAATACAAAAAAATCAGAAGCATGCGCATTTAGGTAAAACGAACTCGTAAAAAGCTGTAAATAACCTAAGTAAGGAAAACGACCTAGGAGGGGTAATGAAAGTAGTTGAAACCTAAATAAGTCGAATACCAAGCCCCCGAACCCGAACTCTCCTTTCCTAATTTGATCTAGGTTAAAATTAGGTGGCGACTCTAATTAGGTTCCAGTGAGCTAACTTAGGACTTATTAATTAATGTTTTAGGACATAGTTATTAAGCTTAGGTTATTAGTGGACCTAGAACCCGACCAGATCCTAATCAATCTAATCAACATAGGATAGAGTTCAAAAATCGAGGCTCACAGAATGACGACTCTGCTGGGGACAAATTCTTAATTTTAACTTGTTTAATTTTAAGAAAGAGGGCTTAACTCGAAATTGTTTATTTACGACTTTTATTACATTGTTTGTTTACTTTCGTGCGCAACTTAATTTCTGTACCTTTGCATCATATGAGAGTGAGAGTTCACGCAAACCGATTTCACCCCAGGAACCGCTTTAGGGTCCCCTGTCAGGAACTCACACCTTTTTTGGTGATGTGAATAAGTGGGGAAAAAGAGGAGGATGTCGTCTAACCACATCCCCTTAATACCTGGGCTTTAGCCCCAAGCATTTTCCTGACAGTGTCCTTACCTAGCCTTGTTTGGTCATTCAAAGACCCGGCCGTAGACGCACACCTTTAGGTGATGTGAAAAAAGTGGGGAAGCCCAAAAAGAATAGTGTGCAAGCCCTATTCCTTTGTGGTAACCGGGGCCCACGCCCCAAGCACCTCTCCGGATCGATCCATACCCTGTTTGATTTAAGCGTCTAGTGAGGACATGTTGAATTTGTGTGGGCCTTGTTTGCTTGTATGATCGGCCCACTACCCAGCCTAGAAATTGATAGGAACTTTTCCTACATCAACTCAGCCCAACCCGAATTTATGACTTTATTGTTTGCGGCCCAAAGGCCCTGTTTGGTTTAATATGTGAGTCATTTGGGCTTCGGCCCAAAAGTTTAGACTTAGGTGATTTTTCTCTTTCGGCCTAATTTGAATTATAGTTCTAGGCCCATAAAAAAATCCACCTAAAGCAATCCATGAAAATCCATCAAGCCTTTCCATTTCAAGGCCCATTCTGGTCTAGGAAAACTTTTCACTCGGGCTTTGGCCTAAAATCCTAGATATATGTGTCATCTTTTAGGCCTAATCAGAGTTACTCGGCCCAAATTCCAATTCACATCTAGAACATGGTTTAGAAATCATTTCGGCCCATGCGCTTTACTTCTAGCCCAAACACATTCTGGCCCAAGTGCCCAATTCTCAGAACATTCCTGCCCAAGATCCATATTCTTCAAACATTTTGGCCTAGGCGCCAGTTCACAGCTTATGAATCATTCCGGCCCATGTGCCTCTCTTCCAACTCATTCGGGCCTTAGTGCCTACCCACAATCTTCAAAACATTCCAGCTCATGTGTTTTTCTCGCAGCCCAAACAAGTTCTAACCTAAAACTTTTTGCGGCCCTTTCAACCTAGTCCTCTTTTGTTTTCTGGCATACGGCACTTTGAAAACAGGTAGGCCTAAATCCCAAGTATGGCAGAAGGAGGAAATCCAATCAATACAGATGCCCAGCTAGCCGTAGAATTCAATGGGATGCTAAAAAAGATTGAGCACATGGAGAAGGCCAACAAGCCAGCTGGTTATGACTACTTTTCCACTGGATTGTATCCCGAGGTTGATCTCCCTCCAAAGTTGAAGTTGCCAACACTTCCTCTATACACGGGTTCCTCCGACCCACAGCTTCATTTGGAAATGTTTGATAGAGAAATGTCCATCCTTATGCTAAACGACATGCAGAAGGCCAAGGTATTTGCTCACTATCTTGATGAGACTCCTCAGCGTTGGTACATAACTCGAAGGATGAATACCAAGACCTACGAGGAGGTATATGAAGCCTTTCTGCATCATTTTGAGTACGCTAGAAGTTTTGGAGTCACTAGGGCTGATCTTGCAAGCACATGACAAACAGAAGGTGAATCAATGTTTGACTTCATCAAGCGTTAGAGGATGAAGGTAGCCGATATGCTCACAAAGATGGACAGACAGGAGCAAATCTGAATAGTAATCTAGAATATGCAGAAGCAATACAATGACAGGCTGAAATTCATATAATTTCCTAATTTTGACTTGTTGATGGGACAAGTTGGTGTCCTAGAGAAAATGATCCATAAGGGAGAATTAAAGCTTCAGAACTCGGAAAACACCAGAAATGGTTCAAGGACAGCAGCTTGCATCCGAAGTGGCATCCAAAAGAGAAATAGGCAGCATGAGGTAAACACCGTTCGACGGCTAAGAGAGTCAGGTTAGGCCATTAGAGCAATAGAGCCACCTAGAAAGAAACTCCATCAAAGAGATTTCACAGACATCGGTCAACCGTTGAGCCAGGCATTCAAAAACCTCCAGGAGCGAAACATGCTACAACCTCTCACCCCCGGCCTGGGTCCCTCAAAAAGGAAGGAACCTTAGTGAGTTCTGTCAGCACCACCAATTACCTGGCCATGACATCGATGATTGCAAGGCTTTGAGGCACACGATCTAGGACCTCTTTGACCAGGGATTTCAATGCGACAATATTTTAGAGAATGTTCTTGTTAGAAATCACTTTAAATTCACAATTTTTAGTTTAGACTTTAGGATATGTTGTTTCCATCCAATCTTCCCCTCTTAGTATACTTTGAGTAGCTTTTCAATGTTTGTACTTAGCATTGTTGAATATTTTTTTCCATTAATAAAGATTTTGCATTCTTTGCATCTTTAAGAAAGTCATGTACAAATGCTTTGTAAGTGGATGCTCTTTCTCCAATAAAATAGAAAAATGAAAAAAAATGGTTTGAGTATGTCTTTTGATAAAGGTGCATGAAATAATCATCTCCTGGCAATATGACAAAACGATTTGTCTTTTTGCTTCCAAAAGGGTGAACATGCTTGTCCAAACACCATCACAGAACATCCAAAACAATCCACAAAGAGGTCCCAATTTCACATCTGTTTAAGTGTTGTCATAAAACCCCAAATCAGTACTGGGGGCAATTTGAGCTCAAGTTTTTCATTTTTAATCTATCATTTTAATGTGTGAACAAGTCTTTGAAAGAAAATTCACGAGAGTGCCTTAAGCGGAAAGACCATGAGCGAACGAGCGTGTCATTTCTACACGACTCGGTGAGACCACATTCAAAGGTGAGGTAAACGGCATAACTCCGATCGAAGGAGATAAGTTGTAGATTTACACTTAGACCTACGAAAAGTAACAAAGAACGGATACACAACTATCAGGAATGACGAAGCACCTAGGTACAGCACCACATAGCCAAAAGCGTGTGAACCCTGACATTAAACCCTAGGCATCCCCATTGAGCTTTTCACATATCTCCTCTTTTGCAACATTACAGACTCCACAAAACAAGCCAGCCAATGATGAATGTCCGACCCGGTGACCAAAGGAAGTGAGGAGCCTGACTCTCGGATAACATTTTCATCAGTCCAAAGACGCAATGCCGCTATCAGCATGACAGAGCGATCCGTAAATGGTCCCAGAGTGACACAGGATCCAAAGAGCTCACATCAAAACAGCTCTCAAAGCTCAAAACCGGGAGACACAAGAACCCTGAAGGCAAAGTCAAGAAGGATAAAACAAAAAAAGGCAAACTCGAAGTGCCTCGAAGAAATCCAAATGACAAAAAGAAGAGAAATAGTGTAAAGGACAACTTCAAAAGTCCAAGTCCAGAAGCTCGAAAAAAACGTCAACACGAAGCATCTAGACAACTTCAAAACAAGGAAGATGAATCCGAGAGAAGACGCAAGGTGCAGCTTTGGTCATCCCCTTTTAACTCCACATATTTCAAATATTCCTCCATGGTCCCGTCATCTTTCATCACACCCCATGGCCACGTTATAAGCTTTAAAGACTTCCGACTTGGTAGTTGTGTATCTAATCACGTGAAAGTAACAGATCGAATGTGTAAATCCAACACATGTCAAATTCAATGGACAAAAGTTATGACCGTAGGCTAGAAGCGAGTACAAATACCAAACACGTCGAGTGTAGGTTAGGAAGCATCGCATCAAAGCATTAGCCTTGACCCTACGAGGACGAGACCTGTTCACACGTTAATCAAGGAAAATACTAGGGGCAATCGATCGGAATGATCGATTGCCATGAAATGTAGCTCAGATTGTCTTAAAGGAAAAATACTCGGGGAAACTATTGGTTCCAACAATTGCTATGACAACACCAGTGGAAACCCAAAGCTTAGCCCTTCACAAGCTTTAAGCACCACCAACGCCACCACCACACAGGCCCATAAAAGCCTTAACCTACACACAAACACTCTTAGGCCCGTCATTGGTCTTACCTCCACAAAGCATCAGGCTCGTCATAATCCTGATCACCATCCAAAATCACACCCCAACCTTAGGTTTGTCATAAACTCTGAAAACAGCAAAAGCTTTCAGCGCCACAACAAACACCACACACTTCCATCAGTGTCATGTTCATCCTCTAAGAAACAAATTGCAGATATAGAACTCTTAGTCATGAAATGATTATTTCACTTTCCTTCCTCAGCAGAGTTTCTCTCAAGCATTGCCACGTTTGGCACATTTTTGGCTATTTCTTGCTTTGTGCAAATTTTTGGTTTTCGCAAGCACCTCAATTTCACTTTGCAATACTCGGGTAAACTTTATCATTTCCATGTTTGGAAGTTTGACAATTTGATTTTTTATCACAATCACAATCATTTCCATAAAACATGTTTTGCATCCTCACATCATCAAATATATTGCATTCCTCAATTAGCCTGGTGTAACGCCCCTACTTACAATAAATACAGCGGAAAATAAACTAAAGGTGTTACAGACCATCGGGCTCCAAACACCCGGTACCAACCTCACCAATTACAACCATTACCATTAACTAAGTTACGGTCTGAACTTTGAGAAAACTTAACATAAACATAACAATAATAAAATACATTCACTCTCCATAAACCTAATCCCATCCCAATCAATCATGCTCTTCGTGGCCACCTGTAAATCAATTTGTACCTGCAAGATGAAACCAAGCAGCCCACCCCGGGAGGGGTGAGTCAGTTCCCTGGAATGGAACTGGTACAATTCTCCAAAACAATCTTTAAAACATAACTCTTCAAATAAACAGTAACTTGAAATTAAACTCTAGAAAGTAAAACAGGGAAACAAGGCACTTTAAAATCACCAAGCCAAAGATAACAAGTTAAGGATAAAGATAAATAATAGAAGGGTAAAGTTAGTGAAACAAAACCACACCATGTGTTAGTGGACATCCAATGCCTTAGTTAAACCCAATTCCCGTTAGGAGTAGAAAGACTCAGATAGTCACAAAGGACTAGGAATGATAAGATAGATCCAAGAACCAATAACTCAAGAGTGGAATAATTCAACTGGGAGAGATAGCCCCCACCGCCAAGTACGTCCTTTTAGGACAGGGGATATACAACCCCTCACTGTCTACAACATCCTCTTAGGACAAGGGATATACAACCCTTTACTGTTAAAATAAACGTCCGTATGGACGAGGGATATACAGCCCCCTGCTGTCAAATATTAATGTCCGTATGGACGAGGGATATACAGCCCCCTGCTGTCAAATATAAATGCCCCTATGGGCGAGGGATGTACAGCCCCCTGCTGTTAAATATAAATGCCCCTATGGGCGAGGGATATACAACCCCCTGCTGTTACCATTGAAGACGCGCGCACGTCGAAACCTCAAGAACCAGCTCATGGATGAAACGATATCCAGAATCAAAAGAAGAATTTCCAAGATTGACCTTTTTCCAAATTCCCACTAGATCACTAACTACCCAGAGCAATACCAAAACACTCAGTCCTACAGAGTGCAGAAGCGTAAACCCTAAGCAGTCAATGTCTAATGGAACAACCAAATAGAAGGGACCAATACCCAAGTGAGTTTCACATTCAAGGCTCAGTTAGTCACACAAGCTGAGTTAGTCACACAACCATTTCCTTTTAGAAATTCCTCTTAAGCTCAGTTAGCGTTTTCCAAAACATTCCACAAGTCAATCAACAAAAATATCGGAGTACGAGAAATCATACCTGGTCAACGCTGTAGCAATTCTAGTAAACTCGTGCAAACATTCAACAATTCTCTGAGGAACATTGAAGATAACTTACTATCAATAACCTGTACCCTAAGTAAAACTTAAATAAATTCCTCTCTCTTATTTCCAAATCTCAATTATCTTATAAGCCCTCGCTTAAATGTTATGTATGACCCTTGACTTATTTTAGAAGGTTGTATAGCCCAAGGTTGTAGGATCAAGGAATGTATTTCATTAACACCTGCTAACTGTCCACTCCTATCCACTTAATTCATATCTAACCATAAATCCACAATCCTCACATTCAAGACTTTTGAGACCTTTATAACATAAATGTGTTTATATTATATAATTAAATCTAAGAATTAAATAATAATCTTAAGCTCAATACCTTTATTCTTAATTTAGAATAAACATTGTATTATGACCTATGATGGACTCATCTCAGAATACTATACTATTATCTCACAATGTAAAGATTATGTATTTAAACAATATCTACTAGATAACCCATTATGATTAAGTCTTTCCCTTAACTTAATTAAGATCTACATCTTGTACATTGGAATCATAATGTTGTAGATACATTTTATTATAACTTAATTGAGCCACTAAACTCAATTATCATATCCTTAGTTCAGAATGACTTCCTATTATAACCGTCTAATAATCTTGTCATAAGATGTTGAATTACCTCTCATATTGAAACAACTATATTATAGTTAACTTAGACTTATCGAACTCTTACATTTAGTATTCACAAGGTACATTATTTGCTTAATTATTACCTATATAATAAGGTGTTTAAATATAACCTTTTATGTATCCTTACGTACATTTAATTCCTAAATGTTTTATTTTTACACACATCCTCTCTATAGACTATGTATAATCCTTTGTACTAAACTTCATTAAACTTAAGCCTTAAATACATTTTAAATTGTTTTACAAAACCTAAGGTTTCAAAGGAATAACCTAATAAATTAATTTCCTTTATTGTATTTAGGATGGACAATATATCTACATAGAGTAGAATTTATCAAAGAATTAAATTCTGGTTCGTAAGTGAAATTGTTAATTATTTAATAAGATAATCTATTATGAAAATTCTCATATTTATATTCAAATAACCCATCATTATTTCCCATTACCGTAAAGTATATCAATATAATATCTTATGTAACTTAGTTTTATCTAATAAAAGGTTCAAAGGTTTTAAGTATCAAATTCCTATTTATAAACCTTCTATAAATTCTAACTACTAAATACCTCACTTAATTGTAACTCACATCCTAAGTATTGGTAATAAATGTTATAAATGTATTTCATATGGCTTATCTAATGCCAAGAAACTTAAGGACTATTATTTAGAAAAATTTCCAAATCATAGTTTAATATAGTTTTATATCATAATCCTTTTAATGATTTTATCTTAAAACATTAAGTTATATTCCAATACCATAAATGTTAAGAAATGATTAAATCTAGACTTACTAATCCACCTCACATTTAGATGTAAAAGTATTTTATTTATTTTATTATTGTTTATATATTAAGAACATTTAGATGTAAAAGTATTACATTTATTCATTAATTATATAGTAAGTTCTATTTGTGTAAAATATAATTACAAATATTCCTAAGTCCCAACTTATTAATTACCTAACCAAATTATAGATTTACATTATGGTCTTTGACAAATAATATTACACATGTATTTTAATATGGTTTATATAAATCTTAGAAATCCAAGATAACTCTTTAAGCTCAATTTCATAACCACAATTCAATATTACCTCATATAATATTCTTTTAATAGTATGTATAGGTTTAGTTTAACTTATTAATTCCTTCATATTCTATTTGCTATAAGGTATTTTATGTCTTTTATTTATTTATTTATTTATTTATCGTATATGTATACTAGGATTTATTCAAGACATTCTTTATGTAGTTTTATTGCATTTAATTATTTATATTAACTTTTACACATATCTACATCCGAAATATGGTTTATAATAAAGTATTTTTCTTAGTTTCAATTAAGTATATTAACCACCATATTATATAACTAATATACATGTAGATTAAATTAGTTCCTTGATTTAACCTAAGTTACTATTTTATTCCTTTTATATATATGTATAGAAATATATATATATTTCCTTAGTTTAAATTAAAAATATTAACTCCCATATAATATAATAAATAAAACGTAAAAATAATTAAATTCCTTGTTTTAACATAAGTTCCTATTTTTAAATCTACCATATAAGTATATATATACATATATGTAAATAATTTCACTTCTCATAAAAACTAATACCCAAACATTTATAAACTTACTGTTATAAAATGTTAATTTAGTTTCCCTTATTTTCCCCAGCTTAAAAAGTTTATTAACAAACCATACTTTAATTTTTGGTTACATTAAAAACCATATATTATAAGTTATTCCTATGAAAAACTCATAAACACAATTTTTAAAACCATTTACCATTGCCCAAAAATTCCCAAATTTAATATACAATAACTATAACATTTTAGACATATTATAAAATTTTTGTTTCATTAAAATATCTTTTAAATTTAGCCAAATAATTCCAGAAAACCCGTAACTTGCAAAAATCATAACTTATGTTTAAAAACTCCAAAATCATATTAATTTACATCAAAATAAACTAGATTTAATAAGGAATCTATGTTAAAAGTTCAAGTCAAAACACATTCGGGAAGGTATTTAAATTAATTCAACAAGTTAGGGTTTAATTCTGGAAATATTAAACCTCATAACCAACTTAAAATCCCCAGATCTAATCTCGGCCGTCCGTTTCTTATAACTACAATCGGACGGCTGCTGAAACTCGAGTTCATCCTCAACCTTCAAACGAAACCCGAGTACTAAATCCATGATTTCTCTCAACTCACAGAACCAAATTCGTTGATTCTTGTTTCATTGGATTCGAAATTCAATTGCGGTCACAATGGTACCAATTTCGCTAGCTATACTGCAAAGATAAAGGATTTCGAATCTGGGTAATTCGAATAGGGTTCATATGGGTTACGAATTGAATTTCACCAAATTCTCTCAATGTAATGCGTTATATGTTAAATTGATAGAGGGGTATAAACAAGAACACAAAAACGAATAGAATTATTGGTTCAATTTGGTCGGAATCGTACCAAAGATGCGCCAACGAGGCAAATCGAATTCGTTTTCTGGAAAAATTGGTATTTTATGCGCTGTTCAGGTAGGCAACTTCACGGACCAACTCGCACTAACTGAGAAGGATTCAATCCACGAAACCTACGTCATTTTAAAGTAGACATGTAACTCTAAACATTGGTGAAAGAATCATTGAAAACGAAGAACTAGGGAGAAAGTTATGGATCCCGAAATGTAACACCCCTAATACGCACATGACACTAAATGAAATCGCAGCGGAATAAAATAACTAAACAGTAACTAACGCTTCGGTGCTACAACGCCGTCAACCACCCACGTGGTTGACAAGGCAGAATAAATACAATTGTACCGGTCCGATGATCAGACTCCCGAGCATAAAACTAAACCATAAATACATTATATACAATACCGAGTGTTTACATATCCTTCACTGTATAACATCACTGTAACTGCAACAACCAAAGTATATAACGCCACAGGAGCACAGGCGCATCCCGGGCCAACATCCAAAAGTATACAAAAGTAATCACATCCTAGGATCTAAAGCCACTCCGCTTCTTCGATCCTCATCCTGCAGTATAAGAAATATGGATCCCCCGAGGGGGTCAGCAACCCTTGGCTGGTATGGCTAACGCGCAGCCCATCGGCTACCGGGATACGCGCAGCTAATTGTCATGATAACATGGCATTCATTTACATACATAACATAACATAACATGGAGCATAGCATCAATGGAGCACAGCTCATAGTCACATACACGGTGGATCTTGGTTCCACAATAACAAACCACAAGGGTCAAATAACATAAGAGCCTAGAGAGTGATTCACCCTCATATTAAGCTCGTTAAACACACTCATTACCGTTCTGTTAGACGAACGTGTAACTTAAGTCACAGATGGTTCGGATTTAGTGACCCGAACACACCACACAAACACAGGTTCCCACTAAACCGATCATAAGTCAGAATAGGTAAGCTTTGGAAGAAGCTAGCGGGAGATCGAACGCCAAATTAAGGAGAACAATCTTAACAACATAAGAGTCGAATCTGATTCAGATATCTACTCTTAACTTACATGCATGACCGGATAACCGGATTCCTCACTTCCCAGTTAACACTTGTTAGAAGTTCATAGTGGAACTTAACATCCAACACAATAGGTGGTAAGTCAAGTTAGACACACACAAGGGAATTGAGTCACAACATCACATCACAATAATATGAACACCTGTAAACTCATTACATGTTTAAATCTTATAACGTTGTAAACACACAGAAAAACATACAACACACAAACCGGTGTAAACCGCTAGACAACAGACTGCAAGAAAACCATACCTTGGTCCTTGCCTCGTTTGGTTTCCTCCGTAGGTCACTCCTATACATAATTCAAGAACGTCGGTTAATTAACTTACTTAACCTCCAAATTTACTAAGTGTTTAACATAATTGTATGACATGTTTTAATGTCTATCTTACCCTAGGTTACCTTCATTATACACCCTAGGGTTAACTACATAAGTCACATTCTTTTCTGTTTTTTTTTTTTTACAAGTTTTGGTCCGACCGGACTTGCCGACCGGACTTGTCCATGTCCGGTCGATTCCAGAGAGTTTCTCCCCTTCGGAAACTTAGCCCGACCGGACTTGCCAAGTCCGGTCCTATGTCCGGTCGATTCCAGTAACTCAATCCGTACACAATTTACAAGCCCGACCGACCTTGCATGTCCGGTCCCAAGGTCGGTCCGTTCCAGAAGCCAATTCTCGCAGGGTAACAGGTCCCGACCGGGCTTGCAAGTCCGGTCGCAAGTCCGGTCTGCCCCAAATCCTTGTTTTCCTTTTTACATTCAACTCCAAACTTCACCCCACATAAGCTAGTACCCCCTAACCTCATTTGGGCACTTCAAACACAACTTAAGCCATCTTTAAATACTCACAAAACTCTTTTTCTAATTCCTTAAACCTTTACTTATTTCCTTGTAAATTCTTAACACTTACAACATTTTACACTAGGTTTCTAAATGGTGTTTCTCACCTATGATAACTACTATCCCAAAATGTTTTCTCCTTATCTTAACATCATCTCCCAAGCATCATCCCTCACCCTAATTCCTTATATCCTTCTTGAAACTCTTTTCCTAGTGTACACTTCTCCTTATTTTACCAAAGTTTGCCTAGGTATTTTCCTAAGTCCCAAAATGACTTTGGTACATACTAAAATCTCAAGCTCATGCCTAAGTCCTTGTTACATCCTAAATCACCTTAATGCATGTTTCCTACACAAGAACAACACTTAACCATTTTAAATACTCCTTAACTTATCAAACTCATTTTAACACTTAGAACTTCACATTTGTTACCTAAATTTCGACATAGGTTCTCCTAGAACATTACTAAACCAAAACACATTGTTTTTACCAACAAACAACCAAGAACACTAAAGATCCATCAAGTACTTATTATACACAACTCCACTCACAAAGCACTACATCACAATATAGTGCATAATTTAAATTGCATGGCACTTAGGCCCTTAAATGACATGGCTCTTAGGCCCTTAAGATGCATCAATCATAAACACTGAATTTCCACAATATATTTGCCTTTAACCTGCAAATACACTCAACAACACATATGCCTTTTACTAAGCTCTTGAGAACACTTTACTAAGTCATTCACCATTTGCTCTTTAGGTAGTTTTAATAAGCATTTATAAGCTCATTTCTCCTAGGGCATTTAAACACATTTGGTTAGTAGATTTACCTCTTTTCCAAACAACTTCTTTCTTGTTTCCTTTAGAAAACCGGTAGGTATTTGATTCTTTGACAAGTTCTAAACAATATACAAACATTATAATGAGTATTCAAGCTATAAGCTCCATCTCATTGTAAACCCTAATTTTACATTGTTTCAAAAACATTAATGTAGTTGTTTTACCTTGCTCTTTGAAGAGAGTTTGAATATCTAGCAAGAGAGGACTCCACCTAGTCCATGAAGAGTTGGAATGAAGCTAGAACAAGGTCACACAAAGAGCTCCTTCAATATGTATTTTCGGACATGACAAAAACAAGGAGGAAACTTGATTTTTGTTTGAGATTTACCTAGAAGCCAAGGAGAGTAATAATATGTAGAAAAACAAGCTCAAGCTCCTTCAATGGTGGAACTCCATGGCACCGAAATGGTTGTCTTGAAGTTTGGAGAAGATAGAAATGAAGAGCTTGAGGAGAGGAAGAAGATGGTGGTGTTTGTTTTTGATTTGGACAAGTGAGCAAGATTTAACAAGAGATCAAAGCTTGTGTTTTAATGGTGGTAGTGGTATTACCGTGAGAGAGCAGCAAGAAGGGAGAATGAAGAAGGTGAAACCGTGTGAATGAAGAAAGGAAATGAGAGAATGAAGATTGGTTTACTTTTAGAAGATATTTGTAGCTTTAAAGTAAATAGTACACTCATTAGTCATCATCATTTACTTAACAAAATAACAAGAGGGTGGTGAGTCACCACACCTTAGAAAACCGGCCCCCTTATTATAATGAGGGTAATATAGTCTTTGTTTGTCAATTTAATTACTTAACATAACATATGTTATAAACTAGCTTGTAAAAGTTACTATTCATAAAACAAGGCACATAGAAGTGAAATTTTTGATTTCCCATTGATATAGACACCCAAATGTGATATTATATAGTACACATATATATTTAAGAGTAATGATGGTCATCTAGCCACTCAAAACTCATTTACAAGACAATTTTTCAAAAATGTGCTTTAAGACTCCTTAAAGCACATTTTGTGTTTAAACTTGTTTCCAAGCTTGGTTTTCTTTGGTAATTGATTTAATATGTTCATTAGTGTATAAATGAGGTCTTGGTAAGTTCATTAGGTCTTAACCAAGTTTATCCCAAGCTTAGAGCACATTTGGCTCTTATTGACTTTAAAGCACATTTTGTGTTTTCTTTTGTTTAAATTTGTTTACTAATGTTTCTAAGACTCTTTTTAGTCTTAATACACCTTATTCAAGTGTTTAAACAATATATTAAGGTTTGGGGTATTTCAATCTACCCCCCTTAAAAGAACTTTGTCCTCAAAGTTCATACTTCCACATACCCTAAATATTAGCACACGGGAATACTTATAAACAATACTTCCATACATCATTAACAACACACTTACATAACATTGGACACAAGGTCCATACAACATTTTCCACATCATTCAGACACAACGTCTGTAACATAACAACATAACATAGACGATGTATTCAAATACACGTCGTACACACATAACCGAAACGGCTCTACCCCCCTTAAAAAGGGGTACGCCCCGTACCCTATACACATAAGGACTAAGAAGTAAACAATGACGGGTACTTCGCCTTCATCTTATCTTCCAGCTCCCAAGTGGCCTCCTCAACGTCCTGGTTAGACCAAAGAACTTTCACCAGTCTCACAGACTTATGGCGAGTGTCTCGAGTCTTAGCATCCAGAATCCGTACCGGAGTCTCCACTGATCGCATGGTCGGCTCTAAGGTTAGCCTTTCAGGCTGAAGCACATGAGACAGATGAGACATATACTTCTTCAACTGGGACACATGAAATACATCATGTACCTTGCCCAGCTCGGCGGGTAGGTCTAGTCTATAGGCTACCGGGCCGATCCGCTCCGTCACAACATAGGGCCCCACATACTTTGGGCTCAACTTGCCCTTCTGGCCAAAACGAAATACTCCCTTCATGGGGGATACTCTCAAAAATACCTGATCGCCCACGGCGAACTCCAGGTCACGTCTGCGCACATCTGCGTACGACTTCTGTCTATCCTGAGCTGCCTTCATGTTAGCCCGGATCTGGCGAACTTCTGCCTGAACTTGTTCAAGATACTCTGGTCCTATAATGACCGTCTCACTCGACTCATCCCAGCATAATGGCGTGCGGCATGGTCTACCGTACAAGGCCTGGAAGGGAGACATCTTGATCGAAGCATGATAACTGTTGTTATAACTAAACTCGATCAGATGTAACTTATCAATCCAGCTGGTCTGAAAGTCAAGTGCACAAGCACGTAGCATATCCTCAAGTGTCTGAATGGTGCGCTCACTCTGACCATCGGTCTGTGGGTGAAACGCTGTACTCAGTTTCAGTTCAGTACCCAATGCCTCTCGTGTGGACTTCCAATATCTGGATAAGAATCTGGTATCTCTGTCAGATACAATCGTTTTCGGTACACCATGATGTCTTACAATCTCTTTATCAAACAGTTCTGCCAATCTTGCCACTTTCCAAGTGTCCTTCATCGGAATGAATCGGGCCACCTTGGTCAGTCGGTCAACTATCACCCATATCATATTCAGACCTCCCCTTGTAGGCGGAAGCCCTACTACAAAGTCCATGGAGATATCATGGAACTTCCACTCAGGCACTGGCATTGGCTGTACCATACCACCAGGCTGTCGGTGCTCAAACTTGACCTTCTGGCAAGTGAGACACCTCAACACATAATCACTAACATCTTTCTTCATTCCAGTCCACCAAAAATACCTTTTCATACTCTTATACATCTTTGAAGCTCCGGGGTGAATCGAAGTAGTAGAACAATGGGATTCACTCAATATGCGCTCCTTCAACTCAGCGCTACTCCTAGGTATACACAATCGGCCATTCAGCCTAATCAGGTCATCATCGTGGAGTCTGAAATCGTACTTCTGACCCTCGAATGTGCCATCAATAAGCTTCTGCCGGATCTCCAGCATATACTGATCCGTCATCTGAGCACTCCGCACCTCTTCAACCAAGCCAGTATGAGAGACTAGCGAATGGAGAGAGTGTGCTCGGCGACTCAGTGCGTCAGCTACCACATT
Organism: Limonium bicolor; assembly: GCA_023374045.1. Taxonomy (NCBI): domain Eukaryota; kingdom Viridiplantae; phylum Streptophyta; class Magnoliopsida; order Caryophyllales; family Plumbaginaceae; genus Limonium; species Limonium bicolor. The sequence goes on from CM041780.1 coordinate 236,858,654, forward strand.
TGCCTTACCCTCTTTGTATTGCAGATTAATATCGTAGTCATTCAGAAACTCAACCCACCTTCTTTGCCTCATGTTCAACTCTTTCTGAGTGAACAAGTACTTTAAGCTTTTATGGTCAGAATAGATTGTCACACTTACCCCATACAAATAATGTCGCCATATCTTCAATGCGAAGACAATGGCACCCAATTCTAAGTCGTGGGTGTAGACACCAAAAATTCTCACCCCTCATATTTATTATTCAACCAAAACAAGGTGGTCGTCCCCGCTTTCGATCAAAGGGATTTCCCTTTACTAATCTTTAAAATTTCACATTCCTTATGAGAAAAGGAGCACGAGCCTTTTACTTATCCGTTTTAACCTACTTCATTTTGTATACCTATTTTGTAGCTTTTGTTTTAAAATATTTCACGGTTTTATTATTACCTTGTATTATTTCATGTACATATGCTATTCTTTTATTTATATCCCATTATGTTTTGGAATCTTATTTTCAATTGTATTCCATTCTTTCATGTCATTAGATTAATCATCTCGTTTTATTGTGTATATCTTCTTTTGGAGTCGTCGTGTTTCTAGAAGAGTTATCCAGTCGAATTTAGAGCTCTCGTATTATGTCTCCCATGAATGTACTAAATTTCGACATAGCGTAACTGGTTAAGGTACCCATCACGCAACACACAGATCACGGGTTCGATTCTGGCAAGGGACTGGAATTTTTTTCTTTTATTATTCTCATTTAGCTCACAGCGGAGCTTCTATCTTTGTTATCGCTGTTGTATACCTAAATGCATCACAGCTCAGTTGGTTGAGGCACAGGCGAGGGATACCAGAGGTGCCCAGTTCGAATCCGACTGAGACCATGGCTCGTTTTTTTTTTTTGTTTCCCATCTCGGCGACTGGATCAAGCCCAGCCTCACTTAATTGGACCTGATTTGTCACTCCAGGATATTAAAAAAGAGCCCAGTTCTACAAAGAGAAACCCTAACTTGACAACTGTCTGCCCCCTCCATTATAAAACATTCTCAAAAAACCCTACAGTGGCACGTTTTTTTCGACCCAGACATTTCCCTGTCATTAGAACATTCTCCTCTGGTTTTCCTCAGTTTTGAAATCCCGAGAAAAAGAAACCAAAACCCACGAGCTTCCCTCTCCACTGAGAATCACCACCTTCTCCTCAAACCTTCATTCTCAACCATTCGCCGGAGGTTCTCCTGATTTTGCTTCGATTGTCAACAGAGTAAGTCATCGATGTTGCATTTCTCTTCTTCTTCTTCTTCTCAAAACCCCGTTTTCGAAATTTGTATACCTCGCATCTGCCCTCTCGTTACTCTTTCCCTTCGTCGAACCAAATGAATCCCGAAGAGGATGATGGAACTGTGGCTCTCGACTTCACCAGAATGGTATTTGGTGATGGTGTCGACTTCTCCTCTCAAATCTACTTCGAACAACCCGCTATTTTTCTCTGAGTACTTTTTTCCTTTTTTCGTGTTGCTCTGCTAGCCAAAATCCTACGGCTTTGTCAGGCTCACTGCTAATGCTAGCACCAGTATTTCGCATCTCAGCCTCTCTTATGCTTTGTTTCTGTCATATTGACCGTAATGACTGTAAATTGTGGAACCGGAGCCTCGAATGACTATTTTCGCTGATCTCTGGCTCCGGCGGTTGGTCATCTTGTTCCCACCTTATACTCCCAACACATATTTTTCCTTTCTCTTGTTTTCGCACATTTGATCGAGAGGAATGGATGCAGTTTCGGTAATCATTCCGGTCATAGCTGTCATTTCTTCCTCTTGTTTGGTTATCCAGTTCCACGTATATTATTGTATTTTTTTCGTTCTTTTTACTGAGGAGTATAAGTGGGCACCTCTCTTCTGGGTGAATAGCCGACCTGCTATGGATTATAAGGTCCACGAACAGGATGAGCAAGTGCACGTATAGGCTCACGAACCAGAGACAGGGCATTGTCAAGAATAATTTTGTACTTCTCCCTGCTTCATTTTCGATTCCAATCTCGGTAAAACCTTCTGTACATGTGCTCCCCTGGGTGCTTTTTTCTGTTGCTTGGATATGAACTCCAAACATGTTCGGCCAATGTCTACCCCTGGAATACCTCCGAGTCTTACTTTCTGCAATTGACGGGCACAAATTGGAAGTTCTCATGACATAGTATTACTCTGTTTTCCTTCTGTCATGCTTTAAGTTCATCATTTGTTGTTTCTGCTCACGAGTTTCTTTGTTTACTAACCCCACGAGTTCATTTTGCTCGGGTACACTGGTGAGTTGAAAGCAGATCCACCCACTAGAAATCATTGTTGCAAAAATGAAGTTTGTATCCCCAAACCCTCTGTTGTGCTTATTAGATTTTCTTCGTTCAGACTGTGAACTAACCTTTGGACGGTTGTTATTCTTTGCTCGTTTTATTGTGCTTCTGTCTTACAGGAAATGCTTAGCACTCTTCTGTCTGGTATTTATCCTTGTCTCAATGTAGTCTTCAAGTTTTCTCTGGCTGGTGACATGATTATGTTCAGAATTTCATGATGTGTTCTGCCTGGTTACTTCCTATCTTATCTGAGGATATTGTTTATTCACATTCTACTGCTAAACACCGTTGTTCATGGTCTGTTCTCTGGCTGCTTGATATGTCAATAACAGAAGTTGAAGATAATTTAGCAACCTAAGAATAGAGCCTATACCCCACTGCCTTCTGCGATTGGAGACTTCTTATTAAATTAGGAGAATGATAGGTGACTTTGTTTAGGCCACTGCTGCGTAATCCATGCTGTCATAATAACTCAGAATGGTTTAATGAAGAGCTCAGTCTTTAATCACTAGATGTGGGTTTAGAAATAACCGAGGAAGTAGCTAAGGATGAAAACTTAATTTATATTTGGCCTGATAATCGAGGCTAGTAGCGGAAAAGTCTTAGATATCTTTGTAGAACTCCCTTTCGCTTTTTAAAAGGCATTAGAGAACGGAAATGAAGTATTTAATGATGGCCTAGTATAAGCTTGTTTTCTTCTAAAAGTTAGTAGCACTGAATTCCAAAATTCGCTGTTGTAATGCATTTGCCTGGTTGTCAATGATGTCGAAATGGGATCGATTCTGTTGAGGTTCGGGTGTGCTTTCTTGGTTAATGTTAATCTGCTATGCTTCACGTGGTCTATCATCTGATTATTCTTTTCGCTGCTATGAATATATATACTTTTCTTGTAATTGTGTTGTTTTTTTAAATTCACTGTTGTTTAAACCCTAGATGGCCCCTTAGGTCACCCCTTTTCCTTTTGATCAAAGTCTTGGAAGGTACCCCACAGCTAGCTTATTTCTGATTTGCTTTGTGGGGAACAATACCTTCCAAAACTTTGAAATTCTTTTAAGCCTTGAGGGTACCCCACAGCTAGCTTATTTCTGATTTGCTTTGTGGGGAATAATACCTTCCAAACATTTAAAGCCTATCCCAAACCACCCTTAATTTCACTAAAAAACTTTACCCAAAAAAATGGAAAAGAAAAGAAAGGAGTTCACAATAATGCCTATAGCTTAAAGTTCCTCATTCCAAATCCCTCTTTTCAACTCCTCCCATTGAATTGTCTCTCATTTTTAATTGTTGTTTCATTTCAAAAGAAATCTCATTTCATTTTGAACACCATTTTCCCACTTGTAAATAAAAACCCAAAATTGACCCACTCCTCTCGACCCAAAAGCCCAAAATCGGCCCATCACCAAACCCAAGGCCCATCGGCCCATTACCTAGCCCAAGCCCATTCGACCCATCACCAAACCCAAGGCCCATTGGCCCATCACCAAACCCAAGGCCCATCGGCCCATTATCTAGCCCAAGCCCATTCGGCCCATCACCAAGCCCAAGGCCCATCGGCCCATCACCAAACCCAAGGCCCATCGGCCCATTACCTAGCCTAAGCCCATTCGGCCCATCACCAAACCCAAGGCCCATCGGCCCATTATCTAGCCCAAGCCCATTCGGCCCATTATCTAGCCCAAGCCCATTCGACCCATCACCAAACCCAAGGCCCATCAGCCCATCACCAAGCCCAAGCCCATCGGCCCATCACCAAACCCAAGGCCCTTCGGCCCATCACCTAGCCCAAGCCCATTCGGCCCATTACCTAGTCCAAATCCTGCCCAAACCCAAATCAAACCAAATCAAATCAATTCCAACACATTTTTTTTGCAAGCCCGATCCCTTCTCAATTCACTTTCAACCTGTAAATTCCTTTTAAAAATCCAAAAACCAAAAAGAGTCTCAAAATCAACATTTTATTCAAGTTTTCAAAGAAACCATTTTGTGGAATTTTAAAGGAAAAACTCTTCTCACATCACAGAAAACTCTTCTCAAACGCAGAAAGTTCTTCTCACATATACAGAAAGTTTTCTCCTAAAACATTTCTCAAAATCAGTGTTTCCTCATCGAGAATTCCGAACAACTTCTAAAGTTTTCAAAATTAGTTTTCAAACTCAAAACTAAACTGTTTTCGGGGAACATGGGATGTCTAACCCCTTCAAAACATTTCCTCCATGGTTAGGCATCACTTGTCTCTCTTCTAAAATAAAAATCCGAGGCGGGGCACTGGGGTCGTAACCTCCCTTGTCGCAGTCTGGATCTCTTTAGGCGGGGCATTAGGGTGACAAATCTCCCCCAATTGCAGCCTAGATTTTTACAAGGCGGGGTGCTAGGGAAGTAACGACCTTCCTAGTTGCAGCCGGGATTTTAGAATCGTCTAACTCCCTTCCGCTCGATTTCAATGTTTTTGGTTTTTAATGTTTTAAAACCCGGGAGTTAGAGACGTTATTAGGATTTGACCGAGAACATCTCATTCATGGTGTTTCTCTCTAAATCCTATTTTTCGACATAAATTCATTGCCCCATCTTTCGAGCCTCGGCACTTACCATTAATTAAGTGTCGTGTTCGAGGGGGTACATAGGGTAATCCCTTGGGATTATCCGCCTCTTTACAACCAAAAATGATTTTCGGTTTTAAAAAACTTTAAGAGAGACAATTTTGACAATCATTCCTCCAAACAATTCAGTCCACCATCATCTCACTCTAAACTCGGAATATCCCAAAACCTCAACCCCTTTTGAATCTCAAATCTGAAAAACCCGGGATCTCTACTTAGACTTCAATTGCCTCACACATACTCAAATCATCTTCAAAACCCCAAAACACTTCATACTCAAATCACCATTCAAACTCCAAATTGCCTCAAACTCGAATCGTCTCCCTAATCCCAACTCCTCTCTAACTTCTAACGTCTCACAGGCCCGAGCGCCTCACAGACTCGAACATCTCAATTTCTCCACCATTTTAAGATTCAAGCGTCTCACAGACCCGAGCGTCTCACAGGCCTTGACATCCCATCCCATCCCAACCGTCTCATAGACCCGAGCGTCTCACAGACTAATCCCTCACACCCAAAACTTCAAGCCCTTCAAAACTTCCAAAACCCCAAAATTTGTGAACTACGTAAGGTCTGATCTCAACAGGGAGTTGTACGGACCCCATTTCAAACAAAAAAACCCTTTTTCCCCATCTAAGGTGACTCTCGTATCTCTCAAAACACTCAAACCTTCTTCGGCTCCCACAAACTCAAACCATCAGACTTCAAGTCTTGTCTATTCATTCCACCTCGGACTTTTCCCAATTCTTCATTCTATACTCATTCGACATCACTAATTCCTCTTCTTGGCGCTAGCTTGACAAAAAAAGCTCGCCTCATCCACTCTCTCTCTTCCCGTCCTAATCCTATCCTTCGGCTTTAACTGAATCTCTCTAAAAGGTTTTGAAAGAGGGCAATCCCGACAATTGGAGACCGAGGTTTCCTCGGGCACCAATCCGAAGTCGTGGTCGTTGCCACTTCTAAGGGGTGTAACCCAGTACGAACCCACAACAGAATCTCTGATCTGACCAGATAAGTCCTATCCATAGGGAACAATCTCAGAGTCAACTAACGGTTCTTAGAACCTTCCTCTTCCCTTCCTAGTTCCTTAGGTCAAACTAGGTGGCGACTCTAGTCAATTCCGCCTTATAGAGGCATAAGTCCGCGTGGAGCCCATCGAGAGCCGGTGTAGTGCACACTTGCACTCCCTTTTATGCTTTCTGGGAAAGACGGACGATCTAGTAGGTATTTGAGGGATGCCAGAATAATGGGTTTTCACCCTCCACAGAATGGCATTTTTTTTAGGATCTAGGCTTCTTAGTCAGGACCCGAATTAGATAGACCCCCCTCATACCGAAAAATCACCCTCCACAGTGGGTAGGGTAGTTCTCCTCATGCTTCTTCAGCTGACGGGAGGCGTATGCTACGACCTTCCCGTGCTGCATCAATACACAACCCATACCTCTGCCTGATGCGTCGCAGTAGACCTCAAAACCATCTGGACCGTCTGGTATAGTCAGGACTGGTGCAGATGTCAGAGCATCCTTGAGACTCACGAAAGAACTCTCACAGTCGACTGTCCACTCGAATGGTGCATCCTTCTTCATTAAGGAAGTCATCGGCTTCGAGATACTGGAGAAGTCCTTCACAAACCTCCTATAATAACCTGCCAGACCGAGGAAGCTCCTGATATCGGTAACTGTCTTCGGCCTAGGCCAGGTGCGCACTGCATCTATCTTTGCCGGATCAACAGCGATCCCGGCCTCAGAAATCACATGTCCAAGGAAAGATACTTGGTTCAACCAAAATTCACATTTCGAAAACTTTGCATACAACTGGTTCCTCCTCAGAGTTTGTAACACATTTCTCAGGTGGCTTTCATGCTCACCTCTTGATTTAGAATACACAAGAATGTCATCGATGAAGACTACCACAGACTTGTCCAACTGATCTTGGAACAAACGGTTCATTAAGTCCATGAACTTTGCTGGTGCATTCGATAAGCCAAACGGCATAACTGTGAACTCATAGTGCCCATACCTCGTTCTGAAAGCTGTCTTCTCGATATCACTGTCACGGATGGCAATCTGATGGTATCCGGAACGTAAATCTATCTTGGAGAATACTGATGCTCCCTTAAGCTGATCAAATAGATCGTCGATGCGTGGTAAAGGGTAACGGTTTTTCACCGTAACAGCATTCAGCTCCCGATAATCAATACACAGGCGGAGGCTACCGTCTTTCTTCTTCACGAAGAGAACCGGCGCTCCCCATGGTGATACACTAGGGCGGATAAAGCCCCTGTCGAGTAGGTCTCTCAGCTGCTCCTTGAGCTCTGTCATCTCTGCTGGAGCCATACGATAAGGTGCTTTCGCAATGGGTCCAGTGCCCGGAACTAAGTCGATCTCAAACTCAACCTCTCGTGTTGGCGGCATGCCCGGCAGTTCCTTAGGAAATACATCAGGAAACTCCGACACTACCGGCACATCTGGGCTAAACTCAGGGTCTCTCTCTATGTCCTGGACATAGCAGAGGTATACATCACTCCCTCGTCGTAACTCACGATACATGGCCATGGCGGTGATGATCTGTGTCGAAGGCTCCCTGGGCCTCTGGCGGTATGATATGGTAACCCCAGATGGACTCCGAAGAAGCAGTCGATGCTCGGCACACAGGATTCTGCCCTTGTACCGCTCCAACCAGTTCATCCCGACAATCACATCAAATCCAAGTCCGTCGAACTCTATCAGGTCGATCGGGAACTCTTCGCCTCTGATTCGTACAATGACATCTCGGTGGTAGCGGGTACACCTGATCCGCTCTTTCGATGGGAGAGTGACCAAGAAGTCTGGCATCTCCTCTCCATCTAACCCCAGCCTCTTCGCAAAAGATAGCGAAACGAATGTGTGTGAGGCTCCAGAGTCGAACAAGATCGATGCATTCACGCCATTCACTGGAAAGGTACCGGTGAGGATTGTGCCGCTCTTGCCGGCTTCTGCCTCATTGCAGACACTCAATGTACCTCCCGTTCCGAGTGCACAGCCTAATTCATCGGCAAACTAATAAGTACTGGGTAACAACACGGTTGATGTACTTCAATAACTCCACTTTATTCATTAACACTTCCTCTTTACAACATTGTTGGTTTACATGGTTGATATAACTTAACACATACATAACTCCCTTAACATGTACTGGCTTAACACATTACAAAAGTATACAAGGCTTTAGAATTGTCTGAAGGTCAAATTCAAACGTCCGGGTTTCATGTGTGTGGCATTGATCACTGCCGACGGTGCGGTATTCAGTTTGATCTTTCTGATGCCGTGATATAGCATCCTTGACTGCCCACCCATGATTAACACATCTCCTGACTTTAGTATTAACTTCCTTGCGAGATCAGCACGCTTCTGCTCGCCATACACAAATACTGCGGTGTCACCAATGGACCAAGACACCACGGGTACTCCCTTACTTAGAGACTCGGGTGACTCGTCCTTATCTTGGTGTAAACCTAACCGTCCACCTTTCTGGTAGAAGTTCACAATACACAAATCTGCTTCCACACTCGGAATTGATTCCGTTTCAACTTGTTGAGCAATTCCCACGGCGTGATTAACGACCGCACGGAACTCCTCAGGTATACTTGGTACTATTGCTCCATCTTCAGCTCGCACTTCTTGATATGACTTGGTGTAAGGGTTCCAGTCCTTACCCATGCACATCATCTTCAATTGCATTCTTGATCCGTTCGGATATTCAGGTGTGTAGAAACCTCCAGGTTTAGCTCCAAGTTCGTCGCATCGTCTGATGACATGGATTTGTGCTTCCGGTGTCAGGTATCCACTTAAGAGTATCATACCTGGCTGGATAACCTGACATTGCTCCATTGGGTAGTCGGTGATGTTTATGGTGGTTTCTTCAGGGTTTGGTGTGGGTGGGATTGGATAACATATATTGAAGGTTCCTTTAAGTTTAGAATTATCTAATTAGGTGTCTTTCACACTACACTTTGACTCCTTACTCACATGATAATATACTTGAACTCACTAATACACATAAGCATGAAATGCGGTATGCAATCACTTATTACATTCAACAGTTTAGGTGGTACCTGGTCTAGAAGAGGGCCCTGGCGCCTCAGACCGGTCCACCACATTCAGGGTGGCCTTGCTAGGTCCCGACCCTTTCCCCTTCTGGAAATCAGTATGCCTCTGATCAGTGGGTGGCTGGTTAGCCGTCTTCGGGCCATCAACAGCTGCTGTGGCCTTACCCTTCCACTGCCCCTTGGGCTTGTTGACTCTGCTGTTGGGGTTCCGGTAACACTCGTGGTCACGGTGACCCCACTTCTCGCAGTATCGACACTGCACCTCATTCCCTTTGCAGTCCTTGCCGGGGTGGTCTCCATTGCACCACTTACAGTAATAGTGGCGCTCCGGTCCAGAGCCCGTGCTAGCTGCTAACACAATACACACTCAGTACTTGCTCCACAACTTATCAATATACTCATCAACTTATCACATAAGATTAAACAATTACCCTTTGGTGGGTAAGAGCGTAGGGGCTTCGCCGCATAAGCATATGTGAGCTTCAGTGGCTCCTCAGCTGTGGTGGTTTGGGCTTGGCCCTTGTCACCCTGGTGCTGACTCTTCTGGGGCTGGGGATAATGTTTCTTCTTCTTCTTTCCTCCCCCGTACCCCTGCGAACTCTGGCCCTCGCTCGTGGCCTTGCGCTTGTGCGCATTCTCCTCGTCCCTCAGACGGACGGTGATCTCCACCTTAGCAGCGGCATGATAGCACTCCTGAATTTAGGATGGTCAGTCATGCCCCGCAATACATACTCACAAACTCACATTAATACTCACTTATAGACTACACATGTTCACATCACTCGTTATCTAAATTACCTGCAAGGTAGTATACTCAGCTGGCCCCATCCCATAGCGAAGACGGTGGCTGAGACCGTTGTAGAAACGGTTTACCAGCACCCGGTTCGAGTATCCCAGGTCCGGTAACAGGTGGACAAGGCCGGTGAAGGCAGTGTAGTACTCATCAACCGACACCTTGTCCCCCTGCCTCAGACTATCCAGCTCCAGGCGCTTGGCCTCTTGAACGTGCACAGGGTAGTATTTGGCTCGCAGTAGAGCCGTGTACTCCCTCCATCCAAACTGAGGATCCGCCATCCGGTCCTCTCTCACAAGCTTCCACCAGTTTTGTGCCGAATCCTTCAGGTAGTAAGCGGCAAGACGGACCTTAGCCTCTGCGGGTACAGCCAAGGTCTCGTAGGCGGTCTCCAACTCGGAGATGTACGCCTCCAGCTTACGTGGGTCGGTCTCCCCATGAAATGAAGGGGGTCTCAGATCTGCCAATGCCTTGACCCAGTTGGTCTCTCGTGGCGGTGGCGGTGGTGGTTGAACTCCGGGCATCTGCCCCTGCTGGATCGCAGCTACAAGCTGGGGTACCATCTGGGCCACAGCGGCTGCTACAGCCTCAGCCATAACCTGAGCCGTAGTGTTCTCGCCCTGGTCACCCCCAGTACCAGTACCACTTCCGCGGCCTCTACCGCGCGGTCTACCTGCCATCTGTATTCACATGAATATTCATTAGCAATATGCTTGCACACTTATCGGTCCAACGGTTGTAACGCTTCCCGACAATAAGGTATCTCCACACTTAGTTAGTGGTTAACCTTTCCATAACTGATCACTTAGGTAACTGTAGTTAGGCTTCCTAACTCGGTATATTCCTAAGCTCGGTATTCTAGTCATCAGAGCGATACTTCGCTCTGATACCACTTTTTGTAACACCCCTAATACGCACATGACACTAAATGAAATCGCAGCGGAATAAAATAACTAAACAGTAACTAACGCTTCGGTGCTACAACGCCGTCAACCACCCACGTGGTTGACAAGGCAGAATAAATACAATTGTACCGGTCCGATGATCAGACTCCCGAGCATAAAACTAAACCATAAATACATTATATACAATACCGAGTGTTTACATATCCTTCACTGTATAACATCACTGTAACTGCAACAACCAAAGTATATAACGCCACAGGAGCACAGGCGCATCCCGGGCCAACATCCAAAAGTATACAAAAGTAATCACATCCTAGGATCTAAAGCCACTCCGCTTCTTCGATCCTCATCCTGCAGTATAAGAAATATGGATCCCCCGAGGGGGTCAGCAACCCTTGGCTGGTATGGCTAACGCGCAGCCCATCGGCTACCGGGATACGCGCAGCTAATTGTCATGATAACATGGCATTCATTTACATACATAACATAACATAACATGGAGCATAGCATCAATGGAGCACAGCTCATAGTCACATACACGGTGGATCTTGGTTCCACAATAACAAACCACAAGGGTCAAATAACATAAGAGCCTAGAGAGTGATTCACCCTCATATTAAGCTCGTTAAACACACTCATTACCGTTCTGTTAGACGAACGTGTAACTTAAGTCACAGATGGTTCGGATTTAGTGACCCGAACACACCACACAAACACAGGTTCCCACTAAACCGATCATAAGTCAGAATAGGTAAGCTTTGGAAGAAGCTAGCGGGAGATCGAACGCCAAATTAAGGAGAACAATCTTAACAACATAAGAGTCGAATCTGATTCAGATATCTACTCTTAACTTACATGCATGACCGGATAACCGGATTCCTCACTTCCCAGTTAACACTTGTTAGAAGTTCATAGTGGAACTTAACATCCAACACACAATAGGTGGTAAGTCAAGTTAGACACACACAAGGGAATTGAGTCACAACATCACATCACAATAATATGAACAACTGTAAACTCATTACATGTTTAAATCTTATAACGTTGTAAACACACAGAAAAACATACAACACACAAACCGGTGTAAACCGCTAGACAACAGACTGCAAGAAAACCATACCTTGGTCCTTGCCTCGTTTGGTTTCCTCCGTAGGTCACTCCTATACATAATTCAAGAACGTCGGTTAATTAACTTACTTAACCTCCAAATTTACTAAGTGTTTAACATAATTGTATGACATGTTTTAATGTCTATCTTACCCTAGGTTACCTTCATTATACACCCTAGGGTTAACTACATAAGTCACATTCTTTTCTGTTTTTTTTTTACAAGTTTTGGTCCGACCGGACTTGCCGACCGGACTTGTCCATGTCCGGTCGATTCCAGAGAGTTTCTCCCCTTCGGAAACTTAGCCCGACCGGACTTGCCAAGTCCGGTCCTATGTCCGGTCGATTCCAGTAACTCAATCCGTACACAATTTACAAGCCCGACCGACCTTGCATGTCCGGTCCCAAGGTCGGTCCGTTCCAGAAGCCAATTCTCGCAGGGTAACAGGTCCCGACCGGGCTTGCAAGTCCGGTCGCAAGTCCGGTCTGCCCCAAATCCTTGTTTTCCTTTTTACATTCAACTCCAAACTTCACCCCACATAAGCTAGTACCCCCTAACCTCATTTGGGCACTTCAAACACAACTTAAGCCATCTTTAAATACTCACAAAACTCTTTTTCTAATTCCTTAAACCTTTACTTATTTCCTTGTAAATTCCTTAACACTTACAACATTTTACACTAGGTTTCTAAATGGTGTTTCTCACCTATGATAACTACTATCCCAAAATGTTTTCTCCTTATCTTAACATCATCTCCCAAGCATCATCCCTCACCCTAATTCCTTATATCCTTCTTGAAACTCTTTTCCTAGTGTACACTTCTCCTTATTTTACCAAAGTTTGCCTAGGTATTTTCCTAAGTCCCAAAATGACTTTGGTACATACTAAAATCTCAAGCTCATGCCTAAGTCCTTGTTACATCCTAAATCACCTTAATGCATGTTTCCTACACAAGAACAACACTTAACCATTTTAAATACTCCTTAACTTATCAAACTCATTTTAACACTTAGAACTTCACATTTGTTACCTAAATTTCGACATAGGTTCTCCTAGAACATTACTAAACCAAAACACATTGTTTTTACCAACAAACAACCAAGAACACTAAAGATCCATCAAGTACTTATTATACACAAACTCCACTCACAAAGCACTACATCACAATATAGTGCATAATTTAAATTGCATGGCACTTAGGCCCTTAAATGACATGGCTCTTAGGCCCTTAAGATGCATCAATCATAAACACTGAATTTCCATAATATATTTGCCTTTAACCTGCAAATACACTCAACAACACATATGCCTTTTACTAAGCTCTTGAGAACACTTTACTAAGTCATTCACCATTTGCTCTTTAGGTAGTTTTAATAAGCATTTATAAGCTCATTTCTCCTAGGGCATTTAAACAACATTTGGTTAGTAGATTTACCTCTTTTCCAAACAACTTCTTTCTTGTTTCCTTTAGAAAACCGGTAGGTATTTGATTCTTTGACAAGTTCTAAACAATATACAAACATTATAATGAGTATTCAAGCTATAAGCTCCATCTCATTGTAAACCCTAATTTTACATTGTTTCAAAAACATTAATGTAGTTGTTTTACCTTGCTCTTTGAAGAGAGTTTGAATATCTAGCAAGAGAGGACTCCACCTAGTCCATGAAGAGTTGGAATGAAGCTAGAACAAGGTCACACAAAGAGCTCCTTCAATATGTATTTTCGGACATGACAAAAACAAGGAGGAAACTTGATTTTTGTTTGAGATTCCTTACCTAGAAGCCAAGGAGAGTAATAATATGTAGAAAAACAAGCTCAAGCTCCTTCAATGGTGGAACTCCATGGCACCGAAATGGTTGTCTTGAAGTTTGGAGAAGATAGAAATGAAGAGCTTGAGGAGAGGAAGAAGATGGTGGTGTTTGTTTTTGATTTGGACAAGTGAGCAAGATTTAACAAGAGATCAAAGCTTGTGTTTTAATGGTGGTAGTGGTATTACCGTGAGAGAGCAGCAAGAAGGGAGAATGAAGAAGGTGAAACCGTGTGAATGAAGAAAGGAAATGAGAGAATGAAGATTGGTTTACTTTTAGAAGATATTTGTAGCTTTAAAGTAAATAGTACACTCATTAGTCATCATCATTTACTTAACAAAATAACAAGAGGGTGGTGAGTCACCACACCTTAGAAAACCGGCCCCCTTATTATAATGAGGGTAATATAGTCTTTGTTTGTCAATTTAATTACTTAACATAACATATGTTATAAACTAGCTTGTAAAAGTTACTATTCATAAAACAAGGCACATAGAAGTGAAATTTTTGATTTCCCATTGATATAGACACCCAAATGTGATATTATATAGTACACATATATATTTAAGAGTAATGATGGTCATCTAGCCACTCAAAACTCATTTACAAGACAATTTTTCAAAAATGTGCTTTAAGACTCCTTAAAGCACATTTTGTGTTTAAACTTGTTTCCAAGCTTGGTTTTCTTTGGTAATTGATTTAATATGTTCATTAGTGTATAAATGAGGTTTTGGTAAGTTCATTAGGTCTTAACCAAGTTTATCCCAAGCTTAGAGCACATTTGGCTCTTATTGACTTTAAAGCACATTTTGTGTTTTCTTTTGTTTAAATTTGTTTACTAATGTTTCTAAGACTCTTTTTAGTCTTAATACACCTTATTCAAGTGTTTAAACAATATATTAAGGTTTGGGGTATTTCACGAAAGATCTGAGTTTACCACTTCATTTCCGGAAAATTCTGGGCAGGAATTCCACCGTGATTGAATAGGGAACTTTAGACCACTAGCGCTTCCAAAATTTTACGAATCAGCCTTGGTCATCAACATGAAAGTTGTAGAGGGATTAGAGCTCTTCAAAACGAGCTAAAGAACACGAAATTTGGCTGAGAAACGAAGAAGTTATGGCAAGACGAAGTTTTCCTGATTTCAGAGAAAACCAGAATTCTGGGTTACGAATTCGCAAGGTGGCAACTTTAGATCAATATTCCCGTCAATGTAGGATGAGTTATAAGATGTATGCGTTATGGTTGGAAAGAGGAGATTAAGGAGAAGAGAATGCAAAAGACGACACTCAAAAATTCCATAAGATGAGAAAGTTATGAAGGTCACAAGATAGGGCAAAACCTGATTTCTGTTACCGGAATAATAGGGGATAAAACGGCTGTGTTGGGGCGCGATTCCCGAGACACGCGATGAGTCAGCAAAGCTGCCACGTCAGCCCTTTTTTTCAAATTTTGGCTCTAAACTTCATTTGATCATAACTTTGGCTAGGATGATCCGTTTTTGACGTTCTTTTTATCGATCTTCATGGTTTTCCATAACCTATTTATTGGTATGGGTTTCATGGCCTGGTTTGACATTCTCAAAAAGTCAACCCTAGCAAGGCTTAAAAGGCTGTAGGGTTTCTAGAATTTTATATTGACTTTAATGTTTCAAAACAATGTTCCAACACTTCCTAAAATCTTTATAATATAGCTGGAGTGTTTATAAATTTTCCCAAGATTTATTGACTTATATATCTTATTATTAAATTCATAATACTATATAATATATAATAATTAAATATTTAATTGTATTCTTTAGAGTTAAATAGGAGGAATCCCCTAAAATAATTTCCATAATTCCATATAATATTAATACTCATAATTCCATACAATAATTTAATATTCATAATTCCTTCTACTAATTTAACATTCATGATTCCATATAATAATTCAATACTTAATAGTATTATTAAAGGTTTAATAAAAGAAATCCCCTAAATTAATTTAAATTAATTTAGGGGTATTTCACCTGGTCAAGTTTAAATCAGGTCTCGGTCTCCATAAGCAACCGAGTAGAATGGGTCTCAGTCTCCATAAGCAACCGAGTAGAATGGGTCTCAGTTTCCATAAGCAACTGAGTTAGATGGGTCTCGGTCTCCATAAGCAACCGAGTAGAACGGGTCTCGGTCTCCATAAGAAACCAAGTAGAATGGGTCTCGGTCTCTATATGCAACCGAGTAGAACGGGTCTTGGTCTCCATAAGTAACCGAGTAGAACGGGTCTCAGTCTCCATAAGCAACCGAGTAGAACGGGTCTCGGTCTCCATAAGCAACCGAGTAGAACGGGTCTCAGTCTCCATAAGCAACTGAGTTAGATGGATCTCAGTCTTCATAAGCAACTGAGTTAGACGGATCTCGGTCTCCATAAGCAACCGAGTTAGGCGGGTCTCGGTCTCCATAAGCAACCGAGTTAGGATGGGTTTCACCTCCTAACCTTAGGCACACATAAGTCCTATCACCACAAAAAACAATCTCAGGCACCCATAAGACCAACCCTTCATTCAATCATTTCAGGCACCCATAAGACCTACCATACATTCAATCATTTTAGGCACCCATAAGACCTCCCTTACATTCATTCACTTTAGGCACACATAAGACCTACCTTCATTCAATCATTTCAGGGACCCCTAAGTCCTACCACCACAAAAAAACACCCAAGGCACACATAAGCCCTACCCTGCACCTATGTTACCCTGCATTCATTTCACCTTACGTTCACCCACCTTAGGCACACATAAGCCTTACCACTCACATTGCACTCATCAAATACAACACTTCAACCTCATTGCATACCACACCTTTTTTCATTCGTCACTAACATACCTTTATGCTCAGCTAAGTTCATTCACTTACAGGCTCCTGACACCTTAGATGCTTGATTTAGCTTATTTCATTATTAGTTTAACTCATTCTCCACGTTCTTGGGTAGTTGGTACCTCATAATAGCCTAATAATTTCAAGCTTCTCTCTTAGGTAGTTGGTGCCTCATAATAGCCCAATAACTTCAAGCTTCTCTCTTAGATAGTTGGCGTCTCATAGTAGCCCAATAAACTCAAGCTTCTCTTTTAGGTAGTTGGTGCCTCATAATAGCCCATCATGTTTAAACTTCTCCCCTAGGTAGCTAGCGCCTCATAATAGCTCAGCACAATCAACAGACTTTCAGTAGAAATTTTGGGGCATCACTCAAGCATCAACCAGTCTTTCATTTTCATTACAAAGACAAGTTGATGGGGGGCAATCTGTTATACCCAAAATTTTAACCCCCCGAAAGAGAGTATCTTAAGGCATAGGTGCTAAAAGGGTAGTTTGGTCAAGTGGCAACGATTCCCAGTTCGTTTGGCACATTCCAGAGTGCCAGGGACAGCTAGGTCATCTCCAGGGGCATTTTCGTAATTTTTAAGGCTCCTAAGATCTCTTGTAGGCTTTCTCTCTCCTTTGAAAACAACTCAAATCGACTTGGAATGCCTTGAAATTTTGACACATGATAGATGATGACGTTCAGAGCATAATGGCGTTGGAATTTTGATTTTTCAAAGTTTCAATAATTTTCTAGCAATTTCTGATTGAATCTGACGAGAAAATGAATTTAAAAATATTCCAATATCCAAAAAATTCGATTTTACCTTGGAAAAATCAAAAATATCATCCTTTACCCATGTTTCCTTTTAGAAACCCTTGAGGTAAAACGTCGGTAAATCTTGGTTTTTACCCAATTTTTCTATCTTTAAGGAAGCCTATATAAGGAACCTTATCCCTTGATCAAATCAGAACGTCAAGAACCCTAACACTTCAAGAAACTCATCCGACACAACTTCCCCACATTATTACACACCCGAGCATCAAAATCATACCAAAAACCTACCAAAATCACCATCTAAACACATTTTTCAACTCCCTCCACTTCAATAATCATCAAACCACCATCAAACCACCTTCAAAACGTGAAGAACAACCACAATTCACAGAGGACAGAAGCTACTCTCGAACCCGAACCGGCTCCGGCAAAGCTCCAAAAGACTCCCGACGTGAAGAATCCAGCCAATCCTGAAGGTAAAACAGGTTGGAATCTTAATTTTCCAACTCCCCACGACTTTTTTGACCTTGCAATAAAATTTGGGTTCAAACCGACTCTTTCCGGCTTCTAAATAGTTGTTCATTTTAGTTTCTGTCCTTTAACTTGTTTGCTAAGTTTTGTGTTTAATTTGGCTTCAAATAAAATTCTTTCAAGTACTAACGTGTCTAAAATCTTTCAAGGAACACGCCCATAAAATCTTTCAAGGAAAACACCACTGGGAACCACTAGAACACCGTCGTCCGAGGGTGGTCCGTGCCTACGGACAGCCTGTCCGGGGTCCCGGACGGCCTGTCCGAGGCCACGGACACCCCCGGACCGTGGCGGGAATTATTTTTTTAAATGTTTTAAGGTTTTACAATTCATGTCCGGGCCCACGGACATCCTGTCCGTGGCCCCGGATTTTTCAAAATTTTGTTTTCTTTTCAATTCGACTTTTTTATATAACTAAGTTAACTAGGGTCCGTGGGTTCGGACATTAGGTCCATGGCTACGGACGAAAACAAAATTTGACCTAATTCTGCCTCTGAAACCCTAGTTTAGGTAACTTCAGTATTCACTTTAATTTCCTGTCAAAAATGTTAAAAATACAAAAAAAAATCAGAAGCATGCGCATTTAGGTAAAACAAACTCGTAAAAAGCCCTAAATAACCTAAGTAGAGGAAAAACGACCTATGAGGGGTAATGAAAGTTATTGAACCCTAAATAAGTCGAATACCAAGCCCCCGAACCCGAACTCTCCTTTCCTAATTTGATGTAGGTTAAAATTAGGTGGTGACTCTAATTAGATTCCAGTGAGCTAACTTAGGACTTATTAATTAACGTTTTATGATGTAGTTATTAAGCTTAGGTTATAAGTGGACCTGAAAACTGACCAGATCCTAATCAATCTAATAAACATAGGACAGGGTTCAAAAATCAAGGCTCACAGTAGCCCCACCCGTGGACGTGGGACCAGTTTAGGGGATGCTTTAACCAGCAGTTCTACCCAGACGTCTTCCGTGATCAGAAGATTGTCGAGTATGGGAGGCATCGTTAGACGAAGGAGATGTCAGTCAACGACTATGTGCGTATGTTCATTTCTCTTTCTAAGTTTGTGCCTAAGCCGGATGATAACTAGAAGGCAAGGAAGTTCGAGGCTGGTTTGAGGGGCGACATCAGAGCTGCAGTGGTACCTTTCCGCCACAAGACATTCAGATATGTGGCGGATGTTGCCTTGTTTTTGGAGACTGAGCTGCAGGCTAGGCAGCGGATTGAGTGGAGGGACCAGAGGCCCAATAAGGGTAAGGACCAGAAGAGGAAGGGTCATGTGGAGGAGCCTGAGAGGCAAGACTAGTCTTCTTTTCAGAAGAAGAAGTTTAGAGGAGACCATGGAGCTTCGTCTACTGCTTCGCCTGTTGTGGCGAATTGTGCTGAGTGTGACCGCTTCCATCTGGGTCAGGAGTGTTGTAGGAAGTCCGGAGTGTGCATCAAGTACGGCTCGCTTGATCATCGCATCGCCCAGTGTCCACAGGCTAGAGGTGGCAGTGGCAGTGGCAGTTCAAAGGGCTGAGGTGCCAGTTTAGGGTCTGGGCAGAGGACCGATCAGAAGAAGCCCCAGACTCCAGCATGGGTGTATGCACTAGCTGGCGAGCGTGATCGTGGCTCAGACCGAGTTGTGTCAGGTATTCTTCAAATCTCTTCTCAGCTAGTTTTCTGTTTGTTCGATTCAGGAGCTACCCACTCCTTTGTGTTTGCTGATTTAGTGGGTAGTCTCGGATTATCTGCTATGCCTTGTGATGATGATTTATGTATTTCTAGACCATTGAGTGGTGTGCCTGCTTGTGTGCTTAGTTCTGTGTGCAAGTCTTGTCTGGTAGTAATTTTGGATAGGACTTTGCCTGCTGACTTGATTCCCAAGAGTATGTCTTGCTTTGATGTGATCTTGGGCATGGACTGGCTAGTAGAGCACCATTACCAAATAGATTGTGCAACAAGGAGAGTCTTATTTGATAGTGTAACGCCCCTATTTAACATATTTATAGCGGAAAGATTGCAACAGTCACGGTCTGAACCTCGAGAAAACTTAACAAAAATAAAACAGTAATAAAACACATGAACTCTCCACAAAACCTAATCCCATCCCAATCACTCGTTCTCTTCGTGGCCACCTGTATAATAACTCGTACCTACAAGATAAAACCAAGCAGCCCACCCCGAGAGGGGCGGGTCAGTTCCCTGGAATGGAACTGGTACGGTCCTCCAAAACAAACTTATAATACAACTCTTAAATAAATAATAGCTTGAATACAATCACTTAAACCACACAGAGGAACAAGGCATTTCACAAATCACGAAGTCAAGATAACAAGTTGCGAAAGTAATACATAACAGAAAGTTAAAGTTAGTCAATCAGAAGAATCACACCATAAGTTAGTGTACATCCATTGTTTGTGTTAGATTCAGTTTCAGTTAGGAATAGGAAAACCCAAGTAGTCACAAGGACTAGGAATGAAAGAAGAGATCCAAGAACCCATAACTCAAGACTGGAATCAAATCAACTGGGAGAGATGGCCCCCACCGCCAAGTACGTCCTTTTAGGACAGGGGATATACAGCCCCTCACTGTTTACTACGTCCATTTTGGGACAGGGGATATACAGCCCCTCACTGTTTCCATTGAAGACGCGCGCACGTCGAAACAACAAGACCTAGCTCATGGATGAAACGATATCCAGAGTCAAAAGAAGAATTACCAAGATTGTCCTTCTCCATATTCCCACTAGATCACTAACTACCCAGAGCAATACCAAAACACTCAGTCCTACAGAGTGCAGAAGCGTAAACCCCTAAGCATTTAATGTCTAATGGAACAACCAAATAGAAGGAACCTATAACCACGAAAGTTTCACATTCAAGGCTCAGTTAGTCACATCATGCTGAGTTAGCCACACAAACAGTTCCCTTTGAAATCCATGCAAGCTCAGTTAGCGTTTCCCAAAACATTCCATAAAGTCCGTTAGCAAAAGTATCTGAGTACGAGAAATCGTACCTGGTTAATGCTGTAGCAGTTCTAGTCGACTTGTGCAAATATTCAACTATACTCTGAGGAATATTAAAGGTAGTCTAACATCAATAACTTGTAGCCTAAGTTAAACTTAAATAAATTCCTCACTCCTATTTCTGTCTCAATTGTCTTTTAAGCCCTCACTTAAATTTTATGTGTAACCTTTGACTCATCTTAGAATGTTGTATAACTCAAGGTTGTAAGACCAAGGAATGTATTTTATTAACACTTGTTAATTGTTCAACTCTTATCCACTACTCGTACTTAACCATAATTCTCAATTCAAGACTTTTGAGACCCTTATGTCATAAATGCATTTTATGTTATTCAATAAATCTTAGAATTCTAATAACAATTCTTAAGCTCAATACTTTTATTCTTAATTTAGAATAAACATCGTATTATGACCTATGATAGGTTTATCTTAGAATATTATACTATTATTTACAATGTACTGATTATGTATTTTATCAATATTACTAAATAATCCATTGTGATTAAGTTTCCCCTTAACTTAATTAAGAACTACATCTTGTATATAGAAATCATAGTGCCACCAAACTCAATTATCATATCCTTAGTTCAGAATGACTTTTTATTATAACCATCTAATAATCTTGACATAAGATGTTAAATTACTTCTCATATTGAAATAACTATATTATAATTAACTTAGACATAACAAACTCTTACATTTAGTATTCACAAGATATATTATTTGTTTTTTTATCACCTATGTAATAAGGTTTTTTAAGATAAACTTTTATGTATCCTTACTTACATTTAATTTCCTAAATGTTTTATTTTACACACCTTCCCTCCATAGACTATGTATAATCCTTTTACTAACTTCGATAAACTTAAGTCATAAATACATTTTAAATTGCTTACATAACCTAAGGTTTCAAAGGGATAACTTAATAAATTAATTTCCTTTATTATGTTTTAGGATAAGCATTATATCTTAACATAAGGTAAAATTTGTCTAAGAATTAAATCCTCATTTATAAGTGAAATTGACAATTATTTAATAAGATAATCTATTCTGAAAAGTTCTCGTATTTTATATTCAAACAACATATTAATATTTCTAGTGTCGCAAAGTAGATCAATATAATATCTTATGTAACTTAGTTCCATCCGATTAAGGTTCAAAAGTTTTAAATATATAATTTCCATTTACATCTCCTTTACAAGTTCTACTACTAAATACATCACTTAATTATAATCTCCCATTTGAATATTGGTAATAAATGTATTTTATATGGCTTATCTAATTTTTAAGAAACTTAAGGATTATTATTTAGATTAATTTCCTAATCATAGTTTATATCATAATCCTTTTAATGATTATATCTTAAAACATTAGGTTATGGTTCAAAACTATAAATGTTATTAAATGATTAAATCTAGACTTACTAATCCACTTCATATTTAGATGTAAAAGTATTTCATTTATTTATTAATTATATAGTAAGTTCTATTTGTGCAAAATCTAATTACAAATAATCCTAAGTCCTAACTTATTACTTACTTAACCAAATTATAGATTTACATTCTGGTCTTTGACAAATAATATCACACATGTATTTTAATATGGTTTATATAGATCTTAGAAATTCAAGATAACTCTTTAAGCTTAATTTCATAACCACAATTCAATACTACCCCATATAATATTCTTTTAATAGTATTATGTATAGGTTTAGTTTAACTTATTAATTCCTTCATATTCTACTTTCTATAAGGTATTTTATTTATTTTAATTATTTATTACATATATAAACTAGAATTTATTCAAGACATTCTTTATGTAGTTTTATTGCATTTAATTATTTATATTAACTGCTACACATATCTACACCAAAATATGGTTTATAAAATAAAGTATTTTCCTTAGTTTTAATTAAGTATATTAACCTCCACATTATACAGTTAGTATAAACATAGATTAATTAAATTCATTGATTTAACATATGTTACTATTTTATTTCTTATAAATATATATATATATATATATATATATATATATATATCTACTATACTTAAAAATCTGTACTCAAAAATATTTCTTAACATTCTGTATTAAATGTTAGTTTGGTCTTAATGTATTATTCTCAACCTATAAAGTTTATTAATAAACTATACTTTAATTTTGGTTACATTAAAAACCATATATTATAAGTTATTCTTATGAAAAATTCATAAACACAATTTTTAAACCCATTTAACATTGTCCAAAAATTCCCAAATTAAATATATAGTAGCTATAACATTTTAGACATATTATAAAAATTTTATTTCATAAAAATATCTTTTAAAATTATCTAAATAATTCCATAATACTCAGAACTTTCAAAAATTATATTTTGCGTTTAAAAACTCAAAACCCATATTAATTTACATCAAAATAAACTATATTTTATAAGGAATCTATGGTTAAAATTTCGTGTCAAAATACATTCGTGAAGGCATTTAAATAAATTCAACAAGTTAGGGTTAAATTCTGGAATTAATAGAACTCAAAACAACTTAATCTACCCATGTTTTAATCTCGGCCGTCCGTTCCACATAACTACAATCGGACGGCCCAATTTCACCCAGTTCATCTAGAAATCCCCAAATCAACACGAATGGGAATTGTTCGATTTCTCTCAACCCACAGAACGAAATTCGGTGATTCTTGTTTCATTGGATTCGAAATTCAAAGACGGTTCTAATGGTACCAAATTCGTGAATTATAATGCAGTATACGTCAATTTTGAATCTAGGTTGTTCGAACCTAGGGTTCATACCGGTTCTGATTTCAATTCGACAAATTCTCTCTACATAGTGTGTAATTGGTCAAATTGATAGTTGGGTATGACTGGAAATGTAATAACTAACAGCATTAAAGGTTTAATTTGGTCGGAATCATACCAGAGATGCGCCAACGAGGAGAATCAAATTCGTTTTTCTGGAAAACTATCATTTTATGTGCTGACCAAGTGGAGAACTTTAGTCACTTATATCTTCCAAACTATCGAGAACTAGCTTGAGGTTCCTTCATAAGAATTGTAAAGGAATCAGAGCTCTTTAAAACGATCTATATAACAAGAATTTTTACCCATGGATGAAGAAGATATGATAGGACGAAGTTTACCTGTTCAACTGAAATTTCCGGATTTCTGGGTTTCCAGAACTCGGGGAGGCAACTTTCGATGCTTTTATCTTTCACCCTATTGAGAATCAGCCTTTGGTGTAAAAAGTAAAGTTGGAGAGGGATTAGAGATCTTCAAAACAAGCTAAAGAACACGAATTCTGGCTGAGAAACGAAGAAGTTATGGCGAGACGAAGTTTACCTGATTTCAGTAAAAACTGGAATTCTGGGTTACGAATTCGCAAGGAGGCAACTTTAGATCGCTTTTCTGTACCAATTGGTAGTGATTCAGACTTAGATGTCTAAATATAAGTTGAAGAAGAATTAAAGAGCTTTAAAATGAGATATGGAACATCGGATTTGGCTCAAGAACGAGAGAGTTATGGCTAGCACAAATTCAGACGTTTACCTGACAAATCTGGATTTCTGGGTTCATCAGGCTGAGGAGGCAACTTTGAGATGGCATAACTTTTTTTGTGAGGCGAATTAGGTTTAACTTGATAGATGGTTTAAAACTAGGTTAAAAGGAGAAGAGAATTCAAAAGACGACACTCAAAAATTCTCAAAGACGAGAGAGATATAGATGTCACAAGTTAGGCCAATATTCTGGCGGAAGTTAGCGAAAATTGTGGAGATAAAACAACCAACTGCTGAGGCACGCATCCGGAGGCGCACAGGTGAGTCAGCAGCCATGCCACATCAGCATCTTTTCAAAATTTTGGCTCTAAACTTCATTTTATCATAACTTTGGCTAGGATGATCCGTTTTTGACGTTCTTTTTATCAATCTTCTTGGTTTTCCATAACCTTTTTATTGGTATAGGTTTCATGGGCTGGTTTGACCATTCTCAAAAAGTCAACCCTAGCAAGGCTTAAAAAGCTTTATGGTTCCCATAATTTTATTTTGACTTTTATGAGTCAAATTAATGTCCAAATTATTTCTTAAATCTTTATAATATACTTGGAGTGTTTAGAAATTTTCCCAAGATTTATTGACTTATAAATCTTATTATTAAATTCATAATACTATATAAATATAATAATTTAATACTTAATAGTATTCTTTAGGGTTAAATAGAAGAAATCCCCTAAATTAATTTCCATAATTCCACATAATATTAATATTCATAATTCCATACAATACTTTAATATTAAATAGTATTAATTAAGGTTTAACAAAAGAAATCCCCAAAATTAATTTAGGGGTATTTCGGTATATCCCCCTTAAAAGAAACTTCGCCTCGAAGTTTAAAAATCAACTAATAGCCACTCACACCGCTTCGGGTGTGCTTAGACAATAATAATTCCAATGGAATTCCATACCAATCCAATCCTATATTTCCATCCATTCCCATTTCCACATTCCACCCGAGATTACTCAAACTCAAAGTGGACCAAGATATACCAAGATATTTCATGATGAAAATCAAAAGCCACATGTTGTGTCATAATGTAAAAACCAAGTACATACATCTCTCACTCTGCTAATCACGCAACAGGGCATAATCTGGATGAGGTAACTAAGAAAGATTATGCTCTACCCCCCCCCCCCCCTTAAAAGAGAACTTCGTCCCGAAGTTTAAGATTTATCTACCAACTACTCACACCCCCTTCCGGTGTGTGGGTAAACTAAATATCAAGTTGTACTACAAGCTTTAAAATGTTTATCACACAATCAAACCACTCAAGGGTATTCATCCAATAACAATTCCAAACATTTGTTTCTGTTTTCACACACCACATTCAAAGAATTCAGCACCTTATTATCAAGCTTTGTTGTAAATTTTATGGCACAGTTGAATTTATCTATGATTGATATATATTTGTACCCCCTGATTGTTATGTATTTGTATTTTCTTGATTATTATAAAATTTTATTTTATGATCCTTACCTATTCATTTTATGACAGGTATGAATGATATGTCCATTATATGTTCATTTTCACATGTCAATTGTATTAACAAGCTATAAATCAGGTGTAACATGTTTGAGTAGTTTAAATAATATTTTAGATCATATAATAAGCCTAGATAGTCTTTCAAAATTATATTCAAAGGTTTATTAGCCAACCATACATTAAAATTTGTATTATATTCCTTTATAAAAATACACCTTCTGTGACTTCTAAAATTTGTATATGTATAATGTTAAACTTCCAAATAAACATGAGAATTTACCATCTTTAAGTAACTCTCAATTTTTTTTAAGATGCTCAATACTCCAAGTATTTAAGGATCAATGATATTAAGTTTAGTATTAGTCTTCTCTTCACTCAATCTTTAAGTAACTTCTTTTAATGGTTTTTATATTCAACCAGGGGTAGATGTTGTACCTTGGAGTACCCAAATTTAAATCCCCTTCCTCCATATATAGGTATTTTTCACCAAAGATTTAACTTAATAAACCCTATACATGTATGAATTGTAATACTGGATCTTAAGATACAAATTTCGAATTGTTCATTGTGGCTAGTAATGAAATATGCCTAGCTCAAGATTTCATGATGGTAACGTCTTACCACCAATCCTCCTCAAGTTCAACACAATCCATCACTTGCGTAGAAGATTATTTACGGTTAGATGACAAGGCTTGTCTAGCCCCTAAACTTCCAGAAGTGGGTGTGCACCCCCACTACTTTCAACCTAGGAGTTCGTCACACCAGGCACTTCCTGTAGGGTGTTAGGTTTAGGTGTTTTCTTTCTAAAGTTAACATAGAGTTTTAGTGTGTTTTACAGGTTCAGATGTTGATCTTTTCTAATATGCTACAAGTTCTTGTTAGCTTAATAATTTTCTAGACTTAAGATTTATCTTAAACATTATCTTTAAGTAATAAATTGATACCAAGTAGTTCATGAGATTTATTTTCAAGCTTTAGAGAAGTTGAAGTACTTATCACTTAGTTATTCAAAGCTGTATTTGTATACTATTTTCAACCAAAGGTATTCTTTAAAGTTCTAGGGACATGTGTACTAGCTTTTAAAGGATTGCATTTTTAGCAATGTATTCTCCATAAGTATGCTTTTGAAAAATAGCTTAATATTTGATTTATCCCAACAAAAATCTTATCGTACTCAATATACGATGTTCCAAACTTTGATATATATATATATATTTACTGTAGTTTAACGTTTGAACGGTATAACAGCACACCACACTCAACAGACATTCCTAAAAGAAAAGTGTGTAAAGGAATCATTCACAATTTCAAGAAGGGTTAGGAGTCGTGCCTTACTGGAGTCCTCACTTCCCAATTCTACCCCAATTCCCCAGTTTTAAGTGCACCTATATTCTAAGTATTTCACTCGGCTTGTTTTCTCGGGTTCAGAGCGTAACTACGCTCTGATACCAATTTCTGTAACGCCCCT